>PVIA01000157.1:0-601924 GCA_004024845.1 Tonatia bakeri
AATTTATGTCCAAAGTCAACCAATTCTGTGAGCTTCCTGATCAACAGTGCTTTGAACTGTGCATCTGGTAATTCGGCAATTTCTTGGTCACTTAAAAAAATTGGTTCTGGGGCTTTCAAATCTGTTTGAGCCATCTTTTTAATTTTCCTTTGGTTTGGATGCGGCTGTTTCGTAAGGGCGGCGGAGCCTTAGGTGTTCATGGGGCGGGGCACCCCAGTTGCTGGGTTGTGACGTTGTATGTGGGGGCGGGGCCTGAGAGGGAACAATGGCGCCTGCTCCGCTCTCTCTAGGACTTCCGTCCCCTCCACGGCCTCCCACAAGCAAACTGGGCCCTTGCTGTGCTGGCTCCCGGGCGGTGGGCTGGTGCACTTTCTCGGACTCTGTGGGCTTCCCCGAGAAGTCTCCTGTGAGGCTGGGAGAGTCTCCCGGTCTCAGTTCCCAGATGGGGCTCTTAAGCTTTGAAACGCGGCGGCGCTGCCCGTTTTCACTTAGTTTGTGCGCAAACGTGTGGCTGTGGACAGCCAGCTGCCCTGCGCCACTCACTGGGTCTGCTAGTCACCTCCGCGCTTACGCGCCCAGCGTCCGCCACCGGTCCGTCCGCTGCCGTCTGTGCCCTGCGCGCCCGCGCCTGCCAGCCAGCGCCTCTTCCAGCAGGGACCCCTCGACCCCACTTCGCAGGCCTCCCGACTCCGCTGCTCCTTACCGGTCTGGATGTACTGGAGCCTGACTTCTGTTCAATTAATTTCTCTCTGTTCTGGTTGTTAATTGTTTCTCAATCTTTGTTGTCTTCAGTCTTGGTTGTGCGAGGAAGCACAATGTGACTGCCTATGCCTCCATCTTGGCCGGAACTCCAATTTTGTTCTTTTGTTTTCCTTTTATTATCCTCCTTCCCCCTTTCCTTCTTCTTTCCCCTTCTTCCTTCCTTCACCTGCTCTTGAGTTAGTTACCACTTCCTTACTGCTGTTGATTCAGATGTTTCTTCTGAGAAATTTGTAGCCAAGATTTAAAGATATGGTAGAATAACATTACTTGAATATAAACTAATTTTGAAAGATATGAGGTAGCATAAATTATAGCATTATTATTAAGCTGTATTTATATACCCCAAATCACCTTTAATTATCTCAATATCCCTGGAAAGGGGATAACATTGACAGGATCATTTCCCTATCACAGGTGGATTAAGATAGACGACGGTTGAGTACTTTCACAATGCATTGCATCGTTTCAGTGGTTTATGGATGTATAACAAACCACCAAACTAAGACCTCCAATTTTGGCTTTAAAAAAACCCAATGTATTATTTCTCATGATTCAGTGGGTTGACTGGTGGCTTTTCTGCAGATTGCACACAGCCACTGTCACCTGGATCAGATGGGAAGGCTGGAATAGCCCAGGTGACCCACCTCATTCTACTCACAGGGTATTTCATGCTGTTCTTTTCCAAAGTGTGGTGGTTTCAGGTTATGAAAGGGAAGAACCGACAATGCCAATTGGAGCCTTGTCTTAGAATCACTTTCTTTTGGTCAAAGCTAGTCACAAGGCCACCCAAGAAGCAAGAGACGAGAAAGCAGACCTGACTCCATGGCAGGTTTCTCACCTCAAATGTGGGATATGTCTTGGAGCCTGTCGGTGTGTACTCATCATGCTAATTATACCTCTTGTTTTTCTAGTGAATGATATTTTCTCCACAGAAAGCAAAAGTAAAATTATTCCAAGAGAAAAAGAAAAATAATAGAAGATTAAATTCTCCTATAACTATGCTTTGATATCACTCTCAGGCATGGAAGATTGTCTCCATGGACATTCTTTCCCGTTGAATTCTATAATTGTAGTTACGCATGCTATGAAGTTCTGTCTTAACCATTTCATGTACCACTTTGTGGAGAGCAGGACCAATAAAATGGCATTGATCCGGTCAAGAGAGCATAAAGTATATAACACTAAGTGGAGTCACTCGTGTCAACCAAGATGGCTGCCAGTCATCCATGACACTTCAGTTCAAGAGGGAAACTACCTAAGTCATACTAGATACACCTGGCAAGGAGACATACCTAAGATACCTGCGTATATGACCAGAACGGCTGTGTCTGAAGAGTAGGACCACAAATAGTTAGGATCCTGGGGAAATTCCCCAGTCGCCATCAGGGGTCCAAGACACTTATCAAGAGTCCCAGAAGAGTGGAGTACATCACTCTCAAGGGTATAACTGAGGCAGGCTCCAGGCCACAGCCGAGACAGCCGAGCTCCACTCCCCAGAGTGCTGCTCCACGCCATGCTGATCTCTCCTAACATTGGCCACCGGAGGCTCTGCCCTGCTGGACTGAGGACTCTGCCTGCGGCATTGCCCATCTGGCTCCAGAGGTCCTTCCTTGCAAGATGTTCATAACTCCTTTGCATACCGTCCTGTCTCCCAGACCTGAAGACTGAGACTCTGGAACTCAGATTCATTATCCCCAATTTTCTCATGTGATGTTATTATTGATTATTTCTGAGTGATTAGTATTGTTATTAGGTTAGTATAGATTTGGATTAAATCTGCGTTAATAAAAGCTGAGTGAACCTGCATTAATGAAATCCAAGTGAATGGCATAGTCACCTTTGTTGGCTGCCTGTTATTTCTCAGTGCCCATGTCACCTGTAGGGTTGGTGGTAGTACAAGCGGCTCAGAGGTTCCAGTTTTTAGGGCCCAGATCAGACATCTGAGCAGGGACAGAAGGCTGAGTTACAGGAAAGACTATATTGCTAACATATGCTCGCAATGCCCTTGTTCTCAATAGCTCTCCCACTACTACCAACTTCTCCATGCTTTGTTTTCCTAGTATTTACACATTCTATAATAACATTTTTAGAGTTTTTTGTTTATTATCTGTCTCTTAATCACAACTACCTTGTCATAGGCACTGGCAAAATGTAAGGAATGTTTCTCCTTAGCTTTCCTCCAAGTCAACTCTCCCATTAATGTTATTGTTAGTTTTGGTGGTGATATTATTATTCCTATTAATCACGTGTCAGGCACTTTATTGTGTGTTTTATCCACATATTTCATTTAACCCTTACAATAAAAGTTCAAGGTAGATATTTCTGCTTCCCCTTCTGTACAAATGGAAAAAAAAAAAAAGCAAAACTAAGTCTCAGAGTAGGTAATTTGCTTTCTTCCTGAATTATCACCAGTGCAAAGAAATACACCTGGCACATGGTAGGTTCTCAGCAAGGTGGCAAATTAGAAGTGTTCTTCAGCCACTGAAATTACTATAGAAAGAGGGAAGTATTAGTTACAAACAGTTGCCTCTTAAGGCCAGTAAGCTACAGTAATTAAAGGACTCTTTGTTCAGGTGACTGCCTTGATACCTAGGTGAGTTATTTACTGTTTACTATGTGAGACCTTCATCATGACCCATGGTGCTTGGACTGGATTGTTTGTGATTCTGTACTTTACTTTGGTCAAACTATTTGGGAAGTATAGCTTTAAGAGACACATTGAGAAGCAAAGCATTACAGATATCACCAAAAATCTACAAACTAACTTATAACTCGTTACAAAGCAGTCATCTTTTGTGTGCGTTTTTACTCTGAAGTTTAACAAGACTCACCACTCTCAAAAGTCTCATCCTTTGTAGCAAATGCCCGATTATAAGTTTTGGTATTGCAGGAGGTCATCAAGAGTATGTGACCACCTGTTGACCCTCAAGATGGACTCGAGCACTTGGAAGCTTCTCACCCCTCCCCTGTCTTTAGGATGTACATTGTGCCCACTGTTTCCACACTAACACTAATTTTCAAGGACCCTGCCTTGAAAGAGCCATGTGCTGTTATGACCATTAGTATATGTACTAAACCCCATTAAAGCCTCTGTACAAACTTGTAAGTTTGTTCTGCTGGGTAGCTGCAGAGAACTACTCCTCTTACAGCCACCCAAGACAAGCCTTGTATGTGTTTCCTTGCTACCAATCTGGAGTAGTCTGCTTTTCCCTTTTGTTTGTCCTGGCCCTCTGTGTATGGGGTCAGTTTCACCTGAGAAGCTCCCAAGTTTGCAAAGCAATACTTGGGGATAGCTTTGTAGCACAATGAATCTGTGTGTCAGGAAAACAGGGTTCTAAGCCACATACCACCATTTCCTTACTCTGCAGTGTTGTCTTTAATGAGACAGCTGTTCATTTATGTCATACATACTTACTGAACAGCTATTAAGTGTCGGGTATTATGTTATATAATCAGGATAAAAAGGAGCATGAAATGAAACAGTTCTGACCTTGGGGAATTGACCTGATAAAGCTAGTTTGGGACACACAGCACACATAGATAGTGTGTCTGGCACATGGTAGAAGCTCAAAGCATTGCATTTTCTTCTCCTCAATTTCTTGAGACAGTAACTTTCCTTTCCTTGTTGTTTTCTTCATCTGTGGAGTGGAGATGACAGGATGTGGGGGGTGGCCTAGTGACATAATGAAGAAGATGATTTCCAAGATTCTTTCTGCTTCCAAATTTCAAAGATTAATCAATTTCCGGATGATAACCAGGGACTGATCCAACATTTAATGTGTTTGTGATGGATGTTGTTTGGCAATAAGAAAGCAAGAAGTTGCTTTTTTCTGTTTAATTTTTACTTCATGGTCATAATTTAATGCCATGAATTATCAATCCACCCAAGATGCAATCCAGTTGACTAGCTTACCTTGTGAAGAATGTGGAGTATGAGACTTGAACACAAAATGAAACACCCCTTAAAAAATTCAGCAGACCTCATCCACCTCTCCCCACTCCTTGCAAGTGTCCCAGCCTTTATCAGTGGTAAGAGGTGAACTTCATTTGCTCTTGATAAGCAATCTTATTTAAGAAGCATTTTATTTTTTGGTAATGAGCTTTTGTACATAAGCTGTAAACTATAAGATGTTTTCCATAGCCATTACCAGAATATAGTTGCAAATCCCCTTCCTTGAGTATGATTAGAATTCAAGTGTCCTTGTGGAGCAAGGCCATCCTATTACACATCAGTTTAAAAAATAGGTTTTCAGCAGTTGAACATGTCTTTCCATGCACCTGCTGACCATCTATAGGTCTTCTTTGGAGAAATGTCTGTCATTCAGGCCCTCTGCCCAAAATCATTCTTGGTCTCCCAAACTAGAAGTTTTTTTTCTCTCCTTGAACTCTAAATTCCAAAGCACTTTATTTGCAACTCTTTATGACATACATTTTAATAAAGCACAATGATTGATATAGAATAGAATAAAATTCTGATCAGTTGTACATTCTTTGCATTTCTAAACTTTATTTTTCTTTATGGTGAGGTAAATTTCTGATTCCTTATTATATTTTCAGTATATTCTTGGGGAAGACAATATTTGTTGAATAAATAAATAAATGAATGAATGAGGTATCAAATGAATGAATGAGGCATTTATAGAAAAACATCTCTTTCAATACTACAGCCAATGTGTAGTACACCATACCACTACTTTTTATAAATTGGTCAGATTATTGGAATCTTCAACTATGCAAATACAGCAAAGAATATAAAATTAAGTGAAAAGTTTATCTGAGCATCACAGAAAGGAGCTATCACAAAGTTTATTTACATTGGTGCATACCCTCAAGCTAGCTGGAGCTTATTTGGTTAGTATTAGGTGTTACCTTGGGTTACTGATTTAATGAGCTCAGTTACTTAGTTGCCATAGAAACTCTTAGCAATAAGAAGGGACAACATTCCATGAGGGAGAAGGAAGAATGAAAGCAAATAGTGTGACATATCAGATTAGCCTCGAGATCATGGTTGTTACAGTGTAAGAGTTCTGAGATTATTATTTTTATAAAATACATCTTACTGGTATGTATATTTTGCAAATATTTCCATCAAGGATGGCCATCAAAAGTGAAGTTTGTATTTAAAGAGGTCAACTTAGTTATTGGGACATGACATTTGTAAGAATACCTCCCAGCTATAAAACATTTTGACAAACTATTATTATTTCCAACTTAATGAGTGGGAAGAGAGGCTCAGAGAGATAATAGAACAAAGCTAAAAACTCATCAACTAGTGAAAAACATAACCAAGGCCCAAATCCACTTATTCTGTACCTCCAAGTTTTTTCTTTTTCACTGTGCTATAATGGCACTTATATTAAATACTTTATTCCACATTGCTTTTGAAAAAAAAGATATGATTCTCTTTTGGATCAACATATCTGCAAAGTGACATGTTGGCTGGAAAACGTGTGATATGGTCATTTCACAGACTACTTAAATCTTAAGGTTATAAGGAAACCTCCTGTCCTAGTACAAAGCTGTGCCCTGGAAGCTGTTATCTTCAAGTACCTGAGTTATTAATGATTTCAGATGTCCATTCAGTGCTCCAGCCACCATTCAGCGTCCAGTATATGCATCTCTTTGCTTCAAGGTTCTTTCCATGAGGCTGCTGTGCCCATGGACAGTTGGCTAGAAATGCTGGGAACTTAGCATCATCAACTAGTTAGTGGAGCAAGTGAATGTGTACATTCACCGATTCTGTGAACTTTCACGTAATATGCAAGAATTTCCAGGGGACTGCCTGCAGGATTTAGCTTCAGGGACCCACTGAGGTGGCTGACTCAGCTCAACTTGAACTGACATCCTTCTCTCCTCCTGTTACTGGCTTGTTTCCCTGAAGGTTGTCCTGCACCTTCCACTTAAACTACCTGCACTCAGATCCTTGCCTCGGTCTACCTGTGAGGAAACTCACGTGAAGACACGCACATCTGGGTGACTTACTGCACTTTAACTAATTCACTTCATCTGTTATAACAAGGTGAATTAATGACATCACAATAACTGAAACTTTTGAGACATTATATGATAGAGATGACTCTGAGTGTTTTAATGTTTCTTCTTACTTAATTATCACACAGCAGCCACATGAGGTAGAAAATATTATTGTCCCCATTTTACAGGATAGCAAACTGATTTTGGAGAGGATGAGTCACTTGGCCAAGGTCACTCTGCCTGGCTATGATGGTACCAGTAGTTGAACCTAGGCTTTTTGATGCCAGCGCCTATTTTGTAACTCTAAAAATTAAATTGCTCTCTCACACACACAGTCTGAATGAAAGGGAGCATCTTTTTGATGGCAGGCAGTGTGCAGAGAGACAGATTATTTCCTTGAAAGACCTCCCTGCAGCAACCTAAACTCGCCATTGCCAGGAACCCTTCTCTGTTAGAGACCCAAAAACCAGTTTGAATGTGTAACTAGCAAACTGAAATAATGAAGCCTGGCAAAGCCTGGTTTCTCTGCTATTCCCTTCACTGTAAGGGAATTGGTGATTAGAACAAAATAATTGGTCTGAAAATAGCTTCAACCCATTTGCTCAGACAGTTAGACCCATTGATGGAGTTAGTTTATGAAAGGAACGACACACACGTCAGCAGATTGTCCTCTTCATCTCGGATCGTTCTCTCTTTTCTGCCTCCCTGTCTACCTCGACGGCTGCTCACACCGTCACTTCTCAGTGTCTTTTGGGAGCTGATGCTTCCTACAGCAGATTTGTTTTTTTCCACCTCCGTTTTCCTGCACAGACCTATTTTATTTACTTACTGCAAAAGATACATTGGCTATCTCTTCCAAATTTTGTGATAACAATTGGATTTCTTCTGGTTTTGATCTGCTACAGTCCTTTTTTTAAAAATCCCTCATATTTTTTGAATTTTGGTGTTGATAAGGCATAACCGCATACAGCCAGGTGAGTAAATTATTAGCAAATGACTCTCGTACATGCAAAGGAAAGAAATAATCACAACTGTAAAAGACTACTGTATTTTAAACTTTTTGGCTAGGTAGAAAAGAATTCCTTTAGGCCAGAGATTTGCATTGTTGCTTTGGATTAAAAAAACCTCTCTCTGGTTTGTTTGCTTATGAAAAGCAGTCTTCCATCTCTTGTCCTGCTCTTTGCCTCCCTAATAAGAAACTTAAATAAATGGAAGCAGGATGTTTGAGGCTGCCTCTGATCGCCAATGAGGGGTAGACAGGAGCTCGGGGAGGTGTGTGGAGGTGTCTTGGGACTTGGAGGCAGTGGAGGAGAAGGATCTCGACAGATGAGATGAGGTGCCGTGGCAAGACAACGGTGGTGTGGGGCCGAAGATGGAAGGAAGCCTGTGAGATAATCCTGGTAGAAATTGTCCAGGGAACTTTGAGACTAAAGTCTAATGCTATTCAGTACCCAGTTTTTGCCTCATCTGTACTCTGCTTAAATCCTCTGTGATTAGTAACTATTAGTAGAAAATACACTATATATTGCCTGTGTTAGCAGTGTTTGGAGGACTAAAGAAAACAGGAAAATGGTCAGAGTGGGGATCAAGGGATGAAACAGAGAATTGTAACTGCAGGAGGCATGTTGATGAATGGATGGTGGCGATTCAATGGGAGCAGAGATTTGAGCACACAATAGGCAGGAGAGCTTGTTTGTGCCCCTATCTCGCCCCCACAACTTTACACACATCTAAGCAAAAATGAAGTTTTAAAAAGCAAAGCTGACCACCTCATCTCCTACTCAGAACCCTTCTGAGGCTTTCGTGAAAAACTTCTTACGATAATTTGCATGTCCTTTTTAGTCCTACTGATCTGTTCAGCCTCATCTGGCAACAAGTTTTCCCCTCTGTGCTTGTTCTTTATCCACACTGCCACCTGTGCATTCCTCCAACTTGCCGTGGCGCCACAGGGCCCTTCCACACACTGTCCCATATGCCTGGGATATGTTCCTTACCTGCTTTGAAAAGTTGATTCCTATTCATCCTTTAGATTGCAAGTCCCGTGTCTCTTCTTCAGGAAGCTGTCTTTGCCCTCCCTGATCGGACCCTCTCTCAAAGCTGAGTACACCTCTTCTTCAGCAAACCTGCCATAGTTGTAACCCCACAATGATTTGTGGGATCACTTCATTAATGCTTATTTCCCCCACCAGTTGCAAGGCTCTATTTGGCAGGTACATCCTGCTTTAGTGAGAGTTTCATCTTCAGGGTCCTGTCCAGTGTTTACCACATCATAGGCAACCAGGAAACATTTTCTGGAGGAAGGAAAGAAGGAATAGAGGGAGGAAGAAAGGAAGGAGGGAAGGAGAAAAAGGAAGGAAGTAAGGGGAAGTAGGAAAGAACAAAGAAGAGGATGTACATTTATCAGGGGCCTCAAAAATCTTCTCTGCCTGCTTCTTCTTGAAAGACAAAGATTTGGAAGAGTCTTTTTCTCTTCTGGTTCTTAAAACTGCCTAAATCCTGAGGCCAGCTGCTTCTTGTTTGAGAGGATTTAGGAAGTTGTGATGCAAGAGCCAAGACCAGCCATTCACATGGAAAAGCAGCTTGGGTGGGCCCTTCAGCTGAGTGAGGCAGAGTCTCTGGGGATCTCTAAGGTGGATCAAACAGTGGTAGCCAGGTTAATGGAGTTTCAGACATGGCACCAGCTCGCTGACTCTGTGGGGGGAGTTTTTAGAAAAGGGACAGTGGCTTCTGTGCACCTTGATGCAGACACTTCAGTCCCTCCTTTTACATACTGGTGCCTTTCAAGCCGCTGTCCTGGTGCTGGAGCTCAGAGGGAGTGAGTCTGAGCAGGTGAGTCTGTGTGTGGGTTCTTTAACAGGAACTGCTTGGGGCTCCAGAAATTGCTTCCGCTGACTCAATCCCTGCTGGTTTTTGCAGCCAGAAGTTGTGGGGACTTATCTTCCTGGCGTTGGAACCCTGGACTGGGTGACCTGATGTGCGACTGGGACTCCTTGCTCCCAAGATATCCCTCCATAATTTTTATTTACTACACATGGATGTGGGACCAGCCCGTTCTGAATCTGTGCCTCTCCTACCAGTGAGGATGGATGTGGTTCCTTAATTCTATAGTTGTCAGACTTCCATTCAACTTGATTTCTGATGGTTCTGAGTGATGGTTGTTCTATAGTTTAGTTGTAATTTTGATGTGATTATATAAAGAGGTGGGCCATGTCTGCATACACCGCCTTCTCGACTGACCAGAAGTCTCTGTGGTGAGTTCTTATGAGGTGATGTGGAAAGCCAGCTGCAGAGTAGATGCTTAAATGTCCTTTTCTTGTCTCCTCTCTGAATTCTATTTCCTAAGCATGTTTTCACTTTCCTAGCTTCTGCCAGAAGTGAGTTGGCTCATCAATTATTGTTCCACAGTGCAGGTGGGTTGCCTTTCTGTACTCTGAAAGATAGGAAAAGAAAAATCACATTCGTAATCTTTCCTTAATTGACCTTGCTGAGAAGAATGAAATGCCAGAACTGAGTTTTAGGAGCAGCTTCAAATACAAAGGCCTGAAGTTAAGTATTAAATTCTTATAAACACAGAGAAAGGAGAACTCTCTGTGACCCAGGACACCTTTTGATTAGTGATCCAATGTAGCATCTCTGAGAGCCAGAGATGTGGAAATAAAGGACAAAGTGACAGTAATCAGAGAGGAGGTGGGAGGGGGATAATGGGGAATGAAGGGGAAGGGTCAAGTCAAGGAATACGTCTAAAGGACTCTTTTAGGTTTCCATCTCATTAGTTAAAAAAGGGACAAAGATCTTCTCTGGATTCTCCTTCCACCGCTACTTCCTCCCCTCCCTTTCTGGAAGCTGCCAGTCAGAATCTTTAGAGAAAGAGTGCTACCGTCCTTTCCCCTGTGTTGCTCTCCTTCTAGGATTCCCTCCAAAAGAGACCTCTGAGCAGGACTCTTCTATTTACAGTAACTCATCCAACAGATAAGGAATACACAAAGGCCACTCTGTAGTGATTTCATCTATGCTTCTCTTTCTCTCATTTAGAAGCACAATAATTCCCCAAATTAGATTTTGAATGAGTCACTGTTCAGTGACCGTGGGGACAGTGAATATAGGCATAAATGGAATCAAACCTCTTTTCTCAAGTGATTTATCTTTACTCTAGCCTGAAATTGTCTTTTAACACTGAGGAACAGCCTGGATTCTGACTGCAACTTAATAGTTAATGCCTGGGTTTGAATATCTTAATGATTAACCAGAAAAGAAATTTGTTTTATAAAAATAAAGCTAAGAAGGGACATGAGGCTATTATGTCATTGTCCACTAGTGGTCAGGACAGGAGTTGATTGGGTCAAGTAGGGAGTTTATGAACAACTTCTTGGAAAGTAAAAATGAAATCTCTGCAAAATACTGTTGTATTTAGTTCTCTGCACCAAGAATCTGTTAAAAGTTAGTTACTATTATTAAGCTGATCCATTTTACAGATGAGTTCTAAACAGAGTTCAGAGAGATTCAGTAAGATGTTGAGGGTCTTATAATTAAGTGATGGGACATGATAAGGATAAGAATTGCCTAACCTTGACAAAGCTAGAGCCCAAGGTCTGACTACCACATTAGAGTGTGAGCTGGTATTCCTTAAATTTTTGGAGACATCTATAAAATGATAGCTAACAACAGCAGGTGTTTGGGGATGAACGTGAAGCAAGCAGAGTAATTCACAAACACTGAGGACATCTCTGCTGAGGTTTTGTTCATGACAGCAGCCTAAAGCATCAGACCCTGGAACTTTGTCCTAGGTTCACTAGGGTAACTGAAGCCTGTTTCCTGATTTAATTTGCCCCATCCATCCAGGTAGATGAAACTGTAGATCTAATAGAAAGTTTGGATCCCACTTATATGTTTATCCCAGTATCAAACTTTCCTACTCACTTTACTCCAGTGAGAGGAGTTTCTTAATAGGAAAGATGCTAGGATTTTTCTTACAGAAGGTTTAAGATGGCATATTTGGAACCACATGGATCAACCATTTCTGCTTCTACTTTTAAATTTCCATTCATTCAACCACACATCAATCATTCATCCATATCTCTTTTTTGAGTTCCTTCTGTATCCAGATGCTATACACTATACACTTCCCTTGGTCTGCTCATCCTAGATACCATCTATTCTACAGTAGTCCTTAATAATTCTCTGAAATTGGCCACATTTCCACATTTTGTAGAAAAGTGGACACTGTGGTTCAGATATAGACCAGTTACTTATGTTTCTTATTGCCCATATCTGTGACAAAGAGAGGCAGGTAGAAGTGAGTGGCTGAGACTAGATGGATTATCAGGTGGCTTCTAGTTCTGAAAACCCTTGATGAAGCAGCTTTGTTCTAGTTATACTCGGCAAAGAAATCTTATGAGCTCGTTCAGGTTTGAGGGTCTTAGTGTTTTCATTTGTAAAATAGAGTTTTTTATTGTCGTTCAATTATAATTGTCCCCATTTCCCCCGACTACTCTCCCCTGCCCTACCCACCCCTTACTTCCCACATTCAATCCTCCCCTCCATTATCTTTGTCCATGAGTCCTTTATACATGTTCCTTAACTTGACCCTTCCCCTTCATTCACCATTATCCCCCTCCCTCCTCCTCTCTGGTTACTGCCAGTTTGTTCTTTATTTCCATGTCCCTGGTTCTATTTTGCTCACTTGTGTATTTTGTTGATTAGATTCCACCTACATGCAAGATCCTATGGTATTTGACTTTCACTGCCTGGTTTATTTCATTTAGCATAATACTCTCCAGTTCCATGCTGTCTGGAAAGGCAGGAGTTCTTCCTTTCTTTCTGCTGTGCAATATTCCATTGCATAAATGTACCACATTTTTTTGAGCCATTCATTTACTGATTTGGCAATTAGGCTGTTTCCAGCACTTGGCTATTGTAAATAGCACTGCTATGAACATTGGGGTCCATAGGTAAAATAGAGTTCAGATGCACTTTCTTTCAGATCTGAAGTTCTGTGATTTAACCAGACTTCTGCTCCACTTTGCTCTGAAGCACAACCTTAAGGAAGAAAAGGGTGACTGCATCTCTGCAGTCCCTGTGCATTCTGGGAAAGTTCTACATCTCTCATTGAGAAGACCCTGCTTCCACAGTCTGAGCTAAGCATTGGCCAAATCTCTCCTCTTCCTCACAGGAGGCAATGTTGAGGGAAGGGAGTTAGGAGCAGGTGTTCCAACTTCAGATTGCCAGGGGTAGAATTATGACTTCTTACTTGCTGTGTGCCAAGGGATATAGCCTCAGTTTCTTCATCATAAAATTGAGTTAACAACAGTTTACAGGGAGGTGGTGACAACTAGAGGCAAGAATACTTATAGAGCACTTGGAATTGTGCCTGAATCATGGGGAACAGTCAATAAGCTAATAGCTATTGTTTTGTCAAGTACAAGTGGCTGGTCAAATACTGTTTCCAAGTTTGGGAGCCCATGTGTCTGAGGAAATATAGCAGGATCATAGCTTGGGAAACTGGGTCTGATTAAAGGGCAGTGGGAGGGTTGGTGGGGGAGGTCAGCATGGGGCTTAGACTGTGGCTTCGGTATAAGCCAGTGGGAAGAATAAGAATATGTGAGCACATTTTCAGAATAGAAAAATATATTTTCTAGATCTTCCAACACAGAATGACTTCCTCTTTGCCCTTTTCCTCTCTCCTGTCTCTCTTCTGTCTTTTCATTCCTCCTTCTTATCTTTTTTATTTTCCCTTTCCTCCCTTTTTAGCCCCTTTGACATAAATTCTAGCCAGGCCACAGTGATGGGGCCGGAAATATGTGCGAAAGGAATGCTGGACAAAGGCAGGAGTCTATTTTGGCCTTTTTTTCACCCTTGAGCAGCACTTCTATGACAAGTGGGAGAAGCCAGATCGGCCTGTGACTTATTGATCAATGATGGAAGAAAACTCAGGTTGGCAGGAGGCAGGCGGCTCTGCATCCAGATGAACCTGGGCCTCACCGTGGGAGTCCTGGAAGGGAAATGCCAGCTGTTCCAACAGAAGCAGGCCCGAGCTTTGGAAGTGAGCCAAGAGAGAAGGGCTGTGCCATGGGGCCTTGTCTCGGGGGAAATCATAACATCCAGTTCTTCAATTTATGGTGCTGGTAGGTGGGCCACCTGGCTGAGGTGGGGACTGGAATCATGGTGCTTGAGGAGCAGGAATTGGCCAAGTGTCTAGAGAGAACGGAGGAAAGGGCACTGAGATTTCACAAGCATTGCCTCTGCCCTTTCCAGTTTACAGAGAAAAATGCAAAATGCAGCCTCACCAGCTAATCCCAAGCCTTGCTCAGAATTAATCCCCAGGTTTAGACTGTCACTAAAAGAAGCACTGCCCTCGCGGATTGGGAGCAGCAATTTGACGGGATGGCTGCACCTGATGGCAGGGACAGAAATAGGGAGGAAGCTGCCATGGAACGTGTTGGAGACATGCTCATCGGTCTCCTTTCTGCCTGCTTCTTCCTTTTCTACACTATCTCTCTGATTTCCAAAGCGACCATAGATTTACAGATCTCTGAGTCATAAGAGAATGCATGGACATGATCTGACATAACTAAACCCCATAAAAAAAACAGACTCTGCTCTCACAATTTGATAGATGTTACAAGGGACCTCAGGCGTCTTCCACAGTTCCTCTGCCAAAGCAGGAAGATTTCTACAACATTTGTTTAGTACGTACCACAGGCCACAAAATGTGCTAGTCATTTTTTTTTTTTGCGTGCTCTCATTCTTAACAGGAAGTATAGTGAGAGCCAGGTATCACAGGTTAGAAGGAATAAAGGGCTTTGGAGTCTCAGAAACTTTGGTTCAGAATTCCAGTTCTGTATAGCTAACTGTGTGACCCGGAACTAATCTCTCTGAATTTTTTTGCCAAAACTCCCCTAAGGGGCTAGTAACAACTCCACAAGCCACTGTAGGAGGGTGAGCCCCGGGGGAATTGTGAGCCCCGGGGGATTGCGTGGTACCGGTGCTGTCTCTGGAACATACTAGGGGCTCAGTGTCGGGAGGGTGAGCCCGGGGGGATTATGTGGTACTGGTGCTGTCTCTGGAACATACTAGGGACTCAGTGGCCTTTCCAGCAAGCCTTTGAGAAAGGACTTGTTTTACAGGTGAACCACGGCTTGGAGACTTAGTCATAATTCTAAGACTTCAAGGTGTGACGTATCTTACCCTGGATCACGCAATGGCAGAACTAGAGGTTCAATCCAGGTCAGTTGGTTTCCACTTTAAATGCCAGTATGATGGTAGAGGTGAAACCTTATGACACAGACCGTACAGCCTAAAGGACTGAAATATTTACTACCCAGCCCTTGAAAGAAAATCATGGTTTGCCATGTCCTGAATTGAAAGCAGGAATGTAGAACCTGTGCTTATTGAAGAATTCTGAAAGACAGAAAGCTTTCATCAAGGTCTCCACCCAGTAAAATAATTTAGTTTGTGGCAGAGAGAAAATTTATTATTTTGTAATTTGCCTTTGATATGAAGAAGGAAAAACATAAAGCCATCCAACATGTGTTACAATTAATAAACATCTAATTCAACTCTATAATTTCTGGGTACATTAGAGGAGAGGAACTGTGTCATATGGACTGCTTGTTTTCCCTTGTGGGAAAATGGTAAGGGGTGTGTCGTTCTACAGTCCAGTGAGCCGCAGCAGTCCCGTTGTGATTCCCAGGGAGTAGTATCCCATCCACCCCAGCAGGCCTGAAATACTGCCTCTGCTTGATCATCAAAGACGGGATGTCCTGAGAGGGCACATGGTGCTTTACTCAATGTTAAAGGAGGTAATAATGTCCAGGACTCTTCAAATTCTTTGTTTGCTTGTTTCTGGGTAACCACAAGCAATTCGTTGTTTTAGTATAAAGAGCAGAGCATTCTATTTTGATTAAATCAAATGGTTCTTTGTAAACAGCATCCCACGGAGTCTTTTACTTCCTCTATCTTTAATGTCTGCTTAATAAAATCACACATTCAATTATTTTAAAGAGCCAAGAACCAACAAGGGATTTGCTGACCCAGTGCTTAAAGCTTAGGAATCCAATTTGCCTCTATTTCGCTGTTGGAAGATCAGACCCAGGTTGAGGGTGATGAAAGCTATTGGACGTTTTCGACTCATTTTGAAGAGCTGAGAGATTTGGCTCACCAAGTCTCATCTGTAGCTGAATAGAATGAATTTCATTATCAATGGTATCACAATCGACATTTCCCCAGGTTTTCACCTATTGTATCTCCAGATGCAGCACCTCTTTTCAAATCGCTAATACACTAATGTACTGAGTTCTGGCAATTTCCACTGTGATTTTTATCTACATAAAAATTCTCAGAAATGCTGTTGATTAACCCATCACCAGCTGTTAAACTAGAAGAAAGGATAGTCAGGAAGACTTGCAGACCATTTGCACCTTGCTAAGGATGTCCAGCTTTCCCAAAGCATGCATTTCACTTAAATAGCTGCAGGCTTTTCCAAAAATGACTGAAGAATATGAAGTTGAAATTTTTTCCATAATTAAATTTGTATTTAATACTTAAAATATACATAAGCTTTTGTTTACAGAAGCATTATGCTGCTTATTTGTAAGTTTACCTCAATTTTAACTTTACCACAAAGCAATATTTTCTTTAAATATTCCAGAAACATATAAATGTAATGTTTTACTATCTGTAAATATGAACTTGACTCTAAGTTTACACTTTCATTAAATAATTTCCCCTGATATTTAAGGAAAAGTTTTTCACTTAGATTCACTTGATCATAAGTGATGGTTCAACTAACTTCTCTCTTAGGAATGTAAGCTGACGGACAGTGAAAGTCACATGGTATGTAATTTAAGAAAAAGTTGTATAGTGATTTCGTTCCTTACAATTATTAACATGTTAACTTATCATGGAGTGCCACCAACAGCTCTTAAACCAATCAGGCTGGATTTAGTGGAAATATTGGAAAAGGAAACTACACTATTTACAAAATTATGGAGATAACAGGATATGGAGATAATCACTCAGGAAAAGTGATTGATAAAGAATTATACTCTTTCTTAGCTGCATGGCCAACACATTTCTAGGTAATTAAAAATGCTTTCATAATCCTATGCCCAAATTGCTTATGATCTTACATGCTGTAATTCTACACCCAGATCCCATGCTTCAGCCAATAAAACATACTACATTTTTTTGAAGCAAGTATTTGAAGCAATACTTATTTAAATTACTATTCAACTTTACCACACTATTAGCTGTTATTTACACATTCTTTTGCTATTGTTTTAGTGGTCACTCTTTACTAGTGGTTCTCAAAATGTGGTTCCCAGACCAGCAGCATCAGCTACCTCAGTGAACCGAGGCACTTGTCAGAAAAGCAAATTATCTGGTCTCACTCTGGGTAGTGGAACCCAGAAGTCTGCATTTTAAACCCTCTGAGTGACTAATTCATGCCAAAGTTTGGAAACCATCATCCTATACCATCCTTGTTGCTTTTCCTTGTTTTTAACTATATGCTGTCTATATTTTTTCTTTTTGATTAAAAACAAAACAAAACAAGAAAACATTTTTTGTCTCATCTAAAAATGACTTCCTTGGTTTCTTCCTTTTCTTAATTTTGTTATAACTAAAAATACAAAAATAAACCCTGTCATAAGGCATATATATTGAACCTTGCTTTGTAGTGATTGGTAACTCCTTTCACATCAGGTGCAATAAAACAAGCTTCCAGATCTTGTCTCTAACACGTACCCTCTAGCACAACAGCCTCATTTTCCTCCGGAACTTCCCTGATATCGCTCTACCTCTCTGCAGTGTTTATTACTGCATCTAGGCTATATAATTCTTACTAAGCTCTGACTGGATCTCATTCTTCTCAAGAACTTCTCAGAGTTGTATGAATTCCTGCTTCTCCCAAAGATTACTTTACAAGAGACCAACTCACCCATCAAGAATGACTGAAAAAAAATAGATAGAGTAATTAAACCATTTTAAGGTATCAGAGAACTATTGAGGCATTTGGATAGAGAGGTTAAAATTTCAGACAATGGAAACACTCTGTTGAGTGACACTGACATACTATCCTGGTTTCTCCTGAGATTTTTTCACTGATTCCTAGCATTCTTGAACCAAGAAGGTGAGATCTGAGTAGTAAGCTTCTGGCTGCTAAGAGGTGTTTGACAGCCTCATGGGCCAGTAAAGACCAAAAAATTGGAGTTCAAGGTTGCCCAAGTGATTTACTTGGATGAATCAAGATCTTTACCTATTACTGTAAATCTATCTAAGTGTTATGGACTGAATTGCTTCTCCTAAAAATTCGTATCTTGAATCTTAGTTCCCAATGTGACTGCATTTGGAGATAAGGCCTTTCAGGAGATATGAAGGTTAAATGAGGTCATAAGGAAGGTCCTCTAATCTGATAGTCCTGGTGGCCTTACAAGAAGAGGTCCTGATGCCAGAGATCATCCCCTGTCTCCATGAGCAAGAGAAAAGGCCATGTGAGGACACCATGAAGAGTGGGCTATCTGCAAGTCAGGAGAATAGGCTTCATCAGAAACCTACCCCGCTGGCACTTTGACCTTAGACTTCTATTCTTTAGAATCAGGAGAAAATAAACTTCTGTTATTTAAGCCACCCAGTCTATGGTATTTTGTTATGGTAACTCAGGAAGACTAATAATTTAACATGGAAAATCTAATGGGCTCTGTAGAAGTAGTAACTGAATTCAGTAAAATTATATGACTTAGGGTCAACATACAAAAAGCATGTGTATTTCAATATACCAATAACAGATACTGATGGACATTTAAAAAATTATACCATTTACAACAGCACCTAAAACACAAAATACCTAAGAATGCATCTAATAAAAGATTTATTAGACGTATAAGAAACACAAACTATAAAATATTAAAGAATCTTTGAATTCATGGGGAATGTACCATATTCAGGTATCAGAAGTCTCAATACTATAGAAATAAAAATTCTCCCCAAATTTATCTATAGTTTCAAAGTATTTGTAATAAAAATATCTACCATAATTTGGTGGAGATTTAAAAGCTGATCCTAAAATATATTTGAAAATGTAACATGGCAAATATTGCTAAAATACTCTTGAGGAAGAAAGTTTGAAATATCAATACTTCTTAGAAGGATATAGTAATTAAGACAAGCATCTTAGGTAAGTAGATCAGGGAATTAAAATAGAAAGTTTAGGACAGGCCCACTTGAACTATAAAGATGGCATGCTTCTGTGCAATGAGTAAAAGATGATCTTTTCAATAGATAGTTCTGGATCAATTTGATATCCATAAGTAAAGACTGAATCTTGACATTTACTTCATAACATACACAAAATCATATTTCTTTCAAATATATTGCTTTAGAGTATGGAAAAAATAAAGTTTCTAGGAGTTAACATAGGAGAATATTCTAATGTTACTAAAGTATGAAAATATTTCTTTAAAATACTTTAAAATAAAACTATAAAGGAAAAATTGATAAATTAGACAATATTGGAATAAACTTTTGATCTTGAGAAAACTTCATTCAGAAAGTAAGAAGAAAAGCCAGGGTAGGAAAAGATACTTATAATACATATAACAGATTTTTTTTTAATCTGAGTGATGATGAAAGTGATGTATCTACTTTGTCAAAGTTTATTGAGCCTGTGTATTTAAAATTTGTACTCTCTGTATGTATGTTATGCTTCAATGTAAATTGATGACCTCATCTTTTCTAGAATATCCAATACATTTGGGATTCATTTATTTATTCAGCACTGATTGAGCACCTGCTTTAAACCAGAACACTGAGCTAGGTCCAGGGTTTACAGCTGGGAAGAAAATGCAGTCTCTACTTTTTTGGAACTTATACAGCTTGGATTATTTGAAGCTTTTTGTAGTATACCCACGTAAGATTGGCATGGTTAAGCAAACACACTATACAGAAGAAGAAAACAGCATGGATGGAATGGGAAAGAATTATGCTAAGTGAAATAAGCTAGGTGGTAAAAGACAAATACCATATGATCTCACCTATAAGTGGAATCTACTTAACAAAACAGATAAGCAAGCAAAATATAAACAGAGACACTGACATAAAGAACAAACTAACAGTAACCAGAAGGGAGGGGTGGGGGAGATAATGGGGAAAAATAGCAGAAGGGTCATCAAAGAACATGTATAAAGGACACATGGAAAAGGGGGTAGGTTCAAGGGTGGGGGGGAAATGGAGACAACTGTACTTGAACAACAATAAAAATAAAATAAAATGGCAGGTTATATTTTTTAGAAAAAGGAAAGAAAATATGCCAATATGTTCAATTCATATGTAGTTTAAATGGTAGTCATATTAAAAGCAAGCATAACAAAAGCCAAAACAGCTAACATTGCTTCAAGCTGGATATCCTCCATCTGACCCTCCTGATTCATTTTCCAGTCTTCTCCTCTCTCCACTAGGAATCTGATTTGTATGGATGACATCAGGTATCTGGAAAACTGTACCCTGATTATGTAAATAAAGTTTTATTGAAACCTAGGTACTCTCATTGCTTACATGGCTGTTTTCTAGAGACCCTAAAACTTGAGAGCCTTAAATACTTACTATCTGACTCTATACAGAAAAAAAAAAAAAAAAAAAAAAAGCTGAATCCTGGACTACATCAATGGCTTCCTCATCTTCTAAATTTTACGTGGGCTGGTCAATGGAACAAAGAGATAGAGAGAAGAGAGGGAAAAGAGTGAGTTCCATGCAAGAACTCCTGGGTCTAGGGAGTCCCTCTATTGAAGCTCTTAGCACTCCTTAAGGCGCCTTTCTCTTCCTTACACTCTGCTGCTGGGTCAGGTGACTCCATGCCCTCATCCCTTTCCATACAGTGATGGTAATAGCCCTGCGCTGTTGCTTGTGGTTTTCCAATGCTCTCTGCACCTCTTTGCAAATTGTCCTTTTATTGAATGCACCTCAAATTACTCTAACCTGAGTAAGCCGCGTATTTCCCAATGAGACCCTGGCCAATGATTTATTAAGTACTTATTGCTTGCCAGACATGGTATTAACAGCTTAATATTCATTATGTAATTTAAACCTGACAAAATAACTTTGCAAGATAGTTATTACTATCATTCTCTTTTTACAAATGAGGCAGCTTACATTCAAGTGTGGAGGCTTTATGAAGTTTACACAGCTAAACACTAGCAAACCTGACACTTGTATTCACTGCTATTGATTACAGAGCCCCTGGAGGTGAAGATTTTAACCATCACCTCATTAATTTTCATCACATTACAGTTTTCCTGACAATGCCTTATTAAATTGATGCTTGGCATTTGAAAAGTTCTCATCTTTATTATTTCATTTAATCATATAAAAACAGTGGATCTGAAAGTATTGCCTTATTACAGGTAGTTACATTGAAGCTAATATTAATTGGATGATTTTTTTAAGGATTGTACAGGATAAAATTTAACACAGTCAAGTTTGACGCCCCTAGGTCTGACATTATATGTAACTATACCATCATCCTTTATCAAAACATCTATTTTGAATGAGACTTAGAATTGTGTTTGCTAAAAATTATCATTATACATATAAATATATATTTGTACTTATACTCTCCTTACCCTAACACTGTATCATCTGTGTTGAGTGATCTGGTAAAAATGTGGGTATGTTATATGTGTGAGATAGGAAGGTGAGGGTTAGGAGAGAAAGTTAAAAGGCTGAACACAACTAAACTTTCCATGTGAGTTGGAAATTGTTAGATTTCTGTTTATGGTCCTAGAGTATTGCAAGTCAATTGATTAGAACCAAATTTAAAAGACAGAGATGAAGTGCTCTTCTATGCTGCTGGGATTTGATTGGCAGGAAGCAGTGTTTCGGCCAGGTTGCCACCTAATCTCTGTCTAAGCCTTGGCTTCTTATAGTTCTCTCCTTCTCATGCCAAGATTCTGGCCAGGACAGCTCAGGGATTCTGCAGTCCATGTTTAATCGGCCCTCTGAAAAGACGAACCGGTAGCAAGCCTCAAACACATCCTTGCAACTTCCTCTAGTCCTAAGGCAGGAAGCACTATGGGATGCAGTAGAAGCTTTTCTCATTGGTCTGTGGAAAATATTTTTGTTGCTGGTTTCTTGTTCTGGTCACAAATACTCCTAGTTGCCTCTCCCACATTCAGAAAATGTATGTTTTGGGAAAATTTGTCTAAAAACAAAGATACACATATCTAATTCTATTTGTCATGCTTGGTCTACAGAGGTTTCCAGTTTCTCTTTTTAGAAAAAAAAAAACTATCCAGAGATAAGAATCAGTGTATATGGTGAGCATGTACACGTATGTGTGTACAAATATACATGAGTGTATTTAAATCCCTTGTCTTTGATGATATCCTCCTATCAGATCCTCCTTTCCTGGGTTTTGGGCAGAGTGGGGTGAAGTGAGAACCTGATTTGAGCTCTCATTTGCAGGGATGGCATTACCCTATTCAATAGCAGGACAACCAGCCTTTGCATGTGTCCACACCAGCAGTCAATGGGGAAGACATTTTTGTGTGTTAGTGAAAGTCCTGGAGTCACCAAAGAGGGCTGTGTTAACAATGCTCTGTCTCCCACATGTCCCAGAAGCCAATGAATGTCAATAGTGGGTTCTAAGAAAGCCATTAAGATTCTGCTTTAGTCTTTAAAGCGGACTCTTCTTTCCAGGACTTATTAAATATAGCATATTGGTTTATTTTTCTGTTGAGTTTCTATATTTCCAGTGGGATCTGTCAGTCGGTCTGTCAAACATTAAGTCCAATGATCTGCCTGCCAGCTGATCAGTCAGGTAAAAAAATGCAGGTAGTTGTAGTTCATGTTCCCTGCCTGGTGCAGGAGGCTCTGTCCCATCTGGAGGAAGCCTACTAAATATGGTCGCGGAGCTGACACAGGCTGTGAGACAATCTGGGTCACCGGGTCCCCATGTGTTTAAAACAAATGCTGGCATTCTACAGGCTCTACTGAGATATCCCATACCTGAAATCTCTTAACATTAACATTTCTCTAATTTCCAGAAAAATGTTAAAAGTGACAAAAGTGTACATGTCTCATAGGTGCAGCTAGGAATGGCTAATTTCTTTTGATAGCTTATTCGTGAATACATGTTTATGATAGTTACCTTTTTATAGGCATTAACTATATCATCTGGAGTTTGGTTCAGAAGGCTTCCTCCTAAGCCCATATCACCTGGGTCTAGGAGGGGTTCTGACGGAGGCAATCACCCCACTTCAGGATGGAGTCATCCAGGCCTTGTCCATCAAGGAGATGTCTCTGGAACGAGATCTGAAAGATAATAGGATTTTGACAACTGGAGAGGAATGGTGACCAGTAGGAGTGTGGAGAGAGGGACCAATAAAATGGCATTGGTCCGGTCAAGAAAGCACAAAGTATATAAAACAAAGTGGAGTCACTCATGTCAATGAAAATGGTTGCCAGTCAGCCATGACACTTTGCTTCAGGAGAGAACCTACCTAAGTCAGAGCAGACACATTTGGCAAGGAGACATACCTAGGATATCTGCACATGAGATCAGAACAGCCATGTCTGCAGAGTGGGACTACCCATAGATAGACTTCTGGGAAAATACCTCATTTGTCATCAGGGGTGCTGAGACACTTATCAAGAGACCCAGAAGAGGGGAGTCCACCACTTTCAAGGTATAACTGAGGCAGGTTCCAGACCACTGCTGAGACAGCCAAGCTCCGCACCACCCCGATCTCCCTTGGCATCGGCTGCTGGAGGCTCTGCCCTGCTGGACTGAGGAATTAGTTTGCCCCACTGCCTACCTGGCTCTGGAAGTCCTTTCTTGCAAGATGCTGACAACTCTCTTGCCCACCATGCTGTCTCCTGGACCTGCTGATTGAGACTCTGGGTCTCAGGTTCATTATCCCCCATTGATTGTTGTATGTATGTTATGTTCTTAGATTGTTAGAGTGTGAGTAGGATATTAATGTATGTTGATGTTCTACTGTGAGTGAACCTGCATTCGATAAAAGCTGAATGAATAGCACAGTTACTGTGTGTGACTCTTGTCTGTTCCTTGGTGCCCCACTGATCAACCAGCAACTAGCCGAGCAGTTCCCTGGCTGACTTATAGGAAAGACTATACCATAAACATACGCTCATGACAGGAGTCAGTATGGAAGGCGCGACTGTCCATGTCATATGTGGAAGTCAGTTCTGGCCAAAATGGCTGGAATGGAAGTCTCATTGGTGGTAGTTGGGAGGTAATAATGAAATGTTTGCTTAATTGCTCTGTAATATATCTTTATTTTGAATCTTGTTTCTGCTATCTGCCTCCTGATATTAGGACATATTTGAACTTTCTAATACCTTTGGTAAATGACTTTGGCTAAGAGGTCAAATCTCAAATAATACAAGAGCCAAGTGTCTTTCAGTGCCTGACGCCCCTGCCAGTCCTCTGGGCCCCGGAACTACAATGAGCTGCTGCCAGAGCTTGGAATAACATCTCCAGCCCATGCAGTTGTCTCTCTTTCATACACAGGTTCTCTTACTGTGGTTTCAGTTACCTGTGGTCCGAAAATACTAAATGAAAAAGTCCAGAGATAAACAATTCAAACATTTTAAGTTACATGCCATTCTGCATGGCATGAAGAAATCTTGTTCCCTCCTGCTCCCTTCTGCTGGAGACATGAATCATCCCCCTGTCCAGTGAATTCACACTGTGTACACTATCCAGCTGTTCGCCGCTTAGTAGCAGACTTGGTTATCAGGTTGACGGCAGTGGTATCCCAGTGCTTGTGTTCCTGTAACCCTTATTTTACTTAACAGTGGCCCCAAAACACAAGAGTAGTGTTGCTGACAATGCAGATATGCCAAAGAGAAGCAGGAAAATACTTCTGGTAAAACCATCGTATGTGTAAGAAAAACGAGGCTTCCGGCCAAGATGGAGGCATACGTAGGCGCATTGTGCCTCCTTGCGCAACCAAAACTAAGGACAACAAAAATTGAGAAACAAAAAACAACCAGAACAGAGAAATGAACTGAACAGAAGTCTGACTACCGTACATCCAGACCGGTAAGGGGTGGCGGAGTCGGAGGCCTGCGGACAGGGGTTGAGGGGTCTTCCCGGCGGGAAGAAGCGCTGACTGGCAGGCGCGGGCGCGCAGGGCCAGACGGCAGCGGACGGACCGGTGGCGGACCCTGGGCTCGGGAGGTGACTAGCAGACCCAGTGAGGGGCGCAGGGCAGCTGGCTGTCCGCAGCCACACATTCACTCACAGACAGACTAAGCGAAAATGGGCAGCGACACGGACCATGCAACCCAGGGCCCCAGCACTGGGAAACTAAGCCTAAGAGCACCGACTGAAAACACCTGTGGGAGCTGAGGCCGGGAGACTCTCTCAGCCTCGCAGGAGGCTCCTCGGGGAGACCCACAGAGTCCGAGAAAGTGCACAGGCCCACCGCCCGGGAGCCAGCACCAGGGGGGCCCAGTTTGTGTGTGGGAGGCATCAAGGGGGACTGGAGTCCTGGAGAGAGCGGAGCAGGCGCCATTGTTCCCTCTCAGACCCCGCCCCCACAGACAACGTCACAGCCCAGCGACTGGGGTGCCCCGCCCCGTGAACACCTAAGGCTCTACCTCCCTTACGTAACAGCCGCAACCAGACCAAAGGAAAATAAAAAATAAAAAAGATGGCTCAAACAGAATTAAAATCCCCAGAGTCAATTTTTTTAAGTGACCAAGAGATAGCTAACCTATCAGATGCACAGTTCAAAGCACTGGTGATCAGGATGCTCACAGAATTGGTTGACTTTGGTCATAAATTAGATGAACAAATGCAGGCTACGATAAGAGAAATGAAGGAAAACGCAGAGGGAAACAATAGTGAGGGGAAGAAAACTGGGACTCAAATCAATGGAGTGGACCAGAAGGAAGAAAGGAGCAACCAAACAGAGAAGAATGAAGAAACAAGAATTCAAAAAAATGAGGAGAGGCTTAGGGACCTCCAGGACACCTTTAAATGTTCCAACATCCGAATTATAGGGGTACCAGAAGGGGAAGAGGAAGAGGAACAAATTGAAAACTTATTTGAACAGATAATAAAGGAGAACTTCCCCAATCTGGCAAAGGAAATAGACTTCCAGGAAGCCCAGGAAGCTCAGAGAGTCCCAAAGAAGTTGAACCCAAGGAGGAATATATCAAGGCACATCATAATTACATTAGCCAAGATAAAAATGAAGGTGAGAATCCTAAAAGCAGCAAGAGACAAGGAGACAGTAACCTACAAAGGAGTTTCCATCAGACTGTCAGCTGATTTCTCAAAAGAGACCTTATAGGCTAGAAGGGGCTGGCAAGAAGTATTCCAAGTCATGAAAGGCAAGGACCTACATCCCAGATTGCTGTATCCAGCAAAGCTTTCATTTAGAATGGAAGGGCAGATAAAGTGCTTCTCAGATAAGGTCAAGTTAAAGGAGTTCATCATCACCAAGCCCTTATTATATGAAATGTTAAAGGGACTTACCTAAGAAAAAGAAGATAAAAAGTATGAACAGTAAAAAAAAAGTCATCAAATGGAGGGTTAGCAACAGGGAAGTGGGAGGAGGAGAGAGGGGGAAAAGATATAGAGAATAAGTAGCATAGACAATAGGTAGAAAATAGATAGGGGGAGGGCAAGAATAGTATGGGAAATGTAGACACTAAAGAACTTATGACACATGGACATGAACTAAAGGGGGGAATGTGAGTGGAAGGGGGTGGGCAGGGTGGAGGGGAGTGAAGGGGGAAAATGGGACAACTGTAATAGCATAATCAATAAAATAAAGAATTAAAAAAAAGAAAAACAACATTATACATCAGGTTTCATTCTATCTGCAGATTCAGGCATCCACTCATGGTTTAGGGAAGTATTCCCTACAGATAAGGGAGGTGGGCTACTGTACTGCCAACATGCTTGGCCAGCAATACTTTCAGAATGACAGACTCTGGAGAAGAAGTCAGAAGATGGCACCTTCTGTCCTTCAGCATCTTAAAAATTCAGAAATTCCCCATCACAAACATTCCCTCTATGTGACCATTCGTGAAAACAAGTCACCAGCTCTGTTTTCTTTGAGAATATTGTTGCAATCTACCTCTGTTTGCCTTGCTAATTTTTGCCCAGCTGGCCATTAATGGACTTGAGCTTTCTTCCAACCTGCAGTGATAGGAGGGGCTATAAAGCTCTGAAACTTTCAATAGCAGGGACTTCCCGGCAAGAGATGTGTTGGTGAGAAAGATGGGGTAACCAGCATGCATACTGACACACTCTTCAGTAGCATATGCATTCATTCCTTATAGCACTACTAATGGTGTATATATTAATAGCCTTAATTAATAGATGAAGAAACTGAAGCATAAAGAACATAAGTAAGGTACTGGAGGGCATGCAGGTAGTCCTTCAGTTGTGTGTTGAATTTAATAAGTCTATCTCTAGAGACTTTCTTTCCAATCATTCTCCACTGTTGCTTTTACATTGTATGGGACTTTCTGTACTCCAGAAAATGTTCTGGCACAAGCACAACCCCAACCCACCAGGAAGGGTCTTCCCTGAAGTAACAGTGGACGAAAGAGCTTTCTATCCATCTAGCATGACTGGAGGGTGGGTCTGGACAACTGGTATTCTGTGAAGAGAGCCTGGGCCTACGGGTCAGGGACTGCCTGCATCACCTGTTTCTGCTTCTCTGTTCTCTCAGCCATAAGAATTTTCTCAGTCTACTGACAACAATTGCTCCACCTTTCATTTTAATTAAAAATTGTGTCTCATTGTCAAGTCTCTGTTTTGATTAGACACTGTTTCTGACTATTTTGACTTTTTTTCTTTGACACCTCGTTGTTCTGAAGGTACAGGCTAAATAATCCACCAGCTCCAACAGCACACGTACCATCTGACTCCTAAAATCTTCGTCTCAGTCTGAGTTTCCAAGTCCTTGACTGTTCAGGAGGGGAGTGAAGACATCATAAACAATTGCAAGTATTTGTGGTTTTCAATAGGGTTGTCCTGCTATTAGAACACATTCACATTTCAGCTCAAATATAATAATTGATGTTATAATTGGCAGACTTCTGAAATGGTTTCCACCATTTCCAGATTGGATAGTTAGCACTGTGACATTTCCTGCATCATTCTGTGAAAAAGGAGTGAAGATTGAATTGTGATTAAAGCATGTGCTTTGCAGTAGGACAGATGTGGCTTAGAAGACAAGCTTTGCCACTTGCTAACTCTGTGTCTGTGGGCAAGTGATTTAACCTCACTAAAAAAAAAAAAAAAGGAATAACACTAATACCAACCTCAGAGAATTATAAAGTTAAATGATATAGTGCACATAAAATGTTTATAATAGTGCCTGAAACCTATTAAAATGAGTAGTAAGCATTATTGTTCAGGGCTCTGTTTTTTAAACCATTCAGTACTTTATGTGTTTTCTGTAAGAGACCCACCTCAGAATGAAAGATACACATAGACTGAATATAAAGGGATGGAGAAGATCATTTGTGCAAATGTCTAATTATTATGTTTGGGGTTCCATTTAAAAAAGGCAAGGCCATTAAAAATTTCAATCCAGAATGGCTAATAATATCTTTCTATCCTTGCTACTTTGAACCACTGTTTTTTGTGTACAAACAACAGCTATGTGAACTAGTCGTCAGTTTGGAATCAGAATTAACTAGATGGAGATGGTCTGACACTTTAAATCAAGCACTCAGGACCTCCAAGTCACTGTCATTTGTTCATTACACTTGGGTAATAAAAGGGTGAGAGCAGCTTGAGGGAGTTGCCTCCACTGCATGGATTCACAAGGTCCATTGCATTAGCTGACTCTGGGTGACCACAGGCATTCATCGGTTTCCCCAGGGAAATAACACATGCCACTCAGCCTAACAGAGCAGAGGGGAAACAGCTCTCTTTCTGAACTGCAGATGTGATCACACCATTTCCCTCCTTGGCACCCTACCCACGGCTCCCAGCTAGTCTTGGGAAAAGGTACTAACTTTTTAACGTACGCTCACAAGGCCCTCCTGTGCTTCCTCCTATGAACCTTGCTGCCCTCACCAGCTTCCACTTCCCCTTGGTGAATTACTCTTTGAACACATTCAACTTTTGAGTCTTTGTAAAATTTATTGTACATTGAGTAGACTTTCCAAACGTTGTTCCTTTCTCCTAGAACACTCCTCTATCCCTGCTTCTGCTCTTCAGAATCACTCCTACAAACCCTTAGTCCACATGAAGTACATTTTCTTCTGGGAAACCATCACCAAGCCCTTGCATGCTGCACCTGTCCCATTCAGTTGTCACTGACTTTTCTTTTTCTTGTTTCTTCTAGGTCATTGTAAGTGTAGTGAGGGTAGGAACCTTGGGCAGCTCACCAGTATGTATCCCATTCACTGGTATGTATCCTGAGCTCAAAATATACATGAAAAAAATTGCCACTGAAAATAATTTGTACAGTGAGAGAAATCTGTGTCAAAAAGACCCTGGTGTGTCTGCCTGTGGTACCCTGACTGCACCCTTCCCAACTCCCTCACTACCAGCCTAGATGGGCTCCTTCAGCAAGGCCTTATTTCTTACCGGTTACTTGCTTGTTAAATGAGGTTTATTGAAATATCTATCAAGTTTTATAAATTTTTTATTGTTGTTCAGTTACAGTTGTCTTAATCCCTCTACCATCCCCCCATTACCCTCCCCTGCCCTACCCACCCCCACCTTCCACATTCAATCCTCTCCTTCATTATCTTTGTCCACAGGCCCTTTATACATACTCTTTGACTTGACCCTTTGCTTTTATTTCCCATTATCCCCCTCTTCCCTCCCCTGTGGTCACTGTCAGTTTGCTCTTTATTTCCACATCTCTGATTCTATTTTGCTTGCTTGTTTGTTTTGTTGATTAGGTTCCACTTATAGGTGAGATCCTATGGTATTTGTCTTTCACTGCCTGGCTTATTGCACTTAGCAGAATCTCTCCAGTTCCATCCATGCTGTCATGAAGGGTAGGAGTTCTTTCTTTCTGCTGTGTAGTACTCCATCGTGTAAATGTACCACAGTTTTTGATCCACTCATTTACTAACAAGCACTTAGGCTATTTCCAGCACTTGGCTGCTGTAAAGAATGCTGCTGTGAACAGTGGGGTGCACAAGTTCTTTTGAACTGATGTTTCAGGATTCTTAGGGTATAATCCCAGCAGTGGGATCACTGGATTGAAAGGCAGTTCAATTTTTAGTTTTCTGAGAAAATTCCATACTGTTTTTCACAGTGCCTGCACCAGTCTGCATTCCCACCAAGAGTGCACTAGGGCTTCCTTTTCTTCACAGCCTCAGCCAGCACTTGTTGTTTGTTCATTTGTTTATGATGGCCATTCTGATTGATGTGAAGTTGTATCTCACTGTGGTTTTAATTTGCATCTCCCTGATGGCTAGTGATGCTGAGCATCCTTTCATATGTTTATGTGCCTGCCCTCTGTATGTCCTCCTTGGAGAAGTGTCTGTTCGGTCCCTTGCCCATTTTTTAATTGGGTTGTTTGTGTTCCTGGTGTGGAGTTATATGAGTTCTTTACATATTTTGGAGATCAAACACTTGTCCAAGATATCATTGGCAAATATATTTTTCCATACAATTCGTTCCTTTTTCATTTTGCTGATGTTTTCTTTAGCCGTGCAGAAGCTTTCTAATTTGATATAGTTTTATATGCTTGATTACTTGCTCTTCTCTACCCCAGGTATTTCTTTCGAAATCTGGGCTCATCCAATTGAGAATCACAGCTTTTTTTTTTTATTATTATTCATTACAATAGTCTTTGTAATTGTTTTCTCACCTGACTGTGAAGTCTGTCTATTCCTGCTACACCAGCTTTGCTGGGTTTATCTTTTCAGATACAGAGTCACACCTCAGTGAGTAGGCATGATTCAAGCTCCTGGACAATAATCCTGGAATCCACGAGGCTGTCTTTCATTTGAACCACTCTATAATTCTTTTATAAGGACCAATTTTAGCTACTTTGTTGTTGCTGCAAATTGGTGATTTGATGAGTTCTTTCTTCACTTGGCTTGTTTCATTTGGATACCTGGGAAGTGACTTTGCCTTTTGTCCTTAGCCCAACTTTTGCCACTGGGTCTGCACTTAAAATTTTATCACTGCTTTTGTCCTCACATGCTCTTTGGTCTTGCTTCATTGCCACTGTCAAGTCAATTTGATGTATGTCCACATGTGTCTCCCACTACTGAAACTCAGTCTAAAAAGAAACTTTCTTCAGCAATGGATCAAAGGTGAGCTTAGCTATTCCATTGAAATTTCTAAGAAGAATTGTGTTTAGTGTATCTTTTAGGCAGACTGATTCTCAGTGGGAATTAATATCTCAACAATGAGGCATTAAGAACACAGGCCTTGAAGTCAGGCTTGCCTGCAATATCATCTACATGACTTTGGGGAAATCGCTCCTCTCCAGCCTCATTCAGTTTCTCTGTATAAAAAATAAAGATGTTAATAATAACACCTGTCAAATCGGGTGCCACACTTATAGCAGTGATAATGCCCACAGAGTTCTTATCCCAATACTTGGCACAGATTAGAGAAATAGCACAGGTATTACCATTTTAATTATTATTTATATTCAACCATCTTCAAATACTACAATGGGATGACACAGTCTCTTATTTGGAGTTCCTAGTCGGGCAGTAGATCTTGAAAACTAATTTGGGTGATAAGAGTATCAGTAATATTTAGAGCTGATACAGCAGTCGTAATGGAAAAAAAAGAAGTGGTGTATGGGCATTGATTGGTTCCTCAAGGGCAAAGAAAACACAGCTGCTATCGTGACATCTAGAGCCACTTGGAGAATCCCAGAATTCAGTGAGAATGACCTTTCTCATACTTGGGCCCAAGGCCACCCCATGGAATATCGTGCCTTTCTGAGATGACACTGAGAAAAATATAACCTTTTGACATTTCTCTTATAAAATCAAAAGACCAGATGTCATCTGAAGTGATTTGTGCTTATTTGTGTGTGTACGTCCTTGAATTCAGGACATGTACGATTGATTTTCAGCCGGCAGTTACACAACAGCTTCTGAAGCCTGACCTTGGATTATCTGGGTTGCACAGGAGAAACTTCCCTGGACTTTTAATCAGAACAGGACTCTATTGAGGCACAGAGAGGAGAAGGATGCAGAGGACGTGAGGACAGCTTCAAAGATTTGTGGTTAGTTAATAGCTTTTTCATACATTTCCTTCTCAACAAGGCAGCTAAGAAGAGAGACTTCTAATCAGAGAGCTGGAAGTGTGGGATAACACAGCGGTAGGGAAATCTAGTTCAACCCCTAATTTTACAGAGGGGTAGTCTTGGGCCCAGAAGGATGGATCTCTGATAGAGCTTAATCAAATCTGCAAATCAACTTTTCAGGATTAATGTTTGGTGATTATCTATTTAAAATCTGGTATTAGTTCTCTTGAATTTGTAAGGTGCAGCACCACTGGACTATACTAATGTGAGATCATCCACCAGTAACTGTTGTAGAACAGTGGTTAAGAGCATGCACTTCTCATCCCACAAACCTGGGTTCCCGTCTTGGTTCTGCCAATTTCTAGCCATATGGGCCTTGGACAAGTTACTTAATCCCACTCATCTTCATTTCCCTCCACTGTACAGAGGTTAGTCATAGTTTACAGATCTTTATATTACACAGTGAAGATTAATCATTTAATGCAGTGCTTTGCACAAACTAAATATTAACTAATAAAGTACTTAATCTTACTGCTTGTTTCAATCAGTGATCATTGTTACAGATACTGGAAAACTGTCTAAACTTGTTTGAGCAGAAAATAAATATTAAGAAACACTATGTAGCTCATTGGGTTCCTAGAAAGACAAGAGGACTAGATTTGGAGGATTTTGAGGTTATGCAGTAGGAATAATGTACAAAATCATGTTCCAGAATTGATGTAGTGGTGACACTGGGAAAAGACCCTAAAATTTGCAGAGCTAACTCCATGGATACTGAACTCTGGAGGCCACTTCTGAAATCTCTATAGTGTTCCTTCCAGGTTATATATGTACACGGGCCACCCTCCACAAAGCTGTGTCTGCCTAAGGCCTGCTTTTTCATGTTACTACCTTTAACAAATTATTTCTTTATTGTTATAAAATACACATCATAGAAAAGTTAAAATTTTTAAGTGTACAATTTTTTGGCTTTAGGTACATTCACATTGTTGTGGATCACTAGACATTGATTCAACATAATTTGATAGACATATGTGTTTTTGGTGGAGGCCTCTGTATCTGATTGCCATAAAGGGACCTGTGGTCCCGCAGGCACCGAATTCCATAAACGTAAGAAGAGTGTTCAGAGACTTGGTGCATCCAAACTAATGACTCATGTCCACTACGATTCACCCCTTTTTGGCCCACGATCAAATTATACACCTAGGTGATGTTTAAATTTCAAACGACAACAGTGACAAATGCTGTTTTTCCTGACGTAATGCAATTGTCTGAAAACAAAATACTATGCTCATCGCTTCTTTACAAAGTAATAAAGTGCAATATTTATAGAAGGTGTTTCATTAGGAGGTAGTTCAGTTCCATGTTGTAGCTGCTCCAGCCTGTTGTGCAAACACTTTTCCAATGATTTCAACACCCAATCAGTCCTTTGGTATTTGTGATATCTTTGGAAAATGGTTTCCATATGAAGTTGAACCCAACATTTGGTCAGGGTCCATTTAACATTGTGATTAAGAGGAGGGTTTTGGAGCTAGAGATGTGTACATAAAACTCCAACTCCGTGATATTCTTGCTTTCTCTCCCTGGACCACCAAGTAACCTCTTTGCCTTCTCAGTGTTTCCTTTTGTTAAGTATCTATCCCCTTTCATCTTAGAAAGACTAAATGAATTGATATAGGTAAAGTGCTTGGAAGAGTGCTTAGTATAAAATAAGCTCTAACATGTAAGTGTTTGCTGATATGTTACCCTGTCCATTCTGCCTCTGGCCCCACGATGAGCCTCTTGATATTCTTTGCATTATGGAGTGAATTGCAATGTTAACCACCAATAATGCATTTAACATAAAACGGTAGGGCTAAGTAAGAGGGAAACAAAATAAATTTATTTAATGTAAGTAAACAGTAAGAGAGAAAATATGGGAAGATATAGTGGTCCTTAAGGTCATGGCTGGGATAATTTTATTCCTCCTGCCTTTACTACTAAGCCCACATTTTCTTTAAATTAATCACAAATACTGAATATTTCAATAAAATATAATTTTGTTATAGTTTATTCAAATATTTATACCACAATTAAAATTTTACCTTAAATTCTAGCTCTCAATGTTCAGTAATGTTTTCATTTATTTTATTTTTATTCTCTATTTTACTTTATTTTTTATTAAATTTATTGAGGTGACATCAGTCAATAAAATTATATGGGTTTCTGGCACACAGTTCTATAATACATCATCTGTATATCGTATTGCATGCTCACCACCCGAAGTCAGGTCTCCGCCATCACAGTTTATCCCCTCTTTACCCCCTTCTACCTCCCCCCTCCCTCTTCTTAAGGAATATTTTTAGAGGGTGATGAATGGCTAGAAAGATGTAGGTGACCCTGATAGCTTCTTTGATAGTGAGAATTCAAATTATTTTCCATTATTTAGTATTGTGTGCAAATCGGGAGAAAGGAGGCCCTGATGTGATTTATGATTTGTCTCTAAGCAGAAGGCGCAGTTGTTCTGTGAATTTCTTTTGCTGGTTTCTTGAGCTCTCATTTTTTTAAACCTCAGATATTCCCATTTACATGAATAATGGAGAAATAATCTAATAGAAAAGAAATTCTTTCTGCCATTTTTCAAGAAAATTTCAGTTTAAATTTTTATAAAGAGGATAAAAACTAAGTTTGGAAATCCTCTGTGGAAGCAGTAAAAGTATGTTTTCAATTTTTTAAAATTATATTTTACTGTTGATGCTATTATAGTTGTACCCTCTTTTCTCACTTTGCACACCTCCACCCTGCACCCCTCCCTCAGGCCATCCCCTTGTCATTGTTGGTGTCCAGGAGTTATGCACGAAAGCTCTTTGACTAATCCCTTCAATTTCTTTCATGTAGTTCCACCCCACCCCTCTGAGAGCTATCTGCTCCATGTATCTGTGTTTCTGTTTCTATTTTGTTTGTTAGTTTATTTTGTTCATGAGAGTCCACACATAAGTGAGATAGTATGTATTTGCGTTTCACTGACTCACATTGTCGCAAAAAGGCAAGAATGCTTCCCTCTTTTACCGCTGCATAGTATTCCATTGTGTAAATGTACCACAACTTTTTTTAGCTACTCATCTACTGATGGGCACCTGTGCTCTTTTCAGATCTTGACTAATGTAAATAATGCTGCTATAAACATAGTGGTGCATGTAGTTTTTGTTTTGGTGTTTCGAGATTCTTAGGCTAAATTCCCAGAAGTGGAATTACTTGGTCAAAAGGGAGTTCCATTGTTAATTTGTTGAGGATGCTCCATGCTGTTTTCCACAGTGGCTGTACCAATCTACATTCTCACCAAAGTATAGTTTTGGTTGTCCATACTTTCTGGATACACATAGCATTTAAATAATGCTTCATATGAGGCAATCTGGAGTAAGAGAGTGTTGACAAAGGAAACTTATTTAAATTTTACCTAGGATTATTATTTTTTTATATACCATCTCTTCTCACCAAAATATTAGGGGTAACAGAATCATATATGGCATCTGCCCATTAGCTATCCAAGTATGTAATATGAAAAATAGAGACACTTATTGAAGAAGATACAAGATACAAGAAACATCATGCATAGGACAATAACACCTCAGTCCCCTTCAAAGTAGGCACTCTGGGACCTCTCACAGTTCTGCCAATCGCCATCAGCTGCCTGTTGTGTTTTCCTGAATCTTATTGATGGTCTAAAATCTCTTCCCTTTCAAAAGTTATGTTGTTTTTAGGATAAGTCAGATGTTGCAGGGTGCCAAACCTGGACTGTCAAGTGGCTGAGTCACCTGGGTGATTTGATGTTTCACCAAAAAACTCTGCGCTAAATATGATGTATGAAAAGGCTGTTGTAATGACAAAGCTGCCAATCACCAGATGCCCATAGCTGTGACCTTTTGAATCATCTGAATAGTTTCCATGGAAGAATGCTCAAGCTTAGCACAAAATTTGATGCAGATTGATGGCTCTGCTGGCCCGGTCATTTTTAATGCAACAGCCACACAGTACACATTCTCACTGAGTGGCGTCTGCTGCCCTTATTGACTAGTACAGTGAAGACATCATTGTTCACACATGTGCTTTACAATCCACTCTCCTTGGCTGCCAGGTTACATCAATGTCACACCAACTGTTCTCATTACATTAACAATGGCAGGACTTTTTCCTGAGTTTTCAGTTAGAGATTCCAGGCTGTTTCTCACATATGTTTCCAAACATGAAATATCTTAAAACTTGAATGCCACAGTTACCCCTCAGGAGATGGAATGAGGGCTCTGCAAAAATTCCTCTGGTTGTTGAGTTGTCTTGTGGATACTTTATACCCCTTCCCCATTCATATCTAGAAACCACCCTTATTTAAGCTATTATGTGTGTGAGCTTGATGGCTTAACTGAACTCAAAACATTATATATACATAGTATCGTACATCCTTTACTCTCAGCGTTCTGGGAGTCAGGATAAATTTCACTGGGTACTATCCTCAGGGTCTCAAACAATGTGAACTTGTGAAAAAGTAGCTGTGTCACCCCCTAAAATATAAAAACTTTAAAAGATAAAAAAAAAATAAAGGGAACTGGAGGGAATGCATTTGAAATGTGATCATTACTGAGTTTGCAAGAAGGAATTCAAGCATCTTGTAACTGACCTTGAAAGTCTGCGGTTTAAGACTCGTGGATAATATATTCTTTGTTGGTTTTTGTGAACTATCAGTATTCATTCCATAAACTCATTTCAGTTTAAATTTAGAAATGGCTTCTGTGTTTTTTATACTCAGAAATCTCAAGTGGAACTCTTCCTTTGCCATATGCCTCTCCAGTACCCTTTGCTCTTGTCTTTATAACACGTGTCACACTTGTAATGAATCGTCCGGGGTTTGTTTCCCTTACCAGACAGCAGATTCCATAAAAACAAGGAGCACTGGCTGCCTTGTTCCTCTGCTTTCCGGTGCTTATTAGCACAGTAGGCATAGTTAATGGGGGTCTAAATAAAGGGTTGGTGTGGAGTAGTTCTCATGGTGCTTAATAAATGTGAATGCCTTTCTTCCCTCCTCTTGCTACCACTACCCTCCTCCTTTTTCAACACCAGAAGCACGTCCCTTTGACAATACAAACACCATAATACATTGTGTCCTTGTGCTTCATATTTGTGCACGTCCCTCTGCTCTGCCACCTCCCCGGTCACTGATTGGACGAGCACTTCCATTGCAACTTACATGAAAGCAGAGGCGGGTGCGCTCTGGGAGTCAACGCGAGGCCTCCGGCCTCTCCTAAGACAGTGTGACAGAAATGCCCCACTCTAGTTAGTGCACAGAGGATTTTAATGAATAGAGATGGATTCTGCCAAAGCCTTGCCCTCTGCTCCACTTTTTTCTGTGTCCTTTGCTGTGCTGGTGGGAAGACTGGCCCAAGCCCTGCTGCCAGGAAGGTCCCATTGAGGTGAATGTGAAAGGCCCACACAGGGACCGACCCAGGGCGAGAGCAGACCCTGACCCAGAGCAGATGAACAACTCCGCGCGGCGGAACTGACCCCAAAATGCTTGCTGAATTTCTCTCAGATAAATCTTCTGTTTTAGCTCCAAGGTCATGTGTCTGACCTAATGAAGACAATTAACTTGAAAACATCTTTATGTCATTTTTAGAATACTTGGTGCGGAATGACCTTGGCATTGGTCAGTGTCTGTAAAGGGCATTTGGTTTCTGAGAAAATGAACATATTGCTATTCTGGGGAACCCACAAGTCAATGTTAATGTTTTTGGGTTTTTTATTTTTTCATTTTTGTCATGGAGGGTGGCTTCGTAATATAGTTATTGGATTATAGAAATAGCCTTCTAGCTTAGTATGTAGCCAAAATTAAAAAGAGGGTTATGGACTGAGCACACAGAAACTTCCGATTATAAGAAAAAAGATATTTTTGGTTCAATGCCTATTAGCCAGCAGACACTCAGTTATACATGTTTATTTATAATATTGTTGTCCTCTTCAGATGTTATTTTCCCCATTTTATACATGAGTAAACTGAGACTCAGAGAGATTCAAATAATGTGTTCAGGCCCACCCAATAAAATGTGCAAAATGGCCACCTATTTCTACCTTAGGAATTTTTCCCTTTCTGTCAGCAATACTGAGGTTACTCTCTTAACCTGCTACCCTTGGTCTTGATGAGTTGATAGGGGTATTTGAAATGATTGAGATTCTGCCTTGACCTCAGTCTTAGCTGCCATAGATACACAATATATTTGCCTTTCATATTAGCTGGTACTGAAAAATATTAATAATATTTAATCAAAATTTTATTTTGCTTCTTTCAGCTTCCTTCCAATATTGCATGTGTCTTTCGTTTTTTCAGGGCTCCACCTTTCATCAGAAAGTCTGAATATGTTCCTTCCGTAAACTCTTTGTGAAGCTGATGAATTCACATTTTCACCAAGACCTCATCCCTCCCCCTGACCCACTCCAAATATTTTGACGTGGGAGATCCCAGGACACACAGAGAGAATCACTACACTCAGGGGAGAGGGTTCTGATGTTTTTCTCACTGCATTTAATGTGAAAGCTGCAGTTAAGAGAATTTGATGTTTTGAACACAGAAGGATTTTGTTTAAATCCTCGCCCTCTCGTGTTAAGCTGCATAAACTTGGGTCACTTGTGTGACTTCTCAAAGTGTCAATTTCCTCATCTGTAAAATAGGCATACTAATGGCACCAGCTTTATAAGCTTGTTATGAGGGTAAAATGAGAGCTTGGCACAGAGCAAACATTCAATACAGCTTTTCTTACGACTTCTGAAAAACATTGTACTTCTATGTGATGCAGGCTGATTCTATAGCAGACCCAGCAAGAAAATACAGATTCAAAGTTAGAAAAAAGTTTGGAGAACACATGCTTGAGTTATTCTTGGATATTAGAATTTCGGTCACTCCAACAAACATTTGTTACGTGTCTACTCTTCTGCTCCACCGTAGGCGCTGTGCAAAGCACACGCACGTTTTGTGGGCACACCTACACCTGTAGGCTGAACGCACTTCACTGGTTTCTTGTGTTGGAGGAAAAGGAATGGGTTGAGAAACTCAGGACTCTGACCCAACACAGACAAATTTGGGGATGTGTGTTCTCAGTTTCCAAGGCATTAAAATATGAGTAGACTACTAACAAATAAAAACACCTCTCATTTTCTCCAAGCAGAAAAATGACCCAGCCCACGTAGGTTTGCCCAAGTTTGGAATTCCTGGACAGTGCAGACCTTCAGCCTGAATCTTCTCCCTCCTCCCTTCTTTTGTGTGACTTCAACTCTCTCAGTTAAATGAAGCCAATTTATTTGGTGAGGATTTTAATAACACATTAATTATGATCAGATTGAAATCTAATCACTAGCTCCCTGAGACTAGCAGATATTGGACTATTTATATATATTCTCTGCCCTTTCAGCCTGACCTACTTTGACAGCTCAATTAAACCAATCACCTTTTGACGTTTGTTTATGAAATAGCTGGGGAATGCTGAGTATTTGGGGTGTTTGGTGTTTGTACAACACATTATTTAACAGGTTTCCTCAGGACATCTCTTGAGTCCAGAAAAATGTCACTCTCTAACCTGTTAAGCAAATCACAGCTGAGTCAGAAATGGAGCAACGAAGTGTGTGAGTCTGTGTCTGCATGCTCATTCAGAACTTGTGTCTGTAGTGTGCACACACAATGTCCCCTTAAAGTACAAAAGAGCCCTGTCTGCATGAAACTTGATTGCTGTCAGTCTGTAGCTCCTCATTTCATGTAACTTGAATGAGATTATTTCATGTGATTAGCGCTTAGCTACTCTTTCGTTTGCTATTCATGTCTCCAGCGATTATGTATTGAGCACCTACTATGCCTCAGCTGCTGTAGTAGACTAAGGGGATACGGCAAAAATAAAAGAAAATAAAAATAAAGCAGAATTCTTGCTCAAAAAGAGCTAGACTGAGACTAAGGAAATCATCAGATGAATTATTTACTAAGTACAATGGCTGTATGTGCTGGAAAAGAACAAAACAATCACTTCCTTCATTTAGCAGGTTTTAGCCATTACATCCTTCTATTACTAACATTTCCCTATCTCCAGTGTACACATATCTCAGGATGCTGTTGTTTGAGCTACACTGTTATACCTAGTACATGTGAAATATGTGAAAAATGGATTTTCAAACTTCAAAAAACTGTATTTTCAAGTGAATAATAATGTGTACACCACAATGCTATTGTTCAGAACTGACATATAATTGTGTGCTTTTCACTGTTAGCTAGAATATCAATATTTGTTAATTCTATCACACCAGCTCCTCACAGTCTTTGACATCCCTTGTTGCTCTCTTGTGTTGACTCCTGTCTGGTGTATTTAAGTCTCAGTTCCCTAAGCAGACCCTAGGCTCCTTGAAGGCAGGGTCCATATGTGCTTCATTATTATGCTGCCGGGCAGATCTTGGCTCCAATTTGTGCTTGATTAATATGTCTTGATTTGGTGATGCATTTCTTCCTATTTATAGCTATTAAGTGGCTGAACATGTTGATCAGTGGTCAGGATCATTGTAGCCCCAGCAGTTAATCAATCAGTGTAACTATCATAGATTAGCCTATATTCCAAGATTGCAAAACTGGCTGCAAATCTGAAAAGGTAATGGAATCTGGTGTTTCTGGCTTTATGACTTTGCAGGTGAATTACCAAAGTTAATCTTTGTTGAATAGGACTACTCACCTCATACCACTCAGTGTCAACATGAAGGCATGTTGGCTGTAGACCCCTCCGCTGCTAAGGGAAACAAAAGGGTACAGGAGTGACAGATCCGAGGTGTGGACAAGCTGAACTCTTCATCAGAGGGTGGTAAACCTCGGTACATATGAAGACTTGGTATGTGGAAATGTGATTGGAATCTGATTCCTTTCTCCTCAATATAAAATTAAAAATCTCCAAACCCAGTTGAGAAAATAAGCTATTACTGCCCATTACACCTAGGCTTTGATAATATTTGCTTCCCTACTATTGATGTCAGGTTTTTTCCTAATAATTTGTTATATCCTCAAAGATATTTCCCTATTTATCCTGTAAATAGATTTATACTTGATTTATTTTTATTTAATTTAAATCTAACTAGTAAGGGGCTTGTCTTAACTTTCTGGTCCAGGCACAATAGTGAGATAGATTGGAACAGGTCAATTTCTGCATTTACCTCCTACTTATAGGCACCTAGAGAGAGACAGCATATTGGAAAGGATAAGAGCTGTCAATTGCTAATGCAAAATGTATGAGATTTCATGCCAGCTTTTTGCATCTCAGGTCTGCATGTCAGCTGGTTTACACTGGTCAGGTGGTTAAGTTACTTGTGCCTCAATACTTAGTTCATTGGGTTATTCTGAGTATTACTTGAGCTTATATATATGAAACATATGGAAGGTCTCATGAGGAGCTCAGGGCATATTAGCCACTACTGTTATTACTAATATTGCTATTATTATATAATAGATATTCTAATCATCCCAATGAAGCACCAGATATTATAGAGCAGAACCAAACCCAACCCAATAACTCCTATAACTTTGAAAATTCAGGAGAAAAATAAATGTTATTTATTAAGCCACTAGGTTTTTGGTATTATTTGCTGCACAGAAGTAAACAAATAACGACAGAGAGCACATGTGTATTAGTTATCAATTGCTGTGTAATTAATTATCTTAAATGTTAGCAGTTTAAACACACATACTTTCATTATCTCAATATCTGTGTCAGGAATCAAGTCATGGATTATCTGAATCCTCTACTTCAAGATCCTTCATTGGGTGGGGACCATAATCGTCTCAGGTATCAACTGGGAAGACTCTGCTTCCTAGAGCGCTCATGTGGTTGCTGGCAGAATTTGCTTCTTCACAGAGTATTGGGCTGGGGCATCAGTGGCTCACGCTATTGATTGGAGGACTCCCTTGGCTCGTTACCATATGTGCCTCTCCACATAGCCTCTCAAATCAAAGCAAGTGATCAGGAAAGAGAAAGAGGGTACTTGCAAAAGAACAACACAGAAGTCACAATTATTTGGAATCTAATAGAATTAACATCCTGTCTCATTTATTGTATTCTCTTTGTGAGAAGCAAGCCAAACAATCCAGTCCTCTCTCAAGAAGAGGGAGGGGATCACGCAAAGATGTGAACACCAGGAGATGGGGATCGCTGAGGACTAGTTTAGAATCTGCTTACCGTAGTACAGTAAATCCTAATGCTTGTTAGAAACAGTTTATCTTTTCATTTGATAGAAAATAATGAAGAAATATGTTTCTATTTTGGGGAATTAGGATCATTCCTAGGTTTCAATCAGATTCCAAAATATAGTAGATGTGTGTCTTAGGAAGGATAATTAGTTTAGTGTCTCTGAGTGTTAATGTGCTCAATTTTAAATGCCAATAATAGTTGTTTTTCAAAGAAGTATTGTGAGTATTAAATGACTAAATCTAATTACAAATACCTGTTAGAGCATCTGGACAAAATGAAGTTCTAACTAAAACATTTGTTAAATATAAATAAATAAATAAATAAAAACATTTGTTAGATCAGATGTGAAGACTGTGTGTTAGAAATTTTGGCTGAAGAGAAAATCATCATTCTGGTGGCAATTTAAAAGTATAAACATAGATTAGAATCCATGTAGTCTGCATGCATTCTTCAGGTACCTTTTACCAAGGTAAAAGGTTCCTTTAGCAAGGAAAATCATTTATCTTGAATGACAAGAAAGAAATTAGTTCTAGTCTTTCAGTTTCCAAAAGTTCTCTCCTTTGTCTTTCTTGTGTGCTCTGTGGACAGTAAGTTACTAAAGGATGCTGTCTTATGACTTCATGGTCTCAAAGTAGTATGAGCTATAGTAGTGAAAGGGTCTGCATGAAGTGATGTGACAAATGGAAAACAGTTTATTCCACTTGAGAAAATTTAGAAGAAAAGGAACCACATTTGACTTTTGAGAGTTGAGTAGAAATTTGGTAACTCTGGGGTGGGTCCATCAACTTGTTACAGACCAGAGCAATACTAAAGATATATTATCCTCTCCTACCTAGTCTAGCTCCTAACTACATCTACTGATTTACATGGGTTCTGGAGGCTCTAGGTAAAGAACTTATGAACTTCAGCCCATTCATGTGTGGGGGTCAGAGATACATGAACATGCATGGAGACGTGTGGGAGTAGAGAAATGAGGACACAAGTACAGAAGACTCAAGAGTGAACTCATCCAACCTAAGCAAAGGAAAGATTTAGCTCAGAGATCCAGAGTCCACAACAGAAGGTCCTGTGGGAAAAGTGGCCTTGAGAATAAGTGCATTGTTCTTGTACCTGAAACAAGTCAGAACCAACCATCTGAATAGTGAGTGTGCTTTCTAGAAAAGGGTAGCTTTGTATCTATAAATATTAAAATATTTATAACACTTAGATGCTCAAGCCAGCTGGCTGCAGAAAAACTAGCCGAACAGTGAGATCCAGGGGAAGAAGGAGAGGGGTGTGCTCAAGTGGACTGGAGAGAGGTGAGTATCAAAGGTGTCACCATCAGAGATGACATTGGAGCCAGCAGCAGCCGAAGGGAATGTTGGTGCCATGGGTAACTGCCTGAGTAGGTGCCATGATGATAGGGAATTTTATTCCAGAGAAAGGCACACAGCAATGCTACACACACGCGCGCACACACACACATAATGCAAGAAGGAACCTGGGCTGAGCATTGGAAGTAGGATGACTAAAATAACAATTTGCCTAGGACTGAGAAATTGTTCAGAATGGGAGACTTCTGTGCTCAACTGGAAGACTCGTGGGTCAAGCTGGTTGCCCTAATCAGAGGAATCTGTAAATATAGTGTGATACCAATGGAAACAGAAGCTTCTAAGATTTTATAGGAAGCAGATGACCTCAAATAACTGAGGGACAGGGATGTTGCTGAAAGGCAGCCATTCTGCAGGTAGAAAATATCAAACCAATGAAGACCAGACATACATGAAGTGTGACCTCATTTTTATAGTATGAAACCTAGGATTATTGAGTTTCCAAATACAGTCTACCTTTAACTCTCTTTTCACATCTTAAAGTTGATCCAGTCACTGGATTAAGGGTATAGTTCTGCTGGATCAGAGATGATGAATTGCATTGTTACCTGACCGTAAAAAATACTGTTTGAGAAGCCAGGCTGAGTCAGAATTGACAAGGAAGAATAAAAGCCCAGGGGTTATAGAGGTGAGGATGAGATCAAATCTAAAGCTGTCAGACCCATAGGTTCAAAATTAGGGTCACAGAGATACGATCTTGACCTAGAAAACAAGATAAAGAGCAAACAGTTAAAAACCAACTGTCATAGAAGGAAGGGTTTATCATGGGAAGAGTGTCGATAAATTATAGTAGATCAGTTTTTATTTAAGTCTCTTTTAATAGACCAGTAGTAGGTGGTAAATTAATAGGCTACCTTGATTTAAAGAGCTGGAGGAAAGGATGCAATTTGAGTCCACTTTGGAGGAAAATTCTGTAAGTGCTAGTGCAATATTAAGTATGTAATAGGTCCTTAGTAAGTAACAACTTTCTCTCTTCATTTTTCCTGAATATGAGAGTTAGCATAACTTTTTTCTCTGAATTAAATAGGTCCCTTGCACCTAGCTGATCTGATTCTAGTTAATTCTTCATACTGCTTGCAGAACTGTCATCTTCCAAAAATAATATATCATCTTTTAAAAACCACTAGGTATTAATTGGAGTTTAAAGAATAAGACCCACTAAAAAAATCAAACCTATAAAAAAATAAAGTAAAGAGATGGTCATCAGCCCTGGCTGGCATGGCTCAGTGGATTGAGCGCGGGCTGCGAACCAGGCACCGCAGGTTTGATTCCCAGTCAGGGCACATGCCTAGGTTGCAGGCCATGTCCCCCAGCAACCACACATTGATGTTTCTCTCTCTCTCTCCCTCTCCCTTCCCTCTCTAAAAATAAATAAATAAATAAAATCTTTAAAAAAAAAGAGATGGTCATCAGAGAATAAGGGGTAGGAAGAAAAGATTGGTAGTGATTTTTAAGGGTACAAACTTATAACAAGTGGAAAATAAGCCATAGAGATCTAATGTATAGTATATAATATTGTACTACAGTTATGTAATGTGATTAATATCACTACAATGACAATCATATTACGATATATAAATGTGGCAAAAAATGCTATATGCCTTAAATTTATATAATGTTATAATTTAATTGAAAATTAAATTTAATGTAGTTTTAAAAATGCAAAACAATTAAGATTCAGAATTGATAGCATTCAAAACTTTTTAAAACTTGACCCTAGACATAAGGACCCTAGACATCCAGCCACCCAGTATCATGCACCAGATATACAAACTCTCTTCTCCTTTGCAAATAAAAACCCCTGTTCCATATATAAATATCTCATTTTTGAGAAAGAACAAACAGGAATGAAACAAAAAAAACATTAAAGAATAAACTTGACAAATAATATATAACATCTACATGAAGAAAGCTAAAATACTAATGGCGTCCACAAATACAAACAAGCGAAATTCAATACCATATTCTTGGAAGAACTTACAACATAATGTTAACAATTCATATTGTTATTTATTCTATAAATTAAATATGATATCAATACCAATTTCATACATTGCTTTCTTTTGTACAAATTTAATATGAAAAAGATCAACAAAAATGTCCAGGACTTAATTGGGAGAGGGGATAGTCCCCTCATTGGCTTAATTGGGGGAGGTGATAGTCCTACTACATATTAATGCATATTATGAACCTAGAATAATTAAAATAGGCTAGTACAATTATACAGTGGACCAAGCAATGAGATACCATAGAAATTCCAGAAATAATACCAAGTGTATATGAGATTTTAAGTATGTGGGAAATGTGACATTGGTGAGGAATTCATAGATTGATTTTTCAATAAATGTTGGGATACTGAAATTGGATTCATAGTTCACACCTAAATGGACTATAGATTTAAACATGAAATATGATCTGCTAAAAATGTTGGTCAAATAAATGGAGAATAGTTTTAAAAATCCTTTTTTCAGTATGACACAAAGTCCAGAAGTTAAGGGAAAAAATCACTAGAAAGCTGGCTGAAATTTATATTAGAATAACACAATAAGTAAAGTCATAACACAAACATAAAACTCTGGGAAGCATTTGCTAATCACATCACAGAAAAATGGTTGCAAGTTCTATAAATTTATAAGAAATAGGCCAACCATTCAATAAATACATAAGCAAAGGAAATGAACAAATAGTTCTCAGAGAAGGGAATACAACTGGTTCTTAAACATATAAAAACCTGTTTGACTTCACACATCATAAAATCAATGCAAACCAGAACTACACGTGTCTTCATTCACCTCTCAGATTAGCAAAAGTCAAAAGTTTGACAAGCCTTCTCATAATTCACTGGTAAAAGTGTAACTGCTATAACCTGAACAGAGAAAAAAAAAAAGGCAACCTATCAAATTCCATTCCTTAATACATACTTCCAAATTTACTAAAAGGAAAGCCTTACAAAAGTCTAATAGACTCTGCAGACTCCTGTTCCAGTTCATTTATGCCTTCAGTTTATTTTTGTTGGAAATTTAAAGTGAAAAATTATAATTTCAGAAATGGTAGAAATGGTAGTGATCCTTTTATGGATGAATTCCCTTGTAACAACTCCAACGCTAGCTAAAGCAGCTTTTTCTATGCATTTTATCTGCTAAAGTTCTCTTCCTTAAGTTGACCCCAAATTATCTGGCCTTCATTCTGCCCTCTGAAGGTATTACAGATTTCTAATTCTACCAATTCCTAATGCAATAATGCTAGATTTAAGGTTATCAGTTGCCTGTTTAATAAACAGCCTTTTTTTTTTTCCAGCCTTCACTCCAAACATGTCTAAGGTGACCTTTTCTACAGGGAGAGTGGATGTAACCAAGGCTCCCATTGGTCTTGGGCAAGCAGAGGACACTATTCCATGGGCCCTTTGTTGCTATAGTAAGAGCAGAGCTTACTTCTGGTTCAAGGCTCCTTCATGCATAGCACACAGAAAATGCTCTACGAAGCAGGAGACATCTTTCACTGGAGGCAGGATAAGTGACTTGCCCAGGGTAGTGCCCTAATCAGAGCTTTTGTGACTTAGCAAGAGGGATATCCACAATAATGCTATCCCAGGGGGAAGCACATTATGAACAAGTGTCTCCTTTAAGGATCTCCTTTAAGGCTACCATTATACTAGTGTCTTTGATGATGAGAACAAAGAGTTGCAAATGGAAACTAGGGACAACCTTCTGTCTCTAAATGTTTCTGGCATATGGGATCTTTATCCTCAGCTTTAGTATCAAAGAGATACATTGAACAAGAGCCCCACAACCAGTGGTCCCTCAGGTACACCTGTTCACCTATTGAAATGACCAGACACATATTTCAGGGAAAGATGGAAAAATGTAAGAAATTGATTTTACTGAACATCTATGGAGATGGGGGAGCAGAAGGTTGGCAATTTGTTTTCCCCACATGACAACTGAATAACTAAAAATGCTAGCCAATGATGTCATAGATAAGAAAGATTTACTGGCAAGTTGTGATGTCTTTCTGAACACATTTCTATTCTGAGAGACAATTGTTTAAGTCCCCTTTGAATGAATAACTGCCCAGTCTGGGTATAGGAATGTCACAGATAGCATTTTTCCTTGGAATCTTGGATTTAAGCCTGAATCATGGGCCTCAGTGAGTGCTCTGGGCTGGGCTACGTGGTATCCATTGTCAAAGAAAAATTGCACAGGACAGAGTTAAACAAGCAAGGAAGACTTTGTTGAAGACTATTGCAATAGGGGGGAAAGATTGAATTAAGCTCTACTGAAACAAAAGGCAGGAGAGGCTTTAGGCACTGGGATGATCTATCAAAGGGATTTTCAACCTTTTTCAACTCGTGGCACACAAACACTAATTACCAAAATTCTGTGGCACACCAAAAATGTATTTTTACTGATCTGACAAAAATCAGGTATAACTTTGATTCATTTATGCCTGGTGGCTATTGTTGTGTTGGCTGCTGTTATGTTTTGTTTGACAATCTGAAGGAAAAGAGGTTAGTCCCCATGACCCGTCAGGTAGTGCACGTTTTAGAAATTTTTGAGGCGCACTGGTGCACATCGTGAAGCTAGTGGGAAGTAAAGAAGTTTAGTAGGGAGGTGGGTCAATGCGATTAGGCCATCTGTGTTTCAAAGTGGTGTCCATTAAAGTTCCTATCTCTGTTGATGATTATATTTTGAAGAGGTGTCTCCCAGGTCTTTGAGAAAGATATTTCTGGGTTGTAAATCTGGCCTATGTCAGCAAGAAATCTCCCTAAAGTTTAGTCAAGCTGAGGGGAGAACTGAAGCACACTTTGGTCGCTACACGGCATGAGAACTCCCACTTCAAATTCTATAATAAGACTAGTAAGGAAAATGTAGATGATATTGAGGAATTTTTAAAAATTGAATTTTCCTACCAAAGATGGAAGACATTTTTAGCTTTGAGCTGAACTCCGAACATTGTCAAGAATAATGAGGGTGCTGAGATTGAGGCCTCCCACCTCTTGGCAATGTGCTGCCTGCTTCCCCTTCCCTGCCTCTATCACTTCACGTAAAACAACTTCATCTGTGGATAGGCAAGCCTTAGAGACAAGCCTGAAGGAAAGAAAAGGAAAGGAAGGAAAGAGGGGGAGAAACTGGTGGGCGTCTTAAGTTATGTGGCTAGGCACATGACCACATTTCATTCTGTCAACAGTCTTAAGAAGTATGCACTACTAATCCATGCAACAGGTGAGGATGTCGGGGTTCAGGAGGGTACATATTTTGCTAATGCACAACAGAGCCAGATTTTAATCCAGTTTTTTTGGCACTTAAGAAACCTCTGTTCTGTTTTGGTTTTTTTTGTGCATGTGTGTGTCTTGGAAAATTGGGGGTAAGGCAGGTAAAAGTCCTGTTTTTTTATCCTCTAAGAATAGAGGTCAGAGTATGAGAAGGGAAGTATGGGCTACCTAATTGTCAGTCTATTCCCCACTTTGCAGAAAAATGATTCTTTGATAATCCAAGTCATAGTAGATTTCTCCCCTACTTAAAACCAATGACTTTCCTACTTGTTCGGAATGAAATTCAAGTCCCAACCTAAGCCTACAAGGCCCAGGTATATCCAATATTTTGGCATCTCGGGGCCATACTGGAAAAAGAAGAGTTGTCTTAGGCCATTGTGATTTTGTGATTACATGACATTGTGACATGTAATCACAAAACATCTGATACTGTTTTAAGTAAATATATGATTTTGGGTTGGGTCACACTCATAGCTATCCTGGGCTGCATGTGGCCCATGGCAGTGGGTTGGACACCCTTCATAGGCTGAACAATCCATTTCCTTATCTCTAACTACTCATTCTCTTGCTCACTACACTTTAGTTTGTGAAACCCATACACCATTTCCGTGTTGGCATCAAACATGCTCCTGCTCAGGCCCTTTGCATTTGAAGTTCCCTCTGTCCGGAACACTTCCCAAGCTGGCAACATGACTTGTTCCCTGGGCATTCCATATGTCTAAAAGCTATTTGTGTTTCTGTATATTTTATTTATTAAAATCTTTTTCTTTTGTTTTCATTTTAGGAGCTCTTTATATATAGGGACATTAGCCACTTTGTTCTTTGACATTGATTTCTAGAAGGAAATTAAAAAATACATAGTTGAATATATTACTTTGACTTACAACTACTTCTATATCAAATCATAGTTAAAATGTCCTCTCTTAGAAACTTCCATCTCCAAACTTTACCTGGAAATTGGCTGGGAAATTTAATTTTAAATGTAATGGAACACACTGTTGCATATGTAAGATATTTGACTGAATCTGCTGAACAGTGAAGTGAACAGCATCTGTTCTGAATTGGTCTGGAGTCCCTTGAGGCGTGTACCTCAATGCCATTTACATCAACATTATTCTAAATATGAGTTAAAAATTCAGATTCTTGGGCTCTGATTCCTAAGAATGTCTGCATGAGAATCTTTGGGGTGAGGCCCAGGGAACCACATTTAAAAATAAGTGTACCAGCCAATTCCTAGGTAAAGTTTGGAGATGGAAAGAAAGGAAAACCATACAACCAGTTTTCTAATGGGTGTCTATTTTATTGTTTCCCTGCCTAATTGCACAGAAAAATATTTTGTTTTGCTACATGAGCTGAAGAACCAGAAAGGAACTATTATTGCTCAAAGTGCAACAGCACTATCACCCAAATCAATAGGTGTGATTCCCTTTGGCATTGTTTAAAGACATACTAATAGGAGAGTCTAAGGCAGTCAGGCCAGAGAATTAGCTACATAGGGAGAACCAGGAGGATTAATTGATTAAATGATTTTTTTCTGTCTCATTCTGGCCACAGCATTTCATTAGCATCAACATATGGAGAGTGCCTAATTTGTGTATCCAGAAAACCAATGCCAGATGGATAGGGGTCATTGCATTAACATGCTCACTAACTGTATTTAGAATCAACAAATTAAGATTTGTTACTTTGCATATAAAATCATAACAAGGTGAAAACAAAACCAATCATAGGAAGGCAGCTCCTCACAGAAGGACTTAAGAGCCCTGTGCTCCCATAGTTCAATGCCACTTACTCCTGCTGCAGGTGCATATAGCCACTTTGCTTTTCTAAAGCTTGAAGTCTTTGGCTGAAAGCTCTGGACATTGTTCTAGCAGGAGGACCAGTTCTAGAACTGATCCTCAGTGGCTTTCCTTTTCCCATTGGGGAAGGAGAGAAATCATCCTTCCTGCATAATTCAGAGACATAACTGGAATGGAAGGTCCCATGACTTTTCCCCATACACTGGAAGAATATGTGTAAATGGTTTATATATTAATAAGAAAAGTTAATTTATATAAAATGAATAAATTTAAGTCCATTTTTAAAAAATTGAATAATTCTACAGTGGTTACATTTTTCTGAGTTGCAGTTATATAGAACCCAGTTGAATAAATGGTAAGCAGAAAAGGACAGGGTAGTTTTCAAGAGTCACAGAAATTGGATAGAGTCATGGGACACATTCAAATCTCTGTCCCTAAATGCTGGGAGCAATGATTTACGCTATTATCAAATTTAAAGGGTTGGTAAAATGGAGATAAATGTCAGAAGCCCAGTGAATGAAAAAATCAGAGGTTAACAAGGACCAAGACAGAGGCAGAGAGAACTGGGGCAGAACTTCACCGACTGGAGCTCTTTTCAAGGGTGCGACTAATAGAGGGGAAGGTGTAGACCTGGGGCAAAGACCATTGGCCTTGAGTCATTCACTGTTCTCAAATATTCTTACCATTGTGTAGAACTCCATCACTAAGAGCCCAAAGAATGAAGTAACAAGGCCCTGATCAACTCTGAACAGCCACAATCTATAACTCATTTATACCACTGACCAGGACCCATCCTGACTTTTCATTGCTTCACCTCATTCTGGAAGGCAGTGTGGCAGAGTCGACCAATATCAATTATTCCTCTTTTGTATCTCTGTTTGTGCTTTAAGAAGCATCTAACATTTCCTGGAGACTATAATGCCAAACAGGACTCCTGCCACAGCACTGAGAATAAACTCTCAAATCCCCTCAGTCTTCTTCATAGAAATGAACATGGTGATGCTTATAGCAGACTGCTCTCAGAGTGGTCAGACTCAAAGAAGTACTAGAAGACTTTGAAAGAGGGGTCATTGCCATGACCCTAGAGTGGGATAAAGGTCCAAAACTTCTGTGCGGGCTGAGGACAATCCAGCGTGACTCAGAAGTTGTAAAACTGAGGACTGAAAAGAGGAGATTTATCCTCAGGCTCCGTTAGTACTATTATTGTCCAGGGTCAGTGGAATGGCAGAGGGAGTGGGACCAGGAGAAATAAAGCAGCTGTGGAAATAAGCTGGTAGTGATATTCTCTGCTACCCTGGGAGGAATCAGGACAGGGACCTAGACATGGATGAGTAAATGACACAAAACAATTCAGTGATAGACACAACACAGACATGGGTTAGGGAGGACAGTGTGGCCCTAGAACCAGGACAGAATCTTGGAAGCACAAATGTGTTTGGTTGCTGGGTGGTGGGGCTATGTAGGGGATTTAGGGGGAGGGTTGTGGGTTAGGAGGACCTTTTAAGGCTCAGGGCAATAGCCAGCTCTTCACCAGTGGGAAAGCAGTATTTCAGTATTTATTTTGATCACTGATATGGCTCTAGTGTTATATACAGGTAGAATATCAGAAGCAGAAGATATGCATGGTACATTGTGCTGGCATGTGCTGTGTTTGTGAGTCTGCAGCACTGCAAAGGGGCTGATGTATTGTTACATTTGTGTGTGTCAGAAGGTGTTGGCTGGAGACGGAATAAATAAACTATTTGATCAAAAATTTCCAGATCAAAATTTAATTTTATTCTCTGAGAACAACAGCTCATACTGTCCCAACATGAGTAAGATGCTAGATATATGAATTGACTGAAAAGAAATTTTAGAGCACATAGAGACACATAGCTTGAGTTCGGGCAACACATAATTTTACAGTGATTCTTAATATACCCAAAATCAACTGAGAAACTTAGACCAACTTCCACGGGGTCTCAGAGTTATCAATCACAAAGGGCCTACGGGCATTCACATTGCCCCCTCAACTGTATTTTTATAGCATACCTCTCTGTTGTGCTGTTTATTTGCACACAATTTCTCTCTTTTGATCTTCTTGAAAATACTGTGAACTGTTTTTAAAACAAGAAAACACAGGGCGTGGCATTCACTGAAACCCTTTTCGTTGTGTGCCAGGCACCATTTTAGATGTGTCACGCTGCCCTGTTGTGTCACTGCAGTAATACTCTGTGGGGGTGGGTGCTCCACAGGGGTGCATGCTGAAGGACCTGATGATGTTGTGTGGAGAAGTGGCAGAACCAGGATTGGAAACTTGTCTGTTTTTTTTTTTCTTATACTATGCCAGAAATTAGAATATCTAAGTGTTTTTGTGGCCCATGGAACCCAATTAGTTGGAGTGAGCTGGACCTAGAACCCCTCACATGCTCCATAACATAGAATATTTACTGAAAACTGGAAACTTGTAGAAACTTCTCCATCCTCAGGGAAACTTCTGAACATTTGAGTTCTTTATTGCTAATTGTAAATGTCCATTTTACCATCCCCAGGCATTACACTTGATAGATCATCTATCTCTTTGTCTATAAATTGAGGAACATATTCATAGTCATAAAGAATGTGTTTGTGCGGGCTGCCCATAAATCCCTGACAGAGATGAGTCCTTATGACTAGTATGGGAATGGGAAAGCACAGGGAGAAATGCTTCTGGTGAAAGAAACATTGAGAACATAACCGAAGCGACAATCAATATTGGTGAATGTTCTAACGAGCATTTCTTGTTGCCTTAGCATGAAATATTCCTGCAGAAAGTGAAAAAAGTGACCCAGTCCTATGTAGTATTAAATTTAAAAAGACATATGACATAATACAGACTTATATAAATGAACATTAAACAAGCCTGGTGCTATTCATAGCTGATTATATTACCCCTAGCACACTTAGCACTGTTCGATTCAATCACTACAAGCGCCATTCCAGAGAACTATGCCAGAAATGATGTTTATAGCTGACAATCAGTGTTTTTCTTTGGGATGGAGGTAGAGAATGGTATCTGTTCCAGCAAATTCATCTTCCTTAACAAGCTATTAGCTGATGGCTGAGCCTTCGATTCTCCCTCAGTCCTTCTTCTTTCTAAAGTGAAATTGACAGTTGCCCCACGGGAGTCCCTATTCCCCTCCGTCTGCCAAAGCTCTGAGAATCACTTTGAATTTCTGTACAGGGGGCTCGATTCACAGAATGTTTAAAAGATGTTCTAGGAAACATCTTTTCAGCCACATCTCATTGCCCTGCTTGTGCTTTGTGGCTACACTCTTCAAAAATTGTTACCTCCTGTGGAAACAAATTCATCATAAGCATCTTGCAATACACCTCCAGTCTATGACACTTTTAGGCTGACATATCTTCAGAGATTGACTATAAATAGGCAAAAATTTATACCCAATTATAAGTGGAGGGAAACCTGGGGTTGTAAGGAAATTTCCATTCACTCAGTATGCAGGGTCTGTGTGATGGCTGAGTAACTCATGCAACTGCCATTTGTTAAGATTTCGCTGTATTGAATTTCCACGCAGACATTCCTAATTTGTGCAGAGCCTAGGGGATCACTTAAGACAGGGTAATTAATTGGAGCATAGCATCTTTGAGAAAAAACGGGAAAAACTGTTTACTTCTTTTTTTTTCTTTTTTAAAATGTCTGAATAATGAGACCATATTCTCCTTTAACCACACCCCCTATATTGCAATATTCTGATTAAATTAAAGCCACTAAGGATTTGTCCTTCTTACTGAGAAAATGTGATTCAAATAATAAGCTGCATGCTTTGTTTACCCCTAAGAATCATAAATTAGTTTCAACCTGCACTGGGTAATATGAGCTTGTGGCTTTGGGGACAGGAGGCATGGTAGGTAAAGGTCAAGGGGGACTTTGATTGTAGAGAGTCTAATCACTTCTGTTGAAAAAATTCATCTAAAATGAGATTGTTTAGTCTCCACAGAAGCTTACAGTGATTCATTCAAATGAATCAAAATTGCAGCTAAGAATTGATTATTATGAAGAGGAATGAATCTAAAGAGAGTTTGACTAAATTAATACAATGAATGCTGTTATTTAGCTTAAGTAGAGAAAGGAAAAGTTTACTTAATCCAATAGTTTCAGATAGAATTACACACATGTGTAGCATACACCTTTTTAGTTTTTGAAGAATTAAAATGGAAAAAGAATTGCTCAAATGGTACTGACCCTCATTTTATCATGCCAAAGACACTTTGAGATCTTGTAGATCTGTACTTTTCAAATTTGAATGTTCACTGAATCACCTGGGGATCCAGTGAAACCAAAGATTTGGCCAGATTCGGTATGTCTGAGGTAAGACATGAGGAGATTTGCATTCCTAGCAAGCGGCCTGGTGACACCAAAGCCGCTGGTTTTGAACCATCCGTGCTTCTCTGAGTAGTGATATTGCAGAGCCTCTGGGCCATGACCATGAAAACTAATTACCACTTATGGGGATTAGCTAGTTAATACTATGTGCTGATTTATATAATGCTAGATAACCAGTAATATACTTTAGTCACTGATAAATAAGAGAATGGTTTAAAAGTTAAAGAGATAGGAATAGCAGAGACTTGTGTTCCAGGCTTGCCTCTACTACAAATAACAATTCCTAATTTATGTGTCATACTTTGCATTTTACAAAATAATTTCACCTATTTATGTCTCATAGTTTTATACTGATCCTCTCAACAACCCTGTGAAGTCAAGCAGGCATTTTATTTTCATTTTCCTTGAGTTGATGATGTAATTTGTCCAATTTTACACTATTACTCAGCAAGAAAGCCATGACTCAAACCAATATATTCTGATGATAAGTTGAGTTTTCTTTCTACTAACAGTGATTTTGTGTGGATCACATAACTGCCCCAGTCCCCTCACTTATGAAATGCGTGATTCAAGCGCTTCAGTGATCATGAGCCCTCCTTGTGCAACCACACTGCCTTGAAAATACAATAATAGCAGTGCACAGTTCCATTCCAGGCCGGTGAACCAGTACTTCTAGGAGTGGAACCAGGACACCATTTCTTTTCGTCTTCTAGGCTGATCCTGATGCATAGTGAAGACTGGGAACCAATAATAGATATCCACTAAAGCACCTTGAAGTGCAGGAATTGCCCCGGTTATAAAGGTAGGTTTGGTCTCTATCTTCTCCAGGAAAATCTCAATGGTAATGGAAGCTAAATAAATGAATATGCATAAGTCTATCACTGACATTGTTAAAACATTAAAATATAATTTAGCAAGGTTTTTACTTTCTTGTTGTGCAGGCCTTGAAAATGTAGGTAAGTTTGAATCGCTACTTTAAAATAAAAGATCACTTTCATTCACACAAGTAAAGATTTTAGTTTGTTCCCTGTGTCCACACTCTATGTAAATCAGCATTTCTGAGTTTCCTATTTGTTCTTCAAACCTGGCACTGAATATTTAGGCTTTTATTTGGGCTTCCCATGGAGTGGATGTCTAAACCCTTCTGACTGCCTTCTGGCATGACTCCTATTTCCTCATGTGGCTGCTGTGACCTCATGATGATTTGGACCCAGAGTATGCTTAAACAGTTACTAAATTACTGAAGAGTTCTGTGTCTGAACTGATAACGTAAATGGTTTAGAAGTATTCCCCACTAAGAGTTAAAATTTCAGTATTAAGTCCCATAGTGCAAATTTAGAAGTTCAGGTTGTTGAAAGCAGATGATTCTGTTTTATTTTACAGAATCCTTTGTTTTTTTTATGATTGTTATAAGATCAAAAAAGACACGACTGCTCAAAAGCTTACTTTACTAAATTCCATTTTGTTGATCGTTTTTCAAAGTTTAATAGATAGAAGAAAAGTGAAGGCTTTGAACCCTTATAAGGACCCATGGGGAATTATGGCCTTCCTGGGGTAATCCTTGAATATTTGATGACCTGTAGCCTATCTCTTCTAGAAGCATCCTAATTCTACATGATGTCATTGGGTCAATGATTAGTCTCTAAGGTCCTTTAAGAAGGGTTCAGAGTTGGAAGCATAACAGATAATACAGGTCATTTAATTTTGGTAGAGGAAATTCAAATATGTAATATCCTTAAAGGATATTATGCAATCCGTGTCTTGATTCCCAAACTTTCTGACTTGGATTTTCTATAACTAGGCTGCTTATTCAATAAGGGCATAAAATGGAGACTGCTCCAAAGAAGACTAAAATATCGGGATATTAGGGTAGCAGGTGCAGAATGATCTTTTTGACAGCAGGCCATCCATACTAGTTCCTTGATTTTTAGCCTGATCTCCTCTCTTTTATTACACCATATGTTTGAAGGTTTTCCTGAGGTCCAGAGATGCTTTTCTCATTCGATTCTACTGTGAGATTTTTATACCCCATGGAGAATTATCTGGTTCTCATTATAAAGTACATTTTTATTCACTACCAGCAAAATGGTCCTGTCACACCCCATTGCCTCTGTTAATGCCTAGATTTTCCTATTCATTCTTATGGAGTCTTTAATGACCTCACTCCTGGACTCAGTGGACCTCATGGAGAGAAGATTCTTGTTTGGGAGATGTCAGGTACATTTCCTTCACCCTCCTCCCTGATAAACAGCATTGTCTGAACCCAGCTGTGCCTGGCCTCCCAGGAAACCCTTGTTTACCATTGTTCTTGGGAGGGGGCTACTCTATTCGTAAGGTATTAGCAATTCCTCCTGCTCCATTAACTCCCCTATTTGTATGTTGGAACTTTATTTTCTGGTGGACTATTTATGTAATTTGTAGCTGTTTCCTTACAGGACAAAGTATGGAGTAACCATCTGACATTAAGTAATAAATGTTAACAAAGTGATGGGTCCCATGTGAAATTACTAATATTTTATTAAAATTTGTTATGGTGCTCAGCTGGTTGAGTCAGAGCCAATTACTCAGGTGAGCACTGAGTGTGTTTTCCCAGTTCAGAGTGGGCGGTGACTCTCTTTCTTGGATTTAAGGAAAGTACATCTTCGTCGCAGGTTGGAGAATCCAAGGTTAAGCTCTCCCTGTGTCATTCTGAAGGCTGGATTGATATATAATGTGAATCTCTAAATATTAAGAGCAATAGAAATTTAACTTTTGTAAGAGAAAATTTAGACAGCTGAGTTTGATGACAAGTGGAATCACATATTTATTTCATTCTTAGAATATTTGACCCTTTGTTAGTGTTTGAATCAGAGTATAACCAAAGTAAAAACCATCTTTAGCCTCGTTTGGTTTAACTTGGAGAATGAGATAGACACGCCAGCTGTGTCTGTCCCTGCAGGTTCACCCACTCTCCAGCTATCTTCATTTCATATTTGGCTTTAAGGGTCTGAATTGTATGCACTCAATGGGGGAGGCCCCTTGCTTCCTGGCCTCTGACAGTGTCTGGCCAATAGGAAGCCACAGCACGAAACCAGAAGGGAGGAGAAAGGGCGGGTTTTATGTTCCCTGGCTCCCTCCGCGGGAGGTTGCTCCCTGCTCCTCTCCAGATGGGCCTGTCTACTGGCGTTCTCCATCCAGGCCTGGGGACCTCCTGTGCCCTACTGCTCCAGGCCTAGGAGTGATAGCAGCTCCACAGCTACTGGTTTCATGGTTCAACACTACTTCTAGTAGTTTTCTTATAAATGTAAGTGTGCTATATCCTGCAGTGTTAACATACTACAGGTTTGTGTGGGTAAGCTATCTGTTTGTCTTATCTCTAAGTATGAGATAAGGAAGCCTATTAATGTGCCAAACAATTTCCAGCCTTTAAGAAAACTAGACATGTAATACAAATGGCGAGTAATGTGGGTGGTAAGTGCTAATGAAAACTGAGAAGGTATATAAATGAATCCCTCATCCATGAGCATATGTTCCAACAGCTTCAGCACCTTAAACCGTGGATAGTACCTAACCCCATATAAAGTATGTTTTCTCCTATACATAAATACCTATGATAAACTAATTTACAGATTAGGCACAAGAAGAGATTAGCAACTAACAAAATAGAACAGCTATAACAATGTAGTGTTGTAAAAGTTATGTGAATATAATCTCTCTCCTCTCTCTCATGGCCGAGCTGGCTGCTAAGTGACAAAAGGATAGGTAGCCTTTACAATGTCAATATACTGGAAAAAATGTGACAATTCACATTTGAGTCAGGCAGAGCAGATCAGACCAAAATTTCATCATGCTTATCAGAATGGCACATAATTTAAAACTTATGAATTGTCTATTTCTGGAATTTTCCATTTAATATTTTCAGACCATGGTTGACCACAGGTAATTGAACTGAAACCACAAAAAGCAGGGAGGAGACTATGGAATTTGGAACATTGAAAGATTATATCCAGTTGATGTGCATTAAAGCAATAATATATTCAGTTGGTCATAATTCTCCTCCATTCTGATAGACCACAAATCTGTATTGACAAGTATTTTGAATACCACCCTGGTTACACTGATATATATTATTTATGTAAATGAATTGAGCACTTGGTTAACTTTTTTTACCTGGAAATTGGCAGAGAGAAGCTTTATTTAAGCCTAGAAAGCTGTAGAAGAATTTTAAGACATTTTTACAAAATTAAAAATTAGTTAACTTAAAACTGAAATAAAATGTTTTAAAATATGTTTGGACATAAGAAGAATATACATGATTAATTTATATTACTGAAATTTTAACACAGTAGTTTTCATTTAATTAGGCATGTCCCAATTTTTTTAAGAGTATATTTTAAATTCACTTTGAAGTTTTACAATATTCAAATCAAAGAGACTCAGTTTGGTTCAGTATTCTGTAAGAAAAAAACCCATTTATAGATACACTGCATGTGACCTGAAAAGGTAAAGTGAGACATAATCATAACTTTATCATGAAACTCAAAATAGGTATTATTTATAGAGAGATTTCTATGTTCTAGGCAGTCACTGGGCAGACTTCGTAAGCAGTATCTTATTTAAGCCTTCACTCCACAAATATCAAGGACTCTTGTATTCCAGTTTTTCAGGTGCATTTAATTAGCATCTTACTGGACTTTGATCTGAGGACTCGCCAGCTCCAAAGCCTATGCTTTCAACCGTTATGATCTACTGTTTCCCTGAACTTCACTAAATCTGAAGCAATTCTTATGGCTTTGTACAACAGGATCAAAACATTTTTGATCATGCATCAAAGTAGGAAGGATTTCTTGAAATTTATTAATGTATGCTTATTTCTTGACAGTCATTAAATTGGCCCAGTAGATATTTTTATAATGCTTCTTAAATATAAGGTATGGGGTAGAATGGTTCAAGCATGAGCTGAAGGAACCACTGTGGGGGTGTTTAGGAAGAACATAGGTGAGGGGGATCATAAGGAAATAATTTAAAAGTTCGTTTAATTTAAACTCTAGACTTACAAGAGAAACTTCATAGTATTTGGTCTGACCCCTTCTTTTATACAACAGTGACATGGAAACTTAGGTGGAGTGGCTTCCCCGAGGGCACTGTGCACATATCGGAGGACAGGGGTATGAAAAGACTTTCTGCGATGATTCCCTGAAAACAGAAGCCAGTATATTTTAGTAAATTAAAAAGACAATTAAGGTTTTACCTTTAACAAATAAGAGTAAATATTACTAAATAAGTATCTCTGATTTTTCCCTTGTTTTTTTTTGAGATAATTAACATGTAGCACTGTATAAGTTTAAGGTGGACAACATGATTATTCGATTTACATATATTATGAAATGATTGCCATAATAAGTATAGTTAACATTCATCAATCATATCATGTAGGTACAACAAAAAAGAGAGAGGAAACATTTATTTTTTATGGAAACTCTTAGGATTTACTCTCTTAACAACTTTCAAATATACCTTACAGCACTGTTGACCAAAATCATCACATTGTACATTCCATCCCTACTACTTATTTCTCTTATTTCCTTTGATCACCTTCATTCAGTTCCTGCTCCCCTCACTTCCTACTCTATTGACCACAAATCTGTTTTTTAACGAGTTTTTTTAAATTCCACATATAAGTGAGACCATACAGTGTTTTGTCTTCCTCAGTCTAATTTATTTCATGTAGCATAATGTCCTCAAGATCCATCTATGCTGTTGCTAATGGCAGGATTTCCTTCTTTTATAAGGCTGCATACTATTCTATTGTGTGTGTATACTATGTTGGCCTATTCCTTCATCCACTCTGGGACATTTAGGTTGTTTGCATGTCTTGACTATTATGAATAACATGTACATTTGTTTCCCCACACAAGTTTGTCACTGCAAGGACTCGAAAATATTTTATTGGATAATAAGGATCCCTTTAAGAGTGTATGTGCTATGAATTAAATAATTTCACATATATTGATTGAGTGCTTACTATTTATACCATAGCACCTATGTGTGTGTGTGTATGCATTGTTTTACATGAAGTTCTTTACAAACCAGAATGTCTACTAAACATAGAAACCTCTGGTAATATTGCATATCTGAAGACCAAACATGAATTTTCAAAATTGTTGTCAATATATAGCAATATCTATTTGCATTTTATCTCTGGATTTCTTATTCTTCACTTTAGTACTGAGCAAACACTATTTTTTATAACTGTTGTTATTGTTATGATTGTAATGTTAAGATCATTACTTAGCCTTAGGTTTTCTTTTTGCCTAATTTCACAAAAATACGTAAAGAGATTTAACAATCCATGTTGTTATTAGAAGTTGCTCAATTTATACTATTATGATTCTCTGTCCTCTTCCTGAGTTCAGTGAAAAAAATGTAAAACAAAAATTAAAATTCTTTAATATCTTTATGGCATCAATTCTTCCTCAAGATTTGTGGAATAATACTTGCTAAGCGGAAAGCCAGTTTAATATCTTTCATTTTATTTAAAGATATCAAAGTAAATTTCTCAGCCACTGACTATCAATTACATCTAATGGGTTCATTGTTCTATTTGTTCTCCTTGGCCATTTTCAATAACATAAGCTTGTGTGTACATCAACATAGACACAGCCATAAAGTACACATACAACATGTAGGTATTTTTACATTTCTGACTTATTTTTAAGATCATTGTTTTAGGAAATGAAAGTTGTTTGCAACACAGATGCAACTGTCAAGGAGCCTTTTGGATGAAAAAGCTGGCAATCAATATATTTGTACTCTCAGTGTTGTGTTGCTCACAAGCTTATTTTTTATATACAACCAAAAGAACAGCGGAGGCCTTGAAACAAGTACATTCCATTTTCTGTTGTAACAAATTCTCCCTTCCTCATTCCTGCAGCTCTTATGGGATTCACAAAGCATGTTTCATATTCTGAGCAGTGGCTCATAAATAGAGGACGTAAAGGAAGTTGGTAGCTAGGAGTTTCTTGCGAGGTCACGGACAGCTTCCTAGCAGTGGCACTCGATCTTATGCACTTTGATTTTCTTAATTGAATACTGTATCCATTTCCCTGCCACATTATCATAAAGAAAAAGAGTACCTTACGAAATGTAGTGTAACAGCTACGTATGTATCGGATAACATTGCTACTCTTCTAAATAATCTCACACCAAGGAATAAAGAGAACAGAGAAAACCGAAGAATTCCCAGTTTTGCTTTTTATTATATTTTCATTTCTGAAATGGTGATTTCTGCTTTTTTAGCTCTGTTTCAATTATTGTAATAAAAATGACTTGTGGAAACCTGGATTTTTCTATCAGGTACTTAAGTGGTCCATTCCCTGCAATTAAAAAAAGAAAAGGCTGATATACATTTTTCCTTCCCATGGCACTCTTGAAATCCGTGTGCCTAAACAAGTTAGTGCTCTATTCTCAACAGAGCCATTTGGAAGGCAGAGCATGTGCACTGAGCAGTAGGAGGGCCACAGGGATATCAGGAGGTGGGACAAAAGGAAAAGCATTTTACAGCTAAATGTTAGCAATTTCTTTATATCATATTTGATGTAAACAGGAAAAATTAGACTCATTGCCTCACTGTAACAAACTTACCTTCCACGTCACCCTATTACCTCATCCTCCCTCCCTTTGCAATTTATGCCCTTGGTGGTGAAAAGAGGTAGCAGGTGGGATTTGAATGCATAGTGCACAGACTGATGATAGTGGTAGTGGAGCAGAATTACTGAATTTCGTGGTATCTTACACAAAAACATTAAAGGAGCTAGATAGAAAAATAAAATAGCCTTGAACATGGTCAGTCTAGGTACAAATTATCCTCATAAACTTCAACATACAAGATAAGAGAAAACAAGCAATATTTCCAAAATTTATTTGGTATCAGAAAGCAGAGGAGTGTAGTGGGTACTATTATAGATCTGAAAATAAGTGAACCTCAAAGTAGCCAAAAGAAGTTAACTGGGAAGGTTGGTGGGCTAATTTGAGAATGACAGTTGAAAGTGAAGAGAGCTTGCCTGATTTGGTAGTGGGTGAGTACACAGGAGCCTCAGTAAGGCCTGAGGGGGCTGGGCCAGTCTAAGGCCCACAAACTCTCAAAACTGACCAGCCAGAGCTCCCTTCTAGGACATGGCCCCACACTGAGAAGAAACTGCTGGAAATAGAAAAAGACTGAGTGGAACAGGGGATAACAGAAATGGAAAAAAGAGAAGTTGCAGGTGGGGGAAAAACAGAGAGGAAAGCTTAGAAAGCAAGCTGCCAGTTTGTTTTTTTAACTCTGCATGGAAAAATAAAAGAAAATGGAGCTATAAGAAGTTAGAAAAACTACTTCAAATATTCTTTCAAAAAGTTCAGGAAAAACAAATTTCCCATAAAAATGAGTGTCAAGGTCTAATCCTTTATAAGTTTATTATAAAAAGAGAGACTAAGGAACAAAATATCCTGACTTACAGTATAAAATAAAGCTATGACAACAAAAAGGTTAAAACTGTAACCTGCTCCAAAATTACTAATGACATAAAGGAAATAATAAAGACATGAAAGAACAATATAAATCAGTTACAAAAAGTCCAAGATGACATACGTGAACATGGAGGAGGAACTAGAAAGAAAAGAAAAAGAAATAATGTCAGAAATAAATACTAATGTGGAAAAAGTACAAGATTGAATCAAGACAAAAATAATGCCTTATTATTTATTGATGCATTGTAAATCACCTCAAAATGTAGCAGTTTCGAACAAAAGCATTAATTTCACTGTGGCTGTGAGTCAGAAATGGTGCACAATTCAACTAGGTGCCTCCATCAGGATCTCTCACCAGGCTAAAATTAAGGTATGAGCTTGAATGACATCATCTGAAGACTGGATAGGGGCTTTCAAACCTCTAAGCTTACTCACTTATCTATGGCATGCCTCAGGTCCTCTCTGGCTGTTGGATAGCCATGGATTCCTTGCTACAGGGGGTCTCTCCAAGAGAGCAAATGAAAGAGTGGGAGAAGACAAGGAAGGTGGAAGCCACAGTCTTTTGTAACTTAATCCCAGGATGGACACCCTTTGCTGGGGTGGCTCTTGTTAGGAGTGAGTTCCCAGATCCAGGGCACACTCTGGGAAGTCATGGGAATATTCAAAGGTGGGGACCACTGGCAGTCAATGTAGAGGCTGCCCATCATAATGCCTTACCACAATTAGAAGGCAAAAAAATTAAAATAAAAATGAAATGAAGGAAGATGAAAGAGAAAATGTATTGAAAATAAGCAATAAAGATTCAACACAGGACTGACAGGACTCAATGGGAAAAAAAGCAAGGGATCACAACAAATACCAAAAGTTATGAATTTAGAAAACTTTCTTGAATTAATGGATGTGGGTATTGAGGATTTATAGTTTCTAACCCAGTTAAAGCTGCGACAAACATTTCTTGTATTCCTCCTGATGAAAAAACATACATCCACAACTATTACCAAATACTTATCACTCATTTACTGTTTCTATTTAACTTGTCTTCTGAAATTTCTACTTATCACAGCATTAAATCCTGAATTTAGGAAGCCAGCTATATTTTCTGATATACATTAAAGTAAGCAACTCATAGAGAGTTTTTAAAGTGTAGATTGTGCTACTGTTACAGAACAAAGACCCAGGGGGGCCTGGGACGATAAACTATTACTGAAAGAGACCCCCAGGTCCGTTATGTCCACCGTCTATAGGAAAGATGTCTCTCAATGCCAGAGATTCATGAAAAGGAAAGGAAATGTTTATTTAATACTATACAAACTTAAAGTAGTGACCTAATGTCTTTGCCCAAATCCCAAAGTCCCTTAAAACACCCACAAACATATACAGTCCTTCCTTTTTCTTTGCCCAGTCTGGGGTACTGTGTCTCAGGAAAGAAAATAGAAGTCCATGGCTCAGGCAGCCCCTGGTTCTTCCCAGTAATTTATCTCGGCTGGGAGACCTTTCTCAGCTTCCGGCACCATCAGCTGTGTCGCTGTCCAGGAAGGATCTCCAATTAATCCAAAGCCGTGCAGCACCGTCTCATGGCCTACTGGTAAGAGTTCTTTTACCCTTCTTCCGGGCAAAGTCTCTCTTGCTTCCCAGGCCATGTGGCCAAAAGGAGCACCAAAGCCACATAGTTCTCTCCTACCAGAGCTGTGGGGGTCTGCATTCTGGTGAAACCGCGTGGTTCTCCCCTCAAAGCTGCGGGGAGACAGGCCTGCCACTCAGCTTTGGCCGAGTTGAGATTTTCTGCTAAATCTGCATGGTGAATTCTCTTTCACAGAGCTGCAGGAGCCCTCTACTCTGCCAAAAGCTGCATGGTTCTCTCTTCTATGGCTGCCGTGTCTGGATTTAAATCCCCGCGCCAATCTTCCTCTGCAGCTCCATTTCTGACTCCTCCCACACTCTGCCACACCTGCCCTTAATCTCCCATTCTTTCCAACCTTTCTGGTCGCCATTGTGGGTCTGGGCAGGTGTCACCCCATGTCATGGAGCCAATCTTCTCTGAGCTCCCACGCACATGCTGTAACTCAGGGGACCTGTCCCCCCTCGCCCCGTCACATCTTTGGGGGGGTCCCTTTCTATCCCCCTGGCCCAGAGCATGGCCATAGCTATTTAGGATATCCAAGTGACCAGCCTAAGGCTATAGGTATGTTAAATGACCGTGCCATGGATTAGCTGCAAAGCTGCCCTGCATGTTCTTGCTCTGTGTGCCCCTTCCCCCAACTCACACCTGTAGGGGAAGGGGTGAAAACATTTTAGAATATCCTGGACACCTTGAGTTCTGGACCCCATTTCAAATGTCCATTTGGGGTCCCCACTCTTGTCTGCGCCCTCTAACACTACCTTAAACTGAATAGTTACCATGTGAGGTAAAAGTACCACATTTTGGAAAAGACTTGTCTAGTGCATGCTATAGCAAGGATTTAATCAATATTAGGTCATTTTGACAGAGACTACAAAGTGGTTATCAGCAGATCTGTTCAGAACTATCCCTGACAGTGGAAAATCCAGTTCGAAGTTAATATAAATAGTGAGTCAGCTAGGAGTTAGCATGACAATGGAGGGATCAGTCTATGCAGGTGCATTTTCCCAGGATGATTGTGTTCCCTGCATTTAGCGCTGAGAATGGCAGCTCATCTGAGCTCTCAGCTTGGCCTTTGACAGAATTTAGAGAAGATGAATGGTGGATGCTGAAGCTCTGTCTAGCTTTGTGTCAATTTCCAATGGGTCAGATGGATGATTATGTGCAATAATCACTTATAAACTGTTTCAGAGTATTTTTCTATTTCAGGATAAGTCCTTAATATACATGGTATTGATAGGGATGAGGATGGTGCTGTTAATAGGTGCCAGCATATGCCACTTTCTTATCCAATTAACAGGAGACTGTGTAATCATGTGCCAAACAGTACCCTTCCCTGAGCTGACACTGAATCACCAATGATTTTGCATAATTAGGTTATAAATAGTCCTTTTGTGGAATTAGGACAAGTAACGTTTAAAGGTATAGGAATATATGCATATAATTCTTTCACTGGTATTAGTTCTAAATAAAAAAGAAAGATAACTAGTTATACTTATATAAGAAATGTGATATTCAGCAGAAAATTATATCTTTCTAGACTTCCTAATAATGAAGAGAATGAATGCTATGCATAGAAAGTCATAAACTTTAGACTTCGGAGGACAGGTAGGGTCAATAAAAAGTAACTTAATTTAGTTAAAATTTTCTTGACCCCTGAATACGGAGGAAACTAACAGGAAGGAAGAAGCATGAAAACTCAGGCCCTTTGTTTTACTGTAAAAGAAAATGGGAAAAAATTTTCCTCCCCCCTCATCAGCAGGCACGTTTGTAAGTCCATGGTCATCAGAATTGCTGGGACTTCAGTTCCTGGCCAAATTATAAAGTGAATTGTTTAAAAACATTCTAATTCAAGGTACCTTCCTTTTCCCTTCTCTTTTGGACTGTCACTTCATTTTCGTTCCTTTTTGAATCTTCTCTCTATGGAACTGCACAGAGAATTAAGCCTTTGCACAGTGTTGCAAAATTCTATAGAGAGGTTATTTATCTGTTCCCGTTTCTGCATCTTTAGGTACCACAACAGACATCCATATAAGAGCCTCTGCAATGGCAAGATGTGCATCCTGCATGAAATTTGAGATGCCTCTCTGCACTGGGGGGAAAGAGCTATTCCAGGTATCACTCTTCCTGGATACTGGGAAGCAGATGAGCATCTCAAAGCAGACTATCATCTCATGCAGTGATCGATAGGAGAGTGGTTTCCCGTAAGTCGAATATGTAGCGGGGCTTTTCTTCATCTACATGCATCGTCTCCAGGGGCATCTAACCTGCAGCCTACAGGCCATATGAGGACCAGGATGGCTATGAATGTGGCCCAGCACGAAATCGTAAACTTACTTAAGACAGTAAGAGATTTTTTTGTGGTTACATGTCATAATGTATGTAGTGTGTCATCTTCTTCCAGTGTGGCCCAGAGACACCAGAAAGTTGGGCACCCTGGCTACACCCTCACTCATAGTCCACCAACATTTGACTTTATTTTTTTTAATGTACAAAGATCTCCTCTAATGGGTAAAGCTCTTCTGTGAAAGCTAGTTTTTGTTCCTGAAAAGAGTCTGTCCATCCCTGTCTTAGTCTGGACAGCTATAACAGAATACCATAGATCAGGTGTCTTATAAATGACAGAAATTCATTTCTCACAGTTCTACTGGCTTTGATGTGCAAGATCAAGGTGCCAGCAGATCCTGTGTCTGGTTGGGGCCCGCTTCCTGGTTCACAGATGGCCGTCTTCTCCCTGAGTCCTCACATAGCAGAAGGAGCGTGAGAGTTCTTTGGGGTCTTTTTTTATAAGGGCACTAATCATCTTCCAGTGACTCTGCCTCCTGATGGCATCATATTGGGGGTTAGAATTCTAACATATGAATAGTAGGTCCAAACATTCACTTTGTAGTAATCCCAATTTCCTAAAATTACCTACTTGTCATTAAGGTCTTAACTTCAAATGTTCCTTGAGTAGTCTTATCATCCTAAACAATGTTAACTTAATTTTTGCATATACTCATGCATCCTACATTTCTGTCTCAAGCAATGTATTCAATTTATAACTAAATAATTATGCACATTACTTCTAATTTCTGGTAGTTTGTCCCTCTCTGCCTGCCATGAGAGTGATATTTCACAAGTGAACTACAATAAGATCTCAATAAATATTTTTTGAGTGAACACGTGAATAGTTCAATGGCATTCACCAGCTCAGTGGCAGCTAGGAACCTGCTTCTGTGGCAGAGGAACTTCTGCTATAAATGGAAACAGGGCACAGCAAAAAAAAGGGTTTGGTCTGGACTTGAGTGTTTTGAGTTTAAGTGCTGGTTCTTTAACTGTAACATTAAAACACTTGCCTCAAACAGACAATTTCTTGTTTTTAAATACTCAGATATTCTACAATGTAGGGAGGGTTTAATTAACAAATAAAATTATACATATTTAAGTGTGCAACATGAAGATTTGGTGAACATAGATCTTGTAAAATGATTAGCACAGTCAGTTTAACACATGTATCACTTCACATAGCTACACTTTTGAAAATTTTAATTTTATAAAATTTTAAGTATACAATACAGTATTACTAAGTTTAGTCACCATGCTGTGCATTAGGTGCTCAGAATTTATTATCTTATGACTAAACAGTTGCACCCTTTGACCCACATCTCCCCATGTCTCTTGACTCCCAGCTTCTGGCAATCATCACTCAAATCTGTTTTTGTGAGTTTGACTCTTTAGATTCAAAGGTTTACAATGGGAAAATAGTATATCGTATAGTACAGTATTGTCCATAAGCCAGTGAACTGGACAGTTTGGCAAACTTTTTTTTAAGATTTGTGTATTTATTTTTAGAGAGAAGGTAAGGGAGGGAGAAAGAGAGGGAGAGAAACATCAATGTGTGGTTGCCTCTCGCATGCCCCTTACTGGGGACCTGGCCTGCAACCCAGGCATGTGCCCTGACTGGGAATTGAACCCACAACCCTTTGATTCATGGGCCCACGCTCAGTCCACTGATCTACACCATCCAGGGTTGGCAAAAGTTTTTTTTTAATGTCCCAAATGTCATTGACTAAAATATAGGAGAAAATGATGTAACAAATGCAATTAAAGCTACAATTTTTGTGGTCAGTGTGCAAAGATTGGTCTCAAAACACAGACTTATATATAGCATCATTTGTCTATGTCTCATTCGTTCTTCATAGTCATACCATGATATTGGTAAGGACTAATGTCCCCACTTTACATGGGAGAGAGGCGCTGTGAAGGGTTCAGTGGCTTCCTTGCCATCACTCACCTTTGTAAATGTTCGGGTAGGAAATGAGATTCCAAAGCACCGACTCACTGACTGCCCAGTGCTCTATGTTTCAGTGTGCACTGTGAATATAATTAGACGCCACAGCAAATTCTACCAGGCAAGTCCAAGCCTGGGAATATTCTTAAGATAATTTAATCACAGCCTTTCTTGGAATTTGGGGATTTTTGTTTGTTTATTTGTTTTATGACAATGGGCTTCATTATAAAAATACCTTTTAGCATTTAATTGTGACTTTGCATCTTGAGCAAAGTATGTTGTAGAACACAATTGCATGTAATCTTCTTTCTTGGATCAGGTGGGCTGTGGTCAGGATGGGGCACTGACTTGCCTAACTACTAGGGGCTTTATTTGCACAGTTCCAAATTCGCTCTGAGAACTGGACAGTCAGAATCCCACAGGTTGGGATTAAAGGTCAGGATGACAGAAGGATGAGTTTAGGCTTGGACTTCACTATTGGCAGGAAAGTAAATTTTTCAAAGGACAGGAAAAATGATTGCAGTATAGAAAACTCAAAACAAGAAAATTATATCCACGGAACAGAAAGGCAATAGAAAATCACAGCAGTAATTTCGTAATCAGGGGCTGGAGCCAGGGCCTGCTGGGCTCTGGGTCAGGATGCAGCTAGGATTTGCCTCCTGCAGAGCCGTGGGAACCAAAGCTCCATGTGCATGGCAGGAGGCCAGAGTCAAGTGTATTGCATGAAACCTGGGGCAGGGGCAGGGCTGACTAGCCTATGAAATATGGTGAAAAGAATGTTATGTGTGCTGCCTGGGACTACAGCTTATGTGGATGTGCATACCTGAAATGCCAAAGGTTCAATGTCTTATCAACAGGATCTATAATTAAACTGCTTTACATTTAGTGACTGATTTTGAGAAAAGCCCATGGTTATGAGAAAACTGAAACCCGACTCATTATAAAAATGGATCCTGAGTTGGAGTTCTCTTAGGAGCCAAGTTATGTTTCTGAAAGAAGGGGGGATCTCTGAGGCAACCAGAAAACAGATTCTCCCAGATTGGGGTAAGAGGGGTGGAAAGAAGCTAATCCAGAGAATGGGGCTCTGTGCCTTTTCCTAAGGCAGAGCCCTAGTGAGGTGATATGCCCACATACAAATGAGTTCTTGGATAGGCTGTAGATATTTCTAAGTCTCCATCTGTGTTATAGACACAGCAGAGAAGATCTTCCAGACCCTCAGAGGCCAGAAAGACAAGAGCGACCTTATAACCAGTGATAGACAATCATTCAGGATGATGAACATCTCCACGGATACTGATGAACGGTTTTCTCCCCATTCCCCTACGCGCTTTGCCCTGGAACAAGATAAACCCCTTAGACACAATCCCATTCAAAAGGAAGGCTCCAATTTGATTGACATTATATTCTGCTGCTCTGAGAAACTGTGAATTTAAAATAGAAATTATGTTGGATTGCATAAAAATGTTGTCTCCCTAGCTTACTAAGAGTTATATCATATGCCAATCTAAACGATTCAGCCGAGTAAAATAGGGCGCCGCGTTACTATGAGGTCAATGAAATGAACAGAGAATCCAGATGAGCTAACCAGACGGGAGCAGCAGAGGTCCAGCTCTGCCATTCAAATATTTTTCTGTCCTGGCTACAGTTTTGAACAATTTATTGGTGATTGTTGCTCTAGTTTCAACTTCGAAGAGAATAAACATATCTGATCCTCGGGCTGGCTGAGATTTCCAGAGTGGTGGCAATTCTGATTCTGCCCTGCTTGTGGGGTCCCTTCTGGTTCTTTTAAGGAACACTTTTAATTATTATTATTATTATTATTATTATTATTATTATTGCATTACATTTCCCAAGAAGGTAGAGACTTCCTTCAGGTTAGCCCTTCTCTCATCATCTTTCTTGAGGTGGTGTAAGGAGAATAATCAATTTTACCCAAATTTGTGTTACGGTGGAAATTTTCCTCAATACGTAAGCAGCACGTTGTCCCTGAAAGCTGCAAATCGGACCTAACTGAGATAGCTCTCTTCTAAATCCAGTCGTCACCCTAAACGACAGGTGCTCCGTCTGAAACTCTCAGAGGGACGATGATTTTCTGGGGTGCCTTTCTCAAGAAATTTTAACAACAATAAAAGACACATTGATTATACAGCCACTCAACTTGACACAGTTTTCTCTCCGCCTTTCACCCTAAATCCAGAATCCCTCCTGCCCATGTTCAAGTGTGCCTGGAAGAAAGGCAAGTTTGTCCTCCTGAGGGGCCTTTGACAATTGTAATTTAACAAACCAGCAAACAGATGAGGATCAACGGAGCTCCATAAGATTTTTAAAATCTTGAGTAAATTATTTTTCCATTTTCATAACATGGTGCTCAAATAATTAATCGGAAACAGATTTTTAATATATATCAGAAGGTGAACTTTCAAGAAAAACAATTACCTTATACTCTTTCTTTTCCTTGTGCTGTTAAGTCACCAGGGAAAAATCGATTTTTTTTAATCCCGATATTCTTAAAAAGAAAAAAAAATAGTAGTGTATCTGCAAATCTTGAGCAGGGGAGTATATATGGGGGAGGGAAGAAAAGTATTTTGTGTTTCAGGCTCAGAGAAGGAATTTAAAAGTTCAATTGATCAGAAAGGTAGGGGATGAAGGTTGTTCTCAGACTGGAAGTTTTTGCTTCCCAAGACTGTTAGGTAGGGAGCTGGGTGTCAGGTATTTGAATGGCCTGTGTGAACTGGGACGTGCCAGCAGTGAGCATGAGGGACTGAAGGTCAGGAGTCCAGCTCCAGGTGTCCAGGCAATGTGCACCCTCAGGCGCTTGGAGACAGTCCTGAGAATGTAGGGGTGTACACTGTGAATGCTTGGTAGGACTGATGTGGCAGCTCTGAGGGGCAGGGGCGCAGGGCTAGTTTTGGAAAAACCAATTTAGATTTAGAAAAATAAGGCAACATAAAAATCTGTGTTCATTTATTCCTAAGAAGAACAGAAAAAAAAGATGTAAACAGTTATGAATGTCTACTAACAAATTATATTTTTTCTAAACAACAGATTTTATAGAGATAATTTTTATTTCTATGAAATGTTGATTTCTCAATTTTCAGTTTCTTGGAAAAATTGGAGCTTTATAAATCTTAACATTTAATCTCTGAGTTTACCTCCTTTGGTCACACTTACTTTTATTTCTATAATAGTGTTTTCTGTATGTACTTTGAAACCCTCATGTTTCTTAAAAATTCTTGAGGTCTTAAAATTGACTAATAATCTGCCAAGGGTAACTGTATGGTCATAGTGTGTTCTGTGCTAAAATCTTTAACTGATTTTTAGAAATGGATACCATGACCCAAAACTGTAAAACTCCTACAAGAAAAGAAGAAAAAAAATCTTCCTGACCTTGATCTTGGTGATGATTTCTTGGATGTGACACCAAAGGCAGAAACAGGCACGTGTGATGCCATCAAACCAGAGAGCCTCTGCACAACAAAAGAAACAACGAAACAAAAAGGCAATTTATGAAACCTGGGAGAAAGCGATTACAGATCCTATATCTGATAAGTAGTTAACATCTAAAATTTATAAGGAATTCCTATAACTTAATAGCCAGAAGACGAATGACCCAATTCAAAAACGGGCGAAAGGCTAGCACAGACATTCCTCTAAAGAACACGTGCAAGTAGCTAATTGGTAAATGAAAATTGCCTAACAACACTAATCATCAAGGAAATGCAAATCAAAACCATAGTAAGATATCACCCCACATCCATTAGAATTATTTTATGTAAAAAAAATAGGTGCTGGCAAGAATGTGGAAACATTAGAACCCTTGTATACTGTTGGTAGGAATGTGAAATGATTAAGCTGCTGTGGAATTCAGTGTGGAGGTTTCTAAAAATAATTAGAAATGGAACTATCATATGATCCAGCAATCTCACTTCTGGGTACTTTCCCCAAAGAATTTGAAAGTAGGATCTCAAAGAGATATTTATACTCTAATGTTGTTTGAAGCATTATTCATAAGAGATAAGATGTAGAATCAAATAGCCATCAACAAAGGAATAAATAAAGGAAATGTGGTATACAAACCAGAAGATATGATTCAGCCTTTAAAAAGAAGGACATCCTGTCGTATTTGTCATGTATAAACCCTGAGGGCACTATGCTAAATGGAATAAGCCGGTCACAGAAGGGCAAACACTGCACGACTCCACTCTGGTGAGGTGTCTAAAATAGTCAAGCTCAGAGAAGCAGAAAGCAGAATGGAGGGTGCTAAAATCTGGGGGTCTGAGAAAATGGGGAGATGCTATTAAACAGGTATAAAGTTTCATTTTGCAAGACAAATATCTTCTGGAGATCTTCTGTATAACACTGTGCCTATAAATAACAACACTGTACTGTGCACTTAAAGATTTGTTAAGAGAAGGAATTTAATGTTCTAACCCCTATTTAAAAAAATAGAAGTAGATAGATACCATGGAAAGCAAGTAACCTTCAGTGGCTAGCTTGGCCTTTTATTCAGTTTCCACATTACCTGTGTGGGCTTTACTTCCCTACCAATGCCTCCCCTCTGCGAAGCCTGTGTCATCCCAGCCAGCCCATGGGCATTCCTCCTCACCCCGAGATTTCCCTGGCCCTTATTGTCTGCCTCATTCATTGTGTGTTATTGCTTACTACGTTTTCAGTAGCTCATTTGTTGACAATGTTTTAGAAATTCTTGAGGGATAGAGTACCAAGAGTCTTGCTTTTTTCTGTCTCCCTTGTAAGACCTTGCCTGTGTGGAGTTGTGTTTCGTTGGCTGATTGATGATGTGAACAATTTCTGTTCACTTGGTTGACTTCCGAACCCGTTGACTTGGACGACCCCCAACTAGAGAGGAGGAGAAGCATTGTTTGTGACTGAGGACACATTTTCAAGTATCTTTCAATTAAATTCCTATCATTTATAACAAGTTTTAGCTTTTTTGGGGGAAAAGTATATGACACTGGTTTGTTGCATTAAAAATTCATAAGTAATTTTGGCAAATAATATGACTTCTCTCCTGGGTTTCAGATTTCTCATCCCTAAAATGAGATCTCTGTGCTTTATAAAGTCAGTGTCTGTTATGTTAATACTCCTAAAATGAGTTGGTAAATATTTCTTTTTCACAAAGAATATTTAGAAGTATTTATTAAGAGTGTTTATTATTTAAATATTTGGGGAACTCACCTGTAAATCAACTTTGTTTGTGTGTGAGATTTTTTGTTATTGATATAATCCTTTAATATTTCAGGTTTTCTATTTTTTCTTGATTCCATTTTGGCAGTCAGGTTCTTCTGTCAATTTATCTATTACCTAAGTTTTTAGTGTTATGTGTATAAAGTTCCTCATAGCCGAGGAAAGTGGATGCTCAATAACTTTTTGATAAATGAATGAATAAATAAATAAATGTTAGGCTCAAGCATCTACAGTGAAGCCTGTATTCATCAGCCCATGATTCAGACTTTATATCTGAAACAGTATAATATTAACACATAACTTGAACAAAAGTAAAAACACAAGTAAATACATAAAGCATGGATGAACAAATTCATATTATATTGACAATAAGTATAATATACAGTGATTTCGTCAGTTGCTTTATCAAAAATATTTTTTCTCCCAATTCTTTGGATAAGACTGTTGTCTGTTTTGTATTTCACTGTATATAAATAGATATGTGTATATTTATGTATACACACACATGCATATACACATGCATATGTATATATGTACACATATACATGCATATGTATATATGTATATGTGTGTGTGTGTGTGTATATCTTCTGTCTGTCCTATAGGAGAGCATCCCATAAATGAGATTGCTTTGTTATTTGTTATAACCTGTAATATTAATTTCACCAGTCATAAACAGACTACTTTGACAAAAGGTTCTATCAGTTCATATTCCTAGCATCAATGTATGGGGGACACATATATCCACATCACTGGGCAGTGGGCAGTCCTACCCTTTATAATTACTGCCAACCTGATAAAATATGTTTGATTATTGATTTATTTTCAATATTTTTACCACAACTGATGTTGAGCACTCTTGCTCATATTTTCTTCACAATTTTATTTCCTCTTCTGTAAGTTGCTCATTTGTATACAATGACAACTTTATTATCAGGTGTCTTTTTTGAATCATTGGAAGAAGTTTTACAAATAGTAAGCATAATAACTTTTTGTCATATATTTGTATTATAAACATTTTTCAGTGTCATTATTTTTCTTACAACTGCTTCTTTTGCAAAGTAAAGGTACATTTACAAACATCTGTATACACACTGTTTCCAGATGTGCTGTCACAGTGAAAAACAGCTCCCACTGTAAGTTATGCACGAAGTCTACTTTTTATAGAATGCTCAGTTCTATATTGGCTTCAGTTACTTTCATTATTTACTGTCATATTCACTATTCAATGTATGTGGTTTTTACATTTTGAATATGATGGGAAGAAGAAAATCAAGGTTTATTTTCTTTCTGATGAGAAGCTACTCTAGCAAAATTTATAAATCTCCCTTCTTCCTGTGATTTAAACTGCCATCTTTGTCGCATATTAAGTTGACATATCTACTTTACTCGATTTGTTGATTCTGATTCTGACACAACAATCAGTTAATCTTATTTCTGAGCCAATATCACATGATTTGAACTTAAGGTATTCATCTAGTGCATGTGATATCAAAAAGCACATCCGTTCTTAGCATTTTTTATCTTATTGACTGTTCTTGGATATTGGAAGATGTTTACCTCTCCATGTTAACTTTGAATCATTTTAATTCAATTCTTTAAATTCTTTTAAAAAATTTCATGACTTCCTTACCACATCCTGTGATCAAAATGTAATACAATATCTGTACTGCATGAAATATACTGTAGCTGCAGAGCACAGAATAATCTGTCAATGTTTTTGTGACAGAATACTACATTCAAAAGGCAGGGAGCCAGCTATCATAAACAAAATCAGTGCAGTGTGTAACCAAAATGATATATAGAAAAAAATTAAGGAAATATACCAAAGTCTCCCATAAATAAAATAAAAATGTTTCATTATCTATCTAGTCAATTGTTTTACAGAAAGTAATAAAATGATATGACATTAGAACTTGCCCTTTTTACTATTGCCTATAATAATTATTTTAAAAATACTACTTCCTGAGCATTTGTTATGTGGCTGGCTCAGGGTTGAACAACTACCAACTTCATTTCATTTACCCCTCACAGACCTCCTTTGAAGTAGGACTGCTATTAATCTCCTCTTTTTTATTTTTTTTCTTACAAGTTGAGAAAGATACTGCTTACAGATATAACTTACTTGCCGAAAGTCATTTATTCACTAACAAGTGACAGAACTAGAATTAATGTGCAAAGCTAACACTGCATAACTTTGTGTTCCCTTTTCTTGTATTCTTCACTGTGCTGTGTACCTATTCAGTACCAGTTACTGTCAGCTAATAAATGTCACCTGTTGGTGTCTCAGAGAAGGGACAGTGATTACAGAAGGATAAAAAAATATTTTTTAAAATACACAGAAGAAAAGACAGTATTATTTAAAAGCATACAAAAGTAAAACACAACTTTATTTCCAAGGCCGTGCACTTTCAAGAATTCAATAACTGCCATCATTAATAAAAGCATCTGGTAGACAATGAAGGTCCAAGGAAAAGTTCCTGATTACATTCATATATTAAAACTTTGAATCCATACTGATATCCATGTTTTATCTACCACCATCAGTAAAAGATACATTCACTTTGTTCATAAAAATGTTAATTATAAATGTGCATGTCTCACCTTCAGACGCAAACCCACCATTATGATTTCTCTTCTGTGTGGGGTCATTCGGGTCAGGGGAGAGTGTGAAATCAAAGAAATCACAGTTTGTTTTACTCCTGAGGTTTCATGTAACTCGGAACCGTGTTCAACGGGATATTCTTCAGCAGAAGTGAACCTCCCAGACTGACACTAATATTATGCTTAATGACCTCTCTCGCTCTTTTCAATAAACACGGGTGAAATTAATTTTCGGGCAACTGAGTAATTCAGGGAAGTGAACATATTGAATATAGCAGAATATGACAATAAGGCTGAGAATTTAAGACTGCCATGCAGTTCACACAAATCTATATGAAACAAGGCCCTTCAGTCTGCCTTTCAATTAGAACGAGCCGCAAGTCAAAGCTACCCAAGTGCTGTCAGCACAATTCGCATTTGTATTTCACTAGTAGTCTAGGCCCCGTGAGGGGTGCCAGGATCATTTAAGATAAACCTGCTAGACAGTTAATTGTTGCTAAAAATAGTTTAGAAAAGGGCAATTTCTCTTCTCTCTCTGATAGGCAGTCAAGTGCCTTCTCGTACACAGTGATGGGTTTTTGGCCTGAGAGTGGTAAGAGAAAAGCACTCCACAGTGAGAATCCTTCCATTGGGTTCAGCAAGTGGGAGAAAGAAAAGGGGTTATTACAATAGAGAGGTCCCAGGCATGGTGGCAGAATGACTCTAACCTCCAAAGTATGGTTAGTTAGTATGGCTCTGTATTGCAATTCCAGCTCTGCCTCTTCTTAGCTAAGGGGCAAGTGTTTAAGCTCATTTTAGACCCAGTTTTCTCATCAGAAAGTGGGGTTAAAAAAATAACACCTCACAGGGTAAATGTGAAGAACAGGCCGACACAGGGCCTGCACGTAGTCCGATAGCACTGGCTTCCCCTTCTCCGCATTGCTCTTGCTGTCCTACCATTATCCTTCTCTCAGCAACTGATCGTGTTCTTGAAACAAGGAAAACTGCATTCACACGCTGTGAAGGTACCGTGTGCATGGTTATTCTTCCTCTTGCTCCATGGGCTGGGTTAGCTTTCCATTTCTCAGTAAACTCCGCTGTCATTCCTCTCCTCTACTACTCTGTCACGTGCTACTAACGACATTTTCCAAAAACTGATCCAGTAAATACACTTGACCTGGTCTCATTCCTGACTGAACTTTTTTCAGATCAATTATTCAGTGCGCCAGTACAATAAAGAGTTTGCATTCTGACCATGGCCTTTAGGAAAGAATTCCTTAACCCCAAAGCTCTGAAGAGTACTGTCCTCCTTGCTCTTGCCTTCAGGGACTAGGAAGGCTTTGAAGCCCAAGACCTTGCTTGTAAGTTGCCAGATTTACAAGACTTTGAAACTCCAGCGTGAGAGGAAAGAACAGAAAGAGCTAATGGCATGTTTTATGGCTGACAAGTATTGAAAGTGCAAGATGGGAAAAGACCTAGAATAGCCATTAAATATGAAAGTTCTAGCCCTCATTCTGCCCACATTTCACTGTGTGACCTGAGCAAGACCATTTTCTTCTAATAGAACAACAATAACAACTACAAAAAAGTACATTTGGATTCCAGGGTTCCTAAGAAAATTTATGTTTTTATTATTTCATAAAGTATGTTCTCAAGGATTAGAACAGTGAATATAGCACATGTCACTGTTGTAAACACTTTATAGTTACGAACTGAATTAACCCTGATAATAGCTCTATAACGTAGGTGCCATAATTATCTTAGGGTGGATGAAGAAACTGAGGCCCGAGGAAGCGTAACTTGACCTAAGCCACACAGGTTTTAAGAGATGGAATAGGGCCTTGAAAACACCAGATTGGATGTAGCGTTTTTGTTCTTAATAACTGTATATAGCTGCACTTAAAAAGAAGCTATTTGTAAATAAGATACTTATATATCTGTGTACATTCTTTTAGATATACATCCTAATCACTTGGCGATATACTACAGTGGGAAGGGACATACTTTGAATCAACGCTGTCACCTCCCTACTATGCCCATGCTTGGAGCTGGTGCTGACCCTAGGTGATCAACTGTGAAGAGGGACGTTCGTGATCTTCTGCAGTCCCAGTCATTCCACATCACTGAGCCTCCTTCTTCCTTCTGAAAACTGGAAGGACATGTAACATGTAAAAAATATTTAGCTTGTCCTTCCCAAGATGGCACAGGTCAGTTTGCAGGCTGAGAGTGCAATGCTTTTTTCACCACAGTCTTAGAGAACAAAGCACATTTTTAAAGTGTCTCTGAAATGAACTTTAATAGCAGATGTTTCTCCTTCAAAGGAACTCTTTTCTAATGTTCTCCATGAAGCAGACCTGCTGCTTGACTTTTATCTCTTGGGAGGACAAAGACATGTCACCAAAAACCAAAATTGTTCTGTCATAGACATGTAGTGCTATCAGTCAATAATTTTAATGTGATTTTTGAATTCCTATACAGCATCCAAAGGTGTTCTCTTGCTCTGCTCCTCAAAATGTTTTAAAACATGACTATGGTTTTCTTTAGCTATGCAAAAACTTTTTAGTTTGATAAAGTCTCATTTGTTTTTCTTTCCTTTATATCCCTTACCCTAGGAGATATATCAGTGAAAATATTGCTGTGGGGGCTATCTGACATTTCATTACTGCCTATGTTTTTTCTCTAGGACTTTCATGGTGTCACAACTTATATTTAAGTCTTTCATCCATCTTGAGTTTATTTGGGTGTATCGTGTAAGTTAGTGGTCTAGTTTCATTTTTTTGCATGAAGCTGTCTAGCTCTCCCAGCACCATTTACTAAAGAGGATATTTTTACTCCGTTTTATGTTCCTTTTCCCTTTGTTGAATATGAATTGACCATAGAGACTTAGGTTTATTTTTGGGTTCTCTATTCTGTTTCATTGATCCATGTGTCTGTTCTTATGCCAGTACCAGACTGTTTTGATTACAGTGGCCTTGTAATATAATTTGATATCAGATATTCTGGCCCTCCTTTTTTATTCTTCTTTCTCAAAATTGCTGAGGCTATTTGGGTACATTTATTGTTCCATATAAATTTTTGAAATATTTTTTCTGTCACTGCAAAATATGTCATTGGTATTTTGGTAAGGATTGCATTGAAACTATACATTGCTTTGGATAGTATGGACATTTTAATGATATTAAATTCTTCCAATCCATGAACACAGCATATGCTTCCATATATTTGTGTCTTCCTTAATTTCTTTCTTCAGTATTCTATAGTTTTCTGAGTACAGGTCTTTTACCTCCTTGGTTAAGTTTATTCTTAGGTGCTTTATTTTTCTTGTTGCCACAGCAAATTAGATTTCCCCCCCTAGTTTCTGTTTCTGATATTTCATTGTTGGTATACAAAAATGCCTTTAACTTCTTAATATTGACTTTATATCTCTCTGTTTTACCAAATTCATTTATTAGGACTAGTATTTTTTTGGTGGAGCCTACGGGGTTTTCTATGAACACTATCATATCATCTGCAAACAGTGACAGTTTTACTTCCTCCTTTACAATTTGGATGCCTTTTATTTTTCTTGTCTGATCCCTGTGGCTTCTGCATGGCCAAAGAAAATATCAGCAAAATGAGAGGGGAACCAACTATATGGGAAAACATATTTGCCAGTGAAATCTCAGACAAGGGTTTGATCTCTAAAATATATAAAGAACTCATATGACTCAACACCAGGAAGACAAACAATCCATTAAAAAATGGCCAAAGGACATGAACAGACACTTCTCCAAGGAGGACATACAGAAGGCACATATGAAAGAGGGGACATATGAAAGAATGCTCAGCATCACTAGCTATCAAAGAGAGGCAAATTAAAAGCACAATGAGATCCACTTGACACCAGTGAAAATGGACATCATAAATAAATCAACAAACAACAAGTGTTGGAGAGGATGTGGAGAAAAGGGAACCCTAGTTCACTGTTGGTAGGAATGCAGACTGGTGCAGCCATTTTAGAAAATAGTACAGAATTTCCTCAGAAAACTAAAAATGGAACTGCCTTTTGACTCAGCAATTCCACTGCTAGGATTATATCCTAAGAACCCTGAAACATCAATCCAAAAGAACCTATGCAACCCAATGTTCATAGCAGCACAGTTTACAATAGCTAAATGCTGGAAACAGCCTTGGGAATTGAACTGTCCACCCTTTTGTTCACAGGCCTACACTCAATCCACTGAGCCACACCAGCCAGGGCACACCATGGTTTTTTGATCCATTCATTTGACCCAGCAATTCCACTGCTAGGATTATATCCTAAGAACCCTGAAACATCAATCCAAAAGAACCTATGCAACCCAATGTTCATAGCAGCACAGTTTACAATAGCTAAATGATGGAAACAGCCTAAGTGCCCATCAGTAAATGAATGGATCAAAAAACCATGGTGTGCCCTGGCTGGTGTGGCTCAGTGGATTGAGTGTAGGTCTGTGAACAAAAGGGTGGACAGTTCAATTCTCAATCCGGGCAATTGCCTGGGTTGTGGGACAGGTCCCCAGTAGGGGATGCTCGAGAGGCAACCACACATAGATGTTTCTCTCATTCTCTTTCTCCCTCCCTTCCCCTCTGTCTAAAAATAAAAAATAAATAAATAAAATCCTAAAAAAACAACAACAAAAACTCCCAAAACTATGGTACATTTACACGATAGAATACTATGTAGCACAAAGAAGGAGCTCCTATCCTTTGCTACAGCATGGATGGAACTGGAGAGCATTATGCTAAGTGAAATAAGTCAGGAGGTGAAAGACAAATACCATATGATCTCACCCATAAGTGAACCCTAATCAACAAGACAAACAAGCAAGCAAAATATAACCAGAGACATTGAAATTAAGAGCAAACTGGCACTAACCAGAGAGGAAGTGGGAGGGGATAATGGGGGAAAAAAAGGGGAAGGGTTCTCAGGAACATCTCTATAGTACACATGGATAAAAACAAAGGGGGGTAGGATCAAGGGTAGGAAGTGGGGATGGCTGGGGTTGGGGGGAGTAGTGGGGGGAAAATGGAGACAACTGTATATGAACAACAATAAAAAAAGTTTAAAAAAAGAAAAGAATTATATGCATCCTGTAAAAAATCAAATACCAAAATACATAAAGAAAAATAGTCTCCTGAAATTTTACCCTCAGAGATAACTATTTTTAAAAATTTGGTTTCTATTTCCCCTGATTTAAAAAATGCATATATTAACATATGTATTAACATAAAATTAGATTCATATTAAAAAACAACAAAAACAGCAACAACAAAAACGATCATGTTCACAGGTGGAAGGGGTAGGAATTTCAACAAAGCTTTTCTGGGAGACACAATCCCACTCATAACAGAGATCGTTACCTGAGAGACAGGAAGGAACCCTTCACAGATAAATAGAAGCACAGCATGCCTTACCCAAAGCTGAGGCATCCTGGAAGTACTCAGCATTGCTTAAAAATTCCAGAGCCTCAATCCTATGCTTTCATTGTTATTTCTACTTTTGAAGATTGATCGTTATTTCCACTTTTGAATAGTAAAATATATTGTTATAATAAAAATGTGTAAGTTTCTATGCAGATTTAAATTTATGCAACAGCTTTATATTCATTATTACATTTGATTCTCATAAATAACTGTAAACCACAAGTTATTATTAAGATTTAAAATAGAACTTTTCCTCCATGCCAGAATATGAAATATTTAAAAGTGAAAATTCTTAGCAGGTCTGTACACATTGTCTTATCATCTTGATTATTGACCTTAGAGAATATTATCAAGTTTCTTAACAGTGACTGTCTTACCAACCTGTCAATCAGCTTTTCAGTAGGTACTCCCCAGGTGTGGGCCTGCCCCTTTTACAAATTCTTCCCAAAGAAGAAAGGAGGAGCTGAAGAGGTTTAGGTTACTCTCCATAAGTTTACCATTCCATGAAATCATTCCATTTTTTTCTGGAACAAAGTAAACGGGGCAGGAAGAAGCCAAGAAGCCAGAATTGTTACCCTCTGTCCCTTCACCTGGGAGGAAATATCAGAAGCAGTAAAGGAACATTTGTTTCTAACATTTATTACCCACATGTTTCTTTTTTTGGATAAGAAAAATGAGACTCAATGAGATAATATGATTTGCTTTAGCTTTTTTTGTTTTTTTTTTTCCAAAATCTATACCTCTTTCTACTACACCACAGTATCTTCTTTGTGTGATAATTATATTTATTAAACTTAATCTGGTCTCTTTATTTTTCCATTGAGATATGTCCTAGTGCAATACTTATACCAGCAAAACCTACTGTCAGATGATACAATTAATTGTGGGAAATTATGCTTTACTGTATTTTCCCAGTCAAAATGTGTCAGGTTGGCATTCTGAACTGCATTTGAACTCTTGAGCACTAAAAATAACTGACTTGGGAAAATAAATCCTGTCTTTATCTGAAGAACAAAAGTTGAACTTACTCAAAAGAAGTTAAAGATGTTTAGTTGCCCTTTTATAGCAGGAGTGTAAATGTAGCAAATAATCAATAATCTTTTTAATACTACAGCCATCTAGTCTCATGTCAGAAAAATTCACCTGTTAACATCCTATCTGAAATACCAAATCTGCCCCAAATTCCTTCTTTCTTTCCTTCATGGCACTTTACAAGATCAAAAAGTGTAAAAATTTAGTTTTTTGTCTATATTTTCCATTAGAATATAATCTCAATTAGTATAGAAGTCATATTTGTCTTGTTCACTCTTATGTCCAAGCATAATGTCTAACAAATAAACAAATAAAATTAGCTGAAGAAATATAAATATGAAGCAGTTTGATTTTTTACTTATGTTGGACAATAGAACACTTATTTTATTTACATTTTACACGATGCCTCACTTACCTATGACAATCTTACAGCACTAAAACACTTCTGAGAGTTTTTTTTTTAAGATTTGATTTATTTTTAGAAAGGGGGAAGGGAGAAAGAATGAGAGGGAGAGAAGCATCAATGTGTGGTTGCCTCTGGCATGCCCCCACTGGGGACCTTCATATGACAGACTGGGGATGGAAGCAGCACCCTCCGCTTTGCAGACCAGAACTCAACCCACTGAGCCACACCAGCCAGGGCACTTCTGGAAGTTTTAATTTCATCCTTTTTACACGTCAGAATTCAGTACTGAGAATGTTGATGCAATTTGGGGGTATATGTCCCCTGTCTCCTCCAATACCGCCCCCCACATTTTATCTTCCAATATACCATGTGCTGCTTTCTGCCGCAGTTTTTAGAATGTTACTTGTCCTATTTGAGATCAATCCAATTTTGCCTAAAAGGTACTTAAGTACTTAGAGAGACATTTGATTTAATTAAGGTAGTAAAATTTGTTGAATTTCTACAATGTTCCAGGCACTGGAAATAAATTATTATCCACTAATATTCATATAATGCTCAAAAATGTGGAAAATTTCTTTTCACCTTCATTATTAAATGGTATTATGCATAAGATATTATCATTGATTCTTTTGAAAAAAATATTTAAAAATCTAAAATCAAGATAAGTTAGGTAACTTTTCCAATGATGCACAATGCTGTGTTCCCACTTGCCGGCTCACTTGTTTTTATAGGAAGCCATACACATACAATAAGCTGATAAAGATAATTGACTTTGGAGCTCAAATGGCTCACATTGCATTCCAGCTGGAATCAATGTGTGCTTTCTGTAAGACTTCTTTGAACTTTGATTTCTTCATCAGTATGTTGGGGAACCAGTATCTTAATCATGGCCTGTGTGGTGGATCTTAGCATCATGACATGATGCATTTATAAGAGAAGGTTAAATTCCCATGGAGTCATTCTGATTCCCAGCACTGGGTAAGTCAGCAGTGATCAGAGGGTTGTTGGAACTTTGTGACAATCAAGGGTAAGGACTCTCCTTGAAATTTCTAAGAATGCACTTTCTTTGCATATGGATAGCTACTTGTGAATGTAGCCTGCCGTCTTCTGTGGCTTATTCCTGGTACAGCATCTGTGACCTGTTACTTTGCAGAAGATCCCTGGGACTAGGCTGCTCTCATTCCCATTTCATTGGGCCACCCACAGGCATTTTGCTACACCACTTTCTGCAGGTACCACTTTCCTTAAACTGACCTTTTACCCTTCTGTCCTTGGCAACATATAAAAATTCCCTGCTGGGTGAGGATTTAATCTTCATGGTCCACTGACAAGCCCTGCCCACCAGACACAATGAAATATCTTTGTCAAGAAGTAATATTTGATAGCTTCTAAGTCTTCCCCAAATCTCTCCCTAGCATATTTGTTTTGTCCTTGAAACTTCTAGTGAATGATAAATATCATCCTGGAATAACCAGGAAACATGCAAATACCTCACCGGGCAAAGATAAAGTAATCAGTTCACTCACTGTGGGACCTATGATGTTTAAGTGATCACTGGTTGGTAACATCTAAAACACAGGGACGGGTAGGGTGAGAGCAGACCTTCTAAGCTGGGGCCTCGGAGTGCTACGCAGAACTTTCTCTGTCTCCTCTTTTTCTTTATCCTCTGCCCTCTTTTTCATTTTTACTATCTACAGCTTTTCTTTGGGCTGCAGTTGGAGGCATTCACAGGATACACATTAGAAAAATAAACTCAGGTGTTTAGTAGGTGAATTTAAATGACACAAAAAGCAAGTGAAAATGCCAGCAGTGGAAGACCCAAAATGGAGTTTATGATTTCCCGCAGTTTTCAGTTATGGTCTAATAGTCTTAGCTTCTTTCACTGCCCCTTAGAGTTTGCTGTTGGCTATGGTTGCAAGGCTGCATTTCTTAACATCATTTAAAAGGCTTTAAAAGTGTAATCTCTTTGCCTCTGAAGATAATAATCCTAGTTTATGTTATAAAGAGCATTGCGTTTTGTTTTCCCCCCAGCATATTTAGATCCATTATCCCATTTGACCTTCATATGACCCTTTACAGTAGCAGGACAGGAAATTTTGTTCCAGTTTTCTAAATGAGACTTGGAGAAGCTGAGTGACTTATGTAAAGCTACCGAGCTAATAAGGGCCACAGCTGCTCTTTGTTCAGTTCACACACCATATGTTCTGAGGGCACTCCAGGGGATTCCCATGAAGCTCTTGAAGTGACACTAATATCCAGATAAGCACCGAGGGAGCCATGGTCTCCTAGACTGGTCAGGGTTTCTGTGTCTGAGAGTCGGGAGGAGTCTGCTACTTTATCTAAAACGTGGTAGCATTGATCATTTTTATAACCTTGCAACACCCAGGTAACATCTGCATCTGAAAGCGTCCCCAGGATGAAACTGCGGCCTGAGGGGTAATTCATCGTCAGTCCTGACTGATGTACTTCAGAACTCTAGGAAGGGGTGTTGGAGCAAGTAGAGCCAAGAAGACTGGAGCCAGAAACTGCCTTTCTTGTTTCAGGTTTTTCTCATTACCTAGCATCCTGAGGCATTAGTTTTATAATTCAGTGTCCCTTTTTAGGGATGGGGTTTTGTTCTAGAGTTGCTGTGGTTATAAATGGAGCTATGATAATTGAGCACCCACTAGTGCCAAACATTTGGCTTGGTACTGTAAAAGCATTATCCTATTTAGTGTTCATAGAAAAATTATAAGGTAGTTGTTTTTGTCAACAGTTTAGAACATGAAAATTAAACCAAGGATATGGCTCTTTTGTGCATGTAAATCAAGTTTAGGGTTAGTGAAGACAAAATAATAATATAAAATATTAAAAATATAAAATATAAAATAAAAATGTCCCATATTAACCAATAATGGTTTATTAATCAAATGATACAGCTAACCATTTTTCTATATATCTAATTTTCTATCATTTTTCCCATAAAGCATATTTTCCTACTTATTTTACCTTCATAGCTACTTTTATAATTTGGAGGCTCGAAAATTTATTGCTGTTGATCTTATCACTATCTTTTCTCTTGTTTAGCATTTCTTAATGTTGGAGCTTTATCCCAGGAGTCAATGCAAGAATCCTTATTTGGGCAAGTGTGTTTTTTTCCATTAGTTGACTTTATTAGTACGATACTTACACATGGGGTTCTGCAAAAATTAACATTTCAATTTTGACTTTTTATGTTACAATATCTGAATTCACATCATTAAGCAATTATGGTGATTACTACATTTTTTATTTTTTGAATTCCTACTATGTATTTTCTAAAATTGCATCATTTAATGTTTACAACAGGCCTACACATTGAGGAAGACTTTGCAGAGCCTAATCTGAAATTCAGAAGACGTAGATAATGGATACAGAGTTGTGCAGACATTAGATGATAAAGCTTGCATTTGAATATAGTTCTGACCAACTCGGAAGTCTGTGCTGGGTCCAGTTTTTGGAATCAAGCAATGTTTCACACAGGGTTGTGTCACTGTACTGTCTTTGTTTACAATGTCAAGTTCTGACCTAGACCTAAGTCAGAGTATCAGAGGAGGTTTTAAAACTCCAGAAAATGTATCATGCAATGAAATTTCTAATGTAGTTAAAATATTTTTAGTAGATTGATTTCATTTTTCATCAGGAGCAAGAAGTAGTATTAGTACTAGGAGGAACTGGTACAAACAAAAAAATTGCCAGCTGACAATTTGTAACTTTTTTCAGTGACCCCACTGCATCCAATATGCTTTTACAGTAGAACAAAATCTCTGGCAATGCAGGGAACGCAAATGTATATCAGTGATCAGGGCCTCAGTTCAGTCTATGTATACTTCAAATTTATCACAAACATAGTTCATGAATGCTTACTATGAGAAAATTGGCTGTTTGACGCAGGAATCTGCCTCAAAATTTCAGAATTTATTTGAGATCTTAGCTAATGTTCACGTTTTTTAAGAGAGGCATCAACTATTAATTCTGGCTTAATTAACCCATGGGACAGAGACATGGGAACAAGAGCTTTTGATTCTTCAGAGATGAAACTATTTCCATGCTGGAGTTGGAAAGGATCTCAGAGATAAGTGGGTCTTATCTTCTTATAATATTTCTATCCATTGTAATAGTAATAAATGCTCAGGAAAGAAAATCTGAAACCTCAGAAAAGTAGATCAGGAAAAAATGTAAACCCTTAGTCTTAAAACTTACACATGAACACTGATACGATGCAGAGTTTTTTTTCTCCAAGAAGTTGGAAACAATTTTATGCCTTGAATTACAGATGCACCATGCAGAATTCTTATCATCATTTATTTCTATGAGAAGATTTTTTTAGCCCAGTTTAAATCAAATTATATGTATAATTATATGTAATTTATGTATTGTATTTTGCTTAATATTCTGCATAAACATTATTCATAGGAATATAGTTTTCTCAATAATAATTTTTATGCCTAAATAGTATTCTAATTGGTGAAAGCATCATAGTTTACTTATCTGTTACTGCTGAACATTTGTACTGCTTTCTATTTTGGGCCATCATATATTATTCTACAATGATCAAATTTAAAACTAAAGCTTTTAGATTCTTAACATTCTTTTCTAAATGTAGAGCTCCAAATATGTAATTAATTGCTAGGTTAACTTTATACACAGAAAACAAATTTGATAGGCCAAAGCACTTTTGCTTTAAATAAAGCAAATTTTAGGATTTTAATGTTATCCTCTTTAACGTTACTGAACTATTGCCTTTAGACTCAGAAAGGACAGCCTCTTTTTGGACCACTCTGACCATCCCATAGCTTTGCCTGTCTCCCAGGGACAGGGATTTCGAGGGGCTGAGGGCCTTTGAACACCAAACCCATGTCATTCTTTTGTGTGTGTGTGTATGCTCTGTGTATACTGCACCTGAAATTTCATGTTCAAATGAACCTAAACTCATTTCCAGAGGCCTTTAGGGCCTCATTCCAAAGCCAATATTCCCTAAGGGCTAATTGCCCAAGGAGCAGGCAGGAGACAGCCCGTTGCCGGGCCAGTGTGGTACGGGAGACTGTAGACAGAGCCTGGTCACGTGCTCTCAGCGGTACACATGCATCTGCTGTGCGTGGTTAGGCAGAAAGGAGGGTAACATCGGGGGTCTGCCCTCATCTCTCTCCATGATATTGTGATCCAGAAGAAAACTGACGAATATGAAATTCTAAATTCAAATTTGGCCTTACAGGTCCTTGTGGAGATATTTTTACCAAGGCAGAAGTATGAAATACATTTCTTTTTACAGTTTGTTTGCTTGGTTTAAAAGTTTAAAATAGGTATATTACACGAATCTCCATTTGTGTTCTTGCTCTGGGCCCTACAGATAGTAGGCATGCCCTACAGACATGCCTTTTTAATTTTATAGATTAAATGGGTAATATATCCAGAATGTCTATTGTCCCCAACTTACTTATTTCTCAAAAATTAAGAAGGTTTTCCCTGGCTGATGTGGCTCGGTTGGTTAGCACATCATCCTGTATACCAAAAGGTTGCAGGTTTGATCCTGGTCAGAGCACGTACCTAGGTTGTGGGTTCAATCCCCAGAAGGGGTGTGTATAGAAAGTAATTGAAGAATATTTCTCTCACATTGATGTTTCTCTCTCTCTCTCTGAAATCAGTAAACATATGGGGATTAAGAAAATAAAAACAGAAAGAAAGTTAGCTAAACCTAAATGAATAAGCAAGGAAATTCTACCAAATCTTTAATGATCTGATAAAGGCAGTTCAGAAAGAAAATTACATATTGTGATGATGCCCACAAACGCTTAAAAACAAACAAAAAAACCCCAACAAAGACCAAAAGCAAACATACAAAAAAAACTTTGACACTCTGCACTCACTACTGATTTTAAATTCAGAAACACAGTAAATCGTGGGGTTTGATGAATATTTATTTAGCATGATAAGATACACTTACCAGCATCTTAAGATGCCAGGAAATGGAACATGTCACTGGGACAAGAGAGGACAAGGGTGCATCGGTGTAGCCGCTACTGTTCGACACTGAACTAGAGCTGTGAGTGCGGTCTCGTAAGTAAATTACAGCAGCAGCTTTGTAAAAGAATAGGAAACACCTTCCTCCCCACAAATGAATGTGACTTCATAAAATTAAAAGAAATAATTACAGCAAAAAGCTTTGCCTGGCAAAAACTGCTTAAGTGGTCAAAAGATAAGTAAAAAAAATAAGGAGAAAACATTTGTAATATGTATCACAGGTGAAGAGTTAATATTTCATATATCAATTTATTCTAAATTATTATATATGAGATATAATGATTCCTTTACAATTCAGAGGGAAAAGATCAAACCTGTTATTATAATTGGCCAAAGAAATGCACAAATAATTCAAAATGGCCCCTTAACGTATGAAAGATTCACAGTTTCACTCAAAATAAGAGAAGCACAAGTTTAAACCACATTGAGATATAATTTCCCACTTCTCAGAGGGCAGAAATGAAAGCATGGTACCTTTTGCTGGCGAGATTATGGGGAAGCAGGCACCCCCGGACACGGCTGGTGGAACGCAAGCGGGTGCAACCTTTACTGAGGGGAGTTTGATAGATCTGCAGAACTATGCATGTGTTCGACCCAGCAATTCAGCTTCTAATAATTTACCCTGTAGACACACTGTCGGCAATATACAAATAGATACATACAAGATAATTAATTAGATTTTTGTTTGAAGTTACATAACATCAGAAATAACCTAAATGCTCATATATAGGAGTTTGGTTGAATGAACTATGATCTACCCACACAATGGATTAACATAAAGCTACAGCAAATAGTGAGAAATGAAATGATGTGATTTTTTAATATTTACTGTTAAATGCAAAAACAATGTGAAAAGCAAAATGTAACATACATACATTACAGAAAAAAGGAAATAATAAATTATATATATATGTATTTCCTATTTTTTCAAAAGCAAAAATAACACCACAGGCACGTACGTGGAAGATGAACCAGAAATTAGTTTGTGATTATCTTGACGACATGTTTGAAAGACAAGAGTAGAAGCGTGTAAGGAAGATGCCTGATATTCTTTTATCTTTTTGTATAACTCTAACTTCAGGACTCTGTTAGTATTGTACACTCTCAAAAAATAAATACATCAACAAAGATGTGGGGGGAAACTTAAATTGAATAGAAACAGAAACTCATTAACTTAATCATATTGCAAATGTATAATGTAACTACACTTAATGAGGATGTGACAACTAATTCAAAAGGTAACTTTAGAACACTTTTTTTTTCATTTTATACTCTCGGACTAAAGATTTAAGTAACTCTAAACAAATATTGAGTTTAGTTGCCATATTTGTTTGTAGAAACAGTGTGGGTTAATATGTCTGAACTACTCTTTCTATATTCTAGGAATGAGCAAATAAAGAAGTTAAACATATGGAACGAAAGAAGATAAAAATTAAGCATATGGTGTTGGATTTAAATTAAAGGTGCTAGTATAAATGCATGACTTTTAAGATGTACAGGATAGATATAGATAGATACAGCTATGATATGTGTGTACTTATGTGTATGTGTGTGTACACATTACATTTATTTTCTAGCTACGTCCCTCAAAAAGTTCTAGAAACATGAAGTCTCAGTAGGTCCAGACTTCTTAATAATAAACATATAGATGGGGGGAACTTTTTACTGTAGTAAAATGCCAACTAGAGAATATAAAAGAAATACTTGAGTTAGAAAATTAGAGTTTGGCAGCGGGGAGGAGTGTGGGGGAGGGGTGACAGAGGTGAAAGGGTCGAGGAGTGCAAACTGGCAGTCACCGCGGTCACAGGGTGTAAAGGGCAGCACAGGGAACACAGCCAATGATGTTGTCATAACTATGTGTGCTGCCAGGTAAGCACTTGAAATTCCAGATGGATCACTTTGTAAAGTATGTGATTGTCCAACTGCTATGCTATACACCTGGAACGAATGCAAAATAATATTGAGGCCAACTGTAATTGAAAAAATAAAATTTTAAAAATGATAATGAACTTAGATGGGTAAAGAAATGGAATTCTAAGGGTTTGATATATATTTATTTAATTCTTCCACAACTCTTATGTATATGTTGCTGTTCTAGTTTTATAAACTTAAGTGCCACTGGTTAAAACTTATTTGTGTATGTACTTGCTACTACTAAATTATAAACTTAAAATAGTTAAGATAAAACTATTTTGTGTATTTTACTATAATAAAAAAGAAAATGATAATTTGTCAATGATCACAATAAGAATTGAGTTAGGCAAAAATCATCAAATTACTGGGTTAAATTTGTTGATAAACAGGACATAGCCTCAAAGTATCTTCTCAAAAGTGATTTATAAAGTACAAGGAGAAAATTCAGTAACTTTGCCAAGGAGTTCTGGAAGACAACCCCTTAACCAAGCCAAAAAACTTATCAGCATTAATGGGCCAAACCAAAATCATGTGACTTTACATATGATGCATTAAAAAGGTCACTTCACCACTTTTGTAATATTCCTATCAAAAATGAGTCATCTAAATCTTATCATAAGAAAACATCATCCAAGCCCAAATTGAGAGACATTCAAAAAAATAAATGTCCTGTGCTTTTCAAAAATGTTAATATGGAAGCAAATCTGACAAGCAATACCTAATCTTCTATTGGACCCTGGAATAGCAATAAAGGACATTAATTCTGGAGGTTGGTAGGATTTGAATGAGTTCTCTTGATTAGATTAAAAGATCGTGCTACTATCATCTACATTATTTAGATCATTGTACTATGGTTATAGAAGAGAACATTCTTGTTCTTAGAAAATGCACACTACATATTTAGCAGTAAAGAAGCATTATGACTGCAACATTTTGCCAAATTATACAAAACAATGCTACCCACAAATAACACACAATGATGAATTAGTATTACAAAATACTAACTGTGAACTTTGTATGAGAGTACTATGCAGTTTCTTGCACTATTCTTATAGCTTTTCTGTAAGACAAAATTATTTGAAAGCAAAAAGTTACAATAACACACCCAAAAGAACAGATTAAGACAATATTGAAGTCTTCCAGGAAAGAACCCTCTTCTTTACTTCGGATTCCCACAACTTGTGCTGTGTCTCACTGAGCATCTGCAAATACTGAAATGTGGTACCCAGAAGTGAAAGAAAAAAACATACTGATGCCTGGTGTGATAGGAAGGGTGAGATCACTGCCCTGCCTCCTTAATAACTGCCTTTCTGCAGATGCTATTTATACAGGACAGCAGGAGAGAGAACCTACTATCAGAGGAAGGTCTATTCATGGCAGGCTGGGTCTGAGAGCCCATTGCTTGTCAGCCCTCCACTTCACGGTGGCACTCGGTCGTGACAGAGCTGGAAGCTGTGTCATCGAAGGAGGATACGATCGTTGTCCAGTCACCTCAAATAATCCTTTGCCAGGCACTTCATTTGTATGCTTCCTCACGAGCCACCCTTTTATAACTATACCGTGCAAACTGGGAAAGGTTGAGTCATGGTTTTTTATGTGAAATCTCAGTCGGCCAACAAGTTGAGAGGCTGTGTGTCTGGGGCCCTGTGTGCTTTTGAGGGAGCTCTGGAATTATCACATTGCTAACACACAGAGACCGTCTCAACAGAATCTATCTTGCCCCCAGGATGAGTCTCTGACCTTGAACTTGAAAAAGATTAAGAGCTTTACCACTTCAGACATTAAAGCTATAAAAGTGTCCCTGCTGCCCTGACCACCTGCAATGATTTCAAACTAAAGACAAATTAGGACATCAAACGGAGTCCTAATTTTTTAATGATTATCATATTAATGTTTTTTATTTTAGTTATCAATCATTGACTATTTAATGTCTTTTCTTTATATGTTTACCCATGCTCATTACTGGCCTAAACTTTGGGTTAGTCTGCCGGTTCACAAGACAGCACCATGCCGCCTGGGAGCATACAGCCCCAGACAAAACATTCTCAACATGGAGCTTGTCAAAAGAAAGAATGGTGCTCCTTTCTCTAAGATGTATCAGAAGCATCCGAAGTGATGTTTCAACCCACACGTGCCTTGCTGAGACCCTGACGCACACACCACGCAGCCAGGATGACTAACTCCACCCCGCCCCCATGCTGTGCTAATAAGACGGTGACTGCTGCAGCATTGTTACCCGTGGGTTCACAAGGGATTCCTCAGGTGGGTAGTTGCTGAAGGACAGGATGAGGAGAAAGGTTTAGGTTTGTTGTTCTAAAGACACTCCATTAACGTTAAGGAGAATATAGCTGTGTGTTCTTAGAGCTTGATTCCCTTGCGGGACCTCCAGTCAAGTCATAAAATAAGATAAAACACAAGTGGTAGCTGAGTGCCTAAGGAACTGTACCTAGAATAAATAAGGTGAAGCTTCTTTAAGAGTCAAGATGCTTGTAAACAAAGAGTATAGTAAAGCTTCAATAACAAAACTCCCTCTGATGTAAGATTTCTTTAACCCAGTGCTGACCTCCTTGCACAGTCTGTTGTTTCTACCCAGCTTGCATGTGGCCTCTGACCCCCACCAACCCCAAGGCTGGATGCCTGCCCTTCTATGCCTGGACTTTTGAACTGGCGTGGAAATCTGGTTTTTGAAAATTGGAAAGAAAATGACTTGACATCAACTAGGCTATAGTATAGTTCATTATTTGTCTTTCTGAGTAAGTATGCTCTAACCTGAAGGGAAAAAAAACAATTTTCCCTAAATTTCTCTGCATATCTTCGTTGATGTTAAATAAAGAATCCCATGGATTTCCTCTTTAGAAACCAAAAAATGGTGCTAGTTACTTCAGCTCTATCTTAATGAAAACTGTAGTCAGTGTCCCAGATCGATTAAAATAACTCTATTGATTGTGATTATAAGCACGGAATTTTTTTTAAATTCGTGGATTGATTCACTGTACTCTCCTTAAGCAAGTTAAATCCAATATAAGCCAAATTCCTTTTTAAAAGTTGAGGACATCAGGGCTTGCCCCAGAGCCTACTTAACAGAAAGGAGTATGTTTATTTGACAGTCTTCTGAGGAAAAAATGTGGTGACACATTGTATCAGAAAGTCAATCTAGCACACCATGCTTTGTCTTTCATGCTATGAAATTGCCTTCACCTGTAAATCATTTAGCAGAAAATTAACCTTCCCAAAGAAAATTCAGCTTCATCTATAATCACAGGAATTTTTGTTAGAAAATTTAATAATTAACAATTTCAAAAGCATTGGAAATTGAGACCCTTCTATTCTTTATCTGGGTCAAATTAGTACTCTGAGTTTTTGTTAATAGAGTGCAAAACTTGATTAATGTAAAGACACAAGAGGTTTTTTGAAATGTGACTTGTAGAATGTAAGTTTAATGCCAAGATCCACTAGGAATGTGGCTATGGCACCATTCTCACTCCTAGGTCCTTTGGACATTCATAGGCGACACTGGCAGCCGTACTGAAGTTCCAGCATTGAGGAGTGACACACTTGCTCACTGAGCCCTGCAGCTGGGACCTCCAGACCCTTGGCCCACTTCCGATTTTGCCACAGCAGCTTCATACACATTCCTAAGTGTAATGAATGAAGTTATTACTTTTTACTTCTTTTTCTAGTGTGAGCTCTTCCCACAATGGGACTGTCAAAATGTCTAAAGAACATCTTTTTCTCAAAGTTTTGTGTTTACATGCCTCCCTGACATAGGTGAGGAGTTTTTGCTGAAAGCAAAAATGTTTTCAAAAAGTTACCAAAGAGTAAAGTGTAATATGGTTCTAGGTCCACTCTGAATTCCATCATTCCAAAATGGTCTAGTAGATATATATGCAAACGGAGACTTGGTCTTATTTGGGGTAAGATGTGGGGATTTTACTTATTTACATAAAAATGATTCTGATAGTATATACATACATACATAATACATACATTAGATGTACCTGAAATCTATATTAGTTCATTGACATAACTAGGCTTCCCAGTTAGAAATTTCCAATGAATTGTCAAACATTTTCCTATCTTTTAAGTACTTTTAACTTAATAATTCAAGAAGATATATAAATATTGCAATAGCAAATTTTTATGGCTAAATGGTATCCATGAATAATATGCTATTAGTCCACAAACATTTTGAGAAAATCCAGGCCAGTGACTCACAGATTCCAAACACTCCTTCATTATTTGCCTGTATAACTTCATTCATTTTTGCTTTCCTAGAATGCCCTGAATCTCTATTATTCTCCCATCCTTCAAGATTCAGTTCAAATTCCATCCTTTTAGATTCCATAATATTTCATCTTACTCCCTAAACTCACAATGGTTTTTATTGTCTGAGCCATTCTCTTTATCTTTACTATCAAAATCATAAGCTCTGGGATAAGATTGATCTGTGATTTGAATCTAAGTCCCTTTACTCAGTGCTACGTGAACTTAGGCTTCTGAATCTTCTGAACATCTGCTTCCACTTGCTGACAATAATACCTATTTGACGATATGGGTGATGATGTACATAAAGGATCTAGCACAATAATGAGGCTGTAGAAAATAATTAATATTGCCCTTATCATCATGACTGACAGTCTGATTTTACCATAGTTCGAAAAAAATACGGACACATCATTTTAATGTTCAAACAAAGACTCCAAGGTCTCTCTCCTGTTCACATGAGATTGTCTTTGTTTCTTAGCACCCTCCACACTCCCCTGTCTAGATTTTGCAACACACACAGCAACTCTCACCCTGGAGACTTTCTAAGCTCACTGCAAGATCCACTTGGATCTTGGTCCTAGAACCAAGGGTAGATCCAGGGGAGAGCCACGCCCTCCCCTGGTCCTAGAAAGGAGCTATAGTTGCCCTCAGTCAGTCATGAGGTCCACCATTTCCCACCAGTGATACGAAATTTCTTGAGCTCACTCTATAACATTATTAGTAAGGAGTGATGATTAACTTTATGTTTAATATATAGTAATGTGTTGCTTTCTTTCCAGCCAATCTGTATGCCCACACGTGGTATTCCCACCATCTCCCATTGCTGTGCACATACAAATTGTACAATAAATATTTTATTCAATATTGTCATGATCCTCAGCCTACAAACAAGACCTTTCTTCACTCTTACTCTCTCTCCTGTTGGGTGATTGCTAATTAGCAGTGCAAGTCCAAAGCTGGGATTCAGAGAAGAGAAGCCTAGGGCTCGGGTAGGCCAGGGGAAATCCCTGAGTGATTCACAGCTGGGCTTGTTTCTAATATGACTCAGCTTCTATTTTATTTATTGCCTGAGTTAGGATGAAATTCTACCTCGGGAGAAATGCCTCAGCTTTTAAGGATAAAGTGGTAGTATATTTTGTTTTTCCATCAGCCTCAATATTAGTCCTATGGGGTAAATTTTATCTTCCACTGTGAAGAGAAGACAAAAGAATCTCTGCTCACACATCATTGATCATGTCAGTGTTTGTGCTAGTCTGGCTTCAGTAGTCAGAGACAGAGGTCCAGTCAGAAAACAAACATGCAAACAAGAAGGGTCTGAGAATTTTTGGTTGAGTTAAACTGCCACAGTAGTTGCTACCAAAAGAAATTTAAAATAATTGTTTAAAAGTCACCTCGTTAAATGTCACTTAAAAGGAGAGAGAGAGAAAGAGAAAGAGGCAGTGAAAGACAGCTTGGCAGCCTGCTATTTTTTTCCTATAAAGTCATAAAGCTTAATTCAAAATTTTCTGGAATTTATAGTACCAGAGGCTAAGCTAAAAATAATTTTCCCTCATTAGATCTGTAGTTTAACCTCTGAAGTGGAAGGTTTCTAACAGCTGCATCAAGACTCCAACTCACAAAAGCAACATTCAAAAAGAAAAAGAACAGAGAAGCTGCTTCTATTAAATGACCCATCGAGAATCAAAGAGACGAAGAGGCCTATTTCTGTAGCGTTCTGGGCCCGGGCACAGGGTTGCCGAGCTGCTCCAGGTGGATCACTTCTGTCAGGTCTAAAGGCATTATGTGATAAATGAGCACGAAATTCTCTCTGGGTGCAAAGCACTGGAAGTTAAACTTGCTAGACAATGACAGAAATCTGAGAGGAAAGAAAGAAGCATAGAGTGTGTTCAATAACCCCAGTAAAAATTAATAATCGGTAATTGCCTCCCCATCTCCTTTCCCAAACACTGAATAAGATTTTTTTTGTGTGTGCCTGTAGAACGGTGAAAAACAAAGCTATAAAGATTTAAACCTTTAGCTCCTCTTGAAATCTGAGACTAAGGTAGAAGTTTAATTCTTGAAATCAATACTTCTGAAATTAAATATTATTTTTCTTTGTTTTTCTTTACTTCGTTATCCAACAAGATGAAAATACTTATTACATTATTCTGGTCTTCTCATTTGTATTGGAGAACACATCCTAATAGAACACATCCTGATATTCTGTGTTCTCTGCTCAGTCATAGTTGTGATCATGTCCATGACAGGAAAAGAGGAGAAGAGGACCAATGTATGAGTTAAACTCTATCTGAATTGAATTGAATCCATTTGAATTACTGGAGTGGTAGGGGATAAGGGAATACAATATAATATGAATTAGACCATTCACAATTGTGGGAGTTTGTGAAATAGTCGATAGAAATGGCCTCTGTGTTTGGTGGGAGCCTAAAGACAGAAGTCCACAGACCAGTTGTTAGGAAGCAAACCTGGACATAAACTCCAGGAGAGTGAGGACAAATTGGAATTTATAAGGACACACTGGAACTGGGTCTGTCTCTCAACACTTTCAACCTTGATGATGTGGGAAACTTGTAAAAGACACAGGGTCCCTTTCACATCACCCAGGGCTTGGAAAAACTGAAAGAGAGACCTAGTGGAAGCGGAGACACTGTGAATTCATGGGCTACCCTACACCAACAAGGTGAGCCACCAGATTATAAGGACGTGTGTCATCTGCAGGAGCTCCTTGCCCTACATTTCTTTTCAGAGCCAAATGGTTACTGCTTCACTTCTGCCTTATAAATATCATGCAGACTTCTCCTGGAACCAACCATGCCATGAACCACATGGTCAAGGAGATTCTAGGACACATAAGTTTAGCTTAGCTATGTAGACACCATTCAAAAACCACCACAACCCTTATTTACTCAATATGTGTGTGTTCTAGACACTGTGCCAATTTCTATCCTGTCTATCTCATATTCAAATAGTCCTCTGAGAAAGTATTTCCCTTGAGAAAGCTGAAGTTTAGAAAGGTCAATGAACTTCTAAAGGAAAACTTCTAGAAACTGGCAAATACCAGATTCAAATTAAGACCAAGTATTTTGATTGTAGGTAAGGATTATTCCTGATATTTTCCTTTATTAATGTTATACTATCTACAACTGAATACTTTTTACACTACATATCAGTCAGGGTTTCAGTAGAAAGCACACGGCACACTCATCTTGGGTTGTTAAAAAGGGAGTTCGTTAAAGGAACTATTTAGAAAGATTTGTCAGCAGGGATTAGGGAAGTCAGTGAAGGATAGTAAATTCCCCGGCACTAGCAATAGCAGGAAATCATTGCAATTCCTAAATCTGAAGATGGAAGATCAGGAAGCAATTACTGCCACCTAAAAAGGGTAGCAGTATGGAATGCTCCCCTCCCAAAGAGGAACTGGAGCCTTCGGTGAAAGGGAACAGCTAACCTGTGGTACTCAGAAAGAAGGGAACAGAGAGAATAAATTATCTACCTCACTTTCTTACAGTCTGCTATTTATTGTGCTCTCAGTTCAGTGACCTCTACTCACTCAATCCAACCAGAACCCAATGAGCTAAGAAATCCTTTTCAACAGTCAACAGAAGATGGTGTTCTGGGGGATGGAACAGGGTGAAGAAGGGTGGAGATGGATCCAGGGAGAAAATAGAAAATATGTAGCATAACAGTACTTATTCCCAGAGTAAAGCATTGGTAAAGATTTTAGGGAAATATTTTGTTTTTACACAGACTCACAAACATCCATCAAAACACTTTCCAAGGTAATGCCTAAATTTTTCTTGGTTGCTATCTAATAAAACATTGCTACACTTTTCACCATGGACTATTTTTCAAATTCGAATATAAAAAACGAGCTGGTGGAAAGAAGCAAGGCCAGGCCAAATGTTCACCAGAGTTTCAGCTTCTGGAGGGGATGATGGGCGAGGGGTGTGGGGAAGTTGGCCGACAGAGGTACTACCTTCGGGCCCATGAGCAGATCTTCAATGCGTTTGCTTCTTTAACAGAACATGGGAGGCTGCCGCATGCGGTATTGTGTTTCTGAGACTAAAACTGAAGTGAACTAAAAGTGCTTCATGGCAGAAAATAGGTAAGTAAATATTTTGTGATTCTTTTGGGTTCTTCCCAGTAAAAACTTTTCTACTTGTTTAAGTATCTATGTCCAGGTTTTCTACAAAGTAGAAATATCTAAAGTCTGAGAGTTCAGATTCTATCTGTTTCTTGGGAAAGATTTGTTGGCTATTTACAATCAGAATCTCAGCAGGACCAGTGATAAGCAGACCTTATAGGTAGCGGGAGGAAGAAGAGAGCATCTTTCTTCTTACCATTAAAGCTGAAGCTTAGGCTCCAATCCCTCAATCGGCTGGTTGTTGGGAAGAGAACATGTTACAAGATGAATGTCAGTACTAAAAGCCTCCTTCGGCTGTAGTTCCAGCTTAAGATGGTGTCTATGTCAGATTTTAACAACCAGACAACACAAACTCATGACACTCAGTGGAGACAGAATGAGGAAACTGAAGCTTTTAGGCCTGGGCCCACTGTTTATTATCTGTACAGCTTTAGAAAAATTGCTGAACTTATTACAACTTTTCTTTTAAAAGTAATGAAAAGTGAATGCTTCATAAAAAATCCAATGAAGTGATAAAATTTGTTATTGTATGAAAATCATGGCTATAAATGCCTTCATTATTAAATATGAAAGATTTGAAATAAATGACTTTAGTGCTCTCTGAAAACATTAGAAAATGACACATGATTATGATATGACAAATGGTAATAAACTGGAGTTAACTAAGAAGAATTAATTGCTAGAAACAAAATCTGAAATTAATGAAATGGAAAAAAAGTCAGTGGCTCCACTTTTTCTGTGTCTCCCTGGGGGAGCCCCTTCATCTTCTTTCAGTCACAGGCTGTATTTGTAGAATCTGACCCTGCTGCAGAGACTGGAAGATGAAGTCAGGGGTCACTTTAACCCACTGAGCATCAGTGAACCCAGGCCCTTTCACTAGATGGATCTAAGAGATGTTACTGTACTAATGGACTGAATATTTTTTAGATTTTTATTTATTTTTAAAGAGAGAGGAGGAGAAAGAGAGGGAGAGAAACCCCTCAATGTGTGGTTGCCTCTCATGCACCCCCTACCCAGGGCCTGGCCTACAACCCAGGCACGTGCCCTGACTGGGAATTGAACCAGCAACCCTTTGGTTCCCAGGCCTGCACTCAATCTGCTGAGCTACACCAGCCAGGACTGGACTGAATATTTTTTTTTCTGTGTTTATAATGTTTATCAAACAGGATTGCAGGCTGCGGTTTTATGCTGAAGAGACTACATTCACATATTATAACAGAATTTGTATGAGCTTCTAGCTCAAACTATTTAAGGCCAGGCATAAATAGGTCTTTCTAGATTAGTTTATTCAAATTCTGTACTTCCTATTTGATGTTTTGAAAAGTCTTCAGGGATCCATGGGGAAACTGTGTGGGCCTTATACTTGATGAATTTGTGGTGTGTGTGTGTGTGTAACTGTGCCTGTAAGACTCAGACTTAGCAAGCATATGCAGCACTGCCTGAAATAATGACTTGATTGAATTCATTGAAAAGAAGGAATAGAAGCCCCTTATTATAAATTTGACACATAGAGCCAAGAGTGAGAAATAAGTCAATGAAATCATTAAGTACTCAAAGCAGGGAGTCAAAAAGGGCCTGTTAGCTACAGCTCTGCCTTTGGGAATCACATCTTTTCAGAATGCGATGGAGGATCTAGAAGGTTTTAAAAACATGCTTTAGTTTTATTTCAAAGTAGAAGGAGTGAATGATAGAAAGTAACATATATAAAAACCAGTTAATTAAGTTAAAAGAAGATAATTCCTTAAAAATTGAAATCTTAGAAGCCAAATCAATGACTTTTATAGTCCAGAACAGATAGACATTGAGAGGGAAGAAGGAAGGAAAATTAGTTCAGACTTGAAAAGGAAAGACCGAAAGATTAGCATGAACTTTCAAAGCACTATTAGATGTGATTCTATAACAGGGTTACTATAAGCAGAGATTTAATAATTGTCTCTCCCTAAGGGAACACAGTCTAGAAAGTAAGAGAATTAGGACATTAAGAGAAGTCATAACAAATCAGATATGTATCATAGGAGAGCTCATCAGTCCAGTCCTAGAGCTGATGTTGGAACCCTCTGGGATAAAGTTGTCCAAATCAAGGGCTGAAGAATGACATGATTTATTTGAACAGAATTCATTGATTTCATATATCTTACTGTGAGAGACTATAGATTTAAAAGTTGAAATGAGTTTTTGAAAAACAAACATTTGATCCCCCGAAAAGGGGGACAAAAGAAACAAAGGGGCCCCAAGTTTCAGCAAACATTTTGAGTTCCAGGTATGTTCGAGAAGGAATGGAACCAAAGGAAGAAGTGTATTAAGCTGCTAAAATTTAACAAGGACCTCTCCGAAAGGAACAGAATAGACTCCTCTCTTGCCAAAAGGATATAGAACAGATGCTACTGCAGGCACATGATATCCATGGCTGAGGCCAGCGACTGAAGCAAGTGTCTTTGGGGGTACATGCCAGATGTATTTCTCTTCAGGAGGTCCCTAAAATGCAGATTTCAGTAGCCACTGCAGCTTTGGTTCAAGAACCTGTGAAGGGTGATTCTCTGGTTGAAACCAATGAAGAGCAATGGTATGTTCCCCAAAGAGCTCGTTTTACAGGCCTAACAATTACAAAGTAAATGACAGTGCCAGTAGGTACTGTAGCAACCAAGCAAAAATCCTTACTCACTAGGGAAGGAAGAAGCCATCTGTATTAGTCAGGAATGGCTAGATTATGCTGTGTCAATGAATTAACTATTGCATTTCAGTGCCTAAAAATAAAAGGCTTAATTGAATTAATATACCATAGAAGGGGCCTTGTTTTTCATATAGATATTCAGGGAGCTTGGCCCTTGCTAGAGTTTATCTCAGTGATTTTTCCCTCCTTCAGCTGGGGAAGGACCCACATCACTTTTCATTGCCCTCGTTTCACTAGCCAGATCTAGTCACATGGTTCCCCTTAACTACTGGGTAATTCGGAAGTGTCAGTGGCTATGTGTTCAGGAAAGAGAAGGAAGTTTTGATGAACACTAGTAACATTTGGCGCACCATATTGCTAGGATCACCCCATAACCAATGCAGCACTGGTGAGCCAGAATCACAGAACTCAAAGGGAGAAGAAAATTAAGAAGCTCTGGGTATCATGGATTGAAAAGAAATAACACATTAATAAATGATCGTGGTGAGGAAGGCTACCATCACTACAAATCATCAGAAGTCACTTTTGGAGAAAGGTCTCTTCCACTCCCAACAGCCATACAATAAACACATTCTGCCAAAATTAATTCTTGACTAATTTAACTTGAATTCACAGATAATGGACTAAATGAGAGACATCATGGGAAGGTGAAAATCCAGAATATTCTCTCCTTTCCCCTCACCACTCGGTGATGAATCGCTCCTCTGGCCTTTAGGAACATCAGGTGTAGGGCTCCAGAAACAATTTTGCCTGGGACTGGGGATTGGTTGCTTTTAAATATTTTATTGTTATGGGGTTAGTGGCATGTTTTTTCAGTGAACTCTTTGGAGTCCTTAAAAAATGAGGCATGTAAAAGATTTTTAGTTGTACTAATTTAGTTTGGAGTGGCTGAAATAACCATGAACTTTCTAGAAGTGCTCACCTCAGATTGCAAAATCTGAAGAAATTAGGTCTACTCAGGCATAAAGAGCTTTGAGATTGAACAGAAGAAAATGGGTAAAATGTTATATTTTTGGACTTCAGTTTAAAAAATTAGCAGGCTATTGTCAACTGGTAGTCATTAAACTTTCCATATGAAACAATATGACGACAAACAACATATGCCCACTATTACAAGTCTGTTCAAAACTCTTTAAAGCTTTGTGCTCTCTCTTCCTCTCCTCCCTACCCCTCCATCTATCTCTACCTCTCAATCATTTTGTTGACCACTTCAAAAAAATTTGCAGATATTAAGATAATTAACCCCTAAAAATGTTGTATGAATAAGAAGTATTTCTCAATTAACAAAATATTATTACAGCTATAGAAATTAAAACTAGTTTTCTAATTCTTATTATCAAGTCCTTTACAAGATAACATTTAATCAAGTTTTCACTTTGCATTTGATTGAAATATCAACCACATCTCTTTCAACCCAAAACGATTTTCCTCCCTCTCTCCTGTTTTTAATAACAATAGCTTTTCAAGAGACCAGGCCTTTTTCTTTTAGATATTTAACTTGTTTCTTGATGGGTCATTTTATGAATATCCCTGCATATATTGTTGAATTTTGTTTAAAATGGAAGTTAGATATAATAGCTTGATTAAATTCAGGTTAAAAATTCTTTTTCCCAGAAAATTTCATGAGTTGTTTACTTCATATTACATCATATCAGGTTGAACATATTGTCAAGCATTTTCATAATTAATGATGCTAAATTTGGTCACTTGTTAAGGGGTGACAACCAAATTCCTTCATTATAAAAGTAATTTTTTTCCTATTGTAGTTATCAAGTAATCTGTGTGGTAATATTTTGGCAGTATGCAAATATCCTGTCACATCAATTTTTGCCTTCTTTTAGCACTCCCTGATGATCTTTGCCTGATGATTATTTTATTTCATGTCCAAAATGATACTTTAGAAAAGTATCATAATGTATTAGCTGTCATAGTTCTTTTTTTAATACTTCAGGTGTTAATTAAATATATATCCTCATAAAAAAGCAGTGCTAATAATTTTTTTTGAAGAAAAATTTAGTCTGTCACGTTTAATGGTGGAAAATTTTTTTTCTTTTTTTTCAGAGTTAATATACTTTAATGTACCATAGTTTTGTGTATCTTAATACAACTGTAAAACGTATGGGAACTAAAAATCAAAGAATTTTTTTGGCCATTATGTTATTGATTTCAGTTACTATTTTTCATTTCTGCAAGTTCTAATATTTTTAATCTACTTGATTACTGTCTATTGTTCTTTGTCTTGAATAAATGTTTTCCATTTTGTATTTTATTTATTTTAAAAAATATCTTCTGAAACACCACGATGAGTGCTTGACTTTTTCACTTTTCATCCAGCTGTTTTGCCATCAGAGAGCTAATTTTAGAAGGAATAATCTTCTTATAAAGTACAGTGTAATTAAGAAAAGTAGGTTTGGGTGGGGTTTTTTTTTGAGACTTTTATTTTTTTTAAGTATTTTTAATTCATTGGACTATTACAGTTTTCCCAGTTTTTCCCCCATTTATCCCCTCTCCACCCTGCCCCCCTAACTCTCCAGCATCCCCCCCTTAGTTCATGTCCATGGGTTGTACATATAAGTTCTTTGAGTTCTGTTTCCTTTACTATTTTTATCTCTCCACATCTATTTTATGCCTACTAATTATGCTTCTTCTTCCCTGTACATTTCCCCCCCTATTCCTCCCTTCCCCCTCACCACTGAAATCCCTCCATGTGATGTCCATTTCTCTGATTCTGTTTCTGTTCTAGTTGTTTGCTTAGTTTTTGTTTTTGTTGTTTTTCTTTTCCTTTTAGGTTCATTCCTCAATAGTTATGAATGCATTGTCAATTTTTTGTTCATATTTTTTATCTTCTTTTTCTTAGGTAAGTCCCTTTAACATTTTGTATAATAATGGCTTGGTGATGATGAACTCCTTTAACTTGACCTTATCTGGGAAGCGCTTTATCTGCCCTTCCATTCTAAATGAAAGCTTTGCTGGATAGAGCAATCTTGGATGTAGGTCCTTGCCTTTCAAGACTTCAAATACTTCTTTCCAGCCCCTTCTTTCCTACAAGGTTTCTTTTGAGAAATCAGCTGACAGTCTTATGGGAACTCCTTTGTAGGTAACTGTCTCCTTTTCTCTTGCTGCTTTTAAGGTTCTCTCCTTATCTTCTATCTTGGGTAACTTAGGAGGCCAAGGAGATGGCCTCCAAAGGCCAAGAATTAATGTAGCTAATGAACTGTGAATTGGTAAATTGACATTTCAAAGGGTGATGACACTCAATGATGCCCTAAAACTCACTCTGTCAGTGAATTATTATGAGCACGTGTGAAAATATCAATTTCTCTTATGCTAAAGCACTCCAGAACTTACTGGTTTTCCTCATTTGCCTCTTTCCTAATCACTTTACCTTTTAGAGCCTTTTCCCTTTTCTTTAACAAATGAGAAGTGAAAAGGTATTTAAAAACCACTGCTCTATGGGATTTGTTTAATAGATTCATTTCTAAATGTAAAAAATAGATACTTTATAACTTAAAGTACTTTACAATTTATAAAAAATTAAATTGTGTAATTTTTTAAAAAGTTATTTACATATAAGTAGTCCTATACAGAGTGATATTTATCACCCTTTTCCAAAGCATAACCAGCATGTTAAATTCACAATCAGCTGATTCAGATTTTCTATATTTGGGCTGTCTTAATGTGTTAGTCTCTGTGCTCTTACTATAGTCTTAATCTTCACAGTCCTTGTTCTTGGGGTTTTTGCTGGAAGGTACCTGCTCTATAAAATTTTTGAACAGCTTATGCAGTAGCTTCTTATATAATAGAGAAAAAATAAATGGTAAGCATTAAAGAAATGGAATATTTGAAATACTAATTAAAAAACCAAGTATAGGCACTTCGTGTTTATACCAACATGGACACATCACACGTAACTGGAAGCTAATCAACAGAAGGCACTTTAGAGACCAGCTCTTTCAGCCCCCATTTGATAAATAAGAAAATTAAAACTCAACAGGATAAACTAAACATCTCATTACTAATATTACTACTAATAAAACAGAACTGTAATCTCAGTTTCCTGATGCCCAATTTAATAATATTTTCACTATACTACACTGGCAGCTCTAATTACATTATCACAGATTTTTTTCTATTCTATTTGCCCCATTGGAAAAATCAGGCTATAAAACAAGCTGCAGACATTAACTGAACAACAAACTATTGTCTGATTGATTTGAAATTTCACAAACAAAGACAGGAGAGGGAGGAGGGGAGAGTGCATGTTAAGGTCATGTAACATATGGACAGCGAGGCAATCATTTCTATGCGGTCTATGCACATGTCCTGGGACATGTCAGTAGCTAACCGTTTGATGAGCAAATAATTGCAGCGCGCTCAGTACCAGATAAAAATCACCAGAATGAGAAGTTGAATGGTAGCAAAGTAGCATTTTTAGGAAACACATTCACTGGGAGAGATTCTGCACTGTGTTGCCGAACGGGGACTGCCCTGAAACCGCTTTACCGCGGAGCGGAAAGATGGTTGCTGTAAGCCAGAAGTGCTGTCTTTGGCTGTCACGCCCCGTCCCTCAGCTGTGGTGTGAGTGTTTTCAGGATGTGATGAACATCTGCTGTAAATCTAGTCTGCACCTGCAGGGCGATCTGTGGGGATTGTCTTTGTGCCTTAATTCAAGAGTGAAGGAAACAAATCCCATTTTCCCATTTGACATATAACTAAGATGAAGGTCAAGTGACAGTAAGCAGTCTGCCCACATTCACATAGTGAAGGATGGCACCAAGGCTTGGTCTCAAATCCACAATTTCCTTGCTAAGAAGGGCATCTTTATTTAAAACTAAGTATCACTATTTTGTATTCATACAGTGATTTTTAATTTGCAATGTATTTTATTGTTCATTTTTATTTCTTGGCATAATTCACTCTCTCTATAACCAACCATGTTGATAAGTATTTACTTCTATAATGTGCCTTTGAAAAGACCAAAACTTTTTAGGTTTGCATATATGCTTTTGAACAGAGATGAAAATATATGTTTGTGTGTTTATTTAGATGACCTAAAGCATAAAAAAACAACGTATTAATTTCTAAGAGTCAACAAATTCTTCTTTGGAAATTCAGTGATGACAAATGTGAATTTCTAGTTTTTGAGTCTGAATTTTAAAATTTTCTAGTGGCTAAAAATCATATATTCATTTTTAACTGGAAGTCACTGATAATTTCTGAACATTTTATTTTGGCTTAAAAGCATAATGCACGGTAAATGTCATATGACAGTTTGAAGGTGTTAGTTTTGCAAGCTTCTGCTTTTTTTGCAAGGCTTCTTTTTTGCAAGGCTTCTGTTTGCTACAGTCTATGAAGACTGTACCTGGGAGGCAAAATTTCTACATTCATCAGTATTTAACCTGAAAATATGTACCAACCTATAGCTATACTCAAGACATTGGAATAGGCCCTGATGTGTAAGTGAGTCAGGCCATTTGAGGGGGGGGGAAGAAGAATGAGAAGAAGGAAGAGGAGGAAGGCAGCAGAGGGAAGGAAAAGAAAAAGGTCCCGTGAAAGAGTTTTGGTTGGAGGTCAACCTAGAACAGAATAATTAGTAGGAGTACATTACCTAAAGGTGAGGTTTTCAGAAGGGAAGGTGGGTTCAAGCAAAGACTAAATCAGGGAGCCTCAAGATTTATTTGATACCCAACAGGGACCCATAACACTAAAGTGCTGGGTGTGTGCTAGAGTAAGAACACCGGGGCTTGTTTGGCACAGATCAGTGCAGGAAACAAAGCATACCCCCCCTCTTTTAGGCCACAAAAAATTTAATGTGGATAAATATATGCTTACAAAATTATTGAAAAGGCAGAAGTATGGGGATTTTGAGTAGTATAAATAAAGTTCAATACATGAGTGGATCAAAAAACTGTAGTACAGTTACACAATGGAACACTACACAGCAGAAAGAAAGGAGGAGCTCCTCCCCTTCCTGACAGCATGGATGGAACTGGAGAGCATCATGCTAAGTGAAATAAGCCAGGCAGTGAAAGACAAATACCATATGATCTCACCTACAAGTGTAACCTAATCAACAAAACAAACACACAAGCAAAAAAAGAACCAGAAGCATGGAAACAAGGAACAGACTGACAGTGACCAGAGGGGAGCGGGGAGGGAGGAGGCTGAGGGAAGAGAAAGGGGAGGGTTCTAATCAAGGAGTAGATATGGATGACCGTGGACATAGACCGCAGGGTGGAGATTGACTATGTAAGGGAGGGGGCAGGACAGGGAAGAGCAACAGGAGAAAATTGGGACAACTGTAATAGAACAACAATAAAAAAACTTATTAAAAAATAAAGTTCAAGAACCCACCACCTCAGGAAACCTGTGATCAAAAAGTGCTGCTGCCACTGCTGATACCACCGCATAGCTGCCTTTTAACCTGTCCAGACATTGTGGATGGACTTCATATGGTGGAGTCTGCACTCTGTAATTACCTTTGAGCACTCACTTCCCACCGCCTTGATTGCCTGTACAACCAGCCGCAGAAGGATGATGACCTTTGTGTTAATCTGCTTTCCAAATTTCACACACGTGCATCTCATCAGGAGAAATGGTTTTGCATCCAGAAGGGTAGTTACAATGAGTCTAGGAAATTTGCTTTATAGCCTTTCAGCCTCTGCATTAAAGTGATGCATCCTGAAAGGCAGATGGAAGAGAAGCTAAATGAGCCAATCTATAGCATCTACCCCAGAGCTCTAAGGTAATTTAAAGTTATTATGTAATTTAGAGCTTGAACGGCAAACAAAAGATGGTAAGTAGTGTAGTCATTAATGTACACCTGGACAGCTGACAACCCCACAAGGACAGAGCTTAGAGGATGAGCTTTGGAAAATTTATCATTGTATTTAGCCAATGAGGTACAAGCAGGAAATAGGAAGATGGGAAAATAGAAAAGCCGGGGTATTTATTCTCTTGGCTTCTTTCCTGCCTGGGTACAGACTGAGACTGGCTGTCTTCCTTCAGAAAGGACATAGCTTCAGCAGAACAACCCTTTCTTAAAGCAGCAGGTCTCATTTCATTCCGGTACCCCTCCCCATCTCCTTGCATTTGGTGGTAGTAGTGCTTCCAGGTGCTGTTAACCTGTCACCACCTATTACCCATAATTTAACTTCCTTTACCCTTCCTGCACCTTTATAGATAATCCGTCCTTTACAGTCATCTGATCTGAGTGAGCCATCTCATTCCTGCCCATGCTCTGATCTTTATAATGTGCCTCATTTTTTCCCCATAGCATTATATGCTTTTTAATTAAATGCTTATATAACGTAAGATGTAACTGAGAGAAACAGAGTATAACCTCATTTTTGTAACAAGCTGGGGACAGTCAAGGGACCTGAGTGAGGCAGCATACTTTTTTCTTCCAACGTCATCATGCGACTCTCTGGGTGCCAGTCAGCATCCTCTTCATGCATGGCACCCCATGGCCCCAAATCCATGCTCCAATATTATAACAAGTGCAATGCTGAAATAACACCTATTGAAGACACTTGCAAGGGTTTTGCAGGTATTAACTCAATTAATCCTTTCAACAGCCCTTTGAGGTAAACCCTGGTATTGTTACCCATTTTTACAGATGAGTACACTGGTGCCCAGGGCAGTTAAGTAGGCTTTACAAGTCACACCATCAGAAACGGATGAACTGGGATCCCAGGCCAGGGACAATGGATCCAGCATCTGTGTTCTTTACCACTATTCTCTACTCACTTTTTTTTTTTAAGGAGCACAACATGATGGTTTAATGAACACAGACATTGTGAAATAATTACCACAGTCAAGTTAATTAATACATCCATCTTCTTACAGTGTTTCTCTTTTATGTGTGGTGAGAACATTTAAATTGTTGTGATACAGTACTATTAACTGTAGTCAACATGCTATACAATAGATCTCCAGAGCTAATTCATCTTTTAACTGAAAGTCTGTGCCCTCGGACAAACATCCCCCAGTTCCCCATCCCCCACCTCCCCAGCACCCGGCTACCACCAATCTGCGTTCTGGTTCTATGGGTTTGACTTTTTTAGATTCCACATATAAATGAAAGCATACAGAATTTGTCTTTCTGTGTCTGGGTTACTCACATATGCTATACTAACTACTTTTTAAAAATTCATTCCTCAGTTACAGTTAACATGCAGCATTGTATTAGTTTCAGGTATACAGCATGATGTTTAGATATTTAAATACCTTACAAAGTGATTGCCTAGATAAGGCCAGGAGCCATCTGACATCATACATAGTTATGACAATGTTACTGACTTTATTGCCTATGCTTTACTTCCCTGTGACTATTTTAATAACTAGCAATTTGTACTTCTTAATCACTTCACCTTTTTTACCCACCCACCCTCAAACTTGAGGTATAGTAACTCTTAAGATGAACACATTTATTTGTAGGACTAGTTAATAATCCCTCTTCTAAGTGTGTTTTTCTTTTTGAATTTGCAAGAATTATAGTCCCCCTGCTCTGACCAAGATGTTGTCATTGGAATGGCAGTTTTGGAGAGGGAGAAGCAGCATGAAAAGATGTGTAATCTATCTCAAAGCAAGTCTTAAAAAGTTTCAACCTGCGTAGCCCCAAGTTGTTCATCTGTCAAGCAAAAGGGTTGAATGAAACCTTAAGAATAAAGAACAGGAATAAAGAATGCATAAGAGTCAGAAGATAAGGATAAAGTTGAACAAAATTAGTAGACGGTTATTCCGGCTAAGGTAAGAAATTTATGAGGAAATTAATGATGCTATAGAATTTCAAGTTAAATTAAAAACATCAACATATAAAAGCAGTAGTGCATAAAATGGAATTTGACTTTAAACATGTTAGATGAAAATAATTTAACAATAAAGCAAAAATTGGACATACAATAGAGATCTAAAATATAATTAATGAGAACTGAACAAATGAAATACAGAAAATGTTCAAATTTGAACAAAGTTTTTCTGAATGAAAAAACCCCCCAAAACCTAGAAAATAAAAAGGCTCATTGATTGCCAGAAAAGAATCAAACAACTGCAGAAAATGGGTAAAATATATCCTGAAGTTCTTGAAATTCAAATAAAAAGAAACTTCAAAATAAAAGGCATTCTGTAAGTATCCAGAAAATGGAATCACCTATTACAGAATAGTATATAAATAATCAGAAAAAAACATGCCACTGTAACACATAATTAATAATAACAAAACTTAATACATACAATATTTTATTAAAAATTAAGAAAAAATATAACTATAGTGGAGAAAGCCAATAGTATTAACTAAAAATGCTTTGAAAAAAGTAGTGAACTGTAAGATAATTGGTTATAAAATCAATACATAGAAAATAATATTTAAGAAAAAATGTTAACATAAAAAATATGGGTAATTTTCCTCTGTAATTTTTGGATTTTTAGATGTTTTTAAATGAATTTTTTCAACTCCATTACAAAAATGAACTCATTTTGCAATAATTTAAGAAGAAAGTAATTTTGATAATACTATTTGCAAATTTATGGTAAGATGAGTTTTGGGATCATGAAGACATACCCAGGTTACCACTCCTTATATTGTGATAATTTACTTAAATTGTTGGAAAACTACACTCCTGTGGAAACTGATTTTAAAAATCTAGCCTTGCAAACACAAAGAAATCGATTGAAAAGAAATGGTTCATAAAATACTTGAGAACTTCTGTGTTCTGAAATGCACTTAGTATATGTGTCTTGTTCTATATAGAATGCATGCAGCTGGGAAAACTGAAATTAATACATGTCATCTTATAAACAAAGCATCTCCTCAGAACTGGCTGATGAACTTGCCACTCACATCAGTAAGGAGAGTTTCTGACAAATGAGCAGCATTTTCTCACCTGAAATACTGTTATGAAATGTTATTTGCCTGCCTGTTTCGAAGCATTTATTACTCTGTTTTCCCGTGACCTTTCAACTGTGCCTTTCAGTAAGTCTTCACCATCAGTGACAAAACTGTCAGCTCTCAGTGCTCATAAACCTATCTGTCAGCCCTCTCACCAGGGAATGGAGCACTTGAGGCATTCATTTTTAGGAATAAATTTGAAGTACAAAAATATATCTTTGTCTTTCCAGATTCAGTCCCCATTCCCCATTTCTTTAGGGAGCAACTTCTTCCTCGCACACCCAAGTGTTTCCTGGCGGGTTCAGCAATCGCTGTATATCACTCCCCCTTGGCATAGTGATTTGTTCAGTTGTGGGCACATGACCAAAAACAAGCTATTGGAGCCCCGCTTTGGGATTTGTTTTCTAAGTTTCTTTTCCTCTCTGGAGATGGAATTATAAGCTCTGATTGAATAAAACCACAACCCAGTGAGAAAGGAAGGCCAGAGGTGCAGAAACAGGTGTGGTGAATCCATTTCTGATCCCAGCAACCCCTAAAGCTGCATTGCTTCTTTTTATGGTTATACTAGTCAAACCTCATTTTCAAGAAACTAACTCTTACATCTTAAGGTACTCATTCATGTATTCATTGTTAAAATCAAGAGCTGTTATTCTGTGTGTAACAGGGTTATTGAATGGGCTACATCTGACAGGATGGATTAAAGTTATTTTCCCTTCTTTTCTCTCACCATTACACTTACTCTATAAACTTACTTTTCTCTACATCAAGAGAGAAACCTGGGCAGAGGCTGTAAGTAATGAAGTGTCCAGTCTAATCTTACTTAATCCAAATTTAAAGTTGCTCCTTGTTTTAACCTGGTTCAGGTTTGGGAGCCTGCAATGGCCAAATGGACGGTAACCTTTTTTTTTTATTTTTCCATGCCTTATTTCTTACTGCCCACCTTTCTAACAGATATTTCTGATACTTTCAGTGATCAGTTGGGGAGGGATATAATTAAAGGAAAATGTTGTGGCTGTGCTTTTGATGTCTGATACTGGTATTGTCTAAAGGTAAAAGCCACCCAGTCAAGACTTTTTGTTGTTGTTTGAGTTACTTACATAGGTTTTCCAGAAATATTCTTTAGAATTTAGGTACATCTTACTTTGCCTCCTTAGAGATTGTGTCTCCCCAGATTGCCGATTTTGACTTCCTCATCAGCTTCCGTTAAGTGAGTATTCTTGTGGAGGTCCCTATGCTTCTCCAGAATATTGTCTTGGGAGAGGTTCATCCTATGACAAAAGTGGCAATTCCATTCCACAGACACCTCCTATATCTCATTTGTACACCTCTCCCAACACTCTCACACACACACATGCACACCACAGTCTTTGGTGGCAGTACAGTTACCCCTCTGCTACTCTTGCCAACAGGGACCATGCCAGCTACACCTTCTTACTTTTAGGCATTTTCAAGTAATTTTAGATATCAGCATTACTGCTCCCTAAACATCAAAGAGCTAGTTTTCCAATAGTACCCCTGGAATCTTTTGATGGGCTTTGCCGATTAAGTGGAGTTACAGGAAGAAGGAAAGAAATGCCACTCGTGCTAACAACTCTCTATAGCCTTTTTCATGACTGTTCACCTTTTACACACATGTGATGTAGTTAACAGGCTAATGCTTGCCTACAGGGTCTAGGATTTCTCTTTAGGGTACAGGGTGTCTGACATATTTTACATTTGTTTTCTTCCTTCATGGACTCTGTCAAAAAGTCTGACACAACAGGAAGCACTGCATCTGACACCTTGACACACTGGCAAGAGAATAATTTGAATATCACTTGTTCAGGTATTCATTTTTTGATTGATTATCTACTATGTGACAGACAGGTTGGGGGCTAGGACAGTATTTGACAGTGTGGTCATGACTTAATGTGTAGAATAATAGAAGGATCTACTAGGTCAAGTAAAATATAGATTTAAGAGTACTATGTTATTTATCCTCAAATTATTTTATTTATTTTAAATGATATGTGGCTGAAACATGTAAATAGCCTTGAACTATGATTGGAAAGACAAAGCCATATAGAAATAGGTGACTAGAAGACCTTGAGGTCAAACGTGGCTACAGTCTAGTTTCCTGCGGCATTCCACTGGGTGTGCACACTGTTTAATTTTGTTTGAATGCCCTTTGGCAGAGCATATAACCCCTGATTGCATAGTTTCCACAAATATTACATTATTTGCCAATTTTTTTCTTTTCTGGCCCAATAGATCTTTGATTTTTAAAAAACATTTTGAAAAACCTTCTATGAAAACATACCTTACCACTTACTGAAGACCCTACCACTAACTTGAAGGGATTTCTCAATACTGTGGGTAATAGTACCATTTCTGTTTAGGCTTAATTCACTTAGCATTTTTCACTAACTCAAGGAAAACATGATGTTAAGTGAGGCTTGGGAACTCCTGGGGAATGATCATTTTAAATCAATAAACTCTTCTAAAGTACGGTGAAATAACATCAAAGCTAAAACAGTGTACAAGTCATCATAACAATACAAGGGTCAAAGGCTGTCATTTCCCCAGTTTTTCCCCAAATAAGCTAAAGTTCTACACAATTACTATGTGTCACTTGAAGACAAAAGTAACGAATGTTGATGTTTCTGTGTGTGTGGAGGGGGTTCCTTCCTTCTCTAACACGAACTTTATTTTCTAATGCAAGAGCCAGTCACGAGCTCGGGCAAAGGGGATTATTAAAGCTCTTTAATGCAACTCTTGGCAAGATACACCATGTGATCACACGCAGGGTTCACCTGAAGCTGTGTTAAGTCACGTTAGCTCCCATTGGTGGGTAAGAGCAGAAGGTCTTTCTAGGGCATCCCTGCTGTGGGTGGCCTGCTAGAATACGGAGTCACATCAGACACAAATGAGGCAAGAAAGTAAGGAGCCCCTAAATGCTATGAAAAAACAGCCAGATATGTTGTACACTTTTGCTTAATTTATAAAAAGTACAGGTATATTTAGTTAAACTTTCACATAATAGAGAAAGGACTAAAATGGAAAGTTAAAATCTCCCTTCTTAGACCTCCACTACCATTTCTCAGAGACAACTGCTGCTAACTACTGTTTGGCGGTCTTTAGTATATCTTTCCAACCTCTTTAGCATTTACCAAAATTTTATAATTTTTAACTAAATGAAATAAAAATACACATGCTATTATTCATTAATTTGCTTTTCATTTTCCTTTATAATGTAACTTTAGGAATCTTTATAAACCAGCACAAGCAGGTTTAGTTCATTATTTTAATGGACACATAAAATAACTGCGACTTTTGGGAGCCATTTCTTCTAGGCCCTTAAAAATACATATATTAAATTAATTCTGGAAACAGCCACACGAGGCAGGTACTATTATTATCCCAATTGAAAAATGAGAAACGAGTGGCGAAGAAAGGTTGAGTAATGTGTTCAAGATTGCATCATATAGCTAACTAACATTCAAAACCCAGGAGCCGGGCTCCTCCCATACTGCCTCTCTTTGCCTCTTGATCCTCTTCATGGGTACTAGGTTGTAGTTTGTAGTGTGTATGTGTGTGTGTGAGAAAAAGTGAGGAACAGAGGGAGAGAGTGAGAGACAATGTGAATGAGAGACAGAGAGAGAGAGCACACTTGCATTTTGTCATTATAAGTAATGTGGCAATAAGGTGTATGGTACATCTATCGAATTCATTAATTAAAATTTCTGGATCAAATAGTGTATGCATTTCACATATACTATACATGTAGATGTATGTGTACATATCTTAATTATATAATACTTTTATGTATAATCATACACACACACACACACCCCTTAGTTATGTTTAGGAGGGATGACTGATGTGGGGTCTGCGTCATTATGGATAAAATATGAGACAAATTCACACAACTACCGACTCCTGTGGAGGAAAAGGGACGGCATGGCTTTTCTCTTAAGGGGAGCAAAAGTCTTGGTCCTCTCTCCAATGAGCTTGTATTGTTTTACTGGGCACATTACAAGAAGATCCTCATTAACTATGCACAGGCTTGCTTTAGGAGGTTACTTTATACAAAAAACAAAGGAGAGGATGTTGGTAATCATATCACAGAAGAGGGATATTTGCAAATGAAAAGGCAAAAGTAGTTGGACTGATTACACTCGTCCTTGGAAGGTTTAGCATGGTTTTGAGGAAGTTACTTTGCAGTAAATGTCATCAATTCAGGGTGAGGGGGTTTAGCAAAAAGCAAGACTCATAGCAGCCTATGTACTTTGCAGGCCTGATTCCCCATGGGAAAACCTATCCGTGGGCATGGGTCCTGTGCATCTCCCAGTGGGAGTAGGGCTCACACCATGCAGAGCAGCCTCCCACAGGTGACCCCCAGAAAACGGAATTTATTTACAAAAAAATGTGTATTTATTCTCCCATGTTTAAACTTATTCACCTTCAAAGTGCTCTCCATTTGATGCAATACACCTATTGAAATGCTTTTTCCACTGCTCAAAACAGTTTTTGAACTCATTGATTTTGAGGCCTTTTAGTGTTTCTACCATTTTTTGTTTCATCTCTTCCACATTGGCAAAACGTTTCCTTTTGAGGACTTGTTTTCATCTGGGGGAAACAAAAACAAGGTGCTTTGGGCAAGCTTGGGTGGCCATGGAGGGGGGGGCATGGGGGTCATGTCATTTTTGGTTAAAAACTGCTGAACACTCAGCACAGTGTGGGCAGGTGTGCTTGTAAATCGCCCATCATGAAATGGGCAAACATGTTGAAATAGTCTTAAAAAATTCACTGAAGCTGAACACAGCCTCTCACAATGACACCAGCTGGTACACTGGTACAGATGGGTTCGTAGAACACTCACCTAGTGGGGAAAGCCTGTACTAGAAGGGGCCTACTGTCAAGAAGATAAATTTGTTACTTTGGGGGGAATCCCCCTTTATCCCAAATATTGTACCATTGTACAAATCAACATTCCTGCTAAGAACTTTTCCAATTACCACCAACGTTCATTCATACTTTGATATATATTTAACCTGACATGTAACACAGATACATATTTATTAATTCACTTCCATTTAATTATGAGCAAGGTCGAACATCTACAGAATGTAAGCTGCATAACAAGAGGAGGCAAATGAAGCTCAACTACTCTCATGTAAATGAGCTCCTGAAATCCATGCACAGCAGGTCCTGGGTAATGTTGTTTTGTTTAAAGTCATTTCAGTATAAAGTTGATGAGAAAAAAACATTGCTGGCAAGGACCACTATCCGTGTGCATTTTGCACATTTTCCCTATGTCTGCGTGGATTTTCCCTGGGTTCTCCAGTTTCCTCCCGCATCTCCAAGATGTGCATAGGAGGTCAGCTGGCGCATCCCAGTTGTCTCAGTCTGAGTGACTGTGGGTGGATGTCAGTGGTCCTGAGACGGAAGGGTGTCTTCTCCAGGTCAAGTGCCCCCTTTGCGCCCTGAGCTGCTGGGACAGGCTCTGGACACATGTGACCCTGAACTGGAATAAGCAGGTTAAAAAGTAATTATCTTACTTGTTTTATTAATCTTTCTTAAATATATGTATTCCTCATTTTTATTTAAATGTTTAATATTAAAAGTATTCGGGGGTCTTGCTTTAGGAGTTTGTTGATTTTTTTTGTGTGACCAAGGATATGCCATAGGAATTTAACTCTTGTTAATATCAATTAGCCTACGATGAAAGCAATTTCATTATATGTCATTTCACTTGAAGTCTCAGTCTCCAAGAACCTCTCAGTGGCATTAGGCGAGGGCTGCCTGCATGATTCCTCCACAGCTTTTGAGCTTATCTCACACATGTCTGATGCTGTTTGTATTGGGGATGCTAAAATATTTTGTTGGAAAAACTCTCCTCAACAAAATATAATACAGCCACTTAAATGCATGGTTTTCCATTAAGTTTTTAGTATCAGCCTCTTTGTCTACTAAGAACGGCCTGCTTTTCTGTCCTGTTTTGATCCCAAAGCAGATGCAGGCTGCCTCTGCTTCCCTACGGAGTCAGAACATGATCTGATGCACCTGAATGGACTGATCAAGTGTAATTCCATTCAAATAGAGTATTTCTCTGTATTGTTCAAGTCAACCAAGTCCAAAGCACATTAAGAATAAAGGGCTCGATCGTTGAAGAGGTAACCTGCTAACATGCTCTGGTCCAATCTACTACTGTGGGGGAAAAAGCAATTGGCAGTTGGAGTGATTTCAAACAGGCACCCGGATCAAGTTGACTCTGCCCAAAATGGCAGCAACCAAGGCACATCGGTATGGGATTCCTGTTCCACGCTGGGAAGTCGTTAGGAAGAAATGTGTGGGTTTTCAAATTACAAGATTGAATTTTATTTAAAAACAACTTTTCCAGTAGGTTGCCTTTCACAGAGAGATGGCCTAATATATATGTAAAGGCAGCTTGCACTGAGATCCACTTTTTCCTAAGAATTCCCCCATTTGCACATATACATATTTTTAAAAAGATTTTATTTATTTACTTTTAGAGAAAAGGGGAGGGAGGGAGAAAGAGAGGGAGAGAAACATTAATGTATGGTTGCCTCTTGCATGTCCCCTGTTGGGGACCTGGTCCACAACTCAGGCATGTGCCCTGACTAGGAATCAAACCAGCAACCCTTTGGTTCGCAGGCCCGCACTCAATCCACTGAGCTACACCAGTCAGGGCCCATTTGTATATTCTTATAGACATGTATCTCACAAACAGCTCCATGGCTGCTATCAACTTGATATACCCAGGACTGGTTTCCTTGTACAGTAAATGGTTTCTTATTTCACCTTGAAAGTCTCAATTCAAACTCTATTTCATGAAATAGTTCAGGAACAAATGATAGATCAGAAACATTTACATAACTAACAAATGATTTTAACTATCGAACTGTTAAGCCTTCCAACCATGCCTGGTGTACAACAGATTGACTAATAATCCTTGCTGTGCTTCGAGTGGAATTATTGAATAATTCAAAAAAGAGATTATTTAAAGCAATGCTGCTGGAAGGAGGAGGCTGGATAAGTGACTTTTTGATTCATTAGCCTGTACTTTCTCCTTGTTGCATATGAAAATAGCAAAGCAAGAATAATGCTATTTTATAATCTCTGTTGGGGAGATTCTTCTTCCACAGATGTCACCTGAAGGTGCTAACAACTGGATTACTTTGCCTTGTTATGTTGTTAGATTGCCTTGTGATAACTTCATTGTCAAAGAAACAAGTAGGTGCTCAAGATTTTTTCAGAGGAATTGCATGAAAATTTGTGAAATTTTTGTCTCTTCAGCAGCTCTAGAAAGCTTCATTGATGCATTTGCCATTCCCATGTTCTCTACAAAGTTACCAGTCTTCTAATAATAGCGATTATCTTCTTCACATGCAATGTGTTTTGCTATTTTTAAAGAACATTCATGTCATTATTCTATTTCACTTGCCTGACTCCTTTTCAAAAGGGATCTAACATTTCAACTTCCAGATGCCCTTACAAAGTAAAGTTCAGGCATTTTCAACAGTAGCTAGTTAAAATAAAAGTGATCTTTACTCTTTACATGATCATGGAGAAACCGTTATTAGACATAGAGTAAGCTGTATGCATTATGAAAAGTCTTGCTGTGGTAGGGCTTTCTTTTTATCAGAAGTCAGGTCACAGCAAAATGCTATTAAATGTGAGGGCATGAGAGTTTAAAAAAAACATTTACTAAGTTCATGCTTATGGTAGGCACTGTGTTAAGTCATTTGAAAACATTATTTTATTAAGCTTCTCAAAAATTGTATGAGTATTATCATCTCCATTATCTTTCTATTTTTAATGAAAAATAGAGATATTTATTGAAGAAGATACAAGATACAAGAAACATTGTACACAGGACAATGATGTCTCAGTCCCCTTCAAAGTAGGCACCTTGGGACCTCACATAATTCTCCCAACCATCATCAGCTGTCATGTTGTATTTTCCTGAATTTCATCAATGATCTGATATCTCTTCCCTTTCAAAGGCGATTCTGGTTTTGGGAAAAGCCAAAAGTTCCAGGGCACCAAATCTGGGCTGTAGGGAGGCTAAGTCATCTAGGTGATTTGATGTTTCACCAAAAAACTCTGAATGGCATGTGACGCATGAGCAAGCACATTGTCATGATGAAGCTGCCAATCACCAGTTGCCAATTGCTGCAGCCCTATGAATCATCACAGCAGTCTCCACAGAGGAATGTTCAAATTAATGCAAAATCTAATGCAGATTCATTATTCTACTCACTCAGTAATTTTGAATATGACAGCCACACAGTACACATGCCCATTCAACAATGTTTACCATCCCCACTGACTGGTACAGTGAGGTGGTCATTGTTCACATATGTGCATTCCAGTCCATTCTCCTTGGCTGCAACATTATATTGATGTCACACAAACCATTTTCACTGTACTAACAATGGCTATCATCTCCATTTTTAAATGGGAAAATTGAAGATCACAAAGAAATAAGTAGCATCTTCAGTTAGAGATAATCCAAGCATCATGGAAATAAGAAAACTGATGTTGCTTTCTGACATTTGTAGTGTAAAGATCAGCATACAATGAATGAGACTGAGAGATGAGAATGCTTTGTAAAGACAGAGTCACTCTTAGCAAGTAAGTGACTACTGACTGAAAACACCAACATCTGTGAAGGAAAAGAGATTAATCAGTCAGACAGTTGCCTATAAAAGTTTAGTGATACAAGCAAACAAATGTAATATTTAACCCACCAACATTCTGAGCGAAGGGAACCTTGGACAATGAAATGTAAACATTCCAGTACTTTTAAGCAGACCACCCATATTGTGGAGATGAATTTATTAAATGACATAAAACTCATGGTAATTACAATTCTATTCATCTACTGTTCCTTGTTCAGATTCTATTTCAATACATAGCACTCTAATTATGATTTTGTTTCTCATTAAGTCTGCCAACAGGGATAAAATAATAAGCACTCACATGCTGAAAACTGCATGACAATTATGGTTTAAGCAGAAAATTAAGAAATTAGCATTCTGATTTTACCTGCCAGTATCATAAATTTTGTTAATGTAATTTTCCCCAAGAAACGTATCTGCTTTCTCAATTTAGTTGATTGAGCCGGTGTGCTTGTGGGGCAAATGTTAAGCACTAAAAAGCTCACAAAAGTAGTAAATTAATAAGTACAAGGTGAAATTTTCACTAAATATGTAAAGAAGATTTCCTGAGGTTTTCTGCCCTACCTGAATTTCTTTTTTTCCCGTTATTTCTATTATTGACACTATTACAGATGTTCCCATCCTCATACCTTTGGCTACTCCCACCCAGCTCCCACTCTCCTTCCCTTTGGCTATCACCACACTGTTGTTTGTGCCCATGGGTGAATTTCTCTTAAATAATAATATTTGAGTTCCTAATATGTTCCAGGTATTGTGCCAGACACTCAACATGTTATTTCTCAACTAAATGTCATATGAATACTGGTTGAAATGCATTATAATATATATTTTATAAATGAAGAAATCTAATATTAGAAACACCAGGAAGCTTTAGTTCCTTATGTCTTAAGGTACATCTGGATCAAGGTGCCTCAGTGGTATACTTCAAATCAATTATATTTTAATCCCAGCACTTTAGTGTTTCTGAATTCTACTCTTCCTAACCACTGCATTCTCAAATCCTTGAACCTGGCACTGGCCTACCATGAAAATTTGGTTGTCATCTTCTTTGCAATGTCTGGAGACTCCCTGCCAAGCTCAGAAATGTTTAGAAAACAGATAAGAATTCTAACGTTGGAAAACTCCAAAAAGGAGGTACATCTAAACCAAACATGAGGTCTATGATAAAGCACTAAATTTCACCTGGGTGGTAGGTGCCCTGGCATAAGAATAGCTGATAAATGAATGACAAACAAAACAAAACAAACAAACAAAAAATCCAAAGCCAACCACCACCAGCACCAACGCAAATCCTAGAATAAAATAGCTCAGAATAAAATAATAATTTTGTGAAAATTACTCCTTAAATAGATCAGATCTAAACTTTTTAATCCTAGTCTTCTATATTACCAAAATTTTAGTTTCCTGTGGAAATGAGTGACCCAAATTCCCTCAAGGAGAGAAAGGGAGGCTGAATGACTTATTCACAAAACAATTGCCACAGTGGCTGAGTAACTCTCATGTGGTCTTTGGCTGTCCTCAATTATCACTCCATTTGTCTGGGGGGAAAGAGCTGTCTTCAGGCAGCAGCAATAATGAGGCAACAAATTGCATCTCGCTGCTCAATACCAATCACGCACCAGTCAATATGTGGCAGCGGCCATGCTTAAAGATGAAATAAAGTGGTAATTTATCAAGGTTTTCCTCTTTTAGTCATTCCTGAGTTTTTAAAAATATAATACAATAATAAGAAAAAACAGAGGAAGAAGCTGAGAAGTGGTTGATTCCTATTTCTATGGTTGTATTTTGGAATGTGTTCTTTAAATTAACTCTAAATAAGTAAATTTTCATACTCTGTATCTCTAGAAAGAGATTAGCATTCTCTATTGAATTTTGATAACCTTTGGGTAAACAGCTGCAAAGTAACAGATATATTTTCTTATGTTATGGTTATTGGCTCTACTTGGTCATTGGTAGAGGACTTGTTGGTGAGAATTCATACATTTACTTATTCAAGAATTGGTTATTTAGTGCCTGGTCTGTATCAATAGCTGAAAGTTGGGCCCTAGGAACATATCAGAATAAGAGTGTCTCAGCCACCAAGATACTGAGATCCAGAGACCAATACACAAATGAGTAAGTGAACAAAGAAAATGAAATAATGACAATTTCACAGCTGTATACTTATCTTCAAACTCATCAAGATATACAGATGAAGTGTATACATCTTTTTTGTATATAAATCATACCTCAATGAAAACAAAAAAAAAGTAAAATGTAATGGGATAAGTTCTACTTTTGTAGTCCTACCACTTATGACCTGTGCAACCTGAAGAAAATTGCTAACCTCTCTCATTCTTAGTTTGTCTCTACTTTTATGAAACCAAAAATATGTTAAGTACAGTGGTTAAATAGAATCTCCAAAAAAGTTATGTTCAACTTAATCTCCAGATCCTGTGAATATTACCTTATTTAGAAAAAGGGTCTTTGCAGATGTATAATAGTTAAGGATCTTGAGATGAGCTCACCTGGATTATAGAGGTGGGTCCTGAATCCAATGACAAGTGTCCTTATAAAAGACACACAGAGGACATAGATGGAGAGGATAAGGCAATATGACCATCTAGGCAGATATTGGAATTATTTGGCCACAAGCTCAAAGAAGTTAGCAACCACTAGACGTTGGAAGAAGCAAGAAACAGAATCTCCTCCATATTCGTAGGAAGGAGTGCAATCCTGCAGGTACCTTGATTTCAGGTTTTTGACCTCCAGAACTATGAGAAAATACATCTCTGTTGTTTTAATATACCAAGTTCATGTAATTTGTTCCTAGGCAGCCCTAGGAAACTAATACAATTAGTAAAGTGCTTGGGATAATTGTTAGTTGATGCATCATAAGCATTCAACAATCATATCTGGGATGATAAAGATGGTGATTAAGAGGATCATGATAATTTTCTCTTATAAATCAACAGATTCAGGGTATTCATTGAACATGCATTCTCCTGTACAAGACCTGGTTTTAGATTGTTTTGACAGTTACACATTTTGAATACATTTACATTAATGTGACTTGGAATTCTGTTGGCAAGTTAGTCAGGGATGTTTTTATCTGCACGTACTTTCTCTACTGTACACATTTTGCCTTTTTAGTGAAAAGAAAGAGAAAAGGAAGGTGAAGGAAAGGATTAAAATTATTCAGCAATTATAAACAATGCTAGAAAACTCATTTTAAATGCCGATGTAGCTGATGTAGACAAGGACAAAGCATTAACACAGACACGCACAACTCACTGAGTCAGAGAATCAGGATTGGTGAGTTTACAACCAAGAGAGCTGATTATAAATGTAATTAACATTGTTTTCCATGGGCTCATGGAAACTCTTCAAGGTTATGAGTGATAAGATTGGGAGTGATTAGTGAGTGATAAGTCAGGGAGTTGACATGCTATCAAGGCCACCAATGTCACTTGTTAGGCTGAAGAAACTGTTTTATGTGCGTAATATCCTCAAAATTTATGGGTGTACGATTTCAAAACCTGACCTCAAACCTTGTATTCAAACGTGAAAGCTCAAAAAATTGCAAAACTCCATGAGAATAATATTCTGCTAGCAAAGGGATTGAAATGGGCTTTTAAAAGGGGAATCAAAGTTCTGGTGTTTTGTGTGACACATCAGTGTAGCACCGTGTTCTAGCACGTGACGGAGGTGTTCTGAAGAATCAGAGTTATCTTACCACAGACACTACTTGATGAGGAGATGGCTTTCTTGATGATCTACAGGCAAAAGTCAGATAGGAACGTCTACTTTCAAATACATATGAAGAATCCTACAAATTTTCAGAAACTTTGCCCAAATAATCTATCTTCTATTTTAAAGAAATTAACCTCTGACATTGCAAAGAGATTTAAACACCAAGATGTCCGTTACAACAGTAGGAAACTTTAAACCACTCACTAACTGTGTAACTGTCTAATAATTATATAGTGGTACTTAAGCTTGTTATTATGAGCTATAAACTAGTGGAAATGAGGTTTTTAAGGAGGGACAGTTATCAGAAATCAGTATGAAAGCAGGACTGGGGATGGAGCTGGTGAGAACTAATCCTATGGAGAAAACACCAAATATCTAAATCTTCACCCTGATTAAAGCCTTCAGGACAAAGAAAGGGGTGATTCTAAATTTGCCATTTGGAGATATTATCAGCTGTTCCCATGGGCTTCTGTCTGTGTTTCCAGGAAGAGAATCATTAATAAAAAATAAAGCTAATATACCTCTTTGGTATTAGGGCACAACCAACAGTACTTTGGTACAACGCAATAAATGACACTCTTTCCTCCTTTGGTAGATCACTCTAGTATCTCTGGTGGCTCCTGGGAACCTATAGTTGACCCTGGTAGGCTACTTGTGCAGCTGGAAATGAGACAGGAGACGGTCAAGAGGGAAGAAACTCCGGAGGCATGACAGAACAAAGACAAAGGACACTGAGATAGGACAGAGACCCTGTTCTAAGATTGGTTGCCCCTGCTTTCTGGAAAAGCACTGAATCACAGTGAATCATGACTGCATCTGCGCAGAAGATGCTATATGACTCTTGCTTCATTATGACAGCGTTATAATAAATTAGCATTGTGGGACCCCCCTGCCCTGCTGGCCAATCAGGCAAAATCATGGGAGATTGCATACACAGAAGCTTAAAAGTAATATAACTGCTTGCACAAGCACAATAAAAGTCCGCCAAAACTAGCCAGGAAATATCTGCCCTATAAGAACAGAATCCCTCCGGCCACTCAGGGTCAGTCTCTGCTTGGAGTCGGCTTCCTCCCATGTTCTCTGAGATATACTGTTGCTTAATAAGTCTGCTCTCTCTCTGCTATAAACTTTCTGTGTGTTCAGTTCAGTTCTTTGTGCACAGTCACTAAGGACCTGGTTACCTGTGCCCGCCTGTGACCGAGGCAAAAAGAGATGTTGCATCATATTAGTAGAGGCTATAGTCTTTGCCAAAAATAGTGATTCCCTGTAAATTTGAAGGCAATGTCCACATTCCTCCAAAATATTCTGGAACCCAGCAGGAACCATGGTGAACGGTTCCTCGTGGGCCTTGTGGGCACAGTGGTGACCAGACAATGTCAGCACCCCATGGCAGTCACACAGATGCAGATCAGGCTTCATTCATGAGGACATGTGAGATGCTATGTGCGATCACTTGTGGACTCTCCAAAATAGTTAACAGGCTCTGAGGCCTTATGCAAGGAGGCAATGTCATGAGCCAGTGAAAATGGATAAGTAATGCAAATATGGTCCCATTTATTCCCATAGGTTCTGAGAAACTGAGGGAACTAATATGTAAAAAATTCTGCATTTTTATGGTAAAACATGTAATCGTTAAAAATAACTTTCAGAAAGAACTCTTGATATACAGAAAAAACATTGTGAAATCATATATATAAATATGTAAGTATATCTATGTATGATTTATTTTACGTTTATAATTATGGCAGACCACAGTGCTAAATGGATTTTAACCACATTTAGAGGTTATGACCTAAAATATAGGCTTACAGAGCACATAAAATTAACTTTGAATGGCTATCTGTAGCTCATCAATTACTTTCTTATTTTGTACATATTATGAAACCAATATTTTAAATGTCTAAATGAGTAAAGTTCATTAATTTGTTAATTTAATTATTTTGATGAACTTCAATGGAGATTTTTATGGTGGGAGCTGAGAACTCCAAATGCTAATTAATTTTTTAAAGATTATTTGTTTATTTATTCTATATATCCTTATTATGTGACTATACATACTGTTATAGATATATGGATGATGCAATAAATACAAAATTTTAGTATAATATCATGTAGTGATAAAAGTTTGGATAAAAGTAAAGTAAGGTTAAAGAGGATGATAGGGATGTTCAGTGTAATCCTAAGAATAAGATGATTTTTAAGCTGTTAATTTTATTTGCTTTTTTGATAATTTTTAATTAATGTTTGAATTCAGTTGTCTCCATTTTCCTACCACCATTTTGCCCCGCCCTACCCACCCTCACCTGCCACCCTCAATCCTACCCCTCTTTGACTTTGTTTTTATTTAAGCTTCAGTTGTTTATGCCAGATAGCTAACCTGAAAGCAAACAAATCTGGTTCTAGAGTACTTCTTAGTTTTTAGTTCTACAAGCTGAAGAAATAAGGGTTGAGAAAGTTTGAACTTCTGAAACTTGGAAGTTCTCAAAAAATGGTAGAGAAAGTTGCAAGTACATCACAATAGAAAGCAAGAATAGAGGGGAATAAGCATTTATCTGCCACATATCTCTTCAATTTCAATTATCTACTTTTACTGATGAGTGCCCTATTTGTCATTACTAGTGATACATCACATTTACCACTCCAGATTATATGCATTGATTTGTAATTGAGTTGCTTTTCCTGAGACAACTGTGTGCCTTGTGCTTCAGGGTGACTGACAGCGAGGATCCCATCACAAAAGTCTCTGAGAGAATAATAATTATGGCATAAGACAAAATTAGTTACAAAGTAGAAGATTTTTACAGTTCCGAATTATTATAATTATAGAAGATTATTGCAAATCACACTATTTGTTTCTATTAAGTGTTTCAGATGGTTAATAATTACCTTAAGTAACATTAGCTAATGTTTCTAGTGTTAGGTTTGAATAGATAAAGTTAAAATTATGTATGTATCACAATTATATCTTTATTAAAGTTCACACAAGGAAAGTGGGTAGAGGAAATACTGTAAAATATTTATGTGCAGAGATTTCTGCTTCTGGCTAGGATGCAGTCAGTGATCCTGCACTGGACTTCTTGCCATAGTCAACAACACAGGTGTACCGGTTGTACAAGGCAGCTGTTACTGAGCAGTGGACAGCCAGCAGACAAACTGTTATCCCTAAGAGAAAGGAAATTCTCAAAGTAAGCCCCCAGGTTGCCCTGACCTGGGGAAGATCTCGTAACTCCAGTGCAGCAATTCGAGCAGAAATTTCTGTGAGCTAAAATAAAGCTTACATCTTGAGCTTAGATAGAAGCGAAAAAAAACCACAATACTGAGGGAAAATAACTGGTTGACATTTAACTTCTTGTTAGAAAAAAATGCAAAGCAGGAGATGAGGAAATGGTGTCTTCCAAGTGCTAAAAGTGGTGGGGGAATTCAAGATCTGGGAAATTTTAGTTTTAGGTAGTAGTTGATAAGTTTAGTAGTTAATGCATATAAAACACTATTGTTTCAGGGACCGAAGGTAAAGTAAAGCCCGCCCAGGCTCCAGGAGACTACAAGCAATTTGACCTTTGTGCCCCTGGAGGATTGCAAGCAATCAAGATGGTATGTGAGCCATTGTGGTCCAGGAGGAGAGGTCCCGGCTCCCAGAACACAGGACATAGGACCCAGAGAGAAAATCACAGGTCACCGGGATGAAAGGATATTAGGGAAATTGCCGGACTGCAGCTTTTATCTGATTAACCTCTTTCCTGAATTCTAAATTTCTTACCTACACTTTTTTTACCCTTGAATTCCAAATCTCTTACCTACACTTCTTCCTATTTATAGAAAGGCTGGCTTGAAAGGATGCTTTAGATGGTCTGTTAGGGTATGAACCTGCCATCTTCCTATCTTCTCAGATCACTGGCCATCTGATTAAAGCGGCCATAAAGATTCAATGCCTGTCTCTGCTTATTGGTTCTGGTAGTGACAAACTGCATGAATGCCGGCTTTTCCAGATTCAAAAGGAAAAAGAAGTTTGTCAACCCAGAATTCATTATTTAACAAAAATATCTGCAGAAACAAGAGTACATTAAAAACATTTACAACAAATCAAATCTAAGAAAATATGTATGTGGCTATGCTGAACTATATATGACAAATGCAAAAGTGTGGACTGAGACTGCAGGGAAAAGATGCCAGACAGAAACTCAGAAAGAAGGAAGAGCTCTGTGAATAATAGCGACGTGGATAAACACCCAGAGAAATGTATTTGTTCCTTTTCATAATTCCCTCAAAAGAATGCCCATAAAAGCAAAAATGATACAATTTGTAATGTAGGGTTAATAATGTATGGAGAAGTATAAGGAATGACAAGAAGTAAGGAAAAGAGGTCGGTAAATTAAATAATAATATTGTAAGTCATTACATTTCATAAGTGGAGATTTTAACGTGTAAAATGTAATAAGGAAAGTGGGGGGAGCAGGAATAGGAGTTATGAAACAGTAACCGTGAGCAGGGAAGGGTAAGGTGTAACCTGGTAAAAAGTGGACCCTAATACACAGATACATTTAATATATGTACTGCTAACCCTATCGTACCACCAGAAATAATCAAAAGAAGTATAGATAAGAAACTAATAGAGAGAAGAAATGGAATACTAAGATTATTTTACTACATAAAAAAACCTTTTCCCTTCACAAACCACAGTACAATACTTCCTTTCCAACATTTTCCTCAACACTCCGCTCACCAAATGTGCTGATGTTTCCCTCACCAAGACATTCTCAGACACCAGCTGGGTATCCTGCATTTTACTCAATTGTAACACTGTCTAACGAAAGATAGCATCAGATCCCTCAGGTTAAGGGCTCAGACTCACAAAACCTCACATCAGATGCTAATCAGAAGTTTAAGTTGTTGTCTGTGCTTCCCACTGACCAGCTATTTCTAGAGGACAGTTTGAGCTAAGGTTTAAAAGCCTTAAACTGGCTTAAAACCTTTGAGTACGGTTCTCCAATTGTAGAGTTTTGCTGAATATATTTCACCTATAAATAAACAGATTCATTGGGCAATGCTTAGAAAAATGGGAAAAATGAAAAAATTAAATCCTCGGAACCAGATATAACATAAAAATACAATGATCCATTAAAAGTCATGGACATTTATATATGAGATAGTTAAAAAGTTTATTGTACAAATCAACAATATTATGGCATTTTGTTTGCTGGTTTAATATTTCTTTTTTTTATTTTATTTTAATTGTGGTTCAAGTACAGTTTTCTGTCCTTTACTCCCATTCCAGCCCACCCACCCATCCCTCCCCACCTCCCTCCTATTTCCACCACCACCAGTTTTTGTCCATGTGTCCTTTATATTTGTTCCTATAAACCCTTCCCCTTTTCCCCTGAAATTCCCTCCCCTCTCCCCTCTGGTCACTGTCTTTCTTTATAAATTCCATAAATATAACTGTACTTTTGAAGGTTTCCTGCGTCTTCTGCATTTAAAATAATGTGTGCGTTAAATGACTACCTTTGTAATTAGAATGCATAAATAAAGTTGATTAGGAAGTAAAGCCACTTCACATCTCACCTCTTATTTTCACCAAAGGACTTAACTGTTTCCCTAGTTCTATGTGCGACTCCAGGGTTGGAAGCTTCTGAGAGTTTTCAGCTGCGTCTGCATTTTCTGTGGTCATTGCCCAGGGCACCAGCAACTGAGGGTGAAGGTAATACGTTGCTTACATTCCTTTAACCAAGGCTTCTCTTAGACTTATGAAATAAGTGGAATATAATGTCTACGGTCTGGCTGTTTGAGCCACTTTGAAAGTGGGTAATTGTTGTCACAGTCAAATTAAGCACAGAAGCCCCTCTGATATATGGAATCGGTTACATGGATGAAGCTGTTTGCAACTGTCTGTTCACTCCAAATGAAACAAAGCATATATTGAGATCTTTATGTTAAAAAGCTTGGTTTAACTGGGGCTTTAAAGGATAGGCATTGTGATTCTTCTAATTGAGGAATGTGGAGGAAAGAAAATGTAATCACCATTATGGCAAACACTGTGCTCGTTATTCTATGTAATAAGAAAACACACTTCACTACAATCGTGTTAGAAAGGTGATATTGTCATGATTATGTAAATAGAAAATGTAATCAGAGACTATTTGACTAATTCAAGTCACCTATCCAGGAAACTGACAAAAGTAAAAGTTATGCATACTTGTTTTTTATTTTTTATTTTTAAAATGTAAACATCCATGGTCTTTTTATGCTGGGGAAAAGAGTAGGAGAGTAATTTGCATGATTATAATTGTCTCCAAATATTTCCCCCAAAGGGTGAAAAACTAAAAAGGAACTCATTTTTAGAACATGAAAGAAAAGATTTAAAAACTGTTTCCAGAAGATCCAGAAAATTGTCTAAATGGGATTCTAAACCTTTTTAAGAGACTAAAGAGAATAAGAAAGTTTTCTTAGATGGCAATAGTCCATTTTCTATTTTTAGATTAAGCAAAGGAATTGTAGCCTGTGGGAAGAACTTGGCTCAAATTGAGAGTTTATTGTGCATTGGCTGTTATCCGTGGGAAATGAGTTCTTGCGGTGTCACAAGGAAAACAAATTCCTGTGACCCGCACAGCAGGATGGGGTTCTGTGGTAGACTATTGATGGTGTAAAATTAAGGGGGTTCCCTTCCTGACTTCCCAAAGGCTCATTGCTCTTCATCTCACCATGGAAAAGGTCCAATCTTGTCTTCAGTGAGGCCAGTACAAAAGCCAATGTCCAGCGTTTCTGCTTCACATCAAAGTTCAGTCCAATCCAGTATTTAGCTAGTTTAGCGTGTGTTCCCAGCTGTAATCCATTGATGTGCTGAGGTACGCAGGCTCCCGCCTGAAGCCTGTGTGTGCAGTCCACAGAGCCATGGGTCATGTGACTGCTAGAGCCATATGGCCATGGAGAAGATCAGTTAAGTGCACCATGCAAGTGTGAGTCATCAGGTGAGAGAGAGAGAGAGAGAGAGAAAGAGAGAGAGAGGAAGAGTTTCTTTGTTCCCCTGGGATTATATATCTCAGGCTTGGAAAATACCAGAAATCTTTTCAAAACGACCAATCAACTGCCCAGGATTTTGCAGGCTGTTGATAGGTCCATCCTGTAGTTAGACTGACAGGCCTCTATGGTCCAACACCTGCCTGAGCATTTCAAACAACAGGTACCAGAGTGGGGAAGAGAGGAGTGTTAATCCCCTTGCTGAAGCAATGCTATGAACCCCTGGGGTGTGACACTGTGCTTTCCTGATGAAGTAAACAGGCTCATGCTGCCCAGTTTATTAAGGTCAATGTCTAGTTCGTTTTGCTCCCATTTTCTTATTAATAATTAGTTAAATGACAGTAACAGTTGCACAATCTGTATAATTTACTAAACTGTTAATCTTTAGTTCCAATATCTGTAAAATAAAAACAATAATATATGTACAAGTTATAGAGCAAAGTGCTCGAGAAGGCAATGTTAGATGCTGGAATAAATGTGTTGCCCATTACAATCAGAAAAGACGAACTCTTCCATCCTATAAAAATAACGGTTGCAGAAAAGACTGCGTTGTTAAAGATTAAATTGTTTTCTTAACTGCAGAGTAGTTTATCTCTCTAACAATCCAAGTACTCATTTATATCTTGAACAATCTAGTTTCTTCAACCAGGATAAACTACATTATGCCACAATAACAAACACCCCCCCCCCTCAAGTTTAAGTGGCTTTGCACAACAAAGGTTTATTTATTGCTCATGTTTTAGGTCTGTCAGTATTCAACGAGGGCCTCTGCTCAAGATCTTTTTGCAGAGCAGCTCCTGTTTTCAGTGTTGTTCATAACCATGGCAATGGAAAAGAGACAGCAAGGAAAATTCTCCACTGGCTTTTAAAATATTCCGATTCTAATGGCACATGTCTCTTTTGCTTACATTTCCTTGGCTAAAGCAAGTCACGCAGACATTTTCAACCTCCGTGGGACATGGAAGGTCAATTCTACAGGAAGACAGCAGAGAGTAAAGGAACAGAATACTGGTTGCACTTCTGATTCTATTACAGTGAATAGTATGGCCCTAAACTCGGTCTAAAATTTTAAGAAGATTCACGACTCCCATAAATGACTATTGGATGGGTATTTATCACTGTGGTTTATACTGAACCCTGATGGTCCCAAAAGCTTTCACAACGTGTGCTTCACGGAAATGCCGTGCCGGCTTCCCTGAAACTTCAAACAGGCCCAATGGATTGGCAAGAGCGAGCATGCTAGCAAGGCACGTGCTTGAGTGCTGATGGGTCACCCGCACTGCTCTGGAAGGTTCACACATACAGGCTGACAGGTGAAATGGGATAGAAAAGCAGCAAGTTCACTATGTGGGTTCCTCTGACTGGCAGACACCTCACTGAGAGAACGCCTCTGTTTAGAGACCTTCAAATAGTAGCAGTGTGTCTATTAGGACCTGGAGAGGCAACACGGAGCTGTATTTATTTGTATTGTCTGCCCTTCATTTTGCATATGTCCACGTTGTTGCTTGCCAAGGGAAGAAAGAGTAATCCCCAGGGAACTGAGCTCAGGGTGTGCTGCCCTTCCCACCAGTTCTTGCATTTGGGCCGGCTTTTCTGGTCAGGCTCAGCTCACCGTGCTTCCTCCTGAAGCTATCCTGATTTAGTTTCTAGACTTTGGCTCAAAAATGAGCTTTCCTTGCATTTTCTATTCCTGTTTTTGATTTTTCATTCAGTTATAAACAACTATTTCTCTTTTTTCAGCTTTATTGAGGTATAGCTGACAAATAAAATTATAATGCATTTGATGGGTACCTCATGGTGATTAGATAGACATTGTGAAAGAATCCCCACCATCTAGTTAATTAACAAATTCACCACCTAATATTTATATCTTTGTTTGGTGAGAAAATTTAAGTTCTGCTCTCTTAGCAATTTTCAATTATATAATCCAGTGTTATCAACTATAGTAATCATATTTTACATTAGAGCCTCAAACCTTCTGATCTTACAGCAGAAAGTTGGTACCTTTTTTATCAACATCTGCCTCTTTCCTCCATTCCCAGCCCACTTTTCTACTCTCTGTTTCTATGAGTTTGACTCTTTTGTAAATTTTAGAATCCACATGTAAGTGATACCACGCAGTAATAATCTTTCTTGGCCTGGCTTGTGTCACTCAGCGTGATGCCCTCAAGGCCTATCCTCCTTGTCACAAATGGCAGAATTGGCTTTTTTTTCTCATGGCTGAACGGTATTTCACTGTATGTGTATCCCACATCTTCTTTACCCATTTATCTGTCGATGGACATGTAGGTTGTTTTCATATCTTGGTTATTGTGAATTATAGACAGCTACTTCTTTCCTTAAAATGAAAATTCTTTCTAGTTGCCATAAATCTAGTTGTTCATTTAACACAGATATGCTATGCCTTCATGAGCGAAATTTATTGAGCTCAAATCTGCCTCGAAGCTTTGCCTTGTCTGCCAAAATATAAAAAATAAATCAACACCCAAATACTGTGAGTAGCATCGGTTTAATTAAAGATTCCACAGGAGGTAAGGAAAAGGCTTTGCTCGTCACAAGGCAAAATAAACAAAATCCCCGTTAGATGTTTCCTTCCATTTTACAAGTGAATGCATTCCTTACCCCTTTCTCCCTCACCATTTGTTTGTTTTCTAGGACCACCATCCAAAATAACACACACTGAGAAACTTCAAAAACAGCCATCTATTTTCCCACCGCTTTGGAAGCTAGAAGTCCAAGACTGAGGTGCCGACAGGCTGGGATTCTCCCATCGCTTCTCTGTCTGGCTCGAAGGTGGCTGTCTCCTCACGGTGCCCTAACACGGCCCTTCCTCTGTGTCAGCACTTCGGCTGTTGCTCTTCTTAGCGCTCCAGGCACATCGACGATAAGGGCCCAACCCTACCGACCTCATTTCAATGATTAGAGATGACCTCTTTGAAGGACTGATCTCCAAATTCAGTTCTGTATGTTAGGTCCCTTCCACATGACATCATTTAACTTTAATTACCTCTTGAAAGGGTCTGTCTCTAAATACCATTGCATTCTTAGGTGCTGGCAGTTGGGATTCAACACATGTATCCTCAGGGCACACAATTTTTAGCCCATGACATTATCTTCCCAGTCTTTTCTATGTTAAGAAATTCAGCTTTGAACTTATCTTGGTAACCACTCAGCAAAACAAAACACCTGCAATGAACCAAATACACTCTCTTAATTAAGAAAGGTTATAAGTATCCATGTGTAGTTAACACAATGAACTCACTCTTTAAAAAAAAAAAAACTGGCACAGAGTCCATATATAGTTTCTCAAGTGTTCCCTTGGCATAGTCCCAGTCCCAAATCCAAGAGATATTTCAAATATATTTACCCATCTTCCTAAGGGGAATGCAGTTACTAATATTTTCTCCTTGTAATTTTAACCTTCTATAAAAAACATATTACTGTCTTAGAAAGTCTATTAAAAGCTTTCTCTGTAAGGTGTAGGTACAGAGAACATAAATATAGTATTATATGGATCTCTTTAAAATTGAGGCCTCAAATTCCTTTCTCCCTTTCTTTCAAACCCCTAGAGCTCTTTACATTACCTAGGAAATTCACCACCCTTTAAAGTTTCTTACCAGGTCCCATCATGAATCACCTGAATGGTTAAAATTACCTCTGAGGTGATGACCTCATAATTCCAACCTTTTAACCCCTCAAATTATACTTTGCATTGTTCTTAAAATTTATTTCCTCAAACAAAAAGTTAAAGACTGTCTCTCTTCTGCTCAAAATCCTGCTGTCCTTGTTTGTTAGAAAATAAGCGAATTAACCCATCAAACTACCCTGCATAAAATTCAAACATCTCCAATGTCTGACAGTTTAATTTTCATTTAATTCTTAATTTAGCTACATGCCATTGCACCATTTAGATAGGATTCTTAATTGCTAATCTATGCTTTCTTCCCCTTCCTTGTTCTGGGCGTCTCTGCTCTGTACCTCTGTATAAGCCAGAGTTTCTCAAAGTGTCATCCGACAACTGCAGGACATTCATTTCCAAGACATTTTCTGCAAGGTCTTCAAGGTTAAAACCACGCACATAATAACAAAACCATGTACATTTAGACATCACTTGCCTTTTTAAATCACTTTCTCACATGCATGTAAAGTGGAGTTTCCAGAGACTTATAAGAAGTTTACTATTTTATTTAAAAAATAAATTACTAAATGAATATTTTATAATGTTATCAGCTTCAATTCATGATATGGGAATATTAATAAATATAATGTACATTTTTTAAAATGCCCTTTTGAGTGTTAGATAATTTTTCTAAGTTTGAGGACAATTCACTGATGCCATTTCCTCTCATTAAAATGTCCTTTCTTCATTTTCTGGTTGTTGGAATTCTATACGTCATTTAGGAATCTAATCAAATATTCCTCTTATAAAAAACCTTTTTAGATCCCATGTCAACACTGCAAAAACTTCCACCCATCATCGACTATTTATTGTTTAATTCTAGTGTGCATACAAACAATTTCAGAATTGTTAACCCATATGCTCATGGGAAACAACATTGTCACCTACAGCGTACAGCAGCGATTTTCAACCAGTGTGCTGCAGGAATTTTTAAAATATGCAATTCCTGACTATTTAGTCAGGGGCTCTGACCCTTTTTTCAAATAAAGAGATGACAACAGCCAGCACAGCAATGGCCGTCTAGTGTGAATTAATCAAACATATACCTATTTTCTGCCCGATCAGCAAAAATATGGTTTTCGGTGTGTCACAGAATTTCAGTATTTTATGTGTGCTGTGATATGGAAAAGGCTGAAAATCGCTGGTATAGAGGGTACAGTTGCTTCTGCCTTTGGCACTGCAGACTCCACTCGTTTTCAGACTTACGTAGCTCAGCACCTTTTACCCGCACTTCTTTCAGTGAGGTCGTTGCATACATTCGTAACAGTTAGGTTCTTTTGTCACAGCCTGCATTTCTTCCTGAGATCCCTTAGCCTTCTAAATATGTTTTGAATATGTATACATTAAAGTCCCATCTGATGTATTATAAGGTTTTATCAATTTTGACAAATGCATAGCGTCTTATATCCACCATGGCACTATCATGCAGAACAGTTTCACAGTGCTAAAAAAACCCCTGTGTTTCCACTATTCAGCCCTCCCCCACAGACATAATGCCTTGAACTCTTGGGAACTACCGATCTGGTTATCACCTCTATAGTTTTTTTTTATTTAAATGAATGTTCAAGTACAGTTTTCGCCCCCTTACTCCCAATCAAGTCCTCCCACCCCCCCCACCTCCCACCCAATCAAGCCCGCCCCACCCCCCTCCCTACCTCCCTCCCATTACCACCCTCTCCCTAGCTTTTATCCATGTGTCCTTTAACTTTGATCCTATAAACCCCTCCCCCTCTCCCCCGAAATCCCTCTTCTCTCTCCTCTGGTCACTCTATAGTTTTGCTTTTTCCAGAATGTCGTATAAATGGATCAGTATGTACCATTTCAGAATGGCTTATTTCAATTAGCAATAAATATTGTACTTAAGATTCACCCATGTCTTACATGGCTTAGTAACTGATTTCTTTTTATTAATGGGTAGTATTCCCTCGTGTGGCTGCCCCACAATTTGTTTATTCATTCACCTGTTGAAGAATTCCTTGCTTTCCTGGTAATTGTTAATAAAATTACTATAAACATTTTTCATGTGAGCTTTTGTGTAGGTATAGATTCTAAAGTAGTTGGATTAATACCTAAGATCGCACTTGCTGGGGAAATAGTAAGACTATATATCCATAGTTTTGTAAGAAACTGCCAAACTCTCTTCCCAAATAGTTGTTCCATTTGCATTCCCAACTGCAATGAAGGAGAGTTTCTGCTGCTTTGCATTTTCACCAGCAATTAATATTGTCAGTTATTTTTTTCTATTTTATTTTTTAGTAGGCATGTAGTGGTATCTCCATGCATTTTTGATATATGTCCATGTTATAGTTACATGAGAGTCATAGTTAACTTTTTTAGAAGTATTGGCAATTTTATTCTAATCTCTCTTTGGTCTCTAAACCTCTTTTATTAAGGACATGGGACATAGTAACAGTAACATGGTCTTCTGAAAAGAATATGAGTATGTATCTATTTGTGCAATCTTGATATTAGGTTGTTGTTTCTCATATTCAGTTAATGCAAATAGTAGATATATGGGTTTAATTAAGAATCAGCCAGGTGATTTGATTTTGCTTTATTTTTGTCTGACATTCACCAATTAGAAGAGGTGGCGATGAAGATTAATTCAGTAAGTCGTTGATATTGACTCATTTAATTTTCCTGCAAAGTCTTAGGATAGTACATGTTTTATAAAATTACTGAAGTTGACGTGCTGAGTTGCTGCTGAATCGGAGATACTTTACAGCAACAGAATAAGGAGAAAACTCCGTACACTATTGATTTGTGCTAAGGTGAGTTCACTTATTTTCGTATCCCATTCATTTCAGTTGCTATTTCAGATATGTAATTTGATAACAGACCGTTGAGAGCTCATAGATTAACTTGAAATTCATATGGTTTATGGTGAAAATCATTAAGGTATTATAGGCTTACAAGAAGTTTCAGGCTGATAATCCATACAAGTAGGATCATAGGCTTTCAAATGGAGAGTGATCAGAATACCATGTTACTGGGGAGAGTAGGAATAAACCATTATGAGATTTGGGGGAGCTCTCACTCCTTCCACTGATATTTCACTAAGTGATATTTATCAGTGATATATCACTAAGACAGCAATAAAATAATTATACAATTTTTTCACCAGAGAATTTTGGATTTATTGAATGAAATACGCACAGCTACAGGTTGCATTTGTTATAAAAATGCTTTTTAAAGGACACATGGACAAAACCGAAGCCGGGTGGTAAGTGGGGGTGGGAAATGGGAATGGGAAGTGGGGATGGCTGAGGTGAGGGAGAGTGGTGGTGGGGGAATGGAGACAACTGTTCTTGAACAAAAATAAAAAATGTAAAAAAAAAGAAAAATATAAACCTGCTAGTGCTGCACCCCCAAAATAAACATTAGACTGGAAAATAAAATAAATAAAAGTTAACCAGTTCTTAAGGAGTTGGTTTATCACGATGCTAGGAAAGAGATGACAGGATGATTATACTGGAGAGCCCCCCAGTGTGAGACCCATCTGGCTAATATGTCCCTGTAAGACCAGCAAAGGTGGCTCTACTTTTCTTACTCTCAAGTCAAACCCCTCAGTGCCTTAAGGTCTCAGCATCCTTTTCCTCTTGTTTCGTGAGCTGATTACAGGCAAATCGACACAACCACTTCAGTTGTTATGTAAGCTATGGAGAATCTATTTGACTGTAAACATCTTAATAATGTGACAGTTATACCTTCTAATGAATACACTATATATCACATCTCTGCAAAGCTGACAAGGGAAAAAACAATGCAATGTATAATATTGGGACTTTGTTGTCACAGAGACAAGAGTTTGAATCATGCTTGGCTGCTTATGTTCCTGAGAGAGTTACCTAATTCCTTAGAACTTCATTTTATTCACCTGTAAAATGGAGATGGTAATATTTGTTTGAGTTTTACTTAGAATTAAAATAGAAGGACTAAATCTTTATAATCACCTAAATAGTTTCCCTTCTTCTCCAATCTGATGATTGATTACTCAGATTGACAATCTGCTCTGCAGGTGAGAGTAATCATGGTAAAAAACTGCTGTAAATTGAATGCAGTTGGCATTGGTCCTTGGGGAAGGCATCAGTTTTTCTGATGATGGGAAAAGCACAACGATGAGGTTCTACCCTCCCCATTCTGACTTTGTGAAGCCTGGCGCTTCGGTGGCCATATTTTCTACCATGAGGGAAAAGTCAAGAGAATTCCAGACACACTGACCTTGACATTATTGCTCTATTAAATAAATGCCAATGAACCCCACATTCTGGATTTCTTAATAAGTAAGAAAAGTAAACTCATATTTACTTAAGCCCTTGTATTTTGAGTTTCCTATTACTTGCAGTTAAATACATCCCAAGCCCACATTTTAACTATAGGAATAGTTACAATAAAGAAAAGAAAAGAAAATCAAGGATGACATCCTTAAGAAAGACACAGCTAAAATGGTTTTTTTTTATCTTAAACAAGAATTGTCCAGGTGAATAAGGGTAGAAAATAGTATGGGTATATAGATCCAAAACAACAAAATACACAGGGCTAAACAGAAGTAAGTCCTGTTTGAGTGTGGTTGGTCAGGTAATAAAATGGATGTAATAACTTATAGTTTTAATTTGAACATTTCATCTAAAATGCCATATGGTGTGCTTGAGTATGATATTGTTATGTCACAGAATTACATGCTTATAGTTTTATAATGAAAGAGTACGTAATAAAAAAGGGGCATTATTTGCGTCAGACCCTGTATAAGCAGGTGCTTCATTACATTAAAGACATTTTGCACAGCTCCCCCATGTTCCAGAAATTTCAGCATACATCTTCCTGTTGAAAATTAAGGGCAATAAACAAAATCTAATTTTTTTAAAGATTTTATTTATTTATTTTTAGAGAGGGAAGGGAAGGAGAGAGAGAGAGAGAAACATCAATGTGCGGTTGCTGGGGGACATGGCCTGCAACCTAGGCATGTGCCCTGACTGGGAATCAAACCTGCAATGCCTGGTTCACAGCCTGCGCTCAATCCACTGAGCTACATCAGCCAGGGCAAAATCTAATTTTTTTTAACTCTCGCCTAATGGCATTGTGATCTGAGAAGAATAATATTCCATAAACATTATGTCATTGGTGTTGAAAGGATGCTCTCGAGAGAAATGCTCAGGACCAGGAATGTTGGTGAGGCCAATGGACTATGAGCTAAACTGAACATGAGGGAAATGAGTTAGGGACAGGCTACGATCAGTAGCTAAGGTAATGACACATAAGGTAATGACACATACGGTAATGCTGATGTGTGTACTATCACTTCTTTGTGCACCAGAGACAGAGACTAGTTTCTCACTTCGTCTTCCCCTGATCCCAGATTTCCATTCAGAACACTTCTCCATACAGGACTTCACTTAGTCACTATTTATCCATTAGAACTAGTATGTGTGGAAAAAAAACTTAGCTGCAATCATGGTGTTGGAATGTTATCAAAGATCTGGGACTTAAAAAGAAAATCTCAGGGTAATGCTTACTTTTTAGGTCAATACAGAAACAGAGGTGTATGATTGGGATAAAAGACAAGTTTTATTAGGGAAAAATATAGGCTCTTGTGTCTGATAGTTATGGATTTGAATTTTGAATGTTGGTCATGGGATTTATTCCTCAGTTTCTGTATCCTCTCTAAAATTACCTAACTTACAGATACATTCTAAGAATTAAATGAGTCCATTATCATAAAATATCTGTGATGATGATGATGATGATGAGTCTTAGAGTCTTCTGTGATTGAATTCAAGGAAAAAAATAATTGTGAATATCAAATGAGAATTTCATCACATGCAAATTTTGGGGTCATTTTTAATTCAGAATGGCATTTAATAATATAATAGAGAGCAGGCTGACAGCTGTCGGGGAGGGCTGGGTGTGAGCAGGGAGGAATTGAGCAACAAAAAAGAGGGAAAAACTCATGGACATGGACAACAGTGTGGAGATTGCTAGTGGGAGGTTGTTGGGAGCCGACCAACAGCTGACCTTTGACACAGTCAGGTCGGATGAGATGCATCTGCACAGCAGAGGCAACTGTGGCTGGATCTCCTGTCTATCTCCTCCTGTATGCCTGTCCCTGCTAGCAGTAGGTGGTGGGATTTTTAGGTACCTGTGTGTTGTAACAAAAAATCTGCACGATGCCTCTGATTCTGCACAAAATGACTTGCTGACCACAGAATAGAGACCCCTAGCAACCCTAATGTTGCCTACTTCCCCCACCTGGGAAGTTAAGGACAAAATTAAACTATGGGCAGACCAACTGCCAGAACGCTGAAGGAAGCTGTTGCTAGGAATGTTTCTTAGGGAGTCACCACTTGAAAGCTTAAGATTTATTAGAGCCCCTACCCCTCCCATACCCTGGACAGGAGTGTATAGAAACAAGGAGTTCTAGTTGAAAATGATAATATCAATACTTAGAAATGAATACAAAATATAGTCTCCCCAAGATGTATAAATCAAAAAACCTAGGCAAAAAATCAGTTACCTAATCAAGACAAATTTAACCTTAATGGATAATAGTTGATTTCTATATATCTATAAATCACCCCTTGCACCCTTTTAATTTAGACCAATCCCTAGAATTTTAATAGATCCCTAGTTACTAATTGGTACCTGAAAGTTTGTGCCATATAGTTTCGTTGGCTATCTGATTAATGACCCTCTTGGTCAAAATAACCTTTGTTTAATATGGTTGATCTGTGGGACCTCCTGTACTTTTCAGTTATTTCTTTATTTAACATGATTGATCTAGAAAACCTTCCGTGTTTTTAGAAATTATTTCTATGGTCACTGTTTCTGTTTTAATAATCACACTATGTATTGAATGTCATATAATCTCCCCTATAAAAATAAAGATAGATTTTTCTTGGTGAGTCAGTCGGGCCCAAAAGGCCTGGCTGTCCTCCGGCACCCCGGAGGGGTGTCTCACTTCAGTCACTTTGCCTTAGCTGTGCATCCCTCGGGGACCCTGACACCCCACCGAGGCTGGACCCCGGCAGGAGGTCCGGAAGCTGGAGGAAGGTAAAGGGGGGATTAATCATGGTGGACGGCGACTTGACTCGGGGTGGTGAACACACAATACAATGTACAGATGATGTAGTGTAGAACTGTGCACCTGAAACCTGCGTAGTTTTGTTTACCAGTGTCACTTCAATAAATTCAATAAAATGGAAAGAATGAATGCATATGAGGGTCGCTCAGAAGAACCAAAAGGAAGAAAAGAAACTCAAAACTGCAAAACAGAAATACCAACTTTTTTAAAGGTTGTTTTGACAGTAGAGTCACTGTCCTGGAAATGTGCAGTTATTTTGCAGAAAAGGCTCAATGTGCCCTTCTTCACTCTGAATGTCTAACATTTAATTTCTAAGTAGGCATGTAACCCGCCAATCCCTTCTACTTTTTCAAACATGTCCCACTAAGGGACAGAATCTTGTTTCACTAGCCTTCAAGAACATACAGTTTATAAATAACGCTGCAATGAACGTAGGAGTACATATATTCTTTTGAATTAGTGTTTTGAGTTCTTTCAGATATATTCCCAGCAGTGGGATCGCTGGGTAAAAAATAATGCAGTGTGCAATGGATGTTTTGTTAAGTTGTACACTGGAAACCTGCATGATTTTGTGAACCAATGTCACCCCAATAAATTTAATCAAAAAATAATGTACAGTTTGTGGGGCTTTCTTTGAGAAAAAGAATAAAAGATTATAAATATAAAATTAAGTTTAGAAATGAATATCCATGTAAAATAAGTAAATAAGTCACAATAAATTACTGTAGACTGAATGACTCAGGTGTCTTTTCTTGAGATCTCTTTAGGCAATTTGCAAGTAATTCTTAGACAGAGGTGCTTTCTGGCTGCTCCCTGATTTACCTACCTGAGCACTGCACAACTCTTACCAACTCCCAGCTCACATAGGGGCATGAGCAAGCTGAGACACCGAAGCTTAAGTTCCATCAGCTTCACAGCAAATCCAACCCTGGTTTCAGTCTAAATCACTTGGGGTCATATTGAACTAGAAAAGCAATAACAAATTCAGTCTAGTGCATTTTAATGTATTTCTTCAAGTGCTATGCATTGACAACCAAATTTAAAATAAATGCCTAGTCCACTTTTTAGTAACTTAGTGCTGCTAGAAAAATGATTTTCAACACTAGCTATGCGTCAGAATGATCCAGGGTACTGTACAAAAACACCAGTGCCTAAGCCTTTCTCCAAAAGATTCCTATGTAATTGGTCCTGACTGCAGCATAAGTGTTACTACTTAAAATCCTTTAATATGTAATGCTAATGTGAAGGCAGAATTACGAGTCACTGGCCTAGGGAGTTGAAAGCTTTTAAAATATTTATTACATTTGGCTGCTAAAATCTGTGTTCTCACCAATGGTTGAAAATTAAATAGTGTCTCTTAATTTCAGATTGCTGAAAGGATCAAACTATGTGCAGATACTAAGTGCCCACGTATCTTGTTCCAAGCAGAGAAGAGAGGAGGAGCTAAAAGGGAATTTGACATTTTTCAACTTTCTTTTTCCTAGAAAAATAGGAATCAGATAAGAAAGAGCAGAATATACATTGCTACGCTTTTGTCGACTATAATAACAAACTGAAGATGGAAAACACTAAAAATAAATGAAAATGAGAAACACCAAGCAAGGTGACGGAATACGATTAGACGTCAAATACTTCTAGGTGACTCACAATTGCTGGTTGTGGCACTGCTGTAGGTGGGGACTTTTTTTTTTCAGATGTCAAATTAAAGATTCTGACAGCATGACATATTATGACACAATAAGCTCTGTCATTCTGATTTTTCTTTCTTCCTTCTCTATCGGTTTTATTTAATAGCAAACATGAATTTTCCTGGACATTAACTGTAGCAATTATCAATCAGCAATTCAGTCTACAAGGGGAAGACAGAGTGGCAAAATAAATAAACAAATAAAGTGAAATGATAATTTGATATAAATTAAGAAAAAAATCATTTGTCCCACTTTTAAAAAAATTGAAAGCACCAGTTTAGGAAAGAATTAAAACAGCTCATAGTTTTGAAATTCAGTAAGTCTCCATGTAGCTCCAGAGTTGGCAAAGACAGAAAGAAAAAATGGCATTCTATACCAATCAAAATAAGTAGAGTCGAGAAAATGACCTAATTTAGTGGCTTTCAACTTTTTTTTGCTCTGCTATTCTTTATTCCAACAAAATCTTACTCCAAAGCTTGACAAGGAAAGTAGAAATAGTAGAGGTGGCTTAGTGAAAAGAAACCCAGGAGTTCAGATAGAATCTTCAGTGGGTTGGAGTAAAAGTGGCTGGACTTTTACACTTTCTGCAATCCTCGTCACACATTCTAAGAATCCCAAGGGGAATGTGGAAAACAGTCTAAAAGCCACAAGTCCAGGGAATTTGGGTCCCAGATTCTGCTGCTAACAAATGAAAATTTTTTAAAGACAACATGATCTTTTCCACTGGTATCAATAGATATAAGCAAATATTGTTTTGTTTTGTTCCTTACTTATTAATGTGTCGACTTTATGATTCTGAAAGAACCCATTGAATTGTGGAACACAGCTGACTTAGTGACACGTTTTCTGAGCACCTCTACATGTAAAGAGTTCTACTAGAAACTACATGTATCAAGGACTAGATAAAATGAAAGTGCAGGTAGAAAGGGTGGTAAAAGGAATAACTTTTATTAATTAATTTCATTTATTAAGTATTATTTGAGCATCCACAGTGTCAGAGCTTACATTGTAGCACAGGAAGATAGAACATATGTAATAAACATTATGAATAACTAGATAAGAAGACGACATACACAGAGTAATAGGGTTTGGGAATGCTGTCCACATAGGTGGAATTTCAAATAGGAAGATCACAATAGGTCTTATTGAGAAGGTGTCATGTGACAAAGTGGATGCAGTAGATCATGAACATAATCTGGAGAACTGTTCTAAGCAGAGGAACAAACCACTAGTTAGGTCCTATGATGAGCATGAGTTCTGGAGAGAGATTAGGAGGCACTGGGGCCAGAGTGGTAGGTAATAGGGTACGAATAGAACGTTACAGATCACACAGACCTCACAGACCATTGTAAGGTCATTGGCTCTGAATGAAGTGGTGATCTAATGCCAGGATTTGAGGAGAAGGCTGGTAGATTTTGACTTTCGTATTAAAAAGATCACTAGTTGCTGCGCTGAGATTAGACTGAGACTCGTAAAGAGGGTCAACTATAGAAGCGGGAGGACCATTTAGAAGGCTGTTTGCTCTAATATAAGTGAAAATATGATTGAACTAAGGAGGTGATGAAAATTAGAAACATTTTGTAATTTTTAAGATAAAGATTACAGAATTTCCTGGTCAATGGAATGAATGGATGATATGAGAAAAAATAGGAACCAAGGATTACTCCAAGTTTTTTGGCTAGGGAAATTGAAATAATGGAGTTAGCATTAACTGAGATTGAAAAGGCTGATGGTTGAGTAGCTTTGGAGTAAAAAAACAGAAATTCAGTCTTGGCCCTGACCGGTGGGCTCAGTTGGCTAGGCATCTTTCCACAAAACCAGAGGTAGCTGGTTCGATTGGGTTGCATGCCTGGGCTGCAGTTTGGTCCCGGGTTGGGGCATGTATGAGAAGGCAATTGATCAATGTTTCTTTCACTCTCTTTCTCCCTCCCTTTCCCTCTCTCTAAAAATTAAATGAATGAAATCTTAAAAAAAAAGAAATTCAGTTGTGAACATGTTAAGTTGTGATGTCTGCAACTCATTCAAGCAGTGATGCTGACTGAGGGATAGATACATCAGCAGTTTAGTACATGGATTTGGAGTGGGGATATATATTTAGGAGTCATGGTCAAAAGGGGGTGATGTTTAAAGGCATGAGGCCAATAAAATCATCAAAAGAGAGTATATAAATAAAGAGAAGAAAACAAAACCTTGGGGCAACGTGAAGAGGTAAAAGGTTTAATGGAAGAAGGGGCATCTCAGATGGGCCTAAAATATTGATCAAACTTCTTATGGGCAAGTGTATCAAGACAAAAGCATGTTTTAGACAATTCAGTTTCAAATAACTAATTGCCTAACTGACTTGGTGAGGAACCGTTTTCCTCATTTGACCACTGTTTAAGTAGTGGCCGTGGAAATGTGCAAAGGATGGTTCTGACCTGATCATGCTGCTCTCAGTCCAGTTGTTTGAGTCGACCATTAATACGGATCAATCCAGGTTTTAATTAGTCAGACTCCAGTCAAAAAGGAGTCATCCATAAGCCAGAATTTCTTTTCCGACATAGTGGGACACATTTCCTGCTTCAAATAATTTAAGGCCAATTTAAATACCTACCAGGATTTCTAAATGGTATAATCAGAGTAGCTTAAAGTTGCAACAAACTCATGAAACTAATGCTTTTCTCTCTTCCAGTGAACCACTTGCTCCAACAAAACTGAATTCTCACTGCTGCGAATGCACCATTGCTTGTCTCACTCAGTGCTTCTGCTCATGTTTCTATTTCCACCGAGGTACTTTCCTTTGTAGTTTCTCTGTTTCCAGATCCTATTAGTCTTTCTTGCAATAGCTAATACACTTCCTGCTTCCAGATACCTTTTCTGTTCTTCCAAAATGGAAGGAATATTTCCCTCTCTGAAGGGCCACAGTTCCTATCTATGCCTTTTGGATGCTGTGTATCAACAACAACTTCATACTGGAACATTTTGTGATAAAGCCTAGCCTCCCAACTAGATGGCCAGATTTTGAGAAGAGGAATTAAGAATTAATAGCAGTAAGCATGGTCCTTGACATATAGGAGATGTACCAAAAAATTAATGCATAAATGAAATTTTCCATAATGTAATTGAGTTCAAAGTAGGCCTTTCCTCATTTATCTGGATGTTTGTTTCATTTACATTGGTTGTTACTTTTCCATAGCAACTACTACCAGAATACAGAGCAACAGAGGGTAAAGGTTAGTTAATAAGGCTAATAATGATTTAGCAGAGAAGAGGCATTGTTACGGTTGCTATTTTAATTTTGTGATGAAAAGAAACATGGGAAGTAGAAGGAACTCTGTGTTGTTGACCACTTACTGTTATGTGTCAAATGCTTTTTATGTCTGATCCTCTTTCACCCTCCAAAGTCCACATAAGCTATGTGTTCAGTAGTTCCATTGTGCAGATAAGGGGGATGAGATCCAAAGAAGTGAAATGACCTTCCAGAAGTCACATAACTCCTGGGAGGCAGGGACTCAAGTCCTGTGATCATCGAATTTAGGTCTTTTCTCTTTGTGTCATCCTGCCTCCCTAGATCTCTGGCTTTCATTTCCATGCTACAAATTCAATGACAATGTTTTAAAGGTTTCTTTTATTTAAATGCAAATTTATGGAAAATGTACAATCAGTCAACAGCTCTGCAGTACTGACTGAGTCTGGAGCAACTGAAAGTCACCCAAGACCCTGTTGTGAGGGCACTGGAGGGATCAGCATCACGTCAGGAAGCAAAAGTGTAAGGCCCCGCGGTGCCTGGAAAACACGAGGAATGACTTAAATGAGTCCCACCTCTGCACTGAAAAGGTTACCAGAACATGGGAGAAAAAATGTCATCTAACTAGAGATAATAAAATTGTGATTAAGCAGTTGACTTGTTTTTCACACTCCTTTCTAGGAAATATCTCTAGAAGCACCAAAGTTGTTTTGATTCTGAATGTGTTTATTTTAATAAAGCTACTTTTTAAACGATCTTGGAGAACAGGCAGTTCTGAAAGACAGAGACCGCTCTGTCAGAGCTCTGAGATTCACAACAAAGCCTAGCAGCAAGTCAATAATTCAGAGAGGGTGTTAAAATAGAACATTGGATCCCTCCTGGGCATTAGTCCCATATTTTTTCCCCAAAAGAAGAAAGGGGCTTTTTATTACTTCATAGTTCCTCCATCAGCAGCTAAGATCAAAGGAAAATATATTTTTTAAGTTGGCATGGAAAATGTAGCCAGAAATTTGGCCATTGTCTCGTTTTAGATTGGTCTAGGGCTGAGGCCAGTCTGAGATGTTGGCAGTTGGAGAAATTTGATGTTTCCTGAAAACTAAAACTGTAGAAACAATTCATCACTTAGTTAAATGCACTAAGGACATTCCTGTGCTGAGCCCTGGGGTATATGATTGGAATACAGAGGTAAGACAAACGTCCCCATCTACAAGGGGCTCAGTCTATCCATTAGGTAAGATAGAAATAGAAACTTAGAGAGTTGGGAAAGAGTAGGTTGGAAGTGATTTAAATTACTCAGGTCATATAATGCAATGCTAATGCATTTTATAATAAGAAAGATGGCCCCACTCAAAAAATAAGGAAAACACAAAATGCTCAAGACATTTTTGTTAAATAAATTATTTATCTTCAGATTCTTACACTCGAAAGGGTTACTTCTGGAGGTGCCATCTTGAATGCATCTTTCTCACATCAACAAGCCCACAGACCTCACTCTGGTCCTGCGGTAGAATCACAGATACTGAGATAGAAAATCCATTTGTATAATACCACTTTTGTATTTTGAAAAATCTTTCAGATGATTCTAATGTTCATCCAGGATTGAAAGCTATTATTGGGCCAGATGGGAGAAAGAGAGGTAAGTGATTCCCTGCAGAACATTTCCAGTGTCAGCTGGGGTAACAGGGCAGTTGGGAAGGAGACACAGAAGAGAAGGAACAGCGGAAGAGGTGACAGAAGACAAAGGAGGAGATAGGTGCGAATGCATGTTCCTGCTCCAGAAACAATGGCGAGATTGTTTCCGATCCTCTCTCTTCTTGTGGATTCTTCTGACCGAGAAGATTACTATATCAGGTTAAAGTTAAATCCGAGTTTATTCTGCATTCCCACCTTTTTGAGTTTAACAAAACCCACAAACCATTTATCTCTCATAAACTTTCCTTAAGAGTAGGGGTCTGCAGCAGGTTTGTCCTTGTTATCTTTCCAGCCATTGCTCTTTCACTCCCAACTCTCCTGGACAACAGCAGAGCAATTAGAAAACACACAACATCCTCTCTCAAATGTTGACTTACTTGTTACATACACACACACACAGACACACACTGTCTGTCAGTCTGTCTGTCTGTCTACAGAAAGAGGGAAAGTACTCACTAATTATATGCTGTGTCTTAACATTCTTAGGAGGAGGCTGTGGATGCATCAGGTGAAATCTAGTGTTATGAGTTGACTTTCATCCCCACAAAGACATGTTAAAGTTCTAACCACCAGTACCTGCGCATATCACCTGCTTTGGAAATAAGGTCTTAGAAGATGCAGTCAAGTTAAGATGAGGTTATTAGAGTGAGTTCCAATTCAATACGACTAGTGTCCACGTTAGAAGGGAAAACAGTGACAGACACACACCAGGAGTTTGCCAAGTGACAACAAAGGCGGAGACTGAGGTGCCGCACCTGAAAGTCGAACCTAAAAGGTGTTAGGAAGTGCATAACAGTGACCCCTGATTCAGTTGGTGGAGAAAGGGGTTGCAAGGGATGTCAAAGAAAGTCTTTCAAGATGAAGGGCTCTTTCAAATGATTCCTGGAAGATGAGAAGAAAACAGCCAGAAAGAACAGAAGAAGGAGAGTGTTCCAGGGACAACGCTTGTGGGCCTGGACTTGAGACACCCACGGGGCAGCTAAGGAATGCACAAGTGTGTCTGTGGACCTGAATCTCTCTGACACCATCCTGGGAATGGACGTCATTTACTCATCATGGTATCTGGCCTTTGGACTTTTGTTCCTTGGCCTCCCCTTGAAATTCCTTTAGCATCTCAAGAACAGTTCTGTGACGTTCACTAATCTCTTTTATTTTCTATACTCTGATCCAGGATTTAAGTTCTGTGAGTGAATTCCAAAGGATACTGGTACTAGATAGAATTTTAGCTGAAAGGGAAAATATGTGGCTGTTTAGTTTCTGCCTCAAGGTTGCCATCTCAAGGTAAGTCTGAGAAGGCTGGGAGAGGACACAGGTAAAAGGTCTGGGGAAGGTTGGAGACAACAGTTCTCAAATTAAGACCTGAGAAGTAGTCAGTGTGTGTTAAAGTGTTTATGACTAAAAGACACCATGCTCAAATAAGTTTAAAAAAAGGGAATTATGAGGTTAACAGGTTTTGTTGTTCACTTGTTTTGCTGTAAGACTTCTCAAGCACTTTAATACATAAAGAAACTTATGATTCTCCAAGAAGAAATTATAGTATCAGTTATCTCCATTGTTTTTATTTTGTTTTAAACATTTTATGAAAAAAGGCAGATATTTATTGCTTATTCATTAGCTTATTTTTATGCTTAAAGATTCTGATTTAGGGTGAGTCTTTACATGGATTGAGGTTCTGCTTCACACCAATGAAGCCAAAAAGACCAGACATTTGTTTTCCTTGAAATAAAGCAACTAGAGTTTAAGGAAGTGACCTAAGCTTGACCAACAGGAATACCCTATAAGAGAAAGGACTTTAATCTGAAACCAATGATCAAGGAAAGCAGAGGGACAGTTTAGAATTCACCTCCAGAGTGGTGACAACTGTGATGGCCAGTGCATGGGCTGGTGGGAATTGGTGTCTGGTTTCAGGGAGCTGCTTCTCTCTAACCAGGCTTATGCTGTGCTCTGAGTAGCCCTGGATTTTGCCAATAACTAAGGTAGATGCTCAACCTACTGTGCACTTAGGAGCTAACCTTGATCCTTTCAACACAATCCTCTTCTTCTTTACCAGTCAAGTTTCTATTGGTTACAACCAAGAATGTATTCACAGGGCATCTCTGATAGTAGTGCTATTAATACAAGGAACATATTTTGGAGGAAAATAGTTTAGGAAGACATGTATATACCCCAAATGATATCATTGGCCATATCCTTTCCACCATCTCTGACAAAGGCCCAGTTTCTTTGACTTCCCAAGCCCGTCCAATGTTTCCTAGTAGCTTAAAAAAGGAGAATCTATGTCATGTGCTCCTGAGGGCAGCTCACACAGCCTATCTTAGCATGTGTTTTAGGCCCACAAACATAGTTACAAAATGCTTCCAATTTTCCCTCTATGTTTTACCTGTTCTTATCTCGTCTCTGCTGAGAAATAATCAGCTTCTCCATGAAATATGGAATGTTATTCTTTATTGTTTCTGTTGCATAAAAAAATACAGCAGGGTGCAGGCCATGGAGTTGGTCAGACCTGGGATGAAATCCTATTCTGACACGTATTACCAAGTGAAAATCAGCAAGAGGAAATGTCAGACCAGCATCCATCAGGGAGTTTCTTTTGATGAATTCCCCGAACCAGTTGACAGTAAATTATCTTCAGCTCAGACCTGTAGAATTTTGCACTCAAGATCTCCAAATGTTTGGTGATAAGGCTTAGCTTTTTTTGTTGTTGTTTGATAATATTAGTTTGGGTTAAATTACTTAATTCCTCTTAAGATTCAGGGACTTCTGCACAATATGAAATGCAATGGTGAGAATGCTGTTAAAAATGCCAGAAAAGTACCTTAAGCTAAAACATATTTTTAAAATATACATATAACTGAACAAATCAAAAATGGGCATCGACTACAAATGAAGCCCGACCCGCGACAGATTCAAACAGTAACGCCCAGGTCTGGTTTCTCTCCTCACTTTACAGCTTCACTTCCTCTCCATACCCCTTTGTTTAGGGGAGGTTCGTTGTAAGTAGTTTGTGCTATGAAGACACCACAACCAACAGCCCTCACGGGTACATCCCAGTACAAGAAATTAGGAACTTTTTCTAGAGAAATTTCGTGGAAAATGTTGTTGTCATCCACATTTGTCTTTGAGCTGCTGATTGGCTCAGGCTTGCTGCATTCTTCACCTCTACGCTCAGCCCGCAGACCATTAAACCACGTGGAGAAGGGATGCTCCCCACAAGGAAACTGAGGGTTATTAAAGAGGGTAGGAATGAATGGGTATTAGGATGCAGAAACAGCAGATAACAACATCATAGGCATCTTTAAAGTTTGTATAAGATACACATGCCAAATGGTGAGCACAATGTGTGGCACATGGGGGTAGCCGAGCCACTTAAATTTCAGTGTTACTATTTTGCAAATGTACAATTTTCGTGTACTTTAATCTATGTTAAGTCCCAACCACTCACGTCGAAGACAGAAAGGGGTGCTAAAATTATGTCACAGTGATAAAAACATTAAGCCTTCAATGCACAATGTGATGTGAAAGAAGGCAAAAGTCTTGTATAAGACCATGAAGAACCGTCCACCTGATTCTTCGTTTGACACTTCTTTCTCGGAGTGCCGAACTTTTGTTCTGTCTTCTCTCATATGGCTGGTATGATAAGAGGGGTCTGGGATGCATTCTTGCATCCAGTCTTAAAATTCCGTCTTGGAAACTAACACAGACCTCTAGGGCAGGACTTGGAGTAAAGAGGTCTGTTGGTCTGTTTGTCTTGCCATTTTGAGAGAAAATGTTTCTGTGGCTTCCATAGTGTCTCCTCCAGTTAATCAGGAAACTCTGCGAGGTCTGGTTGCACCTTTTCAGCTATGGAGTGTTCACATGTCTGAAATATCATCTGGGCCTCTCTTTTAGGTTTTCAGCATTTGAGACCTATGGTCGTGATTCAGAAATTTCAGATTGTAGCTGTATGCTATCTGGGGACCCAGCTACCTGTAGAGAATGCCATTTTGTTTCCATGGACATGTTAGGATTTACATATCAATCACGGAGGCCGAGAATGGCCCTTTTCTTATGTTCTCAGATTTTACTCTTAACTCCCAGTTACTCTCTGGCCCCAGCACTGACCGGAGCAAATAAGGAAGTCCTGGCAGCATCTCTCTGATCCCGGCCTATGAAATGAGGCAGAAAGAGACCAATCACATTGAATTATTTTGCCCGAGAAGATACAGCTGATCACACAGTTTGCTCACTGAACTGAGTTTTCGCTACTACAAAGATCTATGTATTAGTTGATTCAGGCTGCCATAACAGAATACCACAGACGGAAGGGCTTAGGAAACAAAAATTAATTTTTGCACAAATTTGGAGACTCAAAGTCCCAGATCAAAGAGCCAGTGAAGGGGATTTCCAGTAAGACCTCTCTTCTTGGCTTGCTGATGGCCACCTTCTCTCTCTGTGGCCACATGGCATTTTCTTTGTACACTTGTGGGGAGAGAGGGTAATCTCTGATGTCTCTTTCTCTCCTTGTGAGGCCACCTGCCAATCCTATTAGATAGGGCCTCAATTAACCTTAATTACCTCCCCAAAAAGCCTGATCTCCAAATACAGTCCCACTGGGGTTTAGGCCTTCCATATAGGAATAGGGAGGGATGTAATTTAGTCCATAACAGTAACCAACAAGCAAAATTCAGAGGTCACCCAAGCCTGTTTTGGTTAGAAATCATCCCTTGACTTGTCTTCATGTGGCGAAATGGGACTGCTGATCAAAATTTTACATTAGCAGAACAAAGTGACTTACAAGAGAATTATGATACCCCTGACTACTTGTGGCATCCGTGCATTTCCCAGGAGAGGAGCCTTACAAAACTGGAGGTAATGTCAATAAGGCTATAAGATGCCTTCAGTCCTGCTCTCTGATTGGTACTTTGGAGCCTGAGGTCCTCATTAAATAAGTACATCTTCTCTCTCCCCATCACCTCCCTCCTCTCTCGACACCTGCTCCTTAACATCACAGGTTTTTTTCTCTTACTGATTAGAAGCAAGTGAATTCCAAATTCAGTCTTCCCTTTTCATTTTAATTGGATAATCACTTTTACTTTTAAATGAACCAAATTGTTTACAAACACAATCTGCATGCTTGTGCTTAATTTAAGGGTGGATATTTGTTAGAAGGCTGATAGCAGAGTCTGCCCAGTCTTTTTAATGTGATATTAGGGTCCAGCAAGAAACTATGCTAGTGGGAAGATTCTTGTTCTTAAAACATTCCCCCAAATTCAATAGGTCCCAAGACACCATCTGACTTTACTTCTCAAGATTCATTTGTTGTTATTTAAATAGCAAAGCAGGGAACTGACTCAGAATTTATTAAGATTCTACGATGGCTGGACAATGTGCCAACTATGCTAAAAATGCAATAGGATAAGATGTAGTCCCTGACAGAAGGATCTAGCAGGGAGGATGAACAAGAAAACCTTTGCTACTGAGCATCAAATGGAAGAAAAATGGGGTGGGACTCCTGGGGAAATGAGATGAATAAAGCACTTGGAAAGCTCACCATTCACATAAGTGCTTAAAATATATTTGATATGTAGTTTTATAAGCAAAAATTTAATATATAGTATTCCTCAATATAGAATAATCAGGATACAGAATCATCACTGTATAGTAAAACTGAAACCTACCTATATGCTTTCATTATTTTGTTAGGGAAAATTCTGAATGAAGACGGAACATTCCATTTAGGGTTAGCAGAGTTTCAGATACTGTCTAAAGGCTACTTTACATAACAGAATCCAGAGCTGTTGGATATTTCCAACCACATGCATCTTCTGCCTTCTTCTGGTGCTTTGGAGCATGGCATGAGGATGCTTTTCTTTTATAAGGAGAAGACTTAAGAATTTGCAGTATTACCAGCCACATTTATCTTTGTTAACATTTTAAACTAAGTATAAAGACAATAACGCTCATAATTCACATATCACGATCTCGAGTGTTCTGTGGCTACAAGGTCCACCTGGTTATAGACTTGGTGCACACCTGCTGCTGTGGTGCTTATCTTAAGGCGCACTGGCGGGTACACATGCCGGCACGGGATGGTCCAATCCACACAGTACGTCCACTGGTCTTCAAGAGTGTGGTGAATCTCCAAAGAAGGTATGGGAAGTTGAATCTTTTCAGAGAGGTTCAGAAACTTCCTGCAGTGAAATTAGGTTTCAGTCTCTCCATTCATAAGTGTTCTTACAGTAACTTTTCTATGGTGACTTTGTTGGATTTAGGTGGATATAAATAGCTATCTGCATAACTGTCTCAAATCACTCTTTTCTGACATTTCAACCCAATATATTTCTTTGTAATGTAATCATCGAGTTACCACCCTTTTCTCATTACCCTTTTCCCCTTTTAAATCTGAGGCATTTTAGGGCTGGCTAGATAACTTTATTTCCCTCACAGCCCCAGCATAATCACTGCACAAGGAAGTACCTGATTAATGGTCCTTCAACTTGTTAACTTTAAGCTCTAAAAGGAGATATTTAACAAAAGGGCTATTGTCAAGGTATTGAATACTTCCCTAACTAGTGTGGCTCAGTAGATTGAGCACCAATCTGTGAACCAAGGGACGCTGGTTCGATTCCCAGTCAGGACACATGCCTGGGTTGCGGGCCAGGTCCCCAGTAGGGGGTATGAAAGATGCAACCACACATTGATGTTTCTCTCCTTCTCTTTCTCCCTCCCTTCCCCTCTCTAAAAATAAATAAATAAATAAATAAATAAATTTTTAAAAAAGATATTGAATACTATAATCATAGCATTACAAGAAAGCTAAATAACTTTAGAATCTCAAGTTCTCATCAGAAATGAGAAAACCAAGCATCAAAAATTAAGATGATGTGTCTCAGATTGAATAGCAGATCATCCAGGATGTTTCTCCCTATTAACTTTCTTAACTTCCCTGGATTCCCATGGGCATTTTGTTTGTTTGTTTGTAGGTAACTAAGTTTACACTTGAGTGCTGTCTCTTTATAGGTTTCTATTCATTGTATGGTCCTGTGGATCATTTGTTCCCAAGGATTCAAAGAAGTTCAAAGCAGAGAATGTCTGCTGGTGCAACTCCTTACACCAAGCAGCCAGTGATTTGAAAGCACAGAGAAAAATGGGTGTGCACTGGGGGAGGGGAGCACACCTGGGCAGGAGGATCCCCAGGACAACCCTTGATGAGACCTGTCTCTCCCAAGTAACTACTACGTTGTAACGAAACTCTTTTGTTTCATTTCTTTTAGGAAACTGGGCACCCTTCAGCAAAAACCTCTTTGTAACAAATTTTTCTTCCTTTAACCAACAGATTGTCCACAACAGTGATGTGTGTTAACTGAAAAGGCCAATGTCAATTCATTAGATTATAAGCAGTGTGTACTTAAGTTCCAGTCCCATGTTCTAAATATAAAGTACGATTGGTGTGGTAGGCAGGGTTTTGGCCCCCTGATGTTTTGCCCCTTGATATAATACCTATGAAATAGGGAGATTATACTTCACTATGTGGTTGACCCAGTGTAATCGAATGGACCCTTACAAGTGGAAGAGGAAGGCAAAAGACTTAGAGACAGAGAAGAAGTAGAAAAATGAAGGACAAAAAATGCAAAGCGTGAGAGGCACTCAACCCACTGTTAGCATAAGAAGCTGGTTAGATATTATCAAAATAGAAGGGAGCAAAACTGGCTAAGCCTGATGAACCAGGAAGCTACAGCTTCACAGACACCACAGAGGACAGCCGCATCCTCTGCCAAAGAGGCTTATGCTGGAGCAGGCAGGAAACACCGACTTTCCAATCTCCCGGAGGAACAACTGGCCTCTTGCCTCGGATGGCATCAGGAGGGTGACAGGGTGTGGGAAGGGGTTGGTGGTGTCTGTGCGCTTGCACAGTAGAAACCAGAGAATGAAGCAAGCAGAACTTTGAGGCATGCGCAGTAGAGCCAAAGTGGCGACCATAAAGGGGAGGGGTCTAGCCTGGGAAAAGATCCACTAGGATAAGAATATGAAACACTGGAAGATCCAGGAAAGGGATTGAAACAGGAGCAGGGGCGGGGCAGGGGGTGAGGAGAGGAGGCCCAGCACAGCCCTAGGAAAACCCAGGAAACAAGATGGACAGTTTGAAAGACAGCCTGCTTGCTCCGAAACCAAGAAAGTATAGGGAGGACTAGCGAGGACCTCTGGGCAGATGATACTAGAGTCTGCCTGCTCTCTACATCCGGGAGGGTGTATTATTTCTTTTCACTCCCATAAACCTTGCCACTATGCTTAAACCTCTCCCATGTGTATGCCCTTGAAATTCTTCTCTTGAGACAGGGCAAGAGTCTATTTTCTCCTGCAACACAACCAGTGCTGGCGTCAAAGACAAAGGGGGGCAAGGCAAGGAAGTCAGGCAGCTCTCAGATGAGAATCGCCCCTCCTGCTCGGGTGACAGTCAGCAAGGGAACAGGGCCTGCGTTCTACAACTGCAGGGAGCTGAATTCTGCCTACAACTACATGATGCTGGAAGCGGGTTGTCTCCTAGAGCCTCCAGAAAGGAACACAGCTCTGCGGACATCTTGATTGGGGCTTTGAAAGACCTGAGGCACTGAAACAAGCTGAGCCCACCGGACTCTGACCTGTAAAACTGTAGTGTTGTTAAATGGGTATAATTTTAAGCTGCTGAATTTGGAAGAAATTGTTACAAAGCAACAGAAAACTAATACAGTCAGATTTCAATGATTTCTCTTAAGATGAACCACAGATTTCTTTTGTACGGGCATTCCAGTCCCTCAGTGCTTAGCTTTTCATGATAAGGATCAATACGACGACACAGCTGGTTGTATAAAAAGAAAGCACGCTGATTTGCTCTCGGGAGGTAGATTAAAGCACCTGCATGCAAACCTGGTCTCTGAATTTGTTCCACTTCTGAGATCTGCTGATCAGAGTGGATAAGGATGAGCCCAGTTTCTAGGCCAGTGACAAACTGTCCTTTGATTCCATCACACTCCCCTCTGTTATCAACATATGCCAACCCCTTTGGTTATTTATTCTCCCACCTCGCTCTTGATCTTCGTTAGGAATCTTCTTCTTTTTTTTCTTTCTCCCTGCAGATCTCAAGAAGATGAGAGGAAACATTTGGGCTTGATTATGTTACACTCCATTATGTGAGATTTTGTCTTTGGGGAAAATCTTAATTAGGCAGAAATTGAAAATACAGTTTATAATCTGAATCCAGAAAATAAGTTCTAAATGAGATAGACAGGGTTAATGGGGCTTCTACAAATCTAAATTGTTAGAGTGGAGCATATACGTACTATATACTTTTGTTCATTCATTTGGGCAGTTGTATAAATTAGGTATTAATATCTTCATTTTTGTGTTTTAAAGTATTATTTATTCTCATTCAATCATTAGTAAACTCTATTTTCATACAGTTTTAGAATCACAGAAAAACTGAGCAGATATTTCTGAGATATCCACGTATCCACCCTATCGCCATACCCAATCCCCATTCCACAGGCAAACACAAGTTCCCTTATTATTAACTTAATGGTTCCTTACGTTAGCTACAATTAATGACCTAATATTGTCATTAAATAAAGGCTTTGTTTTACATTAATGTTTACTCTTGTTTTGTACATTTTTATGGGTTTATGCCAGTGATTTTCAACCAGTGCGCACAAGTATGTTTAAAACATGCAATACCTGAGTAATCAGGCAGGGACTCCGACCTCTTTTCCCTTAGGCTGTTAAGTAAAAGATGACAATAGCCAATACAATAATAGCTGTCATGTGTGAATGAATCAAAATTATATCTATTTTTGTGAGATCAGTAAAAAATATGTTTCCTGGTGTGCCACAGAATTTTAGTAATTAGTTCATATGTGCCATGAGATGAAAAAGGTTGAAGGTCACTGGTTTAGACAAACGCATAGTGTCGTAGATCTACCATTTCAGTACCAGACAGAATGGGTTCACCCCGCTCATGACTTTCAGTGCTTCATTCATTCATCCCTTCCCTTCCTCCAGCGGAAACTTCTGACAACCACTGACCATTTAATTTTCTCCGTAGTTTTCCTTTTTCCAAAATGCCTTATAGTTGGTGTCCTGCATCATGTAACCTTTACAGACTGACTTCTGTTACTTAACATGTATTTAGTAGTTCCTCCATGTCTTTTCATGGCTTACTAGGTCATTTCTTCTTATCACTGAATGCTCTGTTGTAGGGATGTACCACAATTTGGTTATACATTCATCTATTGAAGGACATCTTAGTATGCTTTCTGCCTATGGCTATATAAATAAAGCTGCTATGCAGATTTGTGTTCTGGGTTTTTGTGTGGAGAATGCGGTTTTTGTGTGGACATTACCAGAGGTGGTATTACATTGTTGGGAGGAATGGTGTCTTTTAGCAGCAGAGCCAAAAGTTAAACCTAAGTTGGTCAGACTCTAAAGTCTGTATTCATTCTACCATATCATCCTTTTCCAAATTACTTTCTACACCAATTCTAATGGGTATTTATGGTTACTACCAGGGTAGGTGGGAGATAGAAATTTTTATATTCAAATAAACTTGGTAAAGTTAGGGTTAGATAAGGGTAAATGGGTTATTTACAGCATATGCACTTTCTAAGAAAATGTATATAATGTACTATGTTTTCTAAATTTATGGCCATCGAACTCCCTCAAAGAGTATTTCATGGGACTAGTGTTCCACGAAATATTCGTTAGCAATCACTTCATTTGGAAAAGGAATTCTGGGTGCTCAGGCATCAAGAGTGTGGTTTAAGGTGGGGAGAACAGGTCTTTGTGGGCAGTGCCCTCGGCGCTGTGAGCCTCCTGACCTGCAGGAAGGAAACATAGTTAAAGGCGGATGGACTAAGTTCCCCACAACGGCTTTAGTGCAGGGATCTCACTTGTTTGGGCAAAGGGGATAATTAACATTTGATGAGTATCCCCGCTACTCTAGGTTCACATTTGCTCACAGTTTTTAAATCCTCAGAACACTCTGAAAGTATGTATGCTATTAGTGTTCCACTTTATGAATAAGGAAGTTGTAGGCATGGGTAAGTTCTTTGTCTGAGGCCACCTTAGTAACAACTGGTAGAACTAGGACTGGGGCCCACTGACTCTGATTCCAGAGACTTTACTTTTAATTTTTTTAAACCATAAACGTAAGAGAGTTTATCTAATTTCCTGCCCAATGCCCAAATATAGTCACTACAGAGCCAGGAATCCCCTACTGCATACAACTTACCATCATCGCAAAATCGTAGTTCAGAAGTTTGGTGTGAACATCTAGTTTTTGTTTGAATGGAACTAGAGGATATATTTAGTACATTTTAAAAATTAGAGAAGAAACATTACTCTTGCTCTCAGGGAGCATCTAATTTACTCATTAGCGTCTCATCTGATCTAGTTTTGCTCTATTCTAATGGCTTCTTAAGTTTCTGAATTCTCAGGTCAGTATTCCTGAGTCCCACCCTGAAGGCATCATTTTGTTCACCTCACCATTTCTGCGACACTTGAGCTACTTCATCTACAAAAAGCACTTCAACGCAGTGTTTCATATGATGATTGTCACAGTGTATTCTTCTACAGGATGGGGATGGGCAATATGCACATGAGGAAGTCAGGGGTCAGCATGCCGGGTTAAACAATGTTAAGGATGCTTCCTTATTGCAGGACTTCTCAGAGCCTTTACTGGGCTACTCTGCTAGTTCAATCTCCTGAGAGGGAACATAGAATAAAATACTTTCCAACAATGTTTATAACAGTTTTCTTTATATTTCTTACTAAATGATCTCTGCTGAAAACAATTTGGAAAATGTTCCTTTATGGCAAAATGACCTTTTCTCTTAGCAGTACTATATATTTTCATCTCTTATCAAAAGGGAAATGAATTGAAACTCTCAGTTGTAGTGGCTTTTAAAAACAGGCCATAAGAGATCACTTGACCTTGATTGCCAATGGTCCTGTACTTAAGCTATTCCTCTTACAGAACCACTTTGGACTTGGAAGGTTGTTTTGCCTCCAGAGATATGAAGAGATGAGAGTTGCAATGGAAGCTCTGTATTGACAGACATGCTGAGAGCAGCAGCTTGGGAATGATGCTCCACCACACACCCTCTTTGGAGAAGCCTTCGTAATCCAGAGGTCAGATGTGCAGGAAAGTAAAGGCATCATTTTACAGCCCTGCTGATGTTTTCAAATCTGACTCTGCACTGTTTACATTCTAAGTGAACTGAAAATTTATTTATAGATGCTATTGGGCACTTTACAATGTATCTTATTGCTTGCCAATATCAGTGTTCATTTTCTGTAACTAGCATCTAGAAGTTGGTTTAATAAAACCTAACATCAGTTCTGGTTTAATAAAACCTAACATCAGTTCTCTTTCAAGTTAACTCATTGAGGTCACACCTGAATTTGGCAAGGGTTTTTGAACCTTGTAAAAGGGATCCTCCAATTTTAAATAAAATTACTTCTAGTATGTCAAAGGGATTATTAAATAGGAATCCTAAACTGAAGCAAGTAACAGGTAGGAAGAGAATGTATTGTTAGGACTTACTCCTAAATATTTGTATTTAATACTGTCAGGCTTAAATACCTTGCAGGCATGTTCACGAGCAATATATAATAGACCATAAGAATTTTCATCATCAATTACTGGTGTGGGATGCCAAAGGTCCATGATGTCTGCATTCCGAATTTTGCTAAAGCAGTAGCTTGAACTGCATAGAGAGAGAGGCTGGTGTGGGAAGACAAATCACTCAAGTACTCAGTGAGTCAGCTTGGTATCTTCTTCTACCCACTAACTAGCATGAAAATTGTGGGAAGCTGCACCCCCTTATTATATCCATGACTTAATCTCCGGGACCCGTGAAAGTCATTTTTTACTGAAAAAGAGACTTTGCAGAAGTGATTAAATTAAGGATCTTGCCATGGAGAGATGACGCTGGATTTTCGGGACTGGCCTGGTGGTGTCACTAGGGCCTATCTAAGAGGGACACAGCAGCAGTCAGGGTCAGAAGGGAAAGTGATGTGGCGGAGGCAGAGGTTGGAGAGATGCACTTTGGAGCCACAGCCGAACCTCACAGGCGGCCAGCGAGAATGCCATGAGGCCACGGGATGAGCTCCTCTCTCAGGGCCTCCAGAGGGAGTCCACTCTGCCCACACTGCGACTTAACCCGGTGAAACTCTTTCAGACTTCCGGTTTCCAGAACTGTGAGAGAGGAAGTTTGTATTGTTTTATTCCTGTAGGTTTGTAGTAACTTGTTACAGCAGCCACTGCCAACTAATACATAGAATAAGATAACAAAGCAATGAAGTGGGCAGCCTCTGGGTGGTACCATGGGGGCTGAGGTCCTGGTTCCAGCACGTGCTCGTGGTCAGACCCGGGCAGACTGGGCAACAACGCTTACTCTCACTTACTTCACTGATTACACTGTTTAGGGAAATGACAATATGCACCCTAATTAGAGGGCTATTCTAGCAATTAATAAACCATAAATGTAGTATTTAGCCCAGAACTGTGCCCTGAGTATGTACTCAATATTACCTGTGGCCGTCATTGTGAAGAGGTTATACACACACGATTTTGCTGTTAAGTGGTTATTGAGAGATAATGTACTCAACACTAAAAATGCTACTTGTTTGTGGTAGAACATTTTCCCAGGGAAAACAAATTACCCTCAATGACTGAACTCAATGAAGACTCAAGGTCAATACCATGATCCTGTCTCTCAACGTCAATCCTGTCCATAATTCACTGCTTTACTCAGTTTAAAGTATCTAATGAGTACTCTCGGTGTTCTCGTAGACATGAAGTATATGTACTGTGGTGAATAACTAACATATTCCTGGCCTACATGACGCATTCTTATGACATTAACACAATAAAGAGTAAACAGGTAAACACACCCAATCATTTGGAGAGTGGTAAATGGAAAGGTGGGTACAAGTTAGGTTATTGTGATAGAAAGTGGACATTGGCACTGGTGATGGACTGGCTGGGTGAGGCCTGGAGGAGGCAGAGGGAAGAACTAATCCAAAGCTCTAAGGCAGGAGTGATCAGCACACGCGTGTGCACGTGTGTGTGTGTGTGTGTGTGTGTATGTGTGAAAGGGTAGGAGAAGTTCATTCTTGCTGGAGCATTTTTGGGAAGGTTTTAAGTAAGAGATTGGTGTCATAGGTATTATATTTTAAAGTACTGCTCTGGGTAACATATGGAGCGTAGGTGGTAGGGGCAAAGACAGAGAAGTAGGGAATCCAGGCTGGTGGCTTCTGAAAAACTCTCCCTCTGTGAGAGGTAATGATGGCTTCGGTGGCAATGGTAGCAACCAGTGCAGATGGAAGTCCCTGGAAACATTTGCGATGTGTTTCAAAGGTAGAGTCAAAGCATTCTGGTGGATTGCGTGTGGAGTAGGAGGACAAGAGGGAACCAGTGACGGCTCCTAGGTGTTCAGATTAGGCAATGAGGGGGGTACTGCTTTCATTTTCTGAGATGGCAAAAGATTGGGGAGTCTCAGGTTTGATGGAAGGAAATTGAGTCTTGTGTGAATGTGTGAGGTATTGCATTTTTAGACATCCAAATGGGAGCACTGAGAAAATAGTTTTGTACATGTGCCTGGGGTTCATAGTGTTAAGATCTTTAATCTATAAATAATAAACATTTAGATATTTGATGGTGTATTTCATTAGGAAGCAAGTTAAATAAATTCTTACTATCATTGGACATTTTGCTGAGGTAGCACTAAGCTGACTCTAATGCATTAGAAGTGATTTGTTTTAATTACTGTGTGCTTTAAACATCATTTTTCGGTGTTTTTGTGACAGTGGTGGTAGTGGCGTTCTCATTCTCCAAAATGATCCCTATTCGTGCAGAGTCCTTTGACAAGCAGAAGACCCAGGCAAAGAAATATTATTTAAGTCCTGCTGACACCTAGTGGCACTATCTGAAATTAAAAAAAGAAGTTAAACTGGTGGAGAATCAAGACTTAAGTGCCTGCCAGTAGAGCTCCGGAGAGCAGCTACTTGTGGGATCCTACCGCCCTTCCAGATGAGGCAAGTGAGACTCGGAGGACGGAGGACGGAAAGTGTGTCGCCCTCGGTCTCACAACAACACCCTGAAGCCTCAGGTCAGAAGGTCTTGCCCCACAGGACACAGATGCATCTTCCATCGGGGGTGCTCGTCCCGGATCCTCCCTCTTCAGCTCTCTTTGAGGATATTTGTTTTATTCTTTTACTCTAAAAAGGGTCCTAGTTCTGATTTCTCTTACTCCATTTTGGTGGTCTTAGCTGCTCATGGCTAGAATTTCCTAGGCTCTCTACCAGGTAGATTTCAGTGTTGAATTCTTATCGGTCACAGAACTAGTTTCTCAAGAGATATTGAATGCAATTGACTTTTTATTTTTACTTTAATGATTTCATAAAAGGGTCTGTTTTAAAATTTAGGTTTTATTATTATTCAGGTATGGCGAGTCCAACAGATCAGTAGACAGCTACTATGGAAAACATAGCTTGTTATCCTCACAGATTCCCAGAGGAAGGGGCACCGGGGTCAGTCGGGAGGCATGGGGAGTGGGCAGCAAAAGGAGGCAGGAGACTTTAACGCAGTTTCCCTGGGAAGGAATGGACAAGGCAGGGTTGGAAGGTTTAGCATAGGAGAGTTTGAGTAATTCCAGTGGGCTCTGGGGCCCAGGGCCTGCCCCTAGGTATCTGATGCCTGGAGTCAGGTGATTAATGGGCCTATGTGTGCGGTAGCCTTGAGTACAGCAGCTTAATAATGGAAGTGGCTGGGAGTCTGTGCTCCGGACTGGTTGGTTTGCATCTGAAAGGCATGCTCACAAGTGATTCTCTTACTATATTTAGGAATTCACGAGGCCTGGGAAGGGCAGCCCCTCTGGAGTCAGCAAGGCCCTAAATGTCAAAGCATCAGAAACCCATGTCTGATACAAGGTTTCTCTCACGGGGTCCTGAAAGAAATGGAGGTCACAATCATGACAATGATGATAACGCAAAGATAGATAAGGCGTGGTACAGATGTCACAGTCTCTTAGGGGTGCACGAAGATGAACACAGATGCATTGTACTGTAGTGAGGACTGCAGTGACAGAGCACACCAAGTATTATAAAGATACAGCTGAGCCCTGGCTGGCGTAGCTCAGTGGATTGAGCGCGGGCTGCGAACCAGGCATCGCAGGTTCGATTCCCAGTCAGGGCACATGCCTAGGTTGCAGGCCATGTCCCTCAGCAACCGCACATTGATGTTTCTCTCTCTATCTCTCCCTCTCCCTTCCCTCTCTAAAAATAAATAAATAAAATCTTAAAAAAAAAATACAGCTGAGATGGAAGGGAGGAGGAGGGCTCAGCTCTGGTGAAGGGAGGCTGAGGACAGGATGCAGGATGTTATTGGATGAGTCGGTTCATAGAAGATGAGCACCAGTGAGCACCGTGAGCAAAAACAGAGCTGGGGGTGAGGAAGGACGTTATCAAGACGGAGACCAATGTGTGATCTCGAGGGGGTGTGACTTGAGAACATGTACATGGCAGGGGGAATGGCCTGATTTTGTGTCGACTCAAGGAGAGTTTTATAGAACAGAAAATAAACAGAGGCAATGTAGTGTTCATTTCACTGCCTTTTCACAGGCAGACATCCAAGGAAAAGGGGACTTGCAATCTATACAGCAGAGCAGCCTCAGTTCAATGTTTTATGAACACAATTTAAAGACACGTAGATACAAGTGTAGTTCTCACACACATTCACATCTCTCACACGGAATCAAATGCAGACTTACAAAAATACCAAAATAATTCAACACACTAATGTGCACAAAATCCCATATACTTGTGTTTAATATAGTCATCCCTCCCCCCTTACACAGTCACATACATATCACCTTTTGGTTGGGGAGCGGGTTTAAGCAGCCAGGACAACATAATTTGTCACAATTCTCCATCCTCATTCCCCTTTCTTATTCCCTGTATGTAGCCCTGGATATAGTCATGATAGAGAAGGTTGTCAGAGGAGAGGAAACACAAATGCTGGGTGGCAGCAGGGGCAGATATACAAACACTTCTTTAAATCAGGTGAAGGAGATCCTGTTTGTTTATTTGTTTTTTACCTCTCTCTTAAAAAAAAGTTTTTATTAATTGATTTAAGAGAGAGAGAGAGAGAAGAGAGAGAGAGAGATATTTGTTGTTCCACTTATTTACGCATTCATTGGCTGATTCTTCTATGTGCCCTGGACCAGAATCGGACCTGCAACCTTGGTGTATGGGGACAATGCTCTAATCAACTGAGTTTCCTGGCCAGCACAAAAATGGAGAATCTAGGAGATTCCGCATATGAGTTTAAAGTTTTCTAGGTGAGCCAAATAACGCTAATAAAACATCTTCAACACTCTCCTTTGTTTGAAATTTAACAAAATGTTTTTTTCTCTGAAAAAATTCAAAATTCAACTTTGAAGTTTTCTGAAGAATTGGTTTTTAAGGCATCAAAAGACTAATTACATGCGAATGTTGCTGCTATATCGATGAAGCTCATTTACCTCATTACTCATCCTTCTAGGATTTGCAAGAAGTACCATGTAAACCTTTCCAATTTCTGGCTAAGCTTAAAAATAATAAAACAACATTCTGTTGGAACCCTGTGAATGAAGATACTGCACTTCAGTGGATCCTCCTAAGGTAATTTATGAAAACAGGTTAATTACTTATGATTGAAGGAGAGTCATTGACTATCAGCTATGAAAAGGGAAAGAGAAAAAACATCACTTCATATGGAATACAAAGTATAACATGTACTATACCAGCTCCCAGTCTGTACCACGAACCTCACCTCAGCCATTTTAAACTTCATTCATTGCTATTCAAGCAACAAAGTTCTCTTTATCCTGCTTCTTGAATTTATCGCCTCATTCCCACCCAAGGGTATTTGCGTAAATAGCCCCTTTGCTTTGGCATGTTCTTCCCTATTCTTCATCCATCATATGTTGGCTTAAACATCTCTTCCAAAGTGGAGACCCATATGACCCCTGAATTAGTCAGGTCCTGTAGATGAACTTGAACTACTCTTTGATGGTCCTCGGCACTCCCATAGTCCACCTTTGTTCATAAAGAGAGCGTGTATTTACCTGCTTACATCCAGTACTATCCCATCCCCTAAACAAAGTTCTTGTCATTTTTGAGTTGAGTTTTGAAATTAGTACAGAGAGACAACCCTAGAGAAGTGGTAATTAAAAAATATATAAAAGAAAGAACTAGAAGACAAGAGGCAGGTAGGCCTCTTTATAGAAAATTTTTTCCTTACAGAAAGTTTTTGGTAAAGTGATATATGTAGACAGAGTAGGAAGTTTTAAAGTACTTAAGAAATGTGAGAATATAGAAAAGAGAGAATAATATTTTTGATGTAAAGTTAATTTTTTTGAAAATGTAAGTAAAGATTGATGCTAATTTTCAATGATGTGAACACCATGTTTTATCCAAGAAGTCAGCTGTTAATTTTATTTGAATTCACTTGTAAATAATGCGTTATTTTCCTCTTGCTGCTTCCAAGGTCACTCCTTGTCTTCGACTTTCAGCAGGTTTACTCCGATGTGTCCTGTATTCTATTGGAAGTTCACTGAGTTTCTAGAATATATACGCTATTTATTTTAAATAATTTGGGAAACTTTTCAGGTATATTTCTTGAAGATTTTTTTCTGATTCTTTCTCTCTTGCTTCTTCTGTTATTCCCATCATGTGTTTTGGCGTGATTAAGGGTGTCCTGTAATTCTCAGAGTTCCGTTCATTTGTCGCCATTCTTTTTCCCCTCTGTTCTTTAGGTTACATACTCTCTAATGATCCATCTTCCAGTTTATTGATTCTTTCTACTGCCAGTCCAAGTTAATATTGAGGTCCGCAAATGCATTTTTTATTTGAATTATTGTAGTTTTTAACTTCAAACTTTCCATTTATTTTTTAAATAATTTCTGTGTCTTTATTGATATTTTCTATCTGTTATGACCTTGTTATCATACCTCCATTTACTTCTTTAATCATCTTTCCTTTAGCTCTGTAAATGTATTTAGATGGCTACTTTGAAATCTCTTTTCTGTTAAATCTGACATCTGACAGATATCTGCTATCTCTATCACCTGTAGAAGGAAGGAAATAAAGATTAGAGAAATAATAAATTAAATAGAGAACAGAAAAACAATAGAATTAATGAAATCAAGGGTTGTTTCTTTGAAAAATATCAGTAAAATTTGCAAAACTTTACTTAGATTGACTAAGAAAAAAGAGAGGACACAAGTAAATAAAATCAGAAATAAAACAGGAATACTACTACTGACATTACAGAAATTAAAATAATTATAAAAGAGGACTAAAAAGAATTATATGCCAACAAATTAGATAGTATATAGGAACAATTAACAAATTCTAAAAACACAAAAATTATTAAAACTGACTCAAGAAGAAATAAAACACCTGAACAAACTTACAACAAATAGAAAATAGAACGAATAAAAAAACTCCCAACATGGAAAGATCAAGGACCAGATAGCTTCTCTTGAGATTCTACCAAACACTTAAAAAGGAAGTAATACTAAGTTCTGTTCAAATGTTTCCAAAAAATGCAAAGAAGAGATTACTTCCTAACATGTATTATGTGGCCAGTATTTGCCTGAAACCAAAAACAAATGCAGCACACACACAAACTATAAACCAATATCCTCTAATAATATAAACAGGAAAAATACTCAACAAATACTAGCAAACCAAATAAACAGCAGTTAAAAGGATTACACATTATGCCCAAGTAAGATTTATCCCAGCAGTGCAAGGGTCATTCAACATAAGAAAGTCAGTCAACTTAATGTACCATATTAACAGAATGAAGAGAAAAAAAAAAAACACATCATCATTTAAACAAATGTAAAAAAAAATTTGGAAAAAATTCAACCCCTCTATGATTTAAAAAATATACTCAGAAATCCACGATTAGAACAATTCAAATGTTGACATCCTAACTCCCAAAAATTTGGCAGTGGAAATTTGAAAATGGTTTTAGAAGGTGGGACCTTTTTAAAATACTTGAAATAAGATACTCCTATATAAACAGTTCTGTTCTATACCTTCCTATGGCACAGCTGAGGTTCAGAGAGGTTATGTAACTTGTCAAAAGATACACAGTAGTAAGAAGAAGAGCTCTTACTCAATCTCACTTTTGTTGGACTCCAGAACTGGGATCCTTGGCACCACATCAGAATTCCTTCCAATTAAGGACCTCTTTTCAAAGAGATAATATTGGAGGCCTAGAGAAAGATAGTGGCTTGCTCAAGTTCATGTAGAATAAAACTATAAATTGCTTAGCTAGAGTACCAGCCGCCCGCCTACTGATGGTTCAGTGTTCTTTCCACCGAAGCCTCACCAGCAACTGGCACAATGGCTGCATTTAGTACTTCTTGGCTCTGGCATGTTTCTTTTGATGTTTATCCCTGCCCAGGTGGCTGCCAATTCTGCAGTCACATCTCCGCGAGTCTTGGTGCTGCCTCTCTGGGATTACAGACCTTTTGTGTATCAGCTGACGCTAGGAGCTTTTCCAAAACCAAAAGAAATAATAGAAGGAAATATTAAATATACTCATTTCACTTTTGTTTTCTTCATAATGAAACAAATAGGAATCTTTAATGAGAACAAGCATTCAGAAATAAAAGTGTCAAGGAGATGGATGCTTCCTTCAAGACAACTTGTAAATATGGATCTATATTTACTCTAACTCAGGCTAGTTTTCCAAAATAACTGGCAGTCCAGTTATCCCATCATCCCTCAGGATATTCTCACTAATGCAGATTGAGCTGAAATTACTGAGTCAAATTTCAGTGTTCTCTGTCACTTGGGTTTTTCGTTAAGATAAGCTAAATAAATTAAATAATGCAAGTCAAGCACTGGAATGTTGCTTGTATTTAATAAATCCTCAATAAAAATTAGAAATAGTGGTGATAATAATGAGGATGATGATGACAGTGGTGATAGTCTTCCTAGAGAATTCATAGAAGAGTCATGAAATTAGACTGAAGAGGAAATTAAGGAAGTGAAGGTTTTGAACACAAATATATGTTGGCTGCTTTAGGGCTACTTTAAATGAATTGTGGTTCTTTAAATCTGGCATCTCCTATAAGGAAGAGTGAGTGAGTTAGGAGGAACAAGGGATGTGGGCGGAAATAGAAGAAACAGTTATGGAAAGAGTTACCAATTAGCCATTGTATGCAATACATAAACAAGGAAACAATTTCAGTTAATGTTCTGAGCCATGTGAAATTATTGTTAGGTTTATGGAGAGAACAATATAACTTAATGGGAAGAGGACAGATAGGAAATCGAACAACCGGCTCTCTGTAGTTTGTTATATCCTAATTGGCACATGTCCTGAGATTTCAGTTTCCTAATTGGTAGGATTCTATAATACTCAAAAAAAAAAAAAAAAAAAAAAAAAAAAAAAAAAAAAAAAAAAAAAAAAAAAAAAAAAAAAAAAAAAGAAGAAGAAAAAAGAAACCTGTGTGCTCTGAGAATAAAATAATTATACTGAGACATCTGATTATGGTAGAAAGCTCAAGGTGTTTATGAAACCATAGTACATACTATATTCCAAAAATAAATAAAACTTGCCTTGGCCTTGTTTTCAAAGCAGAATTCTTACTTAGTTGACCTAACTCCAGTGTAGAAGTTTTCATAATGGAAACAAAGGAGGCCTGTCCAGTTCAGATATCAATGTAGAAAACATTTGAAGAATTTGGATTAGGACTGAATAAAGAGAATAAAAAGTACCGTAGCTCTTGCTTTCCCCTAATGATAGGTTGCATTTTCATTTCAATTAAGTTAAAATATGTCCCAGTTTTCCTGAGACTTCTTCTTTAATCTATGGATTTGGGACAGTATAGTTTCAAGTTCTTGGGAGCTATTCTGGGGATCTTTCCATTATTAAATTCTAGTAAGTTGACTGTGGTCAGAGAACATGTCTTGTATGATTGCTGTTCTTTTGAACGTGCTTAATCCTTTCACCTTTTTTACCCAGTCCCCCAAACCCCTTCCCTCTGACAGCTGTCAGTCTGTTCCAGGAGTTCATGCCTCTGTGTGTTTTGTTTATTAGAATCCACATGCAAGCGAGACCATCTGTCTTTCTCTCACTGGCTTATTTCACTTAGCATAGTAATCTCCAGGTCCATTCATGCTGTTGCAAAAGGTAAGGTTTTCTTTCTTTTTTCATAGCCATGTAGTATTCCACTGTGTACACGCACCACAACGTTTTTATCCACTCCTCTACTGAGGGGCACTTGGACTGTTTCCAGATCTTGGCTATTGTAAATAACACTGCTGTGAACATAGGGGTCACATCCCAAATTTAAATGTAAGTCAGTTTGCCACACTCCTGAAACAAATCCCAATTTCACTCAGAGTGAAAGTCAAGGACTGTAGGATGACCAGCACGGCTCTATATGGTCTTCCTGTGTCACCTCTTAGACCTCCTGCCTTCGGTTTTCCCACTCTCTCAGCCAGTCCAGCTATGCTCGCCTCCTGCCATTCCTTAAATGGTCCCCTCCCCCCACAGAAGCCCAAGTGGCCAACTCCTTGAGTCTCTGCCCCCAAGCCATCTTCTCTATGAACATTGCTTTCACTGTTCTACTGATAAATCTGTTTACCCAATACAAGCTCTGCTTTTATAATCACCCTTGTCATCTCCTAATAGACTATAAAATTTACTTATTCATTTTATTTATTATTATCTTTTTGTCTCCCCTCCTCCCTAACTCCTACCAGAATGGAAGCTCCACCAGGACAGAAACCTAAGCCTGTTTTGTTCACTGATGTATCCCAAGGGGCTAGCCAGTAGCAGGCACTCAAAAAATATGCATTGAAATGAAACAGGGCTCCAGAACCAGGGTCTTTTCCATGACTCCACTGCCTGTAATAATAATGAGGATGGTGGTAGTAATACAAATTATCATAACACTTGCTTTATACCCTCCTCTCACGTCACATTTCCACATACACAGTCTAAGTAGGTCAGAAATCATACAGCTTTGCTGTGCTAGGTTTATTTTTAAAATGCAAGCGATCTAACTGGAACCTCGAGTGTTAATGGAGCAGAGCCTAGTTTTTGCAGCAACGAGCTATATAAATTGTGAAGCTACAAAATTAGTAACAACACTTTCATTCTCTGGGAGCTGTAGATACATTAGGAACCTGTAATTACTGACTCCATCTGCCTACTCTGTCTTGAGCTTAATTATGTATTTCAGAAGGAACGATTTTCATGTTTTCATTTTTTGTATATATAAATATTTAGCTACATCTCTTATCATTTTCTGCCTCCCTTTCCCTCTGCTTTTACCATTTACCATCTCCTGAGCTATTTTTGCTACCAAATTGCAGTGTCTTTCTTCAGAATCAACATGAGAGGGATTGGAGCCAAGAAATTTCGTTGTACCAATGTCTGCAGGGAATGTCTGAAGAGAGGTCATCGGCCCCAGACCCACACGTCCAAATGGTGGGGACAGGGTAGGGGCAGAATTAGTATCTTTTCCAAATCAAAACGTGCAAAATATTAATTAATGCGATCTTTAAAATCAATAGTGTACAAGTGCTTCCCAAGAAGGTGGGGACCTAAATAAAGTCAGAAAACAACGAGTTAAGCAATATTTCATAGAAATTTTTATATCAGAATTTAGAATAGTCTTTAAAACATGAAGGTGCCTCTCTATGGGAGGAAGACTGTAGAGACTGTTTCCTAGAATCCCTCGAACACTGGCAAGAGACTTGCAGGGGGGCATAGACACACCTATTAGTATACGCTCCAAGAATATTTTGGAAACTAGTGGCAGAGTAAACATTACTTTCTTTAATGACCTAAGCATGCTGGAGTATTGGTTGGTGTCAGCTGGCTCTGTAGTAATTTTCATGTGCCTTCCGGTAAGGAGAACGGCAAAGATAGGTTTAAGTGTGGTAAGAAAATATACAGTGAAATTAATTTCTAGCTGCTTCTTCCGGGAAGAGAGAATAAAATGAAAACATCCTTTTAGTTTAATTCTTTCCCAATTCCACCCTGCAGGCCAGTTAGGCCTTTGTGCCCTATCTCTTTAAATTCTTCTTTACACACACTCGCCGGCCTCCACGGGTGCCCTGAAGAAAATGCCACCCACGTCTGAGTTTAGAAAACCTTAGGAAACCCAAAGATGGGGCCGTCCCGCAGGCAAGAAGTTTGCCAGTGTTTGGACATGAAAAGGGGCATCTAACCCAGGAGGAGGGGCTGACAGCCAGGGACCAAAAAAGACGGAACCGTTGACTGTTCAGTTTTGTGTGGGGAGAGTAGTGTGTTCAGTTGGTGTGGGAGATGAGTACCTGCTTGCATCCCTGCCCCTGCGTGAAGGTGCGGCTGTGTCACATCCGGGTAAGGAGGGGGAGTAGTGACAAAGACACTGGGTCTTACCCTCCCCAGGGGGTCAGGGTTAGCAGGAAGTAGCATCCAATCTGGCTTAGGCAGAGAAACAGCTCTGGTTCTACCTTCTGGCGCAGAAATTTCACATTTAGCCAGACTAAAACACCATTGATTTCTATCTAGATAACTTTTTAAAGATTTTATTTATTTATTTTTAGAGAGAAGGGAAGGTATGGAGAAAGAAAGAGAGAGAGAAATGTCAGTGTGTGCTTGCCCCTCATGCACCCCGCACTGAGAACCTGGCCTGCAACCCAGGGATGTGCCCCAAATGGGAATCAAATCAGTGACTCTTTGGTTTGCAGGCTGGCACTCAGTCCACTAAGTCACACCAGCCAGGGCCTACCTAGATAACTTTTAATGTAAGTAAGTTATGGCACTATCTGCCATGATCCTTAAAATCCTTTGCATTATTCATAATATCACCTGTAAAATGACACTAATGTGGATTCCAGGTCAGGGTAATGGAGATCACTCAGCAGCAAGAGTGGGATTCCTATTGGATTCTATAACAGGGACATTGGTTACCGGCCTTGGGAATCCAGTGGAGTTGGGTTGACATGTCCTCTGGCTTCAGGGCAGTGGAGTGTGAAGGGGACTGTGGACACCTGGCTGTGGAAACTACTGAGGAAGTGGAACCAATGACAAGGCCCTGGTGGCAGCAAGGTCAGGCACTTTGGAAGGAGCAGAACAGTGCAGAAACACTATTTTTTCAGCCAAAGATTATAAATGACTTGGATGATCATATATTCTGCACGAACTTTATGTTTAAGTATAGTTATAGTTTGATATATTCTGATTTGAATGTTTGTCTAGAAAATGGGTTTATCTTGTAATTTTGAACTTAGGACAGCTCTCTGCTTAACCTGAAAAGGTCGGGCCTGGGCCCCAGCAGAATTTTAGGTCAGTGTGAAAGGTGGTCTCCTGAATGGACCGAGGGTAGAGAACCAGGAGGTTGTCCTTCCTAACATTTTACAGAACAGGAAACAAACTCAGCTTCACTAACTGGTCAGAGTCACTGAACTGATCTATCTCTGAGTAAAGATTCAAACTCACAGATGACTCCACGCAGGTGGGCTCTTTTCCACCCTAAGTAGCTCCTAAGCCTCGATCACCCTAGTCACCGCAGGAGCTTGTTAGAAAAGACCAAACTAGCTCTGCAGCCTTTGATTCAATGGGGTCTGCCCCCCAGTGGCTGTGATATGCAAAAACTCAGGCATTAGTGTTTCTGAATCACCCCCTCACTTTTGCTGCCACTGGAAAGGGAGAACAGCATCCTTTTAAGCACAGCACAGTGGAGTCAGGAGAAGAAACAGTAGCAAGCAAAGCCCAAGCAGAGTAGCTGTGCTCAGGGACATAAAGTCACTTTCCAGGAAGACCAGGAAACACAGCAATCCAAGGCAAGGACTCAAGGCAGGGGGACATTGTTACTGCAACTGGCGAACAAATGGTGGTGGGAATGGGGAGCAGTCCAGAAGAATGCAAGCATCTGACGCAATCACTGACTGGCAGTGACTGCGGAACGCTGTGGATGGCTCATCGACACATGAGAAAAACATACACAGAAACAACCGAGCCCTGTGGGGAAGTAGGAATGGAATGGCCACTCTCTCTAGTGGGGAGCGCACCATTCCCCCGCTGGAGAGGCTTTTATTGGGTTTGTTTGCATAAGAATTCAGGTAAAGCTCATTACTCATTGCCAGGAAGAAAGGATCAAACAATAGAAAACAAGGAAGTCTGAGGGCCTATTTTGAGTCAGGGTCAAAGAACTGTAAAAGACTTTAAGGAACAAACTTACTTCCTTTTTGGACCCTTCTCATTCTACTGAGAGCATTCTAAACAAAGCAGGTTTCACAGGATTTTGCATATTCTTTCTTAGGTCTGATCACCCAGGGAATCTGCCTTTTTCAGCACAGGGCTACACCACCCTCTGTCATTGTTTCAGGCTTAGGTGGAGCAAGGGAACTAAGGCAGCCAAGAGATTAGGAGATTTTCTCGCAGACCATGAGGACTCAGGCTTTGTCAAAGCCGAGGGGTGAGGGTCCATCACCCCCTTTTGCTGTAGCCCCCAAAGTCCTTCCTTGGGGGCCTCCCACGTGATCGTGCCTATCTTAGGTCGTTCCTCCCTTGGGGAATCTTACCCATCATTGGCTAATCGGCCAAGCATTGGGGACCAGGCAGGGTGAAAGTAAAAAGGAGCAGAAGCAGTGCTCCTGCCAGGGAGATAAGCTTTTGTCTCCTTGCTGGCTTACAGTTTCAAGGTCGTTCCCTCAGCCTTAGCCTAGGTGGGGGTTACAGCTTCTGATACCAGGCAGGGTGGTTCCCAACAAGCATCTGTTCATTAGAATAGAAGGTAAAGAGACTGTACTATTAATTGGATAGAATCTTAGTCTCCAGCAGGGAGGCCATCTTCGCTTATTTATTCATGCATACATTTCACAGATTTTTTGATTCCACAAATATTAGTTGAACATCTAAAATATGTTAGGCCTTCTGCCAAAGGATGCTGTCATACCCAAAGCAGATGTGATTTCTGCCTTGTGGAGGGTACAGCAGAATGGAAGTGATTACCACTAAATAATAATTAATTTCTAGTCATGATGAATATAAGGAGAGATGAATGGCTTGGGGGCTGTGATAGAAGATAATGGGGTGCGGATAAGGTTAAAGGGGAGGTGGAGAAGGCTGCTTGGACAACGACCTACTTTAGCTAAAGTGGCAAAGGGAAACAGGCTTCTCTCAAACGCGCCAGAACCTGACCCTGAACTACAAGAAAACAACTCTTGTAAGGTAAAGTATTTGGATTTTTCTTTGAACACACAAAACTGTTTTATAATGTAAAATATACTTGTAACACCAATGGGTGATCATTATCAACTTCGAATCCTGCAAATGTGACCTGGTTTGGGGAGAATTCAGGTCACAAGTAGAGCTATTTTGGAACGTCTTGGGGGAAGCTTGAACTCTTAAGTGCAAGAGTAGGCACAGCTGTTAAAGCAAGAGCTGGAATTGGAAAGTGCTGTTGGCCAAAGCATTTTTATAAAAACTCAATTCTGATTTGTTTGTCCAGGATCAATGACCCTCCAGGAGAAGCTGGCCCCAGTCAAGTCAGGTGGCGAGGCTGAATAGGTTTCACCTGAACTGCTGATTCTCAGCAGCTGAGAGTGGCCCCTGGTGATAGGGTGTGTAGTATTATCTGACACTCTGACCCAGCACAGCAGCAAGGCCTGCAGACACAACACAGAAGTCCTAACCAAGCACTGGCTATTCATTATTTAGCGTTTGCTTTCAGATAAGCAGTGAGGCCCAGAGGAAAGGGTGTGAGATTAGCTAGGGGGAGAGATCGTAGAACCCCGGGACAGCTCTATGAGCCAAGTCCTTCTAGTTCTGTGATCTTGATTATCTTATACTCTGGGCCTCAGTTTCCTCATTCATAAAGGAGAAACACAACCCATCTTGAAGGCTTATTAAATGGATACAGCGAGATGATTCATGTGCTTGCCTTTTGCAAATTTTCAAAAGCAAATAAAATGTGACCATAACTGAGATATCAGCTGAGGTGACCTACCCATTTGAAGCAAGGGTAGAATTGGCTCCAGAGTCAGATCTATACTCTATGGAAAATCAAATACTCCAATTTTTTTTTTTTTCATGTTCTGAAAACTCCTGTTTCTCAGCTGTTCTGGCTCTGATTGCTGGCTTCTGCATCTTGCATCTGTTCCTCTGTTTCTGCTTTGTCATTGACTCAGATGGCAGCAACAGCACGGATTTCTTGAGTACTTCCTCACAAATTCCCATCACACGAGGCAGGCATGCACAGGAAGCTGTTACTGGAGACTTGAGGGCACAAGGTAGGTGTTTACTTGACTGTGACACACAATAAATAATTTTGATACCACATTCAATTGATAATGTGTTTGGCGATTTCTGCAAATTTTCTCTCTCAGTTCTTATCTATTCACATTTCTATCTCCTCTTACCTGTCTTCTTATTATTTCCTGTATATCTAAATTCTTGTTTCTCAGGATTTCACTTTTTATTCTTTACATAGTTCCTCCCTTACCATCTCTTTCAGACTTCTTTGGTTACATTGGCCCTCGGAAATTATAGCAAATACTTGAATATATATGTATCTGTTTCTTCCTGAGAGGTGAATTTGTAGCTTTTAAAGGATTCTCAAATGAATCTCTGGTCCAATGAATTTCAATGCTGTGTGGTTCTAAAGCTTGTTATTTTTAAAACTATGTTTTTTGAAATGCAGGAAATCACTACAAAGCCCTTTTCAAAAGAGAGATATCCAAGCTTATAATCCTGTAACAAACAGGAGAAGTAAGCCTCACTCAGTAAGTGTAAGACTATATATATAGTTATTCATGTCAGTGAAAAAGATAAAATGGAGCATGATTTCAATAAACCGGAAGTAATTGTTGCTTCACTGCATGATTCCTGTTAGGATTTATTTAAATTACTTTTGGCAGGGCAAGAAACATTTCTTTGTGGAGCATCTTCGTGTGTTTGGGATGCCCCAGCAAACTGCCGCAAACTAGGTGCCTCGTAAACAACAGAGATTTGTTTCTCACAGTTTTAGAGGCCGGGAATACAAGTTCATGAGGCTGACAGATTTGGTGTGTGGTGAAGACCAGCTTCCTGGCTCTCAGAAGGCCCCCTTTTTGCTGTGTCCTCACCTGGCAAAGGGGCGTGTTGCTCTGTTGGATCTCCTTCATAAAGGATGAACTCCACTCATGAAGGCTCCTCCTTCACATGAGCTAATTACCTCCTCAAGGCCCTAGCTCAAATACCATTGCTCTGGCGATTAGGTTTCAATGTGTGCATTTGGATGGAACATAAATATTTAGTCTACAGTGTGGATCAATAAGTAACTGAAGAGTTTGAAAAAAGGATAGAATGGCAGGATCAGAGACATAGAGTTTAATTAATGTGCCGGGTATTCACACCTAAAATCTGCCAGAAAGCAGTGTGTATATGCCATTGGACTGAGCACTTGCAGACAGGAGTTACTGTGACTTTGGATCAGTCACCTTATCTCTCTGGGTCAGGGCCCACCGATCTGCAGACTGACAAAGTGCAGAGAAAATTACGGGTGCTGCTGATGATCTGGAATGAGAAGGCTAGTAGATGTTTATTTACACAGGACTTCTAAGCAGTTCGTGGAGGAGGTGGTACAGCTACGCTCACCAGAGACAGTGGGCTCCGAGGCACAGAGCTGGCATCTTGGAGCTCTCCGTGGACGCCTGCTGCTGGCTGGCCAACGCAGTGTGGTCCACATGCAGTTCTCTTGGGCAGAAGCTTTCCTGCATGGATCATGAGCCCCATCTGAACTTGAATTTTTCCTCTGGGAAACCTGTTATTCAGCATATTAAGAACACGCATTGACAGTTAAGAACAATGAATGTCTCATGGTGTTTTTGAAGTGTAGCATGGTACTTTTTAGGATAATAAAAATTGCTTACTGTCATTTCATCAGGTGAATAATTTTTTTATTCCCAACTTTCAACAATTCTCGGGGGTAATATTATGACACCTATCATATAAACAACAATCTCCACCTTCTCTTACTGAACAGCTTTAGAAATTACTGTTAGGTGGGTACTGTACCAAAGAGGGGGAAAATCCTTGTTTCTTTTGGGCTTGAGCATGCTAATCTTTTGGGAGGTGACACTTGTAGCAGTACACCACAGCAAAGCCATTCCTGAGGGCCGGCCAGAGTCACACCCAGGGAACCACAATGCAAAGGGTGAACATTTTCTCAGAGCTCTAAACATGAGGCTCAATGCAGTTGAGGAATTTTTTATGGGCATGAACTGTGACACAGAGAGACATGTGACCCTATGGAGTTGGCATCCTTCCAAAATACCCCTGGGGAGACACCTGTAGAAATAGGATATAGAGATGAAGGTATTCGTGGTAGACACAAGATTCCAAAGGATTTGTGAGACCTAACCTGTCAGTCTCTTTTGACTGCCTTGAGACTTTGAGGGGAAGCTACTATAAAAACATCGTTATGAACAACCTGATGTGAAATACTTTAGCAGTCTGTTAACACGTACCTTAGGAAGGTCCACCCCTAACATTTTGCAAGGTCAGGGGCCCGAGTACAAAAAGAGGCCCATGCTCTCTACAGCTAAATATTTAAAAGTCATAAACTAGAAACTGTTAAATAAAACATATTGAGCTGCTTTAGCAAACTGCTGTAAACTAGGTGTATTACAAACACCATTGACAAATACAACCTTGTAGCAACATCAAAGGCCAGGTCCAAAGTTAGAATGCTCACATCCCTCTGTCATTCATCTGCACTTTATTGTTCCTTCCAACTGCAGGTCCTTTGCACTGTGTGGAGAATCTTGTCTGCACATGTGTGGACATTGCAGCCCTCTTGTCCAAACTCTGTTCATGCATGACCACAAGCAGCCACCCCACCAACAAAGGTGGGATCCATTCTTAGGAGCAAGGATTGAGAAGATACACAGGCACTGGTAAAAAAAAAAATTCTGGGTGCCACTTTCCTAGAATGTGGACCTAAGAACACTGGGGAAGGGGTGTCAGTGGGGAGGGTCAGAGAATCAAATGGAAGGTGGCTCAGTTGCAGGCTCTGCTGTATCTAAGCTTTGTAACACTGGACATTTTTCTTAATTCTCCTATTCTTCATTTTCCTCACCTACAAAGTGACATGATTATTGTTAATGATTATTATCATGGTATTGTGGTAGATATTAAAGGATGGTGTCATACAGTAGCATCTCATAAAGAGTAGCTAGTAATTACCATTGTTATCATTAATCATCACAATTAAAACATTGTGTCTCTCATTCACTGCTAGACACAGGTCGGTGCAACAAAGAGTGAGACAAGGTTCTTGAAGAAATTAGTTAAGACCTAAGTATATCATGGAAATCAACTGGGAGAATACAATTTACACAAACCTTCAAGCATCAGTCGCTGACCAAAGCCAGAGAGCAAGGCAGGCATCTAATCTGCCTCTGCCCCCAGGCAGTGGGGGCACGTGGAACAGAGACTATGTGGGGAGACAGAACCACATACAGATCATTGTAGCCACAGCCGTGCAGAGAGAAAGGAATGAATGAATGAGGTGCTTCAGGTGTGTGGGAGCACAGAGGAAGACCTCAGATGAGTCTGGAGATATTGGGGAAGAGTTTAAAGCTACCATTTCTGAGTTACACCACATGGTGTGTGTAGTCAGAGAACAACATGGCAAAAGCATGGAGGTAGAAAGCAAGACTGTTTGGAGAACGCATGTGGTTCTGTGGATAACCTGAGGGTCACATCCCCTAGTGTGTGGAGGACAGGACAGAAGAGGATGGGGGAGAGACAGCCTGGAGCAAGTTGTGGAGGTTCTGGATGCAATGCCAGCAAGTTTTGATTATATTTTGTGGGCAGCTGAAAGAGTTGTAGGCCATGGAGAGATAACAATCAGGGCTGTGCTCTAGAAAAGACACACTTCTGTACTTATGGAGGAGAGAAAAGCAACAGGGAAATTGGAAGCAAGGAAACCAGCAGGAGGCTGCTGCTACAGGGCATGGGTAGATGAACATAGGAAGGATTCCAAAAATGTGCAGGAGATGCAGTCAACAGGATTGGATTTGGGGACTAAAAGTATAGACAGAATCAGGGATGATAGGGTTTTGGCTTAAGTGATGGGGTGAGTTATATATACACATACACACACACATATGTACATACACACACATGTATAATGTATTAAAAATGGAAATATTTGACAGAAAGGAAGAAGATATAAAGATAAATGTGACCCTAGTCCTTTCCAGTGCACAAATATAAGGATGCAAGCAGGGATGTAGAATGGAAAATTTGCTCAGCAATAGCATGTGTTTGATGTGACCTTACCCTACATTTTCTCATTACACAGCTTTATTGGGATGGTGGATGGTCCTTGAAACTGGTCACTGTACAGATTCAAGTGTAGGAAGCCTAGTGAAGTATCTAATTACATGGCATGGCTTTCCAAGTAGAGGAAGCACTGCACAAGTCACACTGACTAGAACACTGGTGTGGACAAGAGAGTAAGAAGGGATGTTATCAGAGTCTTTATGTGGAAAAGACCATGGGTGCCAAGGAAAAGAGTTTGCACTTACCTACGTTGTCAAAATAAGATTTGCTAGTTGAAAACAATTGCATTCATTCTGGCTAGTAAAAGTAGGAAAGGGATTTATTAAAGAGTATTAGACAGTTACAGAATATCCAAGAGGTAAGAAAGCCAGATACTGAGCCTCAGAATCAACATCAATGCCCAAGCTCACTCTAGGTATTGTGGCACAACACCTGTTGTGTCCGAGATTGGAGAGGGGGACCACTTGCATTGTCATCCCTAAAGAATGGGACTCACCCAGCATCCTACTTTCCTGAAGTTAGACACATGGCCTCCTTAGGTTATTTAATCCTCAAAATCTTGCACAAATGAATCGTGTGGACAGAGTTTAGACCAGATTTTCCTAGTTTCTGCCTTAGGGAAGACCAGACTTATAATTTGGAAAATTCTAAAGTAGAGGAGGATTTTCAAATGAAAACATTGCCTTAGCATAGATGAACAGAAGTCAGTAAAGTCATATGGTACATATTGCATATAAGAATTACTGGAGAGCATGATGCTCAGTGAAATAAGCCAGACAGTGAAAAATACCATATGATCTCACCTATAAGTGGAACCTAATCAACAAAACAAACAAGCAAGCAAAATATAATCAGAGACAATGAAAGAAAGAACAAACTGACAGTGATGAGAGGGGAGGTGGGAGGGGGATAACAGGGAAAAGAAGGGGAAGGGGTAAGTCATGGAACTTGAATAGAGGACTCATAGGAACGGACAATCGGGTGGAGGTTGACTGTGGGGGCGGGAGGTGGGGGTGGCGGGGCAGGGAAGAGCAATGGGGAAAAAGATGGGACAACTGTAACTGAACAACAACAATAAATAAATAAATGTCATCATTTAAAAGATAAAAAAACATTAATTTCATTGTTTTATTTTCTTAAAAGTGTCAATATAGTGGACAGAAAGTAAAAGTCCATTTGAATATTTGATAACATGAAGATTAAATCTGGAAATGTGGGCTGCTTTGAGTAGCAATATAGTCTGAAACAAGGGCTTGGAAGTCAGAAGGAGTTGGAGTTTAAATTTTCACCCTATCAGTTAGTCATTGGGTCATCTTCATTGATTTCCTTATCCTCATCCTCTTCCTCTGGATGACAGGGACAGTAACAGAAGTCTCTGCGGTGCTACTGCAGAACTAAATGAAAGGAACTAACGATGCATGCAAAGTCCCTGGAAGAGAATTACCAGAAGGCAGATCCTCAGATTTCTTATTCAGGACTCTGCACCTCTGATTTAGTACCAGGATGGTTTCTCATTATTGTGAACATAAAACCCCCTGTTTTTGCCCATCCCCTTTCTTTCTGCTTCCTGTCTCTAAGGACAGCAATAAACCATATACAGAAGCCCAATTAGGCATGCACAGTTCCTGTCTGTCTTATCTTAATCCTGCCAGTAACAGAACAAAGGAAACTGTGAGTGAGGAGTGCAGACAGAGCTCCCATTGATCTCAATTACTGTCATGAAATTGAGTCTTCTGTCCGACATCTAAATTTAATGCTTCCTTTTCCCTGAGGATCAGTCCCTCACTGTTGCATTCTATTGTACCTGTGGTTGGCCCGTCACCATCTACATTGCTCTCTTCATCAGGATGATGGAATTGTGCTCATTTACCTAGCATCTCCTGCCCGTGCTGTTGGCTTCCCAGATCCACGCTCTAGTCTTCCGACATTCATATCTGAGTCTTTTCATTTTCTCTGCTTCAACACCTGGGCAAGAACTTGATTGTGTTTTGGCATCCAAAGAATTGATTTCCATGGATGAGCAAGAAGACAATTTTTCAAAACCTCAACAAGATCAGTGTAGGCTTTGCCCAAAGGATGAAAACATATTCTGAAGTGAATTACTTTCCTCTTTATTTGGGTGCAATTAGGAAAGTTAATGATGGGTAATTTTCAGCATGCATATGCTTTCACTTTGCTGATTTATAAGTAGGCATAAACATAATTAGGTGTGCATATGCATGCTCGCCGTTTAATGGGCCCTGCATTCCTAGTAATTAGGAGGCTCAGCATGTTGTGTATGTGTCATTTTTCAGGCTAAGGTATAGAAAGCCTTTCAGACTGACTATCCCCAGGAAATTCCATGGAAATGCAATGTATATAGTTATATGAGAAATAAATGGCATCTTAGGATACATTTACCATCTGTTTTTCTGCTTAAATAGATTCAATAGATTTAGAAAATGTATCTTCCTAAAGTAGAGGTTCCCTTTTTTAAGTTCTCAGTTCTTAAAAATTAGCAGATTTATAGTATTTGCAAACTAAAAGCACATAAGAGAGCATCCACTTTAGATGAGAATGATGTTGCAGACTCAGTGAATTAAAGTGATGTTCCCAACATTATATATTTATTAAGAAACCTATCAACTACTTACCAAAAGGTGAAAGAAGGACGTATTTTGATTGTCAGTGTGGCATCTCCCTGGAATCCCAACCTTTAATTGAGGTGTTTCTCTTTTTCTTTTCTATTACTGAACTCTCCATTCAATGAGGCCTAAGAAAAATTTCTGTTTCAGCTGTGAAAGATGAAATATAGTCAAATATCAATTTTATGAGAAAGCGGTCTTCTCTCCTTTAATACTCTGAGATACATTTTTCTTTCTTCATATTTGATGAAACCCTCTGGCCACCTGGAGGGCTCTCTCCTGACCCTCCACACCTAGTTGAAAGTGTTGGCTGGATACCAGTCCTTTCACACCTAGATCAATGTTTATCCACGGTGGCGACCTCAGTTCTGGGGCATTTGCTGAGTACGCTATTCGGTAAAACGCACTGTAAAGTGGCTCCCTACTTTTTCTTGAATAGGCCTATGAAAAATTGCATAGCCTATTTTCCTTCCTATTTGGTTTCTTTGGCTGGATTACAACCTCTTCGAGAAGAGCTGTTGAGTCTTTTTCTCTATGATAGACACTGATTTTCACTTTTTTGAAAGTTCATAACAACCATATAAGATGCTTTATGATTATTGTTCCCGTTTTTCAAAAATAGAAATCACGGTTCAGAGAGGTCAAATAATTTGCCCAAGGTCACACAGCTCATCAGTGATGGAGAGAGGTGTCACCCCTGTAACCGTGTGACTCCAGCACACGTGTTCCTGTATCCCTGTCTTCCTGCACTTAGCATGGGGCTTCCTTCAAGTAGGCAGCTAAGCACATGCTTGGCAGTTTGATTTGTTATTTATCTGGGAGCAGCAAAGTGCATGTAACTTCAAAGCTGTAATTCATTCAGGCCTTACCTCCTCTTCAGAGGCCACTAAAAATTGCTGCCCATGTCAGCTCACTTCTGAGACTAGAAATTACATTGCCATTTTCTATAAAAATATTGAGACATGCACAGCCACTGAACCAAAAGTGGCTGTTATATTCCATTTTCTAAAATTGCAGCAAAGAGAGTGAGCTTTCCATTCCGATACCAAATTGCCTCTTTTTTGGCCTGTGTTCTTTTTATTCATACATACATATATATATACTTAGTGTCATTTCAGCTCAGAAAAACTGGTTATCTTTCACAATAGATTTCCTCTGATGGCAGACTGCTCTGATCTCCAGGTGTTGATGAGTTGGATGTTATCAGTACCGTAGAAATAAAAAAAGAACAGTGCAATAAAATAGTGCATAATAGGCTGAGTGATTTGGAAGCAGAATTTTTAGTGCCGCATCAGTATCAGGTCATGAGTTCTGTGAAGTGTGATAGTATCATTTATTCTCTACATCAGTGGATTTATTTATTTTTTTTAAAGAATGTGAGTATTTCATTTGAGAGAGATGTGTGTGTATGTGTGGTAGTCTGTCTGGAAAAAAATCCAGCTATTCTTAGTTGGACCTAAGAATCCAACTATTCTTGTTATATCAGGAATAGTTTGCGAGACAGCGATGTAACCTGGCAGCCAAGGAGAGTGGATCGGAATGCACATGTGTGAACAGTGACAGTTTCATTGTACTAAATGGGGGGGGGGGGAGACACCATTGAGTGAACACCTATACTGTGTTTCTGTCACATTCAAAATGAATGAGCGAGTAGATTAAAGAAATGGCATCGAATTTTGCATTAGGCCGCAGCTATGGGCAACTGGTGATTGGCAGCTTCACCACGACAACATTCCCGCTCACACATCAGGTCTCGTGCAGAGTCCTTTGGCAAAACATCAAATCACCCAGGTGACTCAGCCCCACTACAGCCCAGATTTGGTGCCCTGCAACTTTTGACTTTTCCTGAACCTAAAATCACCTTTGAAAGGGAAGAAATTTCAGATAATCGATGAGATTCAGGAAAGCACGACAAGGCAGCTGATGTTTATTGGGGGAACTGTGTGAGGTCCCCAGGTGTCTACTTTGAAGGGGACTGAGGCACCATTGTCCTGTGTACAGTGTTTCTTGTATCTTGTATTTTCTTCACTAAATGTCTCTATTTTTCATAGTACATGGCTGGATACTTTCTGAACAGATGCACACACACATACATATACAGAAAGAGCGCACTTCCCTTATAGAAATTAAACGTTTTATTAATATATACACATATAACATTATTTTATGTGTTTTATGTACATCACACACATTGTGCATGTATTTTATGTATAATTATTATGTATTAAGTATAAACTTTATGTGATATTTATGCATTTTGAGTAATTTATTTGTGTATATTCCTAATATAAAATTACTTCACTTATGTTATATACATAAAGTATATCTTGAATGAATTTTTATGTATAATTATTTTAATGTACTTATATATTAAGTATATATTTTGTGGTTTATGTATGACTTATTTTATGTATAATAAATCATTATTTATTTATGTATTTTATGTATTTAATTTTTTATTTAAAAAATGTCTTTCTATCTCTACGGATAGACTGGTGGAGGCGGGTACAGCCGTGTTCTTCTGCACACTCTCTCGTACCCCCAGCATCAGAGTGACCTGAGAGCGGGGGCTGCAGAAGGTCTAGGTGGCGTCCACAACAGAAGCTCCCAGCACTGCAGGTGTTTGTTGTGTGTGTAAATGAGTGAATGAATAACAGGACTACCACCTGGCTCCTTTTTCTACTGTACCCTCTCTGTTTTTCTGTTAGAGTTTTGCTCTTTCCATCTCCTTTTTGAGTGTTTTTCTATACACCTCCTGCACCATGATGAAACTAAGCAGCCATCTTTGCTCAGTGGACAAGTCTTACCAATTTCAAAATCCTTTCAATCCATCACCTTGCTTCAGGTCCTCGTTCACAGAATACTTCAAGTTATCTTTCTGAAAAGCATATTTCCAGTGCTCCCAGTGATCTCTTTTCAGATTCCTCTAGTCAGTGTTTAGAGCTGAGTAAAACACCTAAAATGCCCCTTCACCACTCCTGGGCAGCTAACACCTGCCACGATCTGGCTTCTCCTGACCTTCTCCCTGGGGACTCCACCTTCTCAGTCCAGAACTTCCCATACTTCTGTCCTGCTAGGTCTTCTGTCCCCAGAGTCCTGACAGTCAAATAAGTACGAGAGATTGCACTAAATGGGTCTTGATGTTACAGGCCTTCTCAGGGCCTTTACTCTGCAAAGTGATATAGGAAATTTTGGGCATAGCATGGCATGTTTTCCAAATTAGTTTAACACATGACTACCCTTCCTTGTGCTTTTCCTCTTTCATTTTGAGCAAAACCTGTCAAATGCCTTGGTGTGCTAGGAGAAGTGCTACTTTAGCCATTCTTGAGAGCAGCGTCCACATCCCAGCCTCCATCTTCGCTCTACTGTCCCACCTTGAATGTTCTCTATTTCATCCACTGGGACAAATCACATGCTAATCTGAGAGATTAAAAATTTGCTACACACTAAGTTTGTGTTGCCATCAAAATAATCAAGCTACACATTTAACTGGGCCTGGGAAAGTGGGTTCTGACAGCAATTTGAGGATTTCCACGGGGAAGGAATCGATTCTAGTGAAAGAGGGGGAGTTAGTCAAAAACAAGACAAAAAAACAAAGGAAAGTACAATGGTATCGACTGAAGAATAAAAGCTTCAGCGGGTGCAATCTAGTGACAAAGTTAGATGATACAAAATCATACAGAGAAGCAGATGATAACAGAGACCGAGAAAGGTGAGAGATCATCACCTACCTGATTGAGGGTTACTTCATTAGAATGAAGAAGGTAGAACCCCAGTTGGAAGGGACTGACAGAGTGGGTATACATGGCAGTGTGCCAAAGACTATACACCCTCTATGTTTTAGAAAACAGGTAGTGAGTCCGCAGAAAGAAATAGGGTATACTCGAAGGAGCACTGCAGTCAAATAAGGGATTTTTGCTCATGAGTCAGGATAGAGGAGAAGTGGGATGCGTATTTAAAAGCAGAGGGAAGGAGCCTAGGAGGATGGAGAGGTTGACTATTCTAGAAAGAAGGGATCTGACTGTGGGCAAAATGATCCCTAAGAGGCAGGAGAATGGGCTCAAAAGCAAAGGAGTGAGTGAATCTAATGAACTTCCACAGTACTGGAGGGAACGGAACTGATGTAATCTTTCCAGAAATAGAGTTGGTAGCGAGTATTGAGTTAAATATGGTCAGATCCTTGGACCCGGGAACTCTGTTTATAGAAAACTTGCCTATAGAAAGAAGCAGAAATGTGCACTCAGATAGGTAGCCAAGGCAGGGCATTACAACTGGGACCAATCCAGATTCTGAAAAGTGTATAATTAATTAATTTATGCCGTGCATTTTATGGAAAGTTGTATTTTCAACATGGTTTAATGACCCAGGAAAATGCTTGATTATTAGGTGAGATGAACATATTCAAAAGCTATATATACAAAGTGATTGGAACACTGATAACACACACACACACACACACACACACAACGAGGTAGATGGGGAAAAGTTAATAGCAGTTTTCTCTGGATTGTGTGACCATAGATGATAATTACATTCTTTTGGTTGGGTTCCCATATATAAAATTTCTTCATGGAAAAATACTTATTTATCCCCCAAAGTATTTGAATCATAGGCTTTAGTTTCAATTCTGTCACTTCTTACATTTGAAGTTATTTAATCTTTCTTACACATGGGGAGTGTATCCAGTCATTCACAGACTCGGACATCTCCCAGATTCAAAGTCCAATGCCCTTGCTCAGTAATTATGTGATTTTAGAGTTCCCTCTTTGTAACTTGGTTCCCTCATCTGTGAAAGACGGTTACTAATAGTACCCACTTTGTTGGGGTCGTAAGGAAGTTAAACAAGGTGACGAGCATACAGAAGAGTGGTTAGCACAGAGTAAACCCTCACTATGCAATGCCAGCGCACGTAACTCCAAAACAGGGTTATCTGCCTCAATGAGTTGTGGACATTAAATTAACTAATATATTTTAAAACGTATCTATTGGGGTCTGACACACTGGAGACCTTCAAGAAATATTCATTTCCCTTTATTCTTTTTTCTTCCCTGCCTTTCCCTTTTTCCTTCCTTTTGAGAGGGGCAAGCTCTCCAAACCAGCAGGCAGGAAGTCAGATGTAGAATGTGCTGCCATCTAGTGGACCAAGGCAGCAGGCTTTTTTTTTTTTTTTAATGCCTCAGGAAATCACATAAACCTATTTCTCATAGACACTGGATTTCTGCTGTTCTTGACCTTTGGAAGACTGAGTTGCTTTTGATTCCTAATGCTGGTTTGTAGACCGTTTTGATTTGTGAGGCAGCGGAGCCAGAACCGATGGTATTTCTTTGTAAAGAATGAGGAATGGAAAGCCACACCCACTCTTTCCAGAGAGTCCCCGTCATCCTGGCTGAGAAGTGAACAGGATTCAGACCAAGAAAGGGTGGTCAAGGAGGCACCTCAGGCCCTTGTGGGGCATAGGCCTCTGAGGTGACTGGAGAGGAACTTGCTCCACCTCCACCCAGGGTGAGGACAGAGAGACAAGAGCAGTGCAGGCCACTGTGCAGAACAGGCTTCTTCATTCTCCTTTTTTTCTGGGGTCCAAGGACGTGTTCAGGGCATGCTAGAAACAGTGTAGGTTAATAAACACCTGTCACACCTGCAATGAACCCGTTTCTCAGTGGTCCCTGGAGGAAAGCTCGGGGCAGAAAAACTGCATGGACCTCCGGGCCTGTTGTAGTCTCTCCTTAGCCCTGTGATACTTGGGAACTTATAGCACATCTCTGGGCCTTGGTTTCTCCAATTTCAATTTGAGAATAACAGTGATCATGGCATACAATTGTAGGGTGACATGAAATAATGTGCATGAACATGTAAGATAATGTGTAAAAATCACAGTGTTTGATACCTGCTGGTGTATTAAAAAAAAAAAAAAAAGCTTTCTCCTTTTTTCCTAGGTGGAGGCTGGGAGCTAGAAGTGGCTATGCCAGGGTTCCCAGAGTCCATCATTTGAAGTAGACAGGTTCTGTGATCAAGACATCAAGCCCAGAAAAAGAGTCCAGGCTCCAGATAGGCAAATTAAAAATTGTCCATCAATTACTTGGGGTCCACTGTGGGCTATTTCTTAGTTAACACAGTTGGCTGGGAATCGATGGACCTGGGCTCCAAGCCCAGTTCTTTCATTACCTCCAAGTGTGCCTTTGAGTAAGTGTATACCTTAGTAATTTATTCCTGTGCCCAGAGAGGTGAAGCGGCTCGTTCAATTTTACTTATCTGGTCAGGGCTAGATTTCAAACCCTTCATCTGCCTGATTTTAGATCCTGGTACACTCTGATTACAGATATTTTGACATAAAGTGGCCATTTAACTTATTTTGAAGTTGAATGTTTGCCTACTCAGTCTATCATGGAATGAGACTTGTCAACATTAATATCCTCACATTGCTCAAAAATCAAGGCAGTTTTTAGAGAATGGGTTGGTTTAAAATAAGGTGATTCTAAAAGTTCAGAGATCACCTAGAATCTCTGAGATTTGGTCACTCTTTACTTGGGACTTTTTCTTTAGCATGCACATTTTACAGTCTAACCTGGAGAAGAGACTGGATTTGGGGGAATAATGTGGGGAATACAAGAAAGAGAAGAAAGGAGTTCTTTGGGGTCAGTATGCTTTGTGGGTTGGTGAAAATATGAACATTCACCTTCTCCACCCTCTTGCAGCCTCTGATTTTGCTCCCTTTCCCTCACCCACCTGCTCATATAGCATAGCTCATACTTGCATATACCCATTGCCCTTTTTCTGACAAGTCATGACATAGAAGTTTGGGGTCAGTGGTCCTGGCCTCAAATCCCGAATCTGCCACAGACTGAATATGTAAGGTCAGGAAAGTCACTTTACTTGTTGATCTTCAAAGTTTTCATCCATGAAATGAGGATGTCACCCACCGCTGAGTGGTATTGTACACATTAAATCAGTCCTGGACAGGGCACACCAGTTCATGAGAAGTTGTTTCATCTTCAGTTAATCTATCCTTTTCTTGTTCCAGGTGTTCCCAAGCAACATCTAAACATTGTTCTCAGGACCCCTGTTCTTGACCTCTTGGGGAATTGTGAACAACCTTGAGGTTGTAGAGGATTATTGCATGTGTTTGGTTTCTAGTAAAGCTTAATCTTTTACTTTTGGATTTGCCTGCTGTTTGTGGGCTCCTTGGAAATAGGAAGGTATACTATACAATATACCACTGAAGAGTATATTGTCTCTTGAATGTCATGTTGTATAATGAAGCCTGGTGAGTTGACTTAGTCTGAGTAAATTAAAATGGTTGTTGGGTGTGAGAAAAGCAAACCACAATGGATTGAGATTCTCTTTTTCATTGACTATAGCTTAAAAAATAATTTTGAGGAGCTAAGAAAAGAAACATATAGTCCAGCAAAAGAGGCAGTCATGATATGATAATGCAGAAATGCAGCCACCCTAACATGCATACATCACATCCACACAAATAAAAAGATATTAGAGTGCTCATAAAAATAAATAGGATTTTAATTGTATGCCTTTTTAGGTTATAAAAATAGCATCCACTTAATTTAAAAAGTAATAAAAGCAAAAAAGAAAAATTCCAAGGATATGTCTTCCATAATCCCGTAACCCAAAGACAGCACCTGTTTACATTCTAGAGAATTTTCTTCAAATAATAAAAAGTTTTTGTTAACATGTAAGCATAATTCAAGTTCAGCATTTAAACACATAGAACAAGTTTTTTGCAGTAACTCATTGAAGAATGTTTTGTTCTCAATATCTTTCATAAATTCCCACACAGCTCATTTGGTCTCAGAACATGATGAGTGTATCAAGAAAAGAGGGTAACTAAGAGGCTTTCTGGTGGCTGACTCAGAGGAGAGAAAAGGAATCTTGTCAATAAAGTCAGATCGCACCTGAAAGGCCTTTAAAGCCTGTAAGAATGCAGCACCCCATTACAGTGTGGGGGGAGTTGCCCTAACACCAACAAGCAACTCTCAGACAACAGCCGGGTATCTTACAATTCAACTGAAGTTTGACACTTTCTATCTGGAGATGGCATCATATTCCATAGGTTACGGGCTCAATCCCACAACACCACCCTCTGCCACACACACACCAGATGCCATTTGCAAGTCCAGGTGAACATTTCCCTATGTTCACCAACTCCAAAGCCCTCTGAACCTACGCCTTTGAGTTTTTATGGAGGCTTCATACATTACATGGTTGATTAAATCATTGGTCATTGGTGATTGAACTGCATCTCTAGAACTTCCCCCCACCCTGAAGGGTAGAAGGGTGGGACTAAAAGTTCCAACCTTCTAATCACATGGCTCTTTCTCTTGGCAACCAGCCCAGATCCTTAGGTACAGTCCACCTGTCACCTCATTTACATAAAAAAGAATATTTGTCTCAGCACAGGAAATTCTAAGGGTTTTAGAAGCTCTGTGCCAAAAATGGACGTGAAGACCAAATATATAAATAAATAAATAAATACATAATATTATAAGTCACCATATCATAGCTTATTTCTGCTTCCACACTTCTGTTGTCATTTGAAATAGCAGCTCAAAGACTTCCCTAGTGGAAAAGGCCAGAGAAACAAGCTTTACTTGCCTTGCCACCTTCAAGCAGGCTGCCTAGTTCTTGCCAGATAGAGGACAATCTGAGCAACTGGGATCTGTCACTTCAAGTCACAGAATTATAAGTACAGCAGAATCAGCCTAAAATGGTCCTATTTTATTTAATGAGGTCCTGAGTTTCAGAGACAAGAGACCCAAACACAAGTCACATAGCCAATGCATGCTTAGAAAAGAGAACTTTGGCCTCCAGCTGCATCTGGAACCTAAATCTTGCTCGTCCCATCTCCCCACCCCCAACATGCACAGGAAACCAAGGGACCAGGACAAAACCAGAACTTGAACACTGGAACTTTTTCAGGAGCAAAGAGTCTGTTGTCCAGGAAGATCTGGAGTTATGCTCTCTACCATAAATGACCAAGGTCCAAGGTCATGCAATTGACACTTGCTCCACCAGCACTTCCATATACCTTTTCCTCCAACCCCTTAAAAACTCCGTATCCTATCCAGTAAACAAGATAGATTGGAGGCACCATTAGGTCTTCCATCTTCTTGGTTGGCTGCTTTATGATCAATAAACATTTCCTCACTCCATACTCTGACATTTTGAGTTTTTGCTTTTCAAAGTGTTGGGCATGCAAATTTGGGTTTGGTATCAGAATCTGTTCACACATATTTGTTACTTTCATTCAAATTACTCACCTTAAGTATTTGAAGTATAAGGGTGAGAGTAGAATGAAGGGAAAGGGCTAGAAAGCGTCTACAAATTGCTTTTATAACCTGCAACTGTAACCAGACCACTTTTGTGCCAGGGGCTGGCCCTGCCCGAGCGTGGTCTGGGAACTTTGTGTGCCAGGCAACCTCCAGGTTTTTGACTCACCCAGAAAAAACTTCAAGGACAAGTCAGAGTGAGAACAAAGCAAGTTTTATTCAGGTAGAGAATAAGAAGGAGGCCAGGCACAGGCACCACTTTGAAAGAAGCAAAAAGTACGTTACCGAGTGGATGTGGACCAACTCATGGGTGAGTTGTACATTTGATCAGTTAGTTCTTGAGATTTTATGCATTTTCAAGGGGAGGGGGTGTCTCCAAGCTTTGTGGGACCAAATTCTGACTCCACCTTCTGGTTGGGAGGGGTCCTGTTCCTGACACGGTCTGTTCTGGAAGTGTCAGGGCGCTGGTTCCTTCTGGCTCCTTGGCTCCCTTCTACTCGTGGTGCCAATTTTCATCATGACGCATGATGGTATAATGAGTGTTGGGGTTGTTCTCTGGTCAGTTTTTTCCTCCATCTTGAACTGGTCTGGATCTAACCGGTTTTTGTTATCTACCTTCCTGACTAAGGTGATTTAAACCATCTGCTCTTGGGCATTTTCAGTTAGGGACGATAGGGTCTTGTAATTTATTAGTTGGCTGTTAATTGCTCAGCCGTTCTGGTCACTTGTCTCAGTTCCCTCATTCCACTTGCCAGGGAATTTTCCTTGTTTCTTGCTAACCTGTCTCACAACCTTCCAAAGTTCAATAATGGTGAAAAATTGCTGCAAAGTTTCCCACTAGAGCATCAAAATACATTCAGGAAGAAAAAGAAACCATTTGGTTTGCTGAATGTTAAGGTATTTTATTGCCCCTTTAACATTAGAATCAGAGAAGTCTTCCAATATAAACCTAATTCTAACAGAAAGACATTTATAATGAGTTTTTAACCTTCTCAAAGTCAGTAAGTTCTCATCTCTCAAATTCAAATTCACGTCAGTGCACACAGTGATTACTCATACCCATGAGGTAGAAGAGCTGGAGGAAAGATTATTAGGAAAGACAGTCTATTGTGGTAACCATCACCTTTTGTCTGGAAGGTCTAATCTTCTGCTTTAATTTTCCACAGATTCCCTGCCAGGCTACTTGGCATCCTATGCTAACTCTTAAAAATTTTGATATTATAAATTTCGTATCTAGGAAACTTACTGCTTTGTTCTTCCTTTCATACAGATTGACCTGTGGCTGTCCAGAGTGTGTTGGAGGGTTTTCAGCAGACACATTCTGAGTCATGGGTTGGGTCAAGGAAAGCCTCTGTTGCATGTTCTGAGCAACAAATCCATCTTGTCTTCAAGGGCTTTGGCAGAGATGGGGAAGTTAACTTCCAAGTCTATTTCAATAATTAGACCCCTGTGCACTTGTTATTCTACTTCAACAAATTCAAGGAAGGTATCCAAGAATGGTTCTATGAAAATAGTACTGAGCATCAAGTCTGGAGTGTAAGATGTAATAAAGTGAAAGATGAGAAAGTCAATATCAAGGTCACTACTCAGATATAAAAGAACAATTTGAGATTAGATGGTGAGGACAGTGAGCTGAGCCAGCACTTCAAGAGTTTGTCTGTAAGTATTTTATGGGTTTTCAGCAGGGGAAGCTTCCTGAATAGAAAAACCTGGACGAGGGTAAAGACAGGGACCTCCTCCTTTCCATAAGTGTGGAAAAAGAGATTTCATGCAGATTCACTGCTCAAAAGCCTAGCTGGTCATGTAATAATCATGAAAGTCTTTTCAAGCCACTGCGAAAAACAGTATGGAGTTTCTTCAAAACATGGAACTGCCCTTTGACCCAGCAATCCCACTTCTGGGAATATAGCCTAAGCCTCCTGAAACACCAATCAGAAAGAATATATGCACCTCTGTGTTCATAGCGGCATTATTTAAAATAGTTAATATCTGGAAATAGCCCAAGTGCCCATCAGTAGATGATTGGATAAAAAAGATATGGTACATTTACACAGTGGAATACTACATGGCTATAAAAAAGAAAGAAATCTTACCCTTCAAGACAGCGTGGATGCACCTGGAGGACATTATGCTAACTGAAATAAGCTAGTCAGAGAAAGGCAAATACCATATGATATAACTTACATGGGAAACCTAATGAAAAAGTAAACTGATGAACGAAATAAAACCAGAGGCATGCATACATGGAACAGACTGAAAGATCTTAGAGTGGAGGGAGATGGGGGGACAGGAAGAGACTAGCCAAAGATCATAATGCATATATGCATAAGTCATGGACACAGACAACAATGTGGTGAAGGCTGGGGGAGTGGGGGTTGAGTGGAGGGAGGTAAAGGGGAGAGAAACGGGACATCTGTAATAGTGCCAACAACAATGACAACAACAATAATAATAATACTTCAGAAGAGTTTAAATAAATTTCACCTTTATATGGCATTGAGTTCATTTCAACCTTGGATGCCAATAGTTCTCAAGTATATTTCAAATATACTCTCCACTCCAGGCTCCTGTTATGTAGCAAATGTGTGAGAGGGCAATTGTATTTGAAAGACTTCCTGGGGAGAATGATAGCATGAAAACACATTTTCCATTGCACTAATAAATATGGTAGTAAAAACAATCTACCCCCCCCCCAAAAAAGAGGAAAGTCTTGTCAAGGCCTCTCCTCTATAAAGCATCATAGAGCTTGGATGAGAGCTGCCCTTCATCGGGATGCTTTGGGAGGAAACTACCAGCACAGGTGCCTCACACCCAGTCATATCAGCTTCCGGCCCTCCTGTATTTTATGTTTCAGTTCTGGCGGCCAGGTGGCTCCTGGCTCCTAAGAACACAACACCATGTTGTACCCCGTGCCTAAACTGAGGCCAAATTTTAATCCTCATCTCCAAATGAGGATTATATCTCAACAAAGCTAAAGCCTGGTGTTGGCAATCCCATTTCATTTCAAAGTGGGGAGTCTTCCCTTCATTCCCACTCCCCTCTCAGTTGGAATGCATGTGATTTGCTATCAGCAGTCTCTGTGTAGTCTCCTAGAATCTCCAGCCCTGCTTCTATCCTCCCCCATGGCTGTGATCGATTCACTTTGCAGGGAAAGCACCTTATTTTTCAGTTTTCAGGAATGCCTTCCAACATTTGTTCTAGGTGGACTTCCTGAGAGCTAGCTGCTTTTCTCCTTGATAGATACCTGGGATGTCAATTATTATTTGCCTTCCCCAGAACACAGATGTTGGAGGGGAATTCCCTGTGTAATTTGCCTCACATCTTAAGTGCAAATACCTCTGAGTATTTCAGTACTACTGTGTTAGGATTGTCTCTATTACAATACCCTCTGTATTAGTCTAGGTTCTACGGAGACACAGAACCAAATATATATATAGAATTCACTCTTGTGGGAATCTGAGAATTCCCAAATTCTGCAGCAAGCTGGAAACCCAGGAGGGCTAACATTATAGTTCCAGTCCAAGTCCAAATGCTGGTTAACCAGGAATGTCAATGGTATAAGTTCCACTCTCAGTTCTAGTCCAAAGGCAGGAGGAAACCGATGTTCCAGCAAGATAGTCTGATAAAAGAGAGAGGATGTCCCCATAGCTTTTTGCTTCTATTCAGGCTTTCAGCAGACTGAATGAAACCCACTCCCTTGGAGAGCGCAATCTGTTTTACTCTGTGGACCCGAATGTCTATCTCATCCAAAAACACCTTCACAAACACACCCAGAATAATGTTTAATCAAGTATCAGAGCACCCTTCCCTCTTTTATCCTGGTAACTGGAAAGCTACTTTCTACTACCATAACCACTAAATTCAGGGTCATCAACCTGACTATGATGCTCCAGGAGCAAAGTTTCAATGCTCAGCCTTGGAGAAGATATAGCTGAAGAACTGGTCTTTTGTTATTGCTTTACTGTTATTGTCTTACTGTTTCTAGTCTCCCTTTCCTCCAGGTGCATTCCTTACAACCCACCTTCCTATCTTATCAGGCTCTGTCCCCACCCATCCCACAGCCCCCACCCCTGCCTGATCCACTGCAAAGGTTTGTCACACAGACATCAGGGTTTACCCCTGTGGGAGCCGACTGTGTTCCTACCTTAGTCTTTGCTGGAAACAAATTCCCAAATGCATCGTAATAGCTGTAACAACAGCTGTCCTCTCTTGTACACTCACTGTACTTCCTGTTTGCTGTATTTTACATAGATCGGCATACTAAATCCTCACAACTCTGTGAGTGACAATGATTTCTAGTTTGCAGATACTGTTACTGGACTTGGATTACAAACTTGCCCAAGGCCACACAGCTATTAAAGGTAATGCCACAATTTAAGTGAACACGTGTGACTCCACAGTGGGTGCACACCATCATTATGCATGGACTTCCTGCCCCCTGCCTCTTCAGATTGTCACACAAAAGACGGAGTAGCTGGCTCAAATGGAAAATTTCACCCCTGATTCAGTCTGGTAGCTCCAATAGATACAGATACATGATCTTTTACAAGCATTGGCATAAACAGAAGTTTGAAAATCTGATGTGACTTCTCTGAGCAATTAAGAGGCTGTATTCTGTAGGCATGCCATTCACACTCACTATTCATCATCACAGACTTTCAGACACTGAAGGTCATGATTGAAAACACAGTTATTTTGAGAGATGGCTGTTCTCAAAAGACACAGTAGGACCATTGCCGAATGATTTCAACTCAGATCTATATTCAGAGATGAATTCTTCTTTCAGCTCAAATGACGCAGATTTGTTGGTTGGGATGTGAGTAGGAGGTGAGGAGATAAAAGGGGGGATACTCATTTTTATTGCTCACCTTTTGATAGTTGCCTATATCCCCTGTGCTTGGCAAATTCCAGTTCCTTCCTGTGGCCTGCCATCCCCATTTCATTAATTTGTTAAGGAATATTTCTCAATGAGGGCACGGCTTTAAGGAGAATTGACAACTACAGACACCTACAAAATGAAATGTTTTTGCAAAAGGATGCAAAGTTTTTGGGGTCATGTTTTCCTCCAAACCCCTGGTGGGAATATGTTAAAAGCACTTCCACCTTCACCCTGAGGTTTTGCTTTCTCATCAAATACATCCCCTACTCCCGTACCTGACCACCCCGAAGACCTGACAATACGGGGCGCAAAGGTATGGGAGGGGAACTACGATGCATATAAATAATGGATAATACTAAGTGGTAAATTGAGTTATGGGGCTTAATCTCCTGGTTTTCTGTAGTAACATTATATATTCACCATCTTGCCTTTTCAGAATAGTGTGTATTTCCACCCCATGCCTTTCAGGGAGCCCATGTGACTTGATTAGCCAGTTGGTTTTCAGCAGATGTGTCATGAGCCAAGGCTGGCATCCTGCCACCTGTGCCTTCACTATGAGAAGAGCACACCGTCAGCACCCACTGGTCCCAGGATGCATAGAGGCCCATGGAGCAGAGCTGAAATGGACCTACAGCTTGGGTTCAAGCTGAGCCCACTGCAGCCCAGGTCACTCGAATCTCAGCTTTAGGCAAAAGCAGCAAGAGACCTATCGCATGTTGTCATACCTTCTTTCTAGGCATAAATGTTCATTTTTGTAAGACACTGGATTTTGCAGGTGGTTTGTTATGTCACATTTTTGTGAAAAACAGCTTGACAGATGTACAAATCAAACCAGGAATAAGAAAATTATTAGATATGAGCCCACAACACAGAGCTATACTATATGCAATGTCAGATTCTACTAGTATTCACTAAGTGCCAAAACTGTGCTGGTCACTTTACACATTCTCTCATTTAGATTTCACAGCTATCCCGTGAGCTAAGTGTTGGTGCACTCAGTCCCTGAAGGTTTAGGGAAATTGAATGACCTTCTTAAGCCTCCACGGTTAAGAACTAGACCTGAATTGGAGATTTTCTATTAGACCTGCTTCTGCTTTGTAAAAACAATTTTCTTTTCTCACCTTAGTCCTTCTAATTGAATTTGTGCATATTTCTAAAGTAGGATAGAAAAAAAATAGTAAGAATACTTTGTAATTGACTGCATTGAGTGGTTTACTGCATGTTCACATAGTTCTCTATTTTTTTCCCATTGCTCAAGTTCATGCTTGCAAGATAAGGACGCTTGGAACGACCCTGCCATTTTACAGATTGGGAGGCTGGTTCACCCAGAGGGCCTCATGTTCCCCTTGACCCAACTTTATGCATTTCTTCCTGATTTTAGGCCCCTGACCTCTGTTTTTAATGATCATTTGCTTTAGAAAATTCCCAATAAATTATTTCTCCACTCTTTGGAAATGTAAATGTTCTCCTTGCCTTTGCTAGTTTTACAACCTAGGAATTTCTTCTTCAAGGACATGGGTGACCCCTTTCAAATGTCATCTTCATTGCTGAGCCCCTACTGCCCTGTCCCTGTGGGAGGGCGGGAACCTGATTTCCATAAGCATCGGGTCACAGACACGAATAGTCCGACCACATTGCTCAACCAGCCTGCCCCCTAAAGTCACCCTGTACTATTCTGCTAACTCTCAACCCCTATTCAATGGCCTTCAACAATGCCTTTCTTGCCTGTTCCACTCCACCTGGTGCAATTTTTCTTTGGCATGAATAAGGAAATAATTCCTTTAAGAATTTTTGGTAAACAATGGTCAGAGCTTCAATTCAGTCACTTGGTTTCAAACCTCATACTTTCTTCTATCCTTTCCTTTTTAATCATACTCATTTATTATTGATATTTATGTTTCTTGCCTTTGCTTCTTTTCTCTAGTCTAGCTTTCATAGGGCTTTGTTTGTGGACTTTCCGTTATTTTTACTTGGTTTGTGAGATTGGGTGAAAGAGCCTTGGTCCAGAGTCTCAGCTTTTTTCCATTGTGTAGGAGAGGTTCGGCCTCAGGTCCGTAGAGACTGTTAGTCTCAGAGGATTGCTTTGTTTAATACTCTAGAAAATGCCCCAAAGCCTGTTATTGGAAGCAGTAATGTGGACTCCAAGATATTTTTAATTAAAAGTGTATTGTTTGAAGTCAGCCTTTGACCTCCTATTTAGTTCCAAGCGGTTCTTGCTGCTTGTTCATTGGGCTAAAAATTTCTCCTTTGCTCCACAGGATGGCAGTACAGGTTAATGTTAAACTTCACCGTACCCGTCCCTTCAGAATCTCACAGTGGGGTTTTGTTCAGAATTGGCACTCAACTCTCCTTTTCTCCATATGCCCACAGCCTTCTGCAACCCCGGCTCTCAACATTTCTCACTTTCCCCTTTTCTGAATCAAACAAAGGCAGTCTCTTCAGTTCAAAGAGGACATGTATGAATGAAGATCCATACAGTACACCAGCTCCATTATAAAAGACCCCAGACAGAGGAGGCTGGGCCCAACTGCCCACAAAACCACATGCAACTAAGCCTTAGTTCAGGGCTGGTGAGTAGCTGTTTATAAATAGCGGTGGTCAGTTACACATTGTCAGCAACCTGAGCTAATCGCTGTTAATCAATAAAGTCATTGAAGTGTAACAGCCTCATTGGCAGAAGATGGACTTGGGTCCAGGCGGGAAGGAAACAGTCTGGTGAGTACTCAGATGGTAATTACGTAATCAGGTCAGCCTGGTCTCAAACGAATCAGCTGTGGGGAAGTGTCGACAAAACCGTATTGGCGGCGGCTTTCTTACACCCCGGAAAGGTGAAGCGAGGAAAATACAGTCTGTGAAATTGGGAACACTGGGTACTGCCTGCAGACTTTAAGAAGCAAGAACAAGGATAGTCCTTGTATAAATAATTAGAATAACATTCAATTCTATTCTTCATAAAGGGTGATTTTTTGAAAAGCTGCCTTTTCTTCTTACCTCTTTAAATAGTAAGATGCTCTTCTAAGACACACATAGGTCAGTATTACATTCTTCTGGAGGAAATGACTACCTTACACCTTAAGTCTCATCAATTTTCATGGTCATGAGGCTTTCAAAATTGGGAATTAACCAAGAAAAAGGGGGGATATAACTAGAAATTTGCCCACTGAGGGTCTTATTTATATTGTTCCCCATAGCAGAGACATTATTTTATATCACTCCTTTTCCTTTAGTCCTTGTTAAAAATGGCACTATGAATTTTTGAAAAGCTAATGTCATCCCCTGCTCTTCATGTTTCAGTGCTTAGCACACGTTCATGACAGGACTTCCTCTCTGAAAATGCACTGGTTAGCTCTTGTGTACCAAACACAGCATGAAATCAAATTCCTGGAGAGCTGCACCTAAGAAGTGAAGACCTAACATTTCCAAGCCTAAAACTTTATCAAGGCCAAAATAAATGCCAACACTCTGCAAAATCACTGCTCAGTCTACTTCAATAAAATCTTTAACAAAAAATTATTGGAAAGAATCTCCTAAGCTTGCCATGGAAAGACCTAGAAATCCATAAAAACAGTAGTATTTAACTTTAGTCCTCTTTTTCAGGAAATAGAGGAAAATTATTATAGTATTATATGGTAGAAGTAATTTTTTAATATTACTTTCCCAATCTCAAACGTGTGTGCTGCAGGTTTGAGGAGAATGATGTATTTTTGAATGCAGCTAGAAAGGCTTAAAAAAGAAAGCCTTTTCTGGTCCCCATGGGGGGGAAATCAGCTTTAGACTGTTAGCAAACACATCTAAAAGTTCAATGAACTTCAGTTAGTTGCTATGCCAACCAGCAGAAGACCTGTCCAGATATGAATTGATCACACAAATAAAATCTCCCCATAGATGATGCTTGTTTGGTTTATGGGCATAGCCGTTGTAAAAACCCTTGAAAAATCATAGGTCTGTCAGTTTGGAGGATTTATTTGGACCACCATCCAAATTTCCTCCGTGTATTATAAAATACTTCATTTTTTTTAAGTAAAAAATTGAACAGTTGTTTTTGGGGTGGGCAGTGGGGGATACTTTTTTTCCTTTCCTTTTTCAAGTGTAAAAGTAGCAAACAGAGAGAGAGTTACATATAGATTCTGACTTTGAGAAAGAAAAGTGGCTGGAGTTAAAGAGATAAATCTTGGAAGATGTTTTCAATTTCAGTATCACCTTGTGATACGAAGTCTGACAACTCACCTTCATTTCTTAACGTCACACCTCCCACACCCTGCCATGGCGAGGGTCCCTGAGCAGTCTTTGTAGGAAGGCCCTGATGAATGCCTTTTGAAGAATTCCCTGGAGACTTTGTTTTGAGGTTTTAGTGCTCTGTCTCCACAGACTGAACTAGTCGGAGGCTAAATAAAGAGGCAATGTGGGTAACATAGCAGTTACCAACATCTAAGGGTTGGAGGAGAAAACAATAAGATGCTATCACATTTTTCCATTTGTATCCATTATTGTCCCCCTGGAAAGCCAGTTTGGATTATGTTTTTTTCTGTTCTTAGAATCCCCCTTCAGACCCACCAGGTGTGTCTAATGTGAGGAATAGAAAAAAATGGGCCAAACATTTGGGAATTGTTATGACATATATTATATGTGTATTCTGAATACATACATCAATATACAGGGGTGGGCAAAAGTAGACTTATAATTATGAGTACATTAAACATGGTTTATTCTTGTATCATTATTTATTAATTATTGTGTTACTTCTACATGAACAATTGTAAACCTACTTTTGCTGAGCCCTGTATATGCCTAGCAACACAAACATATGAAGTAGAGTCACCATTTATTATGTCTGTTTTGTATGTGACCTTGACCTACTTTAATTCCATATTTCTGCATATGTTCAGAAACCTTTTTAACTTTAATTTTTACCTCTTGAATCCACACACAAATTTGGATTCTTTAATGATGATCCTTGGTAACATCTGCAGGACTGACTTTTGTACGAAGTGTTAGTTTTTACCTCTGAATCATTCCCCTCATTCCTAACTTCTGAGTCTATGCTTTACCTTAGCTAACTTTGCCCTTGACCTCTTTGTGAGAGCCTTGCATTCCCCAATAAGGTATGAAACAGACGTTACAAATATTAATGATTTTAGATCAAGATCTTCCTGTAGATCAGGTTAAGGAACGTATCCTCGACAATGGGTATGGGAACTAATGCAATTCCTGGAGAAAGAATATTGGCTACCTGAACTATGTGCAAAGAAATGGATATGCAGTCTTTGCAAATAAGAAAGCGACAAGCCAAAGTGAATAAGTACTTCCCAGTGGGTTGCTTTACGTCCAAAACTCTCCTTTACGGTGTTGGTGCAACTGCAACAAAGGTGCACCTGCCTGCAATGTGATTGGTCTGTTTGCCCTGGACTGTCAAAGTGGATTGAATCTCCAACAGTGAGGTTACGGGGCTCTTCCTCTTTGGTGTCTGTCCCCCAGGAATTAATACAGCTCTGTACGCTGAAGTGAAGTGATTCTAGGTTTATATCCCAAAGCAAGCTCAGCTCAGGGGAACAGAGTCTTCCACCTTTCTACTTTGAAGTAAGGGTTTAGATTCAAGTACTGACTTGGAAAGAAAAAGAGAAATAGCTATAATACTATAAATAAATATTCACATTGTTATATATTTCTATAGGTAGCTCAATAAAGGCTGTGGCTTAGAAACTCTGCAAATTGCAGACAATTCTTAACCTGCTTTCGCTCTATCTGCTCTGTAATAAACCAGCATTGGGCTATTGAAAGAAAGAAATCTTGAGTTAAAAGATATGGTTTAAAAGTGTGCCCAAGTTAACACTTGTAGTTGTTTGGGATAAGTAATATATTCTGTGTCAATTAAAATAATCTGCTTCCCAGCTGTGGAAGGGATTGGTAGGAAGCATGGTGGTGTGGTAGCAGCCATGGCAGTGTCCATGGCAGTGGTAGCCTTCGCGCTCCACTCCCGAAGCGCTGAAGACCCAGGCTGTGCAGAAGAGCCTGTTCCAGCAGGATTGATGTTTTATCCCATTCCAATAATGCATGCGCCACTATACTGGGAAACAAAATTTGTCATCACATGTTATCCTTACAAGAAAAATGCACTCTTCTCCCCCACGCTCACCCAATGGAAAATAGTAGTAAACTGCAAAAAACATTAAGTAAGAAATGGGATTGGAGGCTGAGATGGAACAACCAGAGAGAAATGGCGGCATGATGACCAGAACCTACTGAGCAGCTGTGTAGCTGGTGACCATCGGCAGAGAGCTAAAGGGACAGCCATCATACTAATGACTGCTTTGGTTTTCCAATTCTCTATGATGGCTTAGGGGTTCTGCTGACGAGGTTCCCATATTCACTGCGGAAATTTGTGGGGAGTGAGGAAGAACAGGTGAGTTGATAGTGCCCAACATCCATTTTAATTAGAGTCACTTAATTTTGATCTGTTTTATATTTTGGGATCCTGTGAAGGATGTCATTTAAAGAATCAGGTCTATTAAAAAATGAAAACATTACCAACAATAAAACCTGTTACATATTAGGGAGCTCTGAAAGAATGTTTGGATCTTGTCGTTAAGTCAGTGAAAAAATAAAAGGGGAGCCCCCATGTGGTGATCCCCTCATCAGTGGGGCTCAAAGTGCACCCACAGTACAGGCCCACTGGCAACACTATCAGTATCTCTTCAGAACTTAACAATAAATGCAAATCTTTGGACCCTACCTAGACCTACCTGAAGCAGAAACTTTGAGGGTAGACCCCTCAAATCTGTATTTTAACAGGACTTCAGTTGATTCTGATACATGTTCAGGTTTGAGAACAACTGCCATTAGATTACCAAGTGAAGAAATGAGGTAAAATGAGCAGAAAGAAGCTACCAGTGCAGTGTCTACGGAAAACCTATTCTGACTATTGCCAGTCGGTCCCGTCCAATCCAAATTGTCAGAGAAGATTGGTGTTCAGTTTCGGGGACAGGAACATGCCTCCATTCCTTCTTTTCCTCAAATTCTACATATATCAGTCAAAATATAGCAATATCCTTGCAAGTTAAAGCCATTGAACACACCTTTGACAACCCAGCCTCAGGCCCAAAATGTTTATTTGAAAAAGGGCAGAGTTATATAGGCGTCAGTAGCAGAACCACCAACAAACTCTAGTTCTAGTAGACAAATGCTCTCTTGAATATTATGGACATCTTGGACCATCTTGGACCAGTGCTAGAGGAAGCTGTAGTCTGAGGGAATGAGGGAGAGTGAGAGGCTGTGCATTGCCTTCCTAGACTCAGCCATCTGCAGCTGGAGCTGCCTTCCTGAAATGAGAGATTCCCCTGTGTGAGGTGGTTCCCAGAGACAGATTCCACTGGAGTCTAAACCTGGCTCTTCTCAATGCTTTAGTTCAACGGTGTTACACCACTAGATGGCTCTAGAGTGTCTATCCTGCATAGGAAAGGCCAGAGATTTGAAAAACAGAGTGCACTTTGTGAGCCATCCTCAGCCATCTTCCTCCACTGTCAGCTCCCATTCAACCAAAAGTGATGTCTCTCCTTTTCTCTCCTCCCTCTTCTAAGAGTAGCCCAGTGATGGAGTCTCCAAAGGGAAAAACACATGTCTCAGAACAGGAAAGCATTTGTCTTCACATTCCAAACTTTCAACCCAGGTTGGTGATATGTGTATACTGAAAGAGTGAAGCAACAGTCTGTCCTTAAATTTTATAGCCTTTCATAACATAGGTGGTTGGGGTTATTAGGGGATGTAACAGCACAAAAACAAATCAGAGATTCCCAATGCTCAGTCTCGCTTTATCGAGGAAGGCTTAAAGATAATCTGGTAAGCATTATCTTTATCCACATTATCTTTCTATTTCCTTTCTAGAGGTGCTGGTTAGGGTGAAAATTTAAGTTGTTTTTCTTTTTTCAGTCTTTAACATTATTGTCATTATCATTATCTTTTTAATCTGTGTATGAACTCGGTTTCTTCTAGGCTCAGCTTTTTCTTTTAAGTTGACTCAACTCGATGGCAAACTTTAACATGGGCAGTCAGGTTTACCCAAGTCTCCTAGTAGGAAAATAAATTGTTTTTGGGATGGACATTTGAAATAAGAGAAAAGTAACCACTAACAGAAATTTCCCATCTAGATGCCTAAAAGAATTTGAACCAAGAGACAAAATGCCGGAGTTCAGAAGGAAGAAGGCTCTGGGTTTTGAAAAGTCACTATTTGTCAGAGTGGGAGGCAAATCAGAGTCCTAAGTAGTTTGAAGTCATGGGGATGCTGATGGCATGAGTAAGAAGAGGAAGTCAGCTTGCAGAGAAGAAGAGAGCATGTGTGAAGAAAATATCAGATAGGAGAGAAAATATAGACTAAGAAAGACGGACTGTACATTTATCTGAAAGAGTTCCCATGAGCACTGCTTTATTTGACTTCTATCAAACTGTACATGTGATTTTTTAAATTATACTTTATTGATTATGCTATTATAGTTTTTCCAATTTTTCCCCCTTTATCCCTCTTTACTCTGCATCCCCCAACCCTCCAGCATCCCTCCCACTGTTAGTTCATGTCCATGGTTTGTACATATAAGTTCTTTCTCTGTTTCCTGTACCAATTTTTACCTCTCCTGTCTATTTAGTGCCTACCAATTATGCTTCTTCTTCCCTGTAACTTTTATCCCCTATTCCTCTCCTACCCCTCCCCACTGAAAACCCTCCATGTGATGTCCATTTTTCTGATTCTGTTCATGTTTTAGTTGTTTGCTTAGCTTTTGTTTTCATTGTTTTTCTCTGTTTTATTTTTTAAGGTTTATTTGTTGATAGTTGTGAGTTTGTCATCATTTTGCTGTTCATATTTTTGATCTTCCTTTTCTTAGATAAGTCCCTTTAACATTTCATATAATAAGGGGTTGGTGATGATGAACTCCTTTGCCTTGACCTTATCTGAGAAGCACTTTATCTGCCCTCCATCATAAATGATAGCTTTGCTGGATAGAGTCATCTTGGATGTAGGTCCTTGTTCTTCATGACTTCAAACACTTGTCTCCAGCCCCTTCTTGCCTGTAAGGTCTCTTTTGAGAAATCAGCTGATAGTCTAATGGGCACTCCTTTGTAGGTAACTCTTTCCTTTCCTCTTGTTGCTTTTAAGATTTTCTCTTTGTCTTTAATCTTGGATAACTTAACGATGATGTGCCTTGGCATGTTCCTCTTTGGGTCCAACTCCTTTGGGACTCTCTGGACTTCCTGAAAATCTATTTCCTTCACCAGATTGGGAAAGTTTTCCTTCATTATTTGTTCAAATAAGTTTTCAATTTCTTACTGTTGTTCTTCTCCTTCTGGCACCCTTATAATTTGGATATTGGAATATTTCAGGTTGTCCCAGAGGTTTGTAAGACTGTCTTCACTTTTTTAAATTCTTGTTTCTTTATTCTGTTCCGGTTGGATGTTTATTTCTTCCTTTTGGTCCAAATCGTTGCTTTGAGTCCTGGTTTCCTTCCTGTCACTGTTGGTTCCCTGAATATTTTGCTTTATTTCTTTATTTCATTTTGGGTATCTTTCATTTTTCAACTAAGCCCAATCAGTTCTGTGGGCATTTTGATTACCAGGGCTTTAAATTCTCCATCAGATAGATTGGCTATATCCTTATCACTTAGCTCTCTTTCTGAGGTTTTGCTCTGTTCTTTCATTTTGGCCCTATTTCTTTTTTTGGCACACCTGATAAGTTGTAAGGGGCCTGGGCCGCAGGTATTCACAAGGGCAGGGAAACCCTCCTCCCCCTGCTGCAACGCTGTCTGTGGGGGAGGGGCAGGGAGGGAACAGTGCAACTCCCCTGCTCATCTCTAGTGCCCTTTCCAACAGACTGCCCTGTCAGACCGGGAGTTTCTCCCACTGTGGCAACTGCTGCAGTCCACAGCCAGCTCAGAGCCTCAGTTTCCCCTTAAGTTAGCCCTGCCCATGCAGCCTCAGAGCTTGGCAGCCAGCTCCGCCCCCATGGTTCGCTGCCTCATGGTGGTTTCTCTCCATCCACCACCTGTACTAGTCTGGGTGCTCTGTCTGACTGTTTCTTTTGTTCCGTGGTTGTCAGAGTTCCATGCAGTTTGATTTTCTGGCACTTTCGGTCATTTACTGATTTTAGATTGATTGTTATCCTCCTTTTGGTTGTGTGAGGAAATGAAGGGTTTCTACCTATGCCTCCATCTTGGTCAGAGCTCCCTGTACAGGTGATTTTCTAAGTCTTTTCAACCCTTTTCTCCTGTGCCTTTTGAAATTTTCCTTGAGCTTACTGGTAAAAATCCCTGTTCATCATAAGTCAGTTCCACATACAAAATTCCTGGTAGTTGAGTTTACAAAGTAGAGGGAATTTCTGGCTTAAAGGAGCACTAAAACTTGCTGAGGTAAGAACTTTTTTCCAAGTGGCCCTTTATGCTCAAATGGCACAACTAACTTGCCAAGACAGTCCTTAGACTTGTGGTGGAAATGAAGCCCACCCTTTCCCAACCACTGTCCACCGTTGTACTGCCTTGGAGACCAGAGGACTGATTGAAAAGAAGACTCTGTCTCTGAGTCCTTGGCCTCAATAGATATTTTAGTCTTTGTCACCACCATCTCTTGAAGGGATGACAAAATTGTTTTCTGATATGGATTCTCTTCCTTTGTTATTCTCTACCCTCCCATAAGGGTGGAATTTTCTAAGCAGCAAGCTGAATTTTTTTTCATGGCTTGCTTTAGTCCATCTTACCTATAAGAAAAATAACATAAAATAAAGTGCTTTAATATGGCCTTCCGAGTCCTTGGTGGAGACCCTGTTCCAACTTCATCTTAGAGCCCTATTGTCTTCATTCTCTAATGTGTATTTCTCTTTCTTTGCCTTCTCCTTCTACATCTTCTTTTGTGAATATAAGTCTGGTACAGTGTGCCTATGTAGCATTGTGTGGTTCTTGGAAAACCTTATATTTTGGAAGCAAATATTAAAAAACATTCCATTGCGGAATGTTTTATTACAATCAACAATCTCAGGGACACATCCATTTTTATGAGTTGATGTGCATTTCTACTTGAAGGATGGAATAAGCATAAAATAGATGACAAGAATAGAAATGAAATGTGTGGGCAGTGATGCTGGGAATTCCAGGCTAGTTCAAGGTTCTAGAGGAGGTTTGTTCTTACCAAATACACATTCCTTCTATTTTCTGGGTATCCTTGATATTTTTTTCCAGGAATGACCCCCCAAATTTTCCCACTAGAATTACTTTAATCCATACAAAAAGCAGGATGTGCATTGCCTGAAATTTATAAAAATTAAAAAAATGTTTTCACTACTTTTTCTCTGGGTGTGAAAAAACTTTAAAAAAAATGACAGTTTTTAAAAATTTGGAAAAAATATGAACAGGGAAAAAGAGTCCTCTTTGTTGTCATCAAACTGTTATCCTCAGTTGAAATCATAGAAAGTTTACTCAATCAAGACAGTATGTTTAATTTACTATTTTTTGTGTTGTTTTCCATTTGTATCATTTTAATCTATCAAGACTCCTTTTAAAAAATTATCAGTAAAAATATAGGTCTGTAGATACTCTCTTATCACCCTCAATATTCAGATTTCATAAAAAGTCTTCCCTCTACCCCATGGGTGAATTTCACATTTTCTCTTCTAAAAACTCATTATGATTTCTGAGCTTATCAGTATCACTGCGTGACCAACACAGGTATTGTTGGATTCCATCTGCCTTTTGAGAAATTCTTCTTTTTTGACCTAGCTGGACAAGTTAGGCTTTCACTTTTCACTCTCCTTTTCACTACTTTCAGAAGTTAAAATGCTACATTGAACTACATGAAATCACATAAAGCTGCCTACGTTTGACAAACTTGTCATACAAAAATGACACTTTCATGTGATACAACCTACTGTTTTAATGATAGCAAACATTTACTGAGTAATTGCTATATTTTAAGCATTATGTAAATGCTTTATATACATTATTTTGTTTAAATTCCTCATTTTATTAACAAGGAAATTGAATATCAGAGAAGTTAAATGTAAATTACCCAGAGTCAAATCACTGTTAAATATTGTCACTGAGATTTAAACCTAGATCTAACCCACTCCAAAGTCCACGCTGTTAAATACTAACACTGTCTTTTTAGGGTGGTTTCTGAGTTTTTTTGATAGTTTTTAGAATATCATTATTACTTCTTTCCAGAGGAAGCTATCAACAACTCAGATAAAAGTGATGATTTCAGACAAACATCTTCATGGTTCATGTAGACAAAGCCAAATAAAATGTGCTTTGAAGGAGCTATGCTCAGATGAATATCCAGATGTTTCCAAGTAACTAAACAGTAAATTGCATTTTTCACTTTTCAGTGGAATGGTTTACCATTTTGTAGATAAAATATTCTATATGTCCCGAAGGCAATTTATTTTTCTCAAAAACTCAGTGAACTGGAGCGTCTAGAAACAGGGTTCAATCCCTGATAACTGAATGCATTTTTACATTCCCTATTTGGCACCGAAGGAGAACACAGAAGTCTGGGGGACATAACCATTCATGCTGTATCACTTACCCTCACAAATCATTTCAGAAATAAATCTGTGTCTTCTGTCTGCTAGAAACATTTTAGAAGTTTTTAAAAGTCATTTTTAATTACTGAAAATGCAGTCTATATGTGGCTTTAATAACATTTTTGAAAGTGTGGAAACTGTAAGTTCAAAACCTAAATCAAATGTGCTCTGAGCTTTAGAACATGGGATGGTGCAGCCATCTGGCCCCCAGGCCATCTCTACATTTAAGACGTTAATAACATTTTTAATTTAAGTAATAGATAAATCTGTTTCAAGTGCCTCAGCATCCATTCTCAACATTGCCTGCAGATCTGTTGATCCTAAATAATATTTTCAAGCTGTGGTAAGGTTATTGGTGTTCTGAAGCAATCTGGAAATACCAAGTTCTTATGCCAGGAAATGGGTCAAACTGTAATCTCTTCATGTTACTGTTTTGATTTCAAAAATAGCTCTGTCCTTTCACACACTAGGAGCCTGTATACTTTACCCTTCTCATGGATTTGATTACAGCTGCCATTCTATGTTTCAATGAAAACTTTATTAAATATCTACTTTTAATTAACCTCTCTGGCACTGGAACCTCTCCTCAACCTCAATCTATTTTTAGGCTGTCAGAATGGTTTCACTTTTCTTCTTAAGTAGTCATCCTATATGTCATCCTCTAGTAATTATTACAGAAAATAGCACCATACTTGTACTTGCTCAGCCAAGAGAGACAGCATGCATGTTAGAGTCAGAGAGATTTACACTTGGATCTTAGCTCTGCCACATGGGGCTGTGTGATCCTGAACAAGTTACACTCTTTCCTGCTGTCCGCATCGGTGAAATGGAGACGTCATGGGATTGTTAGGAGGACCTCACTATAAAAGCAACATCAAGTGCCCTCAGTGCTAAGAACACAGTTATTTGCTTTAGATACTAATTCCTTTCATTTCTGTTCAGTGCGTACCTACATCTCACACAGAAGTAGATGAAATAATTCTCTTCTATTATTCTCTTGTTCTCTTGGCTTTATCTTTACTTTTGGAAGCTGACATATTGCTATGCCACCAATTAACTGTTTCATTTGAGAACTGTGCAAAGTTCAGTTAGCCCAATTCCATTTTTTTAAGATACAGATGCTTCTTATGTTATTTTCACAAGAGTGGGCCAAGCACATGCATTTACTCCATAAGCATCTCTATCATTTGGATATCTATATGTGGCTTTCCCTCTGGCTTCTCTCTTCATGATACCAGTGGGGACAAAGGGTCAGGATCCAGAGATGAAAAGGGACCAGAGTTATCCGGAAAAGGAGAATCCACTCTCTTGTCCGAGCAGCAAGCTAAGTCAATAGCCCTTTACTCACATCTTTTGTTCTTTTAATAAATGGCACAACAAAGACTATGGCCAATACCAGGCTTGCTCTCCTCACATCCCCTCCAGTGGTTTTTATGGAAAACAGAATGTGAGCACCCAAGAGAACAATCCAAAGATATATCTAAGAAAATACCCCACATTGTTGGTACTTCAGCTTGGCCTTAAAACATTGTCTTCAAAACAACTTAGAAGGTTAGGTTAAAGGATGAGCTGAAAGGGTACTCGCACCTAGGTGAGTTGTCTTACTATGTTTGCAGAGTGAGCATATGCTATTTTATTTATATGGTGGGTTATTGCCTAACTAACTATAGGCTTAGTGGTATGGTTAGAAATAGAATGCAACAATATGTATATCTAGCATCATTAATAATGACATACCAGGTCTCTTCAGAAAGTATCCAGCCATGTAATATGAAAAATAGAAATACTTATTGAAGAAGATACAAGATACAAGAAACATTGTACATAGGACAATGATGCCTCAGTCCCCTTCAAAGTAGGTACCTTGGGACCTCACATAGTTCTTCAAACTGCCATTAGCTACTCCATCGTATTTTCCTGCATATCACTGACAGTCAGAAATCTCTTCCCTTTCAAAGGTGATTTTAGTTTTGGGTAAAGCCAGAAGCAGCAGGGCACCAAATCTGTGCTATAGGGGGGCTGAGTCATGTGGGTGATTTGATTTTCTCCAAAAACGGCTGCACAAGATACAATATATGAGCAGGCATGTTGTCCAGATGATGCAGCTGCCAATCACCAGTTGCCCATAGCTGCAGCCTTCAGAATCATCTGAATAGTTTCTGTGGAGGAATGGTCAAGCTTAATGCAAAATTTGATGCAGATTCATTGCTCTACTTGCTCAGTAATTTTGGATGTGATGGCCACACAGTACATTGGCTTACTCAACAGTGTCTACTGCCCTCACTAGTACAGTGAAGTCATCATTGTTCATGCATGCACATTCCAGTCTACTCTCCCTGGCTGCCAGTTTACATTGATGTCATGCAAACCATTCTAGTTATATTACCAATGGCTAGACTTTTTCCAGACAAACCTTGTATGTTTATAAGAGCATTCTTGACTCTCCATGCAATCTGTTCCCCAGCCACACTGAATAAAAAGTGTGGATCTGTGACTCTGACCTACTCTGATCAAGCAGACTTCTTATTTTAATGGGTTGATTAAGAACCTCAAATTTACATCTCCATAAAACAGGAAGGACATTAGAGTCAGGCCCCTTGCACTTGTCTTAGATTCTGTGTTCCCTTTTATCTACTTAGTTACAGGTTGAGTCATTAAATTCTAGTGAATAGCCTCATAATGAATAGAATGTTCCTTATCAGCTTCCCAACCTGCATTTGTGGTTTATGTCAATTTAGAAAGTGTGTTTATTTGAGCTCACTATGAGGACCAATGGGTGTGATGGGTGATTCTGCATAGGTTCACTGTTGTTGCTGCCTTTCAGGATGGGTAGGTTTTAAAGAAAATTATGTGTGGGATGAGCAATATGAGCAACTAACATATCAAATAGAGGCCCTATTTGAAGGGGAGGGTAGGTGATAGTGCTATAGAGAGAGTTTAATGAGATCCTAGAAGGTCTTGAATATGAACCCAGAAAAGACCCCTTTTGGGGGTCTCTGAAAGGTTATGGGATGTGTATGGAGGCATATGGTCTTTATGAAGAGAACAGAGCTGCACTTGAGAAGAGTAAACCCAGCACCACAGCATATGGTGGAGGGGAGAGGAGGGGAAACAGCAGCAAAAGCAGCTCATTTCATCTGGCGATGGCATAAGCAATTTCATATTCAAATGAGAGATTCTCATGTTGTTTTCTGAACTCATTTTATATTTATAGTACACAATTAAATAAAATGGAAGGCTTCGTAACAACATTTTATTTTACTAAATACCTGTCAGACACAGCTTATTTGCAAAGTGAAATGATTTATAAACATAATGCACAAGAGTCAATAGTTATATCAACATAATTAGGCTTATTTTCATAGTTGTTTCCATGGTGTGGTGTTATTTTTTTTTTCCCAACATACAGCTTCAGTTCTGCTAGGTGGCTTTATTTTCTTTTCAGAATGGATGATTTGTAGGTTATTATCCAAATGGTTTAATCAGTAAATTGAATTGGCAGTTTTAAGTATGGTAACTGATAATTTAATGACTGGTTTTCGAACAAATAATTATTTTGTTCAATAGCGAGATTACATGAAAAGTGGTATTGCCCCTCCCGTTATGTAAACCCCTGATATAATATTCCAACATAATAACATTCAGTTATGTCTTGGGGAGGACTGCTCAGGTAGTGGACTTACTGGTGTGTGCTGTGGGTCATAGATATGCTTCGAAATGGAGCACGGGTCAGAAGATTTATCATTGGATCAAACACTGGTTTAAAATAACAGAGTTCCAAAGCTGTTCTTTAGATGGATTTTTAAATTACAAGCTTATTAAAAATTATTGTTTTGTACCACCCCCTCCCCAACATTTTCTTTCTTTCTTTTTTTTTCTATGTCTTTATTCATTGGGCCTAGAATGAGCCTGGACAAATAGGCACTCATTACATAAAGGTACGCTTAGAAAAGACCCCTCATGGTTTGTAATTGTTAGGAGGTTTGAAGAGGCGCCTGCTTCAAGGAGGAGCCCTACAGCTTGGCAGGTCTTTAGTCTACCTCAGACCTCATTACTCAACCCCTACTCTTCATTTAATTTAGGAATGAGGAGATCAAATTTGTATAAATGAGTTTAAAACCCATCCCCAGCATTTGAGTGATGATACCATGGGCAAGTTGTTTCCCTTCTCTGAGTATCACTTATTTCATCCTTAAAATGGGGATAATAACATGTTAGGGCTGAGACTGACATCTACTGAGAGTTAAGAAATATATATATATATGTATTTCTTAGTAAGTATATATATACTTATTAATATTTCTTAATAAGAAATTAAGTATATTAATATACTTATTAATTCTTATTAAGTATATATATATACTTAATTTCTTATTAAGAAATACATATATATATAGTATATACATAAATACATAAATTACCTAGTTCAGTGTCCTGAATATAGAGGTACCCAACAGAGAATTCAGTGTCTTGGTAAAGCATGTTTAAGATTAAAATATATGGGTCCCTGACTCTATACTTTTATATGCACAATTCACACTTGAAGATTGGGATTAACTTGCCTTCTTCAGCCAATGCATGCCAGAAACATGCCACAGGGACTTTGGCATTTTCATAGATGTCCGAGTTTGTCAACACCCTAAAGATCATAAAGAGCACAGCACACCAGATCTTCTCACATAGGCTGTAGACTAGTTGTTTTGTTTTACCTAAAACTGTATATTTTGGTATATCTGGGAGCTTATCAAATGTTTGCTATTTTTCTCCACCAATATTTAACAAATCGTCTTGAGCCTTCTTCTCCGTAGCTTTTCATCAGAAGCATCTCTAGTCGTGCAGTCAGAAGACAACAGTCTCTCCCAGGTGACGCTCCCATTTGAAGCATATTGCCTGACTAATTGTGCTTAGGGTAAAGTGGAGCTATTGCCACATGCAGATACAAATATTAATAGGACTTAGAGTGTATCTTCATCCTTTAAAAACATTAGGTAATGGTCTGAACTGCAGCCCTCCTTTAGGCTTTAAAAGAACTTGAAGATTTCTTCCCATCACACCCGGAAACATTTCTCAATCTCGTCTCCATATTGTTTGTACATGAACATAATACCATGCATTGCCCTTCATACTAAAATGATGCAACCAGCCATTCTCAGAAATAAATATCTAATCTCAGATGGCTCTGCAGAAGTAGGGATGAGCATATTTTTGTTTTTGGTACATTTGTTGTATACTTAATAGCATATGTATGGAAGATAGAGTCTAGAACTTGGGGATTTGTGTTTTTACCACACAAAATTGAGTGAGTGAATAGAATCATCCCCTTGATTTAGGAGTATTAATAAGAATAATAAGAAGTACTTTTTGTGCCAAGACTACATATCAAATGCAGTATTAAGCACCTAATATGAATTAACTTGATTAATTTTCATAAAAGTCCTACAAAGTACATTCCATTTCCCCCTGTTCTTCAGATGTGAAGGCTGGGTTTCAAAGACATTAAGTATATAACTTGAAAAGGCCAAACCTCAACTGAAGTCATTCAAGTGCCAAAACCCATAGTAGAATGCAACATTACAACTTTTGATTTCTATGAAGCTTGGGCAGCACACACCTAGGCATCCTGTAAACTTCCTAACTCTGAGTCTGTCCCCAGCACCCAGAGGAGGCTATGAGGACCAGGTATTTCTCTGTACAGAGCCCTGTGACCCACGAGCCTCCCCAGACTGTGGGTTCAGTTGTCTATTGTCACTCATGCTTTGGTTGGCTTGGCTAAGAACCTTCCCATAGCACCTTCAGGCCCAGAGCTGTGGCCAAAGGACTTCTCCCCAGTTGTACAAAAGCAATTATTTCTAAACCAGCTCACTTACCTTAAACTCTTATATGAGCATAATGAATGACAAAGGAGTTTGAATCCACAACAGTGCATCTGTGGAACTTGAGGAAACTTTGTCACAAGACAGAATAGACAAAGCCAACCAATATCTCTGGTTGAAAGTGATTTTGGCTTTAATTGAAATGGTTGTATGAACAGCTGCCAGGTGAGTTGGGTAGTGTGGGTGAGAGGCAACTAGAAACGCCTTCACAGCTGAGACCAGATTCATTTATATTTATTTTCACTTTGGGGGAAGGAGGACAAAGAAAAGGAGCATATATTGCAGAGTAATTTATTGAACCAATGAGAATGTCATGGAAACCTTTCAGAATTGGACTGTGTAGGAGACAAATATGACCAGGTTCTAGAAGGGGCTTAATATTCAGTTTCCACACAGGCAAATGGAAAGCCTTTAGAACATTTAAAATAAGTACATGGAGAATATAAGATAGACAAATCATTTTTAAAAAGTCTCTGAAATGATTAATTAAAAAGGAAGATGAGTTACATATATATATTTTTGGCTAAGAAAAAAACTTTAATTCTTGGCCAGAAGGACTCACCTGAGAGTCCCTAGCTTCATTTTTCTTAGCTTGAATGGGTAATAGAAACTTAGAACTACAAATCACCATAGGAGCCACCTCATGTGACCCTCTCATTTTTTAAATTTTTAAAAAAATTTTCAAGGACATACAGTATTATATTAGTTTCAGGTGTTCAACCTAGTGATTCAAAATTTATGTAACTCACAGTGATCACTTTGAAAAATGTAGTACCCCTCTGACACTATACAGTTATTACAATATTATTATGCTGTAACTTCATCTTATGCTGTAATTTACATCTCTATGACTACTCTGTAACTACAAATTTGTACTTCTTAATCCCTTCAACTTTTTCCCCATCCTACCAATTCCCCTCCCATCTGGCAGCCGTGAAAAAGTTCTCTATATTTATGAGTCTGTTTCTGTTCTGCTTGTTCATTTATTTTGTGTTTTAGATTCCACATGTAAGTGAAATCATATGGCATTTTTCTTTATCCGTCTGACTTATTTCACTCAGCACAATACCCTTTAGGCCCATTCATGTTGTTGCAAATGGCAAGATTTTATTCTTTTTTATGCCCGAGTCACATAATATTGTATATATGCACCACTTTTTCTTTATCCATTCATCTCTTTATGGACACTTAAGGTCCATAAGACCTTAGGCTGCTTCCATATCTTTGACCCTCTCATTAGAAGAGAAAACAGATCCATAGAGAAAGAAGGAGATGTGTTCATCTGTATAATTCTTGGTGAAACAAAGAGGAGTACATATTACATAGGCTGAGCCAATTGAGATGATTTGTTCTGGATCACCATGGTGACTTTATATATCCCCTGGCCTTCTTTCTGCTCTTTAATTAATTTGCTGCTTGGGAATTGTGCTGTCTCTTCGTACATAGTTCCATTGTTTTTCCAGTCTAAGAGACAAAGAGTTACCACTCTGGATTAGTTATGTTTTGTTTTTTGTTTTCTCTCATGCACATTTGGAGTTTGTACCCCTTCTTTTACTATTTAATATTTCCAGGCTAATCACTTATTATTTCATTGGTTTTGATGAAGTAGAAACACTGGAAGGATAAGCATTAAGTTGTAATTTGAATTTAATTATGATTATAGTTGATGATTGACATCTACTGAGAGTTTACTATGTGCTGGGGATTGTACCAATTTTATATATACATAGGTACAAAATTAGTATAATTTATATATGTATAAACTTTTATAATATTCACAGTAACTTTATAATGTATGTGTGATTATTTTCTGCATTTTGTAGTTAAGAAACATAAGGCACAGAGAGATTTGATAATTTGACCATAGACCCCCAGGCATTTACTAATGGTAGTTCAATTTATGCAATCTGGATGCAAAGCTTGCATTTTTAACCAGCTTACTGTTTCTCCAGTGTGACCTCATTTTGCAGAAGAAGAAATTGATGCAAGGAATTAAATCATTTTTCAAAGCCACAGAGCCAGGAAGTAGTGGGACTGAGCTATGAATGCTAGTCTGTCTCTTAATGTGATGCTGATCATAAGCTACTAAGAGCATCAGATGTTGAGACGGAGTAGACAGAGCAAAAGAGAAAGGCCTGCAAGATGCAAGGTGGGTCTTTATAGAAATGATGAATCTTGAAAGGAGTTTCTTCAAGTGAAGGTGTAGTTCTGACATGGAAATTCAGTTTCAAATTTTGTCACCGTGCCACTACAGCGTTACAGGCTTGGGAAGGCAATTAGTCACATGAGGCACAAATAGGCTTCAATCTAACTTGAGTGTATTTAATTTTATAGGACAGGAGGCTCAGCAGTTTTGCCATCTTCATGTCAAGGGAAGGCCTGCAACCACCTGAGTTCAGAGTGTTTACTTCGCCACAGCCACACAGGGTGAGCATGGCTGCCTCAGTGAGGAGCCAAGAACTGTATGAGTGATTTTGACTCAGACAAACTGCTCCTTAATTTTCAAGCTATCTTTTATGTCTCTATTTACATAGGCCCAAGGCCTGCATGTCCAATCCCAGCTGCCTCAGTCCAGGTATAGTTAGTTCCACGCAGCAGATCAGGCAGACCCACCATTCCACATTTATGTTTACTCTGTAGTTTCCAAGGAAACGGCGCAGTCAAAAAGCAGACACTGAGCTCCTGATTGTGTATCAGCCCAGGACCAATTTAACCCTTTGCATACAGTTAAGAACACCAAAGTAATAGTGGGCACAGTGCTAGAACCTAGTAGGCATTGGGAAATGCATGAAAAATGAACGAATATGTGAATGAATGGATACAGCAATGAATATCACCTGCCTACTCATTCTCATCTCAAAGTAACTAAAGGAACTGATTTATATATTGATTAGGATACAGTAGAGGCTGCTTCTGGCAGACGACTCAACTCTAGGTGTCTCAGAGGATATTCTTGCTGGTTATCTATATTAATCAAAAATACCAAATTCCAGATCAGAAGGTCTCTGGATGACCTTAGTAACAAAAAAAAAAAATGTATACTTAGTGAGTCATTTCCACCAATTTTTAAAGTCCAGTGACTTTCTTTTTACATTTCTACATATGTAGTCATTATGGGTAAATAAAACACAGCAGGTACTCAAATAACATGGCTTTCTTCGATGTGTTTTTATGATAATGTTGATGAGATGACATAGGAATTTAACTTTTTTAAAATAATTTTTTATTGACTATGTATTATAGTTGTACTAATTTTTTGCCCTCTGCCCCTCTACCCAGCATCCCCCACTCCCTCAGGCCATTTGTTTATATGCATGGGTCGTACGTATATAACTTCTTTGGCTACTCCATTTACTATTCTGTACTTTACAGCTCCATGGTGATTCTGTAACTACCTATTTGTACTTCACCCCCTCACCTCTTCACCTATTCCCTGATGCCCACTTCCCATCTGGCCACACTCAAAACGCTCTCCACATGCATGATTCCATTTCTGTTCCTTTTGTTTGCTTTATTTGATTTTTAGATTCAGTTGTGGATAGATATGTATTTATTGCCATTTTATTGTTTATAGTTTTCATATTTTTCTTTTTGTGATGATGAATTCCTTCTGTGATGAAAAAGGTGATGATAAATTCCTTTAGTTTTTTTTCTTATCTGGAAAGTTCTTTATCTATCTTTCAATTTTAAATGATATCTTTGCTAGGTAGAGCAATATTGGCTGTAGGTCTCTGCTTTTCATGACTTTGAATATTTATTGCCAATCCCTTCTAGCCTGAAAAGTTTCTTTTGAGAAATTAGCTGACAGTCTAATGGTGATGCCCCTGTAGGTAATTAACTTCTTTTCTCTTGCAGCATTTAAGATTCTCTCTTTATCTTTAACCTTTGGCATTTTAATTATGAGTTATCTTGGCATGGGCCCCTTTGCATCCATCTTGTTTGGATCTCTCTGTGTTTCCTGGACTTGCATACCTATTTCCTTCACCAAATTAGGGAAGTTTTCTTTCATTATTTTTTCAAATAGATTTCTATTTTCTTGTTCTTTTTCTTCTCCTTCTGGTACCCCCAAGATGTGAATGTTGGAATGCTTGAAGTTGTCCCAGAGGCTGCTTACACTGTCCTTGTTTTTTTGGATTCTTTTTTCTTCTTGTTGTTCTGATTGCTTGTTTTTTGCTTCCTTATCTTCCAAACCATCTATTTAGTTCTCAGCTTTATCCACTCTACTGTGGTTTCCCTATAAATTTTTCTTTATTTCAATTAGTGTATTCTTCATTTCTGAATGGATCTTTTTTTATGCTGTTGACGCTGTCAGTAAGTTCCTTGAGCATCCATATAAACAGTATTTTGAGCTCTGTATCTGATAGGTTGCTTGTCTCCATTTTGTTTAATTCTCTTTCTGGAGTTTTGATTCATTCTTTCATTTGCCCCATATTTCTTTGTCTATTCATTTTGGCAGCCTCCCTGTCTTTAGTTCTATGTATTAGGTAGAGCTTCTATGACTCCCTGTCTTGGTAACCTGGCCTAATGTAGTAGGTGTCTTGTAGGGTCCAATGGCACAGTCTCCCCTATTACCTAAGCTGGGTGCTAGAGGTGTGCCCTCCATGTGGGCTGAGTACACCCTCCTCTTATAGTTGAGCCTTGACTGCTGCTGGCAGGTTAATGGGAAGGATTTATCCAAGCCAGTCAAATGCAAGGACTGGCTGTGATCACTGACCATCAACCTCTGCTCCCTGTGGAGGATCAGCTGTGCAGGGGCAGGGTAGTGGTGCTCCAATATCATCTGTAGCTGTCCACTGAGTTTGCAGGCTCTGGAATTTCCCAGGTGGTGCAGGCTAAGGATAGTCTCCAGCAGTGTTCTGCCCAGGGCCAGCTGCATGAACTGTAAAGAAATCTGAGATGTCTGATACTTGTGCTGGGTTTGGAGATTCCCAGGAAAGGTCAAACTGTGAATCTAGGCTGACTATTGCTAGCGCTGGGCTTGGAGCCACTTAACAAGAGGTACTGGGGCTGGGGGCTCACTGAGGGCTGCTGTTGCTTATTTGAGAGGATCTAGGAAGTTGTGAAGCATGAGCCAAGACCAGCCATTCATATGAAAAAGTCACAGTTAACAGTTTGAGTGGGCCCATAATGTGGATGGGATGAAGTCTCAGGGCATCTCCAGGGAGGGGCAAACAGTGTTAGCCAGGTTGATGGAGTCTCAGGTATGGCACTGGCCGCTGGCTCTATGGCTCTGGAGGAAGAGGGCTTAAAAATGGACAATGGTCTTTGATAGCACTTCTGTCTGAGAGAAATCTGTCCCCCAGCTTTGATGCCATATTAAGTTTCTCCCTGTATGCCACTGGTGCTTTTCAAGTTGTTACTCTGGTGCTGAAGCTCAGAGATAGTAAATCTCAGTAAATCTGTGTGTGAATTCTTTAAGGGGAATTGCTTGGGACTCCAGAAATTTCTCCTACCAACTAAATTCCTGCTGGGTTTTTTAGCCAGAAGTTATGGTGACTGATTAGCAAGTGATTAGCAAGACTATTCAGGACCCCATCAGGACTATTTATGACTGCCATCATGGGGCTTACTGTTTAGTAGAACAACTATACATTAAATAAATGTCTACACAATGATATACAGAATTCTGAAGGTTATAAGTACTGTGAAAGAGGTTAGTGGGTATATAGAGCTTGCACTAGGAGGATCTGGATCTGTCAGTGGTCAAGGAAGGGTGCCCAAGAACTGCTACACCACCAGATATTGGAATGGAGAGTACCTGAATTTACTGGAGGAGGCATTCCAGGTTTAGGGAACAGCATATATAAAGGTTTTGTGGCAAGAGAGAAAATGTGCGTTTTCTAAAAGTCAATTATTATAATGTGACATTGTAATTTATGTGTACCACTTCTAAAGTAATCCATTTTTCATGTGAAATTTCAATAATTCATTCTACAGTTTATGCTTTAAATTGAGAACATACTATGTACCAAGTACTGTGCCAAGGATACAAGTATTAAAACAGAATGATTCATTTCTTAAAGCGTATTTTAATAGAAAATCAAACCGACATGATGATGGTAGCTATTGGGGACCATAGAACCAAACATAAAAGGCATATGATCCAGATGGTGGAATGTTAGCTGAGTCTAGGAGAAAGTGACATTTCAGCTGAGATGTGAATGCAGATTAAACACTCAGCATCAGAAAAATTCCCGAAAGTCTTGCATAGGCTTAGGCAGAATCTTGCTCTTATAAACAGTCTTGCAAATCACATTTTAGGTAGACTTTTGATTTGATTTCCCTAGTCAATGTTTTATAAATAATTTTATGAATATAATGTTGGTTTTTGATAGCTTTAGGCTTGGCTAGAGATATCTTTCTAACTTTGTTTCTAAAAGTGGGGGAAAGAGGGGACAACTGTAATTGAACAACAATAAAAAATAAAAGAAAAAGAAAATCTCATGGGACAAAAAATAAAAATATAGCCCAGAATTTTCTACTAATTGATGTATATCCACATATATGCACATGTATGTATATGATGTAGAAACAGATAAACATATGTAGAGAGAGATATTGTCAAAAACACATTTCAATCCACATAATGTCTGTCTCAAATAGTCAAACTTTATTTTGGAAATGTCTTATCTCTGGTTAATAGGAGAGCCAAGACTAGGTTAGGTGTTACAACTGCCTTGTTTTAAAAGGAAAAACAGAGGCCCCCTTGAAGGAATTGCTGTTGATTGAGTCTTTTCTTGGAATCAGTTGCTGAAGTTGCTAGCAGAGATGCTAGGAAGGATTTGCTGGAATCAACTTTGGTGAGATTTTCTTGGGAGAAATTTTGTAGCATATTTAATCAGGCGACCAAGAAACAACAGCTGCTTGTGTATGAAGCATCAGTAAAGCTGCTAAGATTTATATAATTTTTAGTGTTCAACAGATTGCTAGCATTTATAGGACAGTCAATGTATGCCTATGCTCATATGCAGTCATATATGCTACCTTTCCCTGTGCCTCTGAACAGAGGGGCTTCCTAAGAGGGACATGCTTTGGAGAGAGATGGAATAAGATCTTGAGGACAGAAGATTTGGTGGTGAAGTTCTTGGAATTTGGTGAGAGTAAACTTTGCACAAGAGAAGAGAATGATGGCTGTGCCATCATTGGAAAACAATAGTTATTCAATTAAGCCTATAGATGGCTTCACACCTATACCTACAGCAGCAGAATAATTTCTTTGAGTTTATGTCTATGGTGTGTCAAAATATTTGTATTTTCTTATCTGAGTATGCAGATATTTGTAACTCTGATTGTTAGTCATCATATTAAAAAGCTGGTGATTATCAAAAGTCATCGGTTCTAATTTTCCCAAAATAGAACAACCAATGTATCCACACAAGGAACTTTGAGATGCAGGCTTGAAAAAACACAGCTGGGAAGGGATCTTAAAGATGGTTCAGGCTATACCCACTCTTTAAAAAGGAGGTTCTTGTGGTCAGCAGAGATGAAGCTACTGACAACAGCATGAAATATTATATTTCATCACTGTTGACTCTTGGTCCAGTGCCTTCTCTACCATTTTCCACTGTCTTAAATCTAAGTTTCTCAGTCCGGCATTGAGATTCTCAAGAAAATAGTTCTTCTTCTGTTCTAATCATGTATTCTATGGTTTCCCAGTATATATCTCTCCTCCACAAATAGGTCATTCTCATGTCCACCTCTAGGGCTAGTTTTATACAGCTTCCCTTTCTTTTTATTGACAGTTCTTCACCAGCTCCTGCATTCATTTCAAGATCCAAGCCAAAGCCCACCTACAATCATGAGCCTGAGTTAAAAATGATATCTATTTTATTTTGAGTTTATAGGGCATGTAGAGTGTGAGTCACTATACACCAGCAGTGTTTTTACATTGCTTGTTAAAATCAGTATGATAGAGTGTAAAGAGCTTGGTCTTTGGAATTAGGCAAGTATAGATTTTAACATCTAACTCTACCTTTTGCCCATTGTATATTATATATAAGTATATTAATAAGGATAAGCTATGTTCTTCTATAGTTGTAAATAAATCCTATAATCTTAATGATTTAATGCAAGGAATATTTACCTCTTACTCAGACTAAGTGCAGTGTGGATTGGGCAGCTTTTTAGTCTCAGAAACCTCTGCTGAACAATGACTCAGGCTGAAGGTTGTTTCTGTCCTGTGGCTCTGCCATCTTCACATGTGGCCTTCACATTTGTTCAGAAGAGGAGAATGTGTGGAAGTGTCATACAAGATCATAACTGCTTTATCCAGAAGGTAGCTCTTTTCATTGGCTAGAAATTGGTTGTGCAACTTTGCCTGACTTCAAGGCACCTGGAAACTAGAATATTCCTGTGTGCCAGAAAGGATATGAGAACTGGATATCAGTGATCCCTAGTTCTCTTTATTATGAGTCATTTAAATTTGCTAATATACCCCTGATTATTTTGGTCAGAATAAAGTGAGCTAGTACATTGTAAATCCTGGTATCTAGTATGTAGAAGTTCAATAAATGATAATTGACCTAATATCTAAAAGAGGTTAAGATCCTGTATATCTCCTTTTGCTTCTCTTTCATGCTAAGCACATGCATGACTGGTTATTACTAAGTTTATAAATTAAAACAGGGTAGTTTTCTTGGATGCCTTCTTCTTTGCCAGTTCTTGATTTGGTCTCATCTTCTCCTCAAATTTCTGTTACTTCTGTCTAAGACATGACATACCTGATTATGAGATGCTTTAATTAATGACTGTCCTACAACCTTGATTCCAGTGTGAAATGGCTTCTTAAGATGGTACAGATTATTATATAGTTTCAGTTTGTCTGCAGTTATTCTTATCTGCTTACCTTGGAAGCTGCAGTAATACATGGGTTATTCTTTGTTTCAGACTTTGATAATAAATTCCTTAGGGCTGTAATCTCATAAAGAGGCTCATTGATCTGACTTTGTGATATATATACATGGTGCTATGTATACTCTGTGTTATATATACCCATGTAACAGCCATTTAATTATAAATACACTTAAACTAAATTTAAACTAGATGCTGTATATTCAACAATAAATTGGGCTCTATCTACATGTATCCCTGTGCATATTGATTTCTATGCACTTTAAAGCATAATAATAAAGGCAGAAATGATTTAAATAAAAATTTAGCAATAATTCCTCCATTTTGTTACAACTGTTTTAAAATTATTTATAATATTTTTAATTTTCTTTTTTCCAGTGTCTGCTCCTAAGAAGAAATAATTTTATATTCTGATCAGAAAGGGGTGAATACCTAAGTCTTCACCCCTTATAACATGACAGGTGTGCTGAGACAAAGAAGTATGGCCCAAATGAAAGAACAGATCAAAACTCCAGAAAAAGAGCTAAGTGATGAGAAGACAGCCAACCTGTCAGATGCAGAGTTCAAAACACTGGTAGTCAGGATGCTCAAAGAAATGATTGAACAGAGATGCTAAATAAAGGAAGAAGTGAAGGCTATGCAAAGTGAAATAAAGAAATATATATAGGGAACCAACTGTGAAGGGAGGAAAATCGGAACTCAAATCAACAATTTGGAACAGAAGGAAGAAATAAACATTCAACCAGAACAGAATGAAGAAATAAGAATTCAAAAAAATGAGGAGAGGCTTAGGAACCTCTGGGACAACTTTAAATGTTCCAACATCTGAATCTTAGGGGTGCCAGAAGGAGAAGAGGAATACCAAGAAATTGAAAAATTATTTGACAACATAATGAAGGAGAACTTCCCCAATCTGGCAAATGAAGTAGACTTCCAGGAAGTCCAGGAAGCTCAGAGAGTCCCAAACAAGTGGGACCCAAGGAAGCACACACCAGGGCACATTATAATTACATTATACAAGATTAAAGATCAGGAGAGAATCTTAAAAGCAGGAAGAGAAAAGGAGTAAGTTACCTACAAGGGAGTTCCCATAAGACTATCAGCTGAATTCTCAAAAGAAACCTCGCAGGCAAGAAGGGGCTTGAAAGAAGTATTCCAACTCATGAAAGGCAAAGGCCTACATCTGGGATTACTCTATCCAGCAAAGCTATTATTTACAATGGAAGGGCAGATAAAGTGCTTCCCAGATAAGGACAAGTTAAAGAAGCTCATCACCACCAAGTCTTTATTATATGAAATGTTAAAGGGACTTATCTAAGAAAAAGAAGATGATCAAAAATATGAACAGTAAAATAACAACCAAGTCACGACTATCAACAACTGAACCTAAAACGCAGAAATGAAAACAGACTGAGCAAACAACTAGAACAGGAATAGAATCTCAGAAATGAAGATCACATGGAGGGTTATCACCAGGGAGGGGGAGGGAGGAGAATGGGGGAAAAGGTACAGGGAAAAAGAAGCATAAGTGGTATGTACAAAATAGATTGGGAAGTTAAGAATAGTAGGAAGTTGGAGAAGCCAAAGGGCTTATACATATGACCCATGGACATGAACTAAGGCGAGGTAGGGGCAGTGGAGGGTGGAGGGGAATAAAAGGCAAAATAAAATGGGATAATTATTGTAGCATAATCAATAAAATATACTTAAGAACATTCAATTAATTATAGAATGAATATCCAATAAAAATGAATTTGGAAAAAAGTGGCAAAAAAGGGGGCAATGGCAGTTTCATGGAGAACTTGGGGTCCAACTAAATTAGGAAAATACTGTGCTTATAACTTCTTTCCTTTCTTTCATTCTTACCTTTCTCATCCTTCTTTTAAGAAATTCTTCAGTTGGAGGACTTGGGAATGTCCTGGCCCCTTGTGACCTCCAAAGGAGAGTGAGCTTTAGCTGCACCCTCACTAAATGGAACCCTTCCTCGCCTTCACTTCATCTTTCTTCCCTCTTCAATCCTTCACTTTCATAATCTCCCCATCACTTTCTCCCCTTCCCTAGTCATTTAATCTTTTCATTCATTCTCTGCATCTATGCTCTAGACGATACGAAGCTCAGTAGGGTGAAGCACAGCATGAAAGACTGAGCCTTTAACTAGTTTGCTGCTACAATTTTGACTGAACACAAGTTCATTTGGAGGAAGTCATTTGTAGCCATGAAGGGTTATATGTCTCCATTTGGGCCAAAAGATAAGGACATTTTCTTAGCTTAGAGAAATTGCTTTTAGACTTTCCAGGAAATATACCAAAAAAAAAAAAGACATTAGCACAGAAAGTGTAGTGAGAAAAATCTCCAGTATTTCTGCAGAATAAAGAGCTCTTGGGCTCAAATCTTATCAGTGATCCCATTGGTGCGTTCAGTTCAGAAGGACTGAGAGGTGACTAATGGGTCATGCCCCAGCCTGGGACTATTACCTGTAGCAACAAAGCCATTTTAGTTTATTTCAACCTCTTCCTCTATGGGAAAACTGTTTGTTCCAGATTCTTAACAAACAGGGAAGCCCTAAAGCACTTACAGAAATTATTTCTAATATATCTTTAGAAATACTGTAGAGAGCAGGTGAGACTTTTGCTGAGAATTTTCTAATGCTGACCTTCAAGAATTGCTTAGACTGATGGGAAGGCTGCCCAACCTTCTATGTTTCTGACTTGAGAGAAAACAGTAAGCCTATTCAATAAAGTGGATACCTACTTATTCCACCACCATAAATAACTCAGATCACATTGTTCTCCTGATCATATCCCTCCAAAGGTTTCTGCCATTGCAGTCTCTTTACCAGATTCTCAGGTTGTCCATTACCTGGCCTGTCCATTATCTGGCCCCACCTTACCTCAATAAACTCATTTCCCACCACTTTGTCCACTCTTTATCCATCGGTCAGGAGAGGGCTTTCCAAGTAGGATGATCAACACATCCCTGTTTTCCCGAGATTTTCTGTTTTGGTATACCAGGGGTCCTCAGGCCAACAATTGGCACAGTTGATCACTCCACTTCTAGGAGTTCTCGAAACATACCTTATTCTTTCTCTTGGTCTTGGCACTTGGGATTCTCTCTGCTTGGAGTGGAAATTTGCTCATATCTTCATGTTGCATGTGCTATCATTTTTCCTAACTTCCCTTCCTTACCAGTTTATCTTAGAATAGCCTTTGTTCCTATCACTCGCTATCCCCTAAGTATGCCCCTGTCTTGAACCTTTTAACACCTATTGCCATCTGAAATTTGTGCTTTGTTTATTTGTTGTTGGTTTCCTCTATGGGAAAATCCTCAAGTCCTATGACTTCAGGAACTTAGTGTATTTTGTTCACCACTGTGTTCCTAATGCCTAGAAAAGTATTTTGAACTTATTAGATGCTCAACTAACATTAGTTGAAAGAATAAGTGAATAAAAGTTAAGAAGAAATTTAATTTGTAATTTGGTAACAAAAAATAGTTCCTTGTGTTTCATTTAATTTCTAAAGGCTTTGTTGTAAATTTGAATAAATGATATAATGTGCAGCAAATAGAAAACTAGAACTAATCAACAGAACAGTATCTTCCAAATAAATGGCCAGTAGAACTCCTTACCATTTTTGGAGTGTAAGGAATTCTCAAATTTCTTATGTGCAATTTGTTTCTCCAAACTATTTGTCATGCTGGTAGAATGAATGACCTTTATTGTATGGTATTTCTGAGATTACAAATGGCAAAAGTGAAGCCATAAAAGGCATTGACACTGTACCCAAAGTCCGTTTCCCATTCTGAGTCATACTGTGACCAGCAAGTAGAAAAAAAAGAAAAGAAAAGAAAAAAAAACATGCTGATTGTATACTTCCCACTGGGTGAAGAGGCCTGAAGGAGAGGATTAGTGAAAGAAAATTATAAATGGACACTTTTGTTCTAAGTGCCTTGGCAAATTTCCTTTAATTGCAAAGCTGGGATCCTGATAAATTGATTTAAAAAATGTGGTAATGGTAGTGATTAATCTCTTCCTCCCTGTGGTCCCGTAGCACTCGGAGTATGCCTTTATAGGAGCACTTAATCTATCTTGAGTAAGAGATACTTATGAGAGGGTCTTCCTCATGCAGTAGATTGAGCAGCCCAGAAAGTGAACCGGACTCTGATTCACTGTTCGTTGTTGCTGTTGCTTTTTAATTTATATGTATTTTTTGCTATAAAAATTATAACTGAGAGGTGGTAAGTAGTCAATAAATATTGGTTGAATTGATAGGAGGAATTGGAATCAATGAGAAAAAAATGATGTTCGTCACAAAGAAGAGAGTGCTACTTACAGGCCTTTCTTCTTTTCTTCCTTTTCTCATTTAGAAAGAAATAAAAACAAGACAAAAAAACACGAGCTTTTGAGCCTTCTAGGTTCATAAGCTATGTTCAGAGGACAGTGGCAGGGGGAGTGGAGTCATTAAGCACATAGCTTCACGAAGTGTTCATCTGTTACCCTGGGGTGTATGGTGCATTTTCCTCCATCTTGGTTGGTGCTCCGTGTTGACAACCTTTGAAACTTTTATATCTGTTAAATGCGCACAAAAATCCCTCTCTTTCAGTTTGGATTTTTCTGATTATCAGTAAGATTAAGTCTTTTCTGATTTTTTTGCCTGTTCTTTTTTTTTATAAGTTATATTTTCATATATTTTAACTTCTGGAGGGTTTGGAGATTTGTGTATTTTTTTAAAACTGATTTGAAGGAACTCTTTAAGTATCCTGAATATTCATGCAGAATGTTAATTATGCCTATGCTAACCTATTTTAAAACATTATTTGTACTCATCTTTATGAGGGTGGAGGGGGTAATTTATTTTTTAGGCTTTCTGGGTTTTATATTTTTCTTAAAGAAGCTCTTCTCTAAAGTATAATATATTCCCCTATATTTTTCACAATATTAAGGTAGTTTAGTTTTAGCTCTTTGATCCATCAAAAATATAACTTACTATATGTCTGAATTACAGTCTTTATTATTTTCATAATAAATAGCCAATTACCTGAACATAATTTATTCAATAGTCCATTTTTCCTAAGAGGTTTGAAATACTATTCCTGTACTAATTTTATATATATAATTATAAATATATAAATATATATAAATAAATATATATATTTAACCTTTTGTAGAAGAGTAATGGATATACTTAAATATTTTTCTTCTGTTTGAAATTGAAATACATTGAAATTTAAATACTGAAATACAATCAAAATACTGTTTGAAATTCAAATTCTATGAAATTCCTTTTTATATTTTGATTAAAATCATAATTATTTTGGGAAAATTTTTCTGTCCATAATAATATATCTTTCTATTCATGAACTTGGTATGCTACTTAATTTATTTATGGTATTCTGTTTCATACTTTCCTTAATGTAAGCCTTGAGCCTTTCATATTAGGTATATTTCTAGGCACTTTAATCAATCTTTTCATATTGCACATTGGATCCATTTTTGTCCATGAATTTATTTTTCATATATGGTCACTTTTGGCATATAAAATTATTAATTTTAAAAAATATAAATTTAACAGTAGTCTGTCCTCTTTACTGAATTCTTTCATTAGTTCTTAGATCTCTTTAGGTGACTTTCTGGGTTTTATACTAGATAGGTAATTATGTTATATGTAAGTAGTCACAATGGACCTTCCTATTATCTACACCATTTTCCTCGTCCTCCTGCTCTGACTTAAACATCCAGTACACACTGTGTAGTAGCGGTGGGAGTAGGCAAACATGACCTGTCCCTGTCTTTAGTGAGAAAGTGTCATCTATTCAATAAATACTTATTAAAATTCTATGTGTCAGAAACTGTTCAAGTTATCATTAAATAAGAGAATAAAATTTTGAAATTAGTGGAACTTCTATTCTCATGGGAAAGATGCACAATACATAACACACATAATAAACACATAACTAAGATGAAATTTCTATAGTTTGGGAAAAAGCAGCAGAGAATAAATAAATCAGGAGGATTAGGAGAGTCAGGTGGTCGTGGGGTGGTGCAGGAAGGGACATTTGAGCAGAGTCCAAAGGTGGTAAGAGTTGGCCATCTCCATATCTGGGGCAAGAGGACTGTGGCTAGAGGAAATGCCAGCATAGGAACCTGCCTGGTGCACCAGCAGAGCCGAAGCAGGCCAGTGTGGCTGAAGCCGAGTGAGCAACCGGGAGGGATGGAGGTGAGGGCAGGCAGCTCATGGAGCAGAACGCTCAAAGTCATGGGGTAAAGGACTTCAGTTGTAACTTTGTGAGAGACATGACAGTGTTTGGAGACAAAGGTGACCTGACATGACTTATGTTTTAAGAAGACCACCCTGTTTTCTGGTTGAAGACTAGGTGATAGATAGGCCAGGAGTATTGTAAAATCAGGGAGACAACCTACGAGATTATATTCAATAATGCAGGAGGAGATGATGTGGATCCAGGCCACAGTGGTGACCGTGAAAGGATTGAGGAACAGCCAGAAAATGGGTATACAGTAGCCACCCCCAACACATAATTTCCTTTCCTGCAGTTTCAGGCACTCATGGTCAAATGTGGTCCAAAACAACTAAATGGAAAAATTCCACTTTGGTTCACCTCATCCACTCAGTCATCTCACATCGCCACAAGAAGAAGGGTGAGTGCAGTAAGATAGTTTGAGAGACAGACAGAGACCACACAAATTTTTCAAACTTTTATTATGTGTATTGTCATAACTGCTCTATTTTATTATTATTTATTGTTAATCTCTTACTGTGCCTAATTTATAAATTAAACTTTGTCACATGCACGTACAAGCACATATAGGAAAAAACAGTATGTGTAGGGTTCAGTACTCTGTGGGGTTTCAGATATCCCCTGGGGGTCTTGAAACTTATCCTCTGCAGACAAGGGGCCTGCTGTACTTTGAAGGTGGATCCACAAGATACCCTGCTGAGTCAACAGTAAAATGTGAAGGAGAGGCCTCAAAGCTGACATCCTCATGTCACTTTTCCCCCTCACAATTGGAAGCTTGAGTTTCAATCAGCTAAGATTATTATGCAAGTGTGGCGATGGGATAGAAGTTCAGTTTTCCACTTGGTGAACTGGTAATGACTGTGGACAGCCAGTAAACTTGCCAGGTAGGCAGCTGGATACATGGGTCTGGAGCGTAGCTGGGGGTGCAAAATTGGGAGTCATCAGCACAGCTGGTATTTAGAACCGTGAGTTATAAATAAAATCTTTAAGGAAGTGCAGGTAGGAAAGAAAAGCGACCCTAAGAATGAGTTATGAGACATTCTAATGAGCAAAAGGGACCAAGAGGGTAGGAAGGTAGGGAGCAAACCAACAGAATGCAGTATCCTGGAGCCAAAGGAAGAAAGGGTATCAATGAACAGGAAGATCAGCTGTGTCAAATACTTTCGATTTGAAATGCATGGAAAATTTAAAATCCCTATTTTAAAGGAAACTTTTTATCTTTTTTTTTTCTCTTTTGCTTTAACAGGAAACTTCTCATGGCACAGAAAGTGCCAGCAGCCAGATGAAGACACCTGTCCCTATCTGCATGCAGAGTCTTACGCAGTCATCTTCGACTTGGCAGTGCTCCTTCCAGTGACACTTCCAACACCACCTAGAGGACCAGGAAATGCAGTCAGGCTGGCGACGCTGAGGGGGGCCTGATCAAACCCCCCTCGGCAAGTTCTTGTTCAAGAAATAAGAGAAAATGCAAGATCTTGGGCATACATCCCGAGATACTACAGTGAATTTTTTGGAGGTAACTGCTGATTTTGCAAATACGCAAAGTTTTCAAGCTTTGATTTATTGGGACCTGGAGAAAATTGAAAAAAAAAATCTTATTGCTTTCTTACTGTAACTACCCACACAGAATAAAGAAGAAAATCATTTTAGTGATTCAAAACTCCCTCCTTTAGAAACATTTTCCTCCACTACATGGGTATTTCAAATATTCAGATCCAAAAATGGCTTCTAGTTCTTTACATGGTTGTGGAGCCTTCCCTCCTTCCTTCCTTTCTCCCTCCCTTCCTTCCTTCCCTCCCTCCTTCCTTCCTTCCTTCCTTCCTTCCTTCCTTCCTTCCTTCCTTCCTTCTTTCCTTCCTTCCTTCCTTCCTTCTTTCCTTCCTTCCTTCCTCCCACCACATAATTAGTGAATATATAGAACATCCAGGCTGTTAGGATACATCAGTACATTTTACAGAGATGGTCCTGCCCTCATGGAACTTAGTCTGGTGGGAGAAGCAGGCATTAAACTAAAACCTAAAGAAAGTGTTATAGAATTGTGATAATAATATGTGCTATAAAATATCACACCATGTTACATTAATTTTTAATAAGTATTTAAGCACAAGGAGGGCTTTCTCAAAGGAAACAGTTAAGTTGAGATCCAAAGGATGAAAAGGACATAAAGTAACCCCAAATATAGAGTCTCCCCAGAAAATGGAAACAGCCTATATGAAGTCATAGAAAATGAACAAAACCATCTCTAATATATTCTAGATGTAGATTCGTAGCCAGTGCTATATAAAGGAGTGAATGATACTCTTCCTGCAATCTCCTGTTGGAATACTATTCCCAAAGAAAAGGGCTTGCTGTTAAACACCACAAAAAATCTTGATGATGTAAATAAATATCTCAAATGTATTTTTACCCTAAATCTTAGATGACCTGTAAGTTAGAGGAGCAAAAACAATAAATAATGCCCAAAGGGTCTTTAATGTGGCTGCATTAATTAATAAACAACTGCTTCAATTTACTTTATGTAAACATGATTCTATTGTGTCCAAAAATTATTATTCGCATATCCAGTGTAGAAGTACATTTGACTATCATATAATTTTGACTACCATTATGCAGAGTCAAAGCAACAGAAGCTTAAACATAGCAGTGTGATTGTTTTTCCCCTGACAGTCTGCTTGCAAGCACACAGAACTGGGGTGGTGGCTCATGTGCTGGGGATGCAGTCTCTTTATAGCTTGTCACTTCTGCTCCCTAGAATGTAGCCTTGATCTGCATAGTTCAAGGTCACTCATAAGGAAGGAAAAAGAAATAGGAGAAAAATCTAACATTTTCCTTTGAAAGGAACAATCCAGAATTCTCTTATATAGTTCCTGCTCTTAAATCAGTACCTAGGTGAACTTCACCACAAGGCCACGCCCAAACCAGGAAAAATGGTCATTACTCTGGGCAGTCATATGCCCAAGTGAAAAATATAAGAAAGAAAGTAACGTCAGATACAGTTAGTCCTCTCTATCTGCAGGTTTTGTGTCAGCTGAATCAAATAAACATGGTTCAAAAATATTTTTTAAAATCTCAGGAAGTTCAAAAAAGCTAAAGTTGAATTTGCACATGCCTAGCACTATGCCAAATTCATGAGAATGAGGTGACAAGTAGGCATACCCTCCTTAGCCTGTACAAAAGCATAGGCATATGCAAATAACATCCCATTTAATGTCAGAGATTTGGGCATACTGGTATTGGGTGGTCCTGGAATCAACCCCTGCGAATACTGAGAGACCACCACAGTTGGGGAAAACTAATGTTTGTCTCCACAGTGAGAAAGGATGAAGGCACTATGATAGCCCAAAGGATACAAGAATGAGTGAGACTAGGTTCCTGACTTCAACGATGCCAGGATCCAATGGATGAAGAGGCAGCATAAATGTTGTAAAAGAGGAGCAATGTTTTGGGGATGAGAAGAGGCCATAAATTAAGTCTGTTTGGGAAATTATCATTATAGAAAAGGCAACAGCTGAGCTGAACTCTGAAGTATATGTCAGTTTTCAATATGAAGAGGGGGGATAAGAACCTTTTGGAAAGAGGAAACCATGTTATAGCAATTTCCCTGATGGATCTACACATGTTTTTTGTGCTCTATTCTATATCCGCACTTAATCTATAGTCATATGATTTAAAGAATAATCGTAGCTACAAGTCTCAAAGTAACCAGCCTTATCCATCTTAATGTAAAAGTGACTTTTCAAAGTGCTTGAACAATAACTAGCGCATTCCCAGGGGGTGAGATTCCACTTGATTGATCCAACCAAAATATAAGGCTGAGATTTCTTCTCAGAACCATTAATCTGTGAAGTATGTAGCCATAAATGAAACTTTTTCTTTTATATTCTAAATGCATCCATCCCCACAGTAAGGTAAACAGTGAAGCAGTAGCTATAAAATAATTGATCTCAAGAAGATTGCAACTTATAAAAATTGAGTTAATAAGCTCTGGTATGATAAGAACATAGTAATCATAATTTTCATTAATATATCAATTTATGGTTTTTAGAAGTATATTTTACATACATTATTAGTTGAGCCTTAATATAAATTTTTGATGTAGGTACAGTTAGAATTGTTACCTCCATTTTCAGGGTGAGAAACCAAAGCTAAAAGACATTACGAAATCAGTATCAAATGTGGAGAGTTTCAGAGATGAGACTCAAACTCCAGACATAACAAAGACATAACATGTTCACTGTTGTGGGCAAATAAAGTGGCCCAGGCAAGTTTTCTCAGCTCGGTGGGGGTGGGGGCAACAGTCCAAACAAAACACGAAGGGTTAAATGCTGATCATCTAAATGTATTCCCAGTTAGCCCTTTCCTGAACTTCCCACCATAAAAAATATCCAAACTTTCTTTCGCTCTCATTCACAAATGTGCAAAAGTTATTTAAGCAAAATAATGTAGCTTCTGGGAATTTTAGAAGAGTTCGGACCACTCTTCCATGGTCTTAATTTATGTGTAGATTTTCTTACTTATGTAATGCTAGAATATTCTGATATGAGATTTGTTTTATAAGGAGATCATTTAACAATTCATTCAATTTAGTCATAGTTTTAAAAATTGTATTGCTACAAAAGGCTATTGATAAAAATGCAGTAAGAACTTGTTGAAACTACATTAAAGTAGATTAATGAAGGATGGCTATTTTGGTCAGTTCAGTTTGAATTTAGAACATTTTCATAAAATATCTCTTCTGTAACATTTTAGTGAATAACAATGTACAATCTAATTGGAAATTCTGCTGGGTATATTTTAACAAATGCTTTCAGTTTGTAGCACACACAAACAATGCCTAAACATTTGTTAAATCAATCTTCTATATTCTGATGTAAAATACCCATTGGCCCCCCAAAAATCATTATTTTTTCAGATTCATTATCACTGAAAAGACAAATTTAGCCAAGGAAAATGTTTATCATTTAAATTCCTGGAATGAGTAAAGTTGTCGTGTATTGAAGCTGGTATATACAACAATGACTTTGAAATATGCAAAGTATGCAAAGTATGCATGATTCCTAATGGTAATACTTACTGTTCACTGTGTAACCATGTATGTTTGTCTACAAACATACATACACATGCGTCTGTGTACATATATCCAGCTCACAGCTCCACTGAAATGTGGGTTTTATCATTCTCCTTTACAGGTGTGGGTGCTAAGGGTCAAAGAGATTAAGTGACGGTCAAAGTCACACCATTTACAAGTAAGAGAAACAAAATTAATCTCAGGTTTCTGTGATTTTACAATCTATGCCTTTTCTACAATGTAATTTCTTTCTATATATGTATGTGACTATCTCTAAGAAAAGCTGTACCCTCAGGAAATCTGGGTTGATTAAAGTGTTCTATTTCTTGAGTGTTAATTACACAATTGTTTGAGCTATAACTATTATTCTGGGCATTTTTTTCCTTTTCACTTCTTTGAATATGAGATATAATTTCATAATAAAATGGTAAAATAAATTCTGTGTCTTCTAAAGCAAGATCTTTGTGACAAAGCAACTTACACTCATTTATCAGCTGGGTTTTGGCAATAATTTCCTCTTAAGTAAATAGGCGTGGGCCTCAATTTACGGCAAGTCATTGTCTATTGGGATAAGGCAGAACATTGTGGGAAGATCTCATTATGTTAGTTTAAGAGATATGTGTCTGAGGTACGGAAGGTGGGGGTGAGTAAAATAGGAAAACATTTATTGATTGTCAATAATATGAAGCTAGGTACATTGCCAGTCATTTACTCCTAAAAACAACCATTAACTGTGTTATTAAGAGGGCCATTTTAGAGCAATTCAGTACATTTCTCACAACTAAGTGGCTCTATTTTGATCTACATGCAGATCTGACAATGAAGTCTGGATAGCTATTGAGCGAGCAGGGATTCAAGAGTTAAGAGCAGTCAAATAGACTGACATGGTGGGCACATAGTGGCCCCAGGGTATCCACACTGCATTCCTTTCTGAGATTTTATTTGCCAGGGATCTGAAAGTCCATTATCTAGAGTGGCAAGGTGGGATGAAAACAAAACCAATGGCAGAAATGTTGGCTGCAAAATGATGCCGAAGGAAAAACAGTCATCTGTATGTGGGCTGCCACTGACATGAGCGGGACCATATCGGTGGTTTGGGTAAACTGTGTTCTGTAACCAGCTCTGTGTACAACTCTTGTATCACTCCAATTAACTTCCTGACAGTTTGATCCTTCTTTATGTAAAAACAGAAGGTGACTGCATGTGAAGATACTTTGGGCAATGTAAAGATTTTTATGAGCACTAGACATTATTATTTTAGGATGACAGTGCCCAATGTACAACAGGGCTGGCCAGTTTAACTACACCACTGATTTTTTTCCAGGGCAATATTTATTGATTTATTCATTTTCCTTTTTATATTATTCTTTACAATTTTTTATTGTATTTTTTCTATTACCATTTATCTCCCTTATACCCTCTTCCACCTCCACTCAACCCCTCCCTCCAGCAATCACCACACCATTGTCCATGAGTCCTTTTCCGTTCAATGCCTCTACCTGCTAACTGCCTCCCCCTGCAGAGCTATGAGCCTGTTCTCTATCTATGAGTCTGTCTCTATTTCACTTGTTAGTTCAGTTTGTTCATTAAAGTCCACATATGAGTGAAATCATATGATATTTGTCTTTCTCTGACTGGCTTATTTCACTTAGCCTAATGTTCTCCAGATCCATCCATGCTGTCACAAAGGGTTAAAGTTTTTTTTTGTTTTTACAGCCAAGTAGTATTCCATTGTTTAAATATACCATAGTTGCTTTATCCACTTACCTTATAATGGATATTTATGCTGCTTCCTAATATTGACAATGAACTGCAATGAACATACATAATTCCTATCAAGATACCAATGACACATTTCACAGAACTGTAACAACTATTTCAAAAATTTGCATGGAACCACAAAAGGCCCTGAATAGTGATCTTGAGAAAGAAGAATGAAGAATAAAGTTGAATCTTCTGGCCAAGATAGAGGTGTAGGTAGACACCATATGCTTCCTCGCACAACCAAAAGAAGGACAACAACAAATTTAAAAACAAAAAACAACCAGAACTGACAGAAAATCAAACTGTATGGAAGTTTGACAACCAAGAAGTTAAGGAAGAAATATTCATCCAGACTGGTAGGAGGGGCAAAGATAGGTAGCCAGGTAGAGAGGACTCACAACAAGGTGGCAACTGGTGGCCCAGGTGGGCAGTGGCTGGCAGACCAGGCAGTCCCACGTTCTTGTGAAAATAAACTGGGAGGAACAACTGGGGAGTGAGACAGACCACACAACCCAGGGTTCCAGCCTGGGGAAATAAAGCCTCAAAGCCTTTGACTGAAAACACCTGTGGGAGGGGAGGGCAGCAGTGGGAGAAACTCCCAGCCCCATGGGAGAATTCACTGGAGAGACCCACAGGGTCCCAGGACATACACAAGCCCATACACCCAGGAATCAGCACCAGAAGGGCCCAATTTGTTTGTGGGTAGCAGGGAAAGTGACTGAAAGTCATCAGAGAGCTGAGCAGAGGCACTGTTCCCTCTCAGACCCCTCCCCCACATACAGTACCACAATGCAGTAACCTGGGTTGCCCCATCCTGGTGAACACCTAAGGCTCCACCCCTTATAATGTAACAAGTGCACTGAGACAAAAATATATGACCCAAATGAAAGGCCAGGTCAAAGCTCAAAAAGAACTAAGTGATGAAGAGATAGTCAACCTATCAGATGCACAGTTCAAAACACTGGTAATCAGGATGCTCACAGAATTGGTTAAATATGGTTGCAAATTAGAGGAAAAATGAAGGCTATTAAAAGTGAAATAAAGACAAATGTACAGGGAACCAACAGTGATGGGAAGGAAACCAGGACTCAAATTAATGGTTTGGAGCAGAAGAAAGAAATAAACATTTGCCCAGAATAGAATGAAGAAATAAGAATTAAGAAAAATAAGGAGAGGCTTAGGAACCTCCAGGACAACATTAAACATTCCAACATCTGAATCTTAGGGGTGCCAGAAGGAGAAGAGGAATACTAAGAAATTGAAAAATTATTTGAAAACATAATGATGGAGAACTTCCTCAATCTGGCAAAGGAAATAGACTTCTAGGAAATCCAGGAAGCTCAGAGAGTCCCAAACAAGTTGGACCCAAGGAGGAACACACCAAGGCACATCATAATTACATTACCCAAGATTAAAGATGAGGAGAAATTCTTAAAAGCAGCAAGAGAAAAGTAGACAGCTACCTACAAAGGAGTTCCCATAAGACTATCAGCTGATTTCTCAAAAGAAACCTTACAGGCAAGAAGGGGCTGGAAAGAAGTATTTGAAGTCATAAAAGGCAAGGACCTACATGCAAGATTACTCTCTCCAGCAAAGCTTTCATTTAGAATGGAAGGGTAGATAAAGTGCTTCCCAGATAAGGTCAGGTTAAAGGAGATCATCATCTCCTAGCGCTTATTATAGGAAATGTTAAAGGGACTTATCTAAGAAGAATATGATAAAAATATGAACAGTAAAATAACAACAAAATCACAGCTATTAACAACCAAACCTTAAAAAAAAGAAGAAAACAACTAGAACAGGAAGAGGTTCACAGAAATTGAGATCACATGGAGGGTTATCAGTGGAGTGAGAGGAGAGTGAGAGGGGAGAGAGGGGGAAAAGGTACTGAGAATAAGTAGCATAAATGGTAGGTAGAAAACAGACAGAAGAGGTTAAGAATAGTGTAGGAAGTGTAGAAACCAAAGGACTTATATGTATGACCCATGGACATGATCTAAAGAGGGGGAATTTGGGTGGGAAGGGGTGTGCAGGGCAGAGGGGAATAAAGGGGGGAAATGGGACAACTGTAATAGCATAATCAATAAAATATATTTTTAAAAAAGAATAAAATCGGAGGAATCATGATGCTACCTAATATCAAACTATACTACAAGGCCATAGTAATTAAAACAACATGGTACTAGCATAAAAATAGACACATAAATCAATGGAACAGAATAGAGGCCCCAGGAATAAACCCATGACCTTTATAACAAATTAATATTTGACAGAGGAAGTAAGCACATACAATGGGCTAAAGAGAGTTTATTTAATAAATGATATTGGGTAAATCAGACAGATATATGCAGAAAAATGAAACTAGACCACCTTCTTACACTACACGAAAGAATAATTTCAAAATGGTTTGAAGACTTAAATGTTAGATCTGAAACCATAAAAATCCTAAAAGAAAACACAGGCAGTAAAATCTTGGATATTGCTCACAGCAATGTTTTTTTTCTGATAAACCTCCTCAGGCAAAACAAAAGAAAAAATAAACAAATGGGACTACATCAAACTAAAAATGTTGTGCACAGCAAAGGAAACCATCAACAAAATAAAAAGACAGCCCACCGAATCAGAGAACATATTTGCTGATACATTTGATAAGGAGCTAATATCCAAAATTTATAAAGAACTTATATAACTCAACACCAAAAGAAAAAAAATCCTATCCAACTAAAAAATAGGCAAAGGACCTGAATAGACATTTCTCCAAAGAGCACATACCGGTGGCCAATAGACATATGAAAAGATGCTCAACATCACTAATCATCAGAGAAATGAGATATTAGAATGACTATCATCAATAAATCAACAAGCAGCAAGTGCTGGTGAGTATGTTGAGAAAGGGGATCCCTTTTACATTGTTGGTGAGAATGCAGATTGGTACAGCCATTGTGGAAAGCAGTATGATCTTATCTCAAAAAATTAGAAATGAAATGACTTTTTGACCCAGCGATTCCACCCTGGGAGTTTATCCGAAGAAAACCAAAACACTAATTTGAAAGAATATGAGCACCCCTGTGTTCAGTGCAGTATTGTTTATGACCACTGCTTTTTAAATTGAGATTCATTTCACTGTAACTTCAGTTATATCAAAGATAATAAAAGGAAAATGGGACTTGCTGTATACGAATTAACTTTGAAGTAAGCTTGTTGAAATGCACACATTGGCTAAAATAAAGTGGGGAAATACAAAGTTTGAAAGCTAAATTTCTGTTGTGTATCCAGCCAATTTGATTTAGTTGAGGTTTACTGAGTTTTAATTTGAGGAGAAAATTTTTGGAGAAGAATCCAACATAACTGGTCCCGTGATTTCTATTTCTCTGATCTATTCTCGTTCATGATTTGTAGTAGTGATTTTTCTTACTGGAATAGGATCAGTTTGCATTATCTATTTATTTGTTTCCCCACTTGTTCCAGACAGAGTGTAAATAGACTTCCCAGAATATCGAATGATGGAAAAAGAAATATGGAGTGACCATCTCAATTCCAGCTGAAGCAAATCGGATACAGAAGTGGGTATGTTGTTTGCCACTTCCATTTCACTCAGTGCCTGTGGAGAACAACCTTGCGCTGTGACTAAGATGTCATGAAATAAAGTTTGGAAAGTTACTTGTTCAAAACACTGAAAACTGGACAGTAGGCTGAGGTTATAAAACAGACACTGCAGAAAAAATTTGCCTTTTGAATCAGAAACCAGCATACAAATACCCTGGGACCTCTGAAATGTCTCTAATATTTACATAGTCATCTGATTTGTCCTTATTTTTCCTCTTTTCCACTGATTTAGTCACCTATTGGCAACTTCACAAGCTCCAGCAGAGGTCAGGAACCCCCCAAAGCAATTTGTGCTGAAAGCACAGAGAATCAAGATGGAAAGACTTCATTGGTGAGCCAGTACCCACTCAGGGAACTGAGGAAGCAGACGGTTCACCATGATGTACCTTCTATTCCCCTGTGCAACCTGGGTTTATATGCCTCCTGGGATGCTGGCTGAATCACCCTCTCGGAAGGAGTCATCATTGTGATAGATTTTCCTGCCAGAAAGTTTTATTTTCAACCAGTATTTTGTTTTCTACATTTTCTGGTAAAGTCTCCTTTGATTATTTTTTGGGGGGATGGGCAAAGAGGCTGAAATTCTTCATGGTTATTTCTTCCATATAGAAATTCCATACCTGAAATCAGATTTGGCATCATTTGGCTCTTTGGATGCTCCAAACTGCTGGCACACATTTTCTATGTTGAATGTTTGTCCTTTAGTTTGGGACTTGAGTGCTGTTCTCTTGGTAATAAATTTCCTTCATTTTTAAATGAAATCCAAACTTTCTTGAGCTTAGTGTTGCCAAAGCTATATGGGATATAGTACAGCTATTTTCTTAATGGGGTGGCATTTGTGACAACAGACCCTGTGATTGGTCACACGTTAAATGTCCCTTCTTACCTCTTAGACATCTCCGTTATTGCTTATGCTTCAGACATGCCTGTTGTTAGGATTTTGTATTCTTGAGGAATATCATAATAATTAATATAAACAAATAAATTGTTGGTAGTAGGTTGATTAGTCATTTCGCTATTCATACATTCACAAGATAATGCATATTAATACAATTGAAAGAAGACCCACTACTTTTAGGCAGAAGTTGAGAGAGAGCAGAGAAAAACAACTAACCTATAGAGAGCACATGTAACTATAGGTAGTTACCCAATTATTAGTAAGAACGGGCACAAAAAGAATTAGACATTGACCTTAATAAACTGGGGAACACGAACCTGTTTGTTTCACCAGGAAACTATGGTTTTACACCCAAGGGGATCATAACATTGCTTTGCCAAAGGGATTAATACTCTCCCTTCCCCTCTCTCCTATTGGATTGTTGGGGGGCATAGGGAGAGGAGCTGGATAATAGAGGCCTGTCAATCTAGCCTGGGGAAAAAAGGGGTTGGTTGGAAGCTTGACCTGTCAAAAGCCCATAAAAACTTCAGATGTTAATTGATCACTTTGAAAAAGTGCCTGGTCCTTCCCAAACCCAATCTAATATAGTCCCAGGAGAACAAAGAGTACTCTATCTTACTGTCCTCCCCCACCCCACGATAACACACTCTCCTGTGTTCGTGGGTGTCTCTCACCTGGGAGCACGTGACCATGTGGGTCTAGGAACTACTGGGGGCCATGGCAGACTGAATGGTCTCTGAGGGACAAGCTTTAATATGAAGCAGAATCTCTGGATACTGGCCTTTGCTTTGGTCCTGCTAAAGATAAAGTTGGACTTTTTCCATGGCAGGACAGACAGAGAAGGGACAGTGGAAACCCAGGGGCAGCTTCTATTTTTACCCCAAAAAACTTTGCCACACCATGATCTCCCATTCATGGGTCCTTGGAATGCTTTCCTCATGACCCTGTGGAAAAGCCTGATTTCCACCAATGACACTCCCACTGTGTGCCAAACCTGGGGAACTGGGGATTGATTCCTGAACAGCACCAAGAAATTGGGGATACAGTGGTGAGTAAGACTGACAGGGTCCTGTGTCATTTAATCCCTATAGTAATTCAAGCTAGTTATGATTACCCTTGTCCTTCCTTCTCTCCATTTTATAGCTGAGAAAGTTAAGGCATTTCTGTAATACCATTGAGCTGGAAACGTTGATTGGATCCCATGTCTACTTTATTTCAAAGACAGACTTATTTATACTACATCACATAGTTCACTAATTTCAGGTCACTTTCAGGTCCGCAGAGCTGGAATAGGATGTGTCTCTGACCTCCTCTGGGTGCCATGTGTTCATCTGTAGTAAAATCTCCTTCATCTCCACCCTATTCCCCTTTGCTTAGAGGGTCCCCTAAGCATTGTTGTGCCCAGTTGCTATGTCCTGCTTCCAGATCCCTGGCCATGTTATGTCCCTTCTTACATTTTAGTCACAAGAGAAATACAAAAGGTTTTTGGGGGAAACCACACCAGGATTTAAGATTTATGTATTAAGGATAAACAGTGGCTTATACTCTTTGCTAGAATGATTCAGAACACCCACTTCTACAGGCTCGAACAGAGGCGTGGATTAGTGTGGCGTAATCAACCACGCACTGGTCAGTGAATGTGGATCTCTGGATTCTACATCTAAGGTGTGTGACCAGAGAAAGTCCCTTCCCCTCACTTGGTCTTAGATGAGATCTTTTGATTACATTAGTAAAAATCCCAGACTGTCTCCTGTGTAACTCTCTGTGCCTGTAATCTTAAACCTGTATTCATAATATAGGAAGTAGAGTCAGAAAATTTTATTTAGGCCAATAGATTTGCCAAGTAGTAGGAAAGGAGACACAAAAAGTAAAATAGAAATGGCACAGATAGTGCCTTACCCCAAAACTGGGAAGAATACCTCCTTCCCATTTTCCTGGAGCTTTGCAGGTACAGCTCTCTTCCCAAGTTCTTGAAGGAGTTCTTGAAGGTCTAACAAGACCCCCATCACTCAGCCGCTCTGGGACTGGTAACCATGGAGGGAAGAGAAGAAACAGGTCTTGTTATATCTTTTTTTGTTCATGGCAAGAATATATTTTTAGATAAGAATACTTTGTGTTTTTGCTACCTTTGTCGATTTCACCATTTTGTTATCCGGGAATTGTGTGTTTGTCATAAAAGATCTTGTTGGGGTGGGAGATGGTTTGTGGATTTTGTGAAATCATGGACCTAGTTTTAATTTAAACTCAGTCAAATATAACTTATCAAAACAGAGACGTGTTTCTGCTATCACTCTTTCTAACTTAGTTTATTGTGTGTAGTCAGAATTTAAAAAAAAATGACCAATTTGATGAAACAGTCGTGATCAAAGGTAGGTGTTAGACAGGGCTCAGCTTTGCTTGCTCATCAGAACTTTCAAGTCTTCTTTCACAAAAGTTGTGAGAGGGGAAACTATGTGGATCTGGGAAGGGTTAGCAGGAATTTGTTAGAGGATACACGTGTCTTCTTTAAACTGCTTTGCTTCTCCATCCTGGACAGCCCCTGGAAGCTTTGGTTATATGTCCACACAACCATATACAAATACAAATATATATGTAAGTCTGTCTCTGTGTACTGACCTACATTTATTAGTCAAAGAGTAAAAGAAAAATGTGTTTCTGTTATAAAGGCCTCAAGCCAAATTTATCACACAGAGGGCTTTCTTGGTTCTTTGAATCATCCCTGAATGACCTGTGGACAAATGACAAAACCCTAAAGAGTTAAAAGTGTTTGTTTCACAGGAAATTGGAAGAAATTTATGTGCGCAAGTAAAGCTGAAAGGTCGAATGTGTGACTCACGTCTATTGACAGATGGAATGAGCACAACATAAGCAGACAGTGACTAGAAAACAAGCCGGTTGTGTGAAAGTATTTTTAGAGACTAATTTCTACCCAGCTGTGTCATCTATGAATGAGAGAAGTTTGAGAAAGTTACATAGGGGTGTCTGAGCTCAGTAAGTGAAAGGTAATGATGCTGATAGGGCTGGAATACTCCAGACTTTGCTATGCAAATGGAGCTGACATTTGCACTAATTTTTAGAGAAGTTGGGTTGTTCTTTTATGAATATGACATAATCTTCTGTAGTAGGACCTCATTTTAGTGTGGAAACCTGATGTTGAGTCTTGATGTCCCTGATAATTTCAGAATGCTTAAAAAAACACATGTGTTTATTTTTCTTTCCTTGCAACTAGTATAATGATTAAAAGTGTGATCTCCTGACTCAGACTTTGTGGTGTGAGCTCAGCTATGTAATAGCTCCATGATTCTGGACACTTTTAACACTTACTTCTGTACCTCAGTTTCCTTTCTTATCTATAAAATGTGAGTAATAATAACATGTGAATTAAAATTCATTAATGAACCCCTCGCCCCCAAATATCATGCACTTTTCTACATCAGGAGATAAAATATCTGCTCTCATGCAGCTTGTGTTAGAGTTGAGGAGGAATAGACAAAAAATAAACAAATATGCAAAAATAAGTGTATCAGGTAGTGACAGGTACTATGGAGGAAAACAAAGCCAGAAAGTACTTTGTTTATAGAGAATGCTGTGCAGGGGGCTGTTGCCCTGTACATTTTATGTCAATTTGCAGATCAGACACATGCTAGATCAGGAGCAGTCAAGTCCATCAGAATTATTATTTGCCTTTTAATAGGCCTGACCAGTTAGGGTACTTCATCCCTCAGGCATGAATGATTGATGAGAGAATGAAGCCAAGATGCTCCAGTCTATGTGAATTCTGGACATTGTATTAGAAACACTAGAAAGTGTTGGGGAAACCCGAGTCTGGAATAATTCACACCGGGAGAGTTTTGTGGCTATGCTAACACCTTGGGTAACATGAAAATAAATGCAGTACAGACACAAGAGAAGTCAGAAACAGAGACTATGTTCCTATGACACCTTTTGAGTTTTCACCTCAAGTCTTATCTACCTTTGGCATTTGTTCGTGTAAGCCAGTAGGTTCTCTTTGTTGGCTACTTTGGTTTGAGTTGTGTTTCCTGCCATTTGCCACCAAAAGAGTCCTGACCAGCATAAGTACAATGAGGTGTGGTAGAAATTTCTGAGTATAATAGTTCACTTTTATCTTTTTCATTTTCTTTAGGGTTTGCTCTGAGATATAGTTAGAGAAAAGAGCTTCTAGATATTCTGACTGACACCCGCCCCTTGTCTCTAGACTCCACACAAACAACAAAGTCTGAAAACTCTGGTTGGATCCCAAGCTCTTCAGCTAATAGATGATGAAACTGAACCCCAAAGCAGATGGGCGATTCTCCAAGGTCACCAACCCCCACTTCCAGTTAGGGGCAAAGTGAGGATTAAAACCGAGGTCCTGGCCCCTCCACCTCCACCATCTCATCATTGGCTTCGTCCTGTTACTGGGGAGATTTTCAAATTCAGCAGCGTGGCTTTGGTTTGGTTTGGTTTGGTTGTTCGGTTTGGTGTCAGGGGACACAAAACAGGAGCTGTAGTGTAGGGTTGATCCACATGGGACTAGAAATCCCAAAAGTTTAGTTCCAAGTGATTCTTCTCCCACTTTTATTGGCATTCACCAAAACAAACATAATGAATTATTATGCAGGTTGAGTCCTCAATCTAGAGTTTTTATTGAGGAAACACTTTTCGAGATTAAAAGTCAGGTACGGTCTCTTATTTTGTGATCATCAATGATTTCTACCATACAAAAGCCAAAATCAAATAGAATTTAATTCTTTACATTAAACTTTTTCTGAAACTTCCATAACACCTCACTAGTACAATGACCATGGAATGTATTGCCCAAATAGGGATAATTTTGAGAGTTAAAAGAAACACAATTAATTACTCTGGGAACATTGTTGTGGAAATTGGAAGGGGGAAATGTGATCACACTGTTCATTAACCATCCTATAAATGTGTTTGAGATCAGCGAGTGTGAAATATGAGCTAACTGAACATGACTTTCAGCTGTAAGTGTTGAAGGAGTGGAACTGGCTTCCCCACCCGCCCCAGGAAGAATGACAGCAATAATGATGGCGGCTTCGAAACTGAAGCACAAGGAGAATGACTGCATTTCTCCCTCGTTCTCTCTCTCCTTTCTGCTCTGTCTACACACACGTTTTTTTTTTTTTTTTGCTGCAAGTTGTTCTTCCCCATTTTGTACACAAACTCAAATTCTAAAAGCAATGAATACTTAATGTTAATTTCTTTAACAAAATTCTGTAGAAGAACATTCTGTACAAATTATATAATCTAAACATGACTAAGAAACACCCGGTAATTTTCCCACACTTCCCCTTTCCAAGGGAGAATGAAACAAAACAAGGCCCAAATTTTTAAATGGTAACAATAAAAGATGCTTGACCTTAATAAGGGAAATAAGGCCCAGAAACATCTTAGTGTTTGTAGTTTATAATGGTAATTTATAATTGAAGAATATGGATACCTGCTTTGGCTAAAATTTCTGGTTCATAGGATTAACAATTATTTTGCTGATACTGATTTACTTAACTTAAACTACATCACGCTTCTTAACAATTAAAAAAAAGGGGAAAAGGGGTTTCTATAACTTGTTAGACTATTCCAATACACTTGCAGTGTTGGTCTTGGTAACTTGGTGGCTGCTTTGATGCAAACTATATGGGATAGAAAAATTTGTGTGCACAAGAATTAAGGAAAAAAACACTCGAAACATTGTGGAATAATTGCTTCTCAGAGTCACTCTCCACAACTGAACTTTTCAGTGCGAACTTCGTGAGAGCAAGGAACTTACCTGTTTTGTTTATTATTATATTTCCTGGGTCTGCCATGGCTCCTGACATATAACAGAGTCAGTGTATATTTGATAAAGGCACAGAGGCATAACTGAATAATCATCATTAAGTAATTCACATTTATTTTGGGGGACACCATCACTATTTCAATAAGATGTAGAGAAGTGTTGATCTCATATTTGCAAAGAGTATCTCTCTCATCTTTCAGTCATGACCTTCCAGTTGATTGGGCAGTTCTTCCAATTGTAAGACAGCTACTTAACATAGAAAATTTCAATGTATGACAGTCTGGCCTCACTTAAAATTTTTTTTTCTCAAGTGGAAAAGTCCACTTGGAGCACTATCAAGTATACAAAGCATTCACTGATGTCACTGTACCTTTAAGTCTCTGGATAGGGTTACTGCATGGGCCAAAGTGTCAAAATTCACCATAAGATTCCCCATTTATAAAAGTTTATACACCATATGTCCTACACTATTACAAAAACAAAACAAGAGCTATGTTCTCCATCTTCTTAACCTTGTTCTTTAATGATCTGGATTCACTTTCAAAGAACAGAGTTTATCTTTCCCATCTCCCTCCCTCACACAGAGATGAGGAGGTGAAACAATGACTTATATGTGAAAATTTGCTGTTATTATTTAAATTTCAGGCATCCTGAACAAACAATGAACTCTTTTAGTGGTTTCTATGGAAGGAGGGATCCGTTCTATATTAAAAGTAAAATAATTTTCACTGACAAATAGTAACCAAATTTTAAACAATTTTTAAGAAACAATCTTATGTAATTAATTATCTAGTTTAGTGTTCTTTGTTCACAGTTTGCAAAATTTATCTAGAATTCTCTTACTATAGTTTAGGGAGGTGGCTTTCATACCTTTTTGACTGAAAATTGGCAAGACACACATTTTATCCATAGCCAGTTACACACACACAATTAAAATGAAAATTTCTTGGAGCAATACTTATTATGCATAAAGCATTCTCACATTTCCCATTTTATTCTAACATATGGCATTTCAATTATTTAAAAATACTAATCCTTAAGTTTCTATCTACCAAATTTAGAGTCATAAAAAGCATATCTGTAGATGAATTCTTATAGCCATGATATAAAATATAATTATTATTGTATTTTTACTTATTGTAATGTGTTTTTTCTTAAAGTATACTTATTATATTATAAATTATATATAATTATACTAATATATATTACACACCCTATTATTACTTATTATTATTACTATTAAAGCAATCATTTCTGCAAAAGCACATCGCACAACAAAATACTCATAGTCAAAATGTGACAAAAAAGAAAAGTCTTTAAATTTTAGTTGCCTCTGTGGTAGACTGAGTTTTCCAGCATGACCACAACCAGCTACCTCATCCTCCATGTTCTTTTTACCTTATAATATTGACACTCTTTTTAAAATGTGGGTCTCTGGTCCCCTTGAATGTGTAGGCCTGTGTGTATGGTGACAGTGACACTATGTGACTAAGTCCTACGAGGCGATACAGTTTCTGCCTAGAAGCTCACTCTTTGAAACCAGTCACTACACTGTGAAGAGAAAGAACAATGACATGGAAAAGCCACAGTAGCTCTGGTGGCTGAGAGCCGCTGGCGAGGTCAGCCACAGCTGACACCACTGTCTAGTCCTGTGAATGGTGAGCTCTTCGATGATCTCAGTCCTAGCCTTCCAGTCACCTCAGGTCGTTAAGTCTTCCCAGCTGACACTGATGAGCAGAGGTAAGCCGTCTGTGCTGTGCCTTTTCCAAACTCCTGACCCACAGAATATACAAATATAATCAAATATTTTTTTGTTTTAGACAATTAAATTTGGGTGTTGTCTGTTATACAGCAATAACTGACTATAACAACTTCCAATTCTAGTCTACCTTCAAAATGTTACAAATTGGAAGGAGGTCTGAAATAATACCAAGAGCATGTAAGAAATGAATTACCATTTTGAACCAAACTTTTGGAGTAAACCATATATAAGCTGTGTAAGGGTCATCATTAGCTGTAAAACATGCCTTTTCAAATGTTGTTAACTTTTATTTGAATTATCCAGTTCCCTTTGGAAGGCCCCTCTAGCTTTCCAGAAAAATGGAATGTTAGAGGCAACAAGCCACATGTAATGTGTGGTGAAAGAACTAACGTACAGCCAAGTTCATTGTTAGAAATAAAACATTTGTGTATTCGTGTGTTCCTAGGATGCACACCTAAGAACGATATCAGTTAATTCAAAACCAAGAAATTGCATCTATATACATTTTGATGCATAATCATTATTAATTTAATAAGGACCTGGGTTTGATTGTGTGAGGGATTGGACTGTGCCTGCCTTATTCTCTATATTACAGGTGGCAAACACAAGGCCCATGGGCTGAATCCGGCCCTCCACCTCGTTTTATCCAGTCTGGCACCTTGTTTCTACCCAGTGACAGTGCCAAGCTCTCGCTTAACTGTTAAGGAGTAGTTACATTTATAGTCCTAAAACTATATTCGGTCCTTTGAAGGCAACCACGAAGCTGACGTGGCCCCTGGTGAAAATGAGTTTGACACCCCTGTTCCATATGCTTTGTAACTAGCTCTGTATGGTTTGTAACTAACATAATGAATATTTATTGAATGAAGGAGGCAAACATGCCTGAGGCAACCGACGAACCATCCTCTCCTCCCCCCCTACTGTCTTGTTCCTTCAAGGAAGGGGAACATGAATGAAATGCAAGCTTAATTATAAAAATTAAAATGCTTAATTATTTTTACAAGTGATTTGTAAAGAAAGCAGGATATCTTTTCAAAAAAGTGAGTAGGTTCCTTTATTGATAGATGTATAAACACAAGTCTTAATTAATTTTTCAGTTATTACTAGATTTTTTCCTTTATGTTATTTTGCTTAGCTTTATCCCTGTCTATAAAAAATAGTCAATAAGCATTATTGTGACATCTACTTGTCCTCAGGAAGAGAATCATAGTTTAATCCTGTGACTCCAGCATTTAAATAAAACATTACTATTTTATTTTTAAAAACATCATGAATTTGATAGTAATTCTGTGTATAATGATTTATAAGTAGAAATACTATTAAAATATATAGAAATCAGAAAGTACTATATTTTATTTTTCCAGTATCTGTACAGTCTCTGGTGTTTTTAGCTCTTAATTCCTACTATGCAAATATATTGTACTTTTTCTTTATGTTGAAGAGTATTTTTGAATATGATGGGAAATATGAAAACACAAGATGCTGCATTACAGAAATACTCTATTTAAAGCATCTTTGTGGATTTAAACACTGTACTCACTGTACAGTTTGCATGTTAAAAAATTCTGTTTATAGCAACTGTACAAGGCTATTTTAACAACCATATTTTTTCCCTACTGTGAGTCTTTGAGATACTTAGTATCCAGTATCAAATGATCTCTAAAAAAAGGGTAAGTGAAATAAGTCCACTAGAGAAAGACAAATACCATGTGATTTCACTTATATGTGGGTTCTACAAAATGATATAAATGAACAAACAAAACAGAAACAGACTCACAGATACAGAGAACAGACAGATGGTTGCCAGAGGAAAGGGGTTGGAGGTTGAGTGAAAAAGGCAAAGGAATTAAAAAGTACACATTGGTCATTATAAAACAGTAATGGGGGTATAAACTACATCATAGGGAATATAGTCAATAACACTGTAATAACTATGTATGGCGCCGGGTATGTACTGGAAATATTGAGGGGACCACTTTGTAAAGTATATGATTGTCCAACCACTATGCTGTACACCTGAAATTAATACAAAATAATATTGAATATAAACTGTAATGGGACAACAACATTTTTTAAAAAGGGATATGTGCACCTGGTACCAAGAAGTTTAATTTTAAAATCAATTCATGCTGTGTATGGCATTGTTGAGTGGAGTAAACTGTATTACAAATTTTCCAGAATATGATTAGTGAAACATAAACTTAAAAAATTGTACAATATGAAAGCTCCATATATAACAGGGGAAGTTAACAACAAAAATGTTATGTTTCTAAAGGCCAAGGAGAAGATAAGGGGGCACATGGGGAAGGGTGTGCTTTGAATAGGGGAGGGGGAAAATTCTATCCCAGAGGGAAAGTTTTACCTGCTCCCTAGATGGGGGAAGAGCCGGGTGATGGGACAGCACGGACTGTGGGCATGTCTCAGCACCCCAGATAAGAGAAAGGCTGTGGGACCTCACGTTAATGAGGGGGTTCGTGCGAGGGTCATGTCAGAGACAGCTTATGGCAGCAGTTTGAAGGAGTAAGATGGCGAGGACTGGTAGTTGACAATAGTGTCATTGGTCATAAAAAAATGACAACCTCCATGGATTAAAACTTCAGCCTCATTCATATTTAAATCCCTGTAGGTAGATAGTCTCAAAATTACTCAAATTGAAATTCCTGTATTTCTCTGGTAGAAACTTTGAGGCAATTAAATCTGATTTAGAGGAAAAGATGTCTTGCATTTTCTGGTTGTGAACTAAATCTCATACTCGATTATGTATATATATATATATTATTATGTATATAGTATATTATTATGTATTATTATGTATATTATTATGTATATTATGTATATAGATATATATATATCTACTACATTTATATTCCTCTGGAAATATGATAAAGAGGTTGATCGGTAGGTAGGTAGGTACGTAGATAGATGATAGATAGATAGATAGATAGACAGATAGATAAATAGAGAGGTAATCCCTGACCTTAGGTATTCAAAATATAGGTCATTATTACTTGAATGATTCTTCAGAACATAAAATACACAAAATATTCCACCTTATAAATCAGGTCATTTTTCTTACTGTGGTGGCTAGTTCATCTTAGCCATAACACTAGTACATGTACAAATTTCTTCAGGTTCATTTTGATATGCTGTAAGGAATGCTACTCATTTCTAGCTAAACTCTCTCAAGGTGATCTGTCCCTATATTTCTCTTGCTCTGGGGAAACTATTAGTCCCATACAGACCACTTAGAAATTAGAATTTAAATATCATACCAAATATACAAAAATTTGATTATTCTGATGATTAATATATGTGTCATATGTCATATTTCATATACAACATAAATCTGTTTTTCAAACTCTGGTTTAGAGAAGCACTATTTGAAAGGCTTTTTTTCCCATTGATAGAATGTCTTATATAAGAGTGAATTAATACAAAATTATTCTACTTTCCAAGAGACTGAATTATTCTCCACATTTCCAGACTGTTGAAAACACAGGGACCCGTATTATAATAACCAACACCAGCATTCTTCAACCTGACTCCTCACAACTCTTACACTTTCACATGTGCATTGTTCAAAAACTGGAGGCTTCATTTTGTACCCAAAGTTGGTATTTCCATAGGTCAACTCCAAAATGAACATTAATAAATGCAGGTACTGCTTTTCTGGCCAAACAAAACAATTTGACAAGCACCACCATCTTCGGCTATGGTGTCTGCAGTGAACGAGGGGTGTCCAAACTTCTGGCATCTCTGGGCCACACTGGAAGAAGATGAGTTGTCTTATAACACACATTAAATACACAAACACTAATAAAAACTGATGAGGAAAAAAGTTTTAAGTAAATTTACCAATATGTGTTGGGCCGCATTTGTAGCCATCCTGGGCTGCACGCAGGATGGACACCAAATGCTTCGCTCATGATTTTCTCTTAAATTAAAATATAGTTACAAAGAAAGAAAGAATGTTAAGGCTAAAGTGATAAAACAATAGGTTTCCTTAACTTAATGAAACAGACACAGAGATAAAATCATCAGGATTCCAGGAAGAGTTGATTCTTTAGCCTCAATTCAACTCACAATGAACTCAAGCTGGTCGCTGCTGACTATTCAACTTTGGAAACAAAAGAACAAACGATAGCACGTGCTTGAAAAATCGTTGCTAAACGTCAAAGGAGAGATTCCATATTTTAATCCTACACACATAGAAATTCTCCAATAATGTGCAAGTATTTTATTTATTTGACTTTACTACATGTTCTTAAGACATGGGAAAAGTAGAAGCTGAGTTTCTCAATGTGTCTTTTTAAATCTCATACTCACAGTGTAGACAGCATGGCTTTGAAGTCAGGACATAATTTGGTGTAAACCCTGACTTCTCAACTCATGTGTGACCTTGGCCATCCTAGAGGGTATCTCATACCAAGTTTTCAAGGAGTTGTAAAGATGAAAGAAACATTTTAAAGTGGCTTGTGTGGTGCTTACTTATGGGTTAAAAACAGTATTCTCTTCAGGCTAAGCTGCGTTCCACTGTGAATGGAGGAGTATCTTCCTTCTTCCCCTCTGCCTGTTTCACTGTTACAGCTTTTGAAGGGTGCTGAGATCATCCCATCTCAGTTTTAAAATCTGTCTTGGACTACACACACACACACACACACACACCTTATAAATGTATACCTTTTATATATATTACATAAATATATTTTTGTTATTTATTTTTTCAGATTTTTGAGATATAATTGACATATATAACATTGAGTAAACTAAAGATGTATGACATGTTGATTTGATACATTCATATGTTATAATATGATTGCCACTGTAGTGTTATCTAACACCTCTCTAAGGCCATATAATTAACTTTTTATGATGAGGACACTTAAAATCTACTCTCTGAGCAACTTACAAGAATACAATATATTATTATAAATTATCTTGATGTTGCACATTAGATCCCAAAACCTATTCACCTTATAACTGGAGTTTTGTACTCCTTGACCAACAATATAGAAATATTTTTTTAAAAATGAATCCTTGAGATGGCTATAACTTTGTATATATACTCTCCTTGACTCTCGCCTATAAACTTGTCTCTCCCTTATTTTATTGTTATGATTGAAAGTTATAAGTTTACTTAATTCATTTTACCAAAAAGACTATTAGTTCTGTGAGGGCAGTGACTGCTTCTTGGTCAATGACTTGTCCTAGACACATGGGCTGACTAAGCCAGTATTAAACATCGTAGTCAGAGATTGAATACAGCTCTTCAGGGACACAAGGACTTGCTTCAGGAGGTGGAGGAAAGGTGTTCTGTGTACATGGATTGTTACTCACGCAATAGTCCTGACTGGGCCAGATGGGCATGTGGATAATTCCATGCATTAATTATAGAGGACTCCTTGGCGTGTGCTATTGTCTTGGGTACAGTTGCTCCCTACTCTAGACACCAAGCCGGATAACTCAGATGAAATAAAAGAAGGGCTGAGAGGCTAACTTGGCTAAGGTAGTGGGAAAAATTATAGTTAAGAAAATCCTTTTCAAAAAGTCTTAATTTTATGGCTTATTTATTTGCACAGCCAGTGTTCATAGGAGGTGCAGCTAAGAGTCCTTTTTGCCTGCACCATCCAGGGAGCTGGACAAGGAGGCAGAGACAGGAGTTTAGATCTTATTCTCATATGACTCAGCCCCAACCTCTGCCTTGGCTTTCGTGGTGATGCCTGAATGACTCATTTTCCTGGCACTGTCTTTGTTAACTCCTGGGATCAGAAGTGTCCTGTTTACATAGCCTCACATATGGCTGCTCATTCCATTTTTTGTTTAGAAGGAGATGGAAGACGTCTGCTTCCATCCCTGAAATTGTTGGGTGGTGTTCATTGACCAGAAAAATGACTTGGTTGTGCTCCCTCCCACTCACTGTCTTATCCTCTTCTTGTGAAGCAGCCAACTCTTCCCCACAGCTTTCCCCATCACCTCCCAAGGTAAATGTTTCTTTTTCCCCTTCAGAGAAAGTGCAGGAGACCTGGATTGTTTATGTTAGCTCTTATTGCCTATTTTAAATATATAATCCTTTCCTAAGGTATAGGAATGGGTTACATCATGATTTCCAATTCCTGTAGACTGAACAGTATTATTATTATTATTATTATTATTATTATTATTATTATTAATTAATTTATTTATTATTATTTTAGAATTGACTTTAGACTTCCATTCAGATGTCACATAAACCAGGGACCTCTCCTAAAGTAACATACATTCAGAAATGAGTAATAGGCTGGAAGCATGGGGGTCTCTAAGGACAGCACCATCAAAGACTCTAGTCAGAAAATAATTAGGATCCCTACTCCCTCCACAACCTGCTCCCCCTAAAGCATTCAGAATGTACAGTGTCTTGCCCCCACACAGCCGCCCTAGCGGAAAGAAAATGACAAACAGAAAAGTGCTCAGAGACCCACCCACCTACAGCTAACGGCCTCTGACCATTCTAGCCCAGCCTCATGCCACACTGGTCTTTGGGGACTTGCTCCCTCTTGCAATGTCATTATTCGGGCCCCCTGTCGCAGCGTTTCCAAGGTAAAGAATAGCTTTCTCCCAGATGCTTTGGACAAGCTGTCCTGATTCAGCAGGAGAAATCTGAAAATCGTGATGTTTGTGCACTTCCTAATCCATTATTCAAATCCACAGACACTCCTAGCATTCAGAGAGGAGCCTCCTCCTTGCACCCTCTGGAGAAAACCACTCATTCAAATGACTGATGTAAAAATCAATCCTTTCACTCTTTTTAGAAGATGTCGTTTTTTCCCCCTCCTGGTTTCCTTTGCATTCTGATGGTTGCCAAATGCAGTGGGTAAAAGATATAACTTAAATAACATGATGTGTTTGTGGCTGTGGGATACCTTGACATTCTAAAAGTAGCTCTTTGCCCTTCCCTGCCGCAACCACACAGCTCCACCACTGCCACCAGCAGCCCTTTAATTAAAATGCTCTTTCAGAATAAGAGAGTGCAAGTATTCATGACAGCCTGATTTCAGTGTTACAATCTGAGCAATACAAGGCCTGTCCAGAAAAACTGCAGCCATTGTTAATATAACTAGAATGGTTTGCACGACATTGATGTACCTGGCAGCCAAGGAGAGGGGACTAGAATGTGCACTTGTGATCACTGATGACTTCGCTGTACTAATCAGTGGGGGCAGTAGATGCTGTTGAGTGAGAATGTGTACTGTGTGGCTATCACATTCAAAATGACTGAATGAGTACAGCAACAAAGCTATATCAGATTTTGCATGAAGCTTGAATATTCCTCCACGAAAACTATTTAGATGATTCGGAAGACTTCAGCTATGGGCAACTGGTGATTGGCAGCTTCACCATGACAATTTGCCTGCTTATGCATCACGTCTCCTGTAGTTTTTCTCAAGACATCAAATCACCCAGGTGGCTCAGCCCCCCTATAGGCAAGATTTGGTGCCCTGCAACTTCTGGCTTTTCCCAAAACTAAAATCACCTTCAAAAGGGAAGAGATTTCAGACCATTGATGAGATCCAGGAAAATACAATGGGGCACTGATGGCGATTTGGAGAACTGTGTGAGGTCCCCAAGTGCCTATTTTAAAGGGTACTGAGGCATTATTGTCATATATCCAACGTTTCTTGTATCTTATATCTTCTTCAATAAATGTCTCTATTTTTCATATTACATGGATGGATACTTTCTGGACAGACCTCATAAAGCTACAAATTTGTGATCATACAGCAACTCTAAACAACCCCTGCGTTGTAAAAGGAAAAGAGATCATTTATCAAATTCAGGTTTCTGATTAGTCTTCTCTCTGACTATAGGCCATAGAGGACAGTGTGGTCAAGTCTGATGTTGTTTTCAGAGTATTCACACACAGGTACATCCCATACACACACACGTGTGTCCTCACAGACTTGGACATGTGCACACGAACTTGACAATCACTAGGATGCTTGCTGGTGTGCTTTAAAGAATTAAAAAGTAAAACAGAAAGGGAGAAAAAGAGTTACACTCCAGCCTAGTCGTGAAAAACACAACTTACTAATTAGCGTGAAACCAGAGGTTGGGTTTCTTTAGTGTGAATCTAAAGCAAGCTATCCCTCTGTCTCTCCCCAGCCCAGCTGCTGCAAGGGAAGGACCCTGAGAACCAGAGCTAGAACATGCATAAAAAAGACCTCCTGGCCCCTGCCTGGGTCACTCGGTTGGTTAGAGCATCATCCCCATATGCCAAGGTTGCAGCTATATCCCTGGTCAGCACACATGCCAGAATCAACAAATGACTACACAGTAAGTGCAACAACAAATCAACATCTCTCTTTCTCTCTCGCCCTCTCTGCCCCCCTCCCTCTCTCCCCTCCCTCTCTTTCTGAATATTAAAAAAAACTTTAAAAAGAAAGAAAAAAGATCTGTTTAAAGAACCAAGGCTTTGTCATGACTCAGTTTCTCTTCCCACGAATCCCAGTCCTTTCACCTGGAACACTGTGTTGTTAGAAGAGATTATACTTCTCTAAATAAATGATGGACAGTCCCATGACAGTGCCTTGTCAGACCTGCTGGTGCTTCTTCCCTGATTCACTTATTTATATTTGTATTAGGATGACCAGTTTTGCTGGAGGAGGAGTAAAGCCTTCTCAGCTAATACTTCTGTTTTATTCTTTGCTGTTACCCTCTCCTGTTGAATTAATTAAATGTCTGGCTCTTACTCTACTGACAAGCCCTGGCCTGAGCTGAATGGGCAGGATAGGTGCTCTGCCTCCCTTTGGGCCACTCCCAAAGGGAAGGAAAAGCTTCTATGTAATATTTATTTTCTGCGTACAGAGAACTCCGTAGTTGGCTCTTCATTTCACATGCAAGGTTTTGTTGAAATAAAACAATCTTATTTTCTTGAGAGGAAAATGACAACAGTGATAAGATTTGAATGCCGTAATTACATCCATTTGATAGAAGCACTCCTTTGCAGCGACCTAGAGAAAACTGAAATGTAAATGTAAAAGCTGCCCGGTGGAATTAACATGGGCATAGTGAGAATGTGCGAAGTGCGGGAGTGTAAGTGTAAAAGCAGACACATGCTTAGTCTTGTGCTTTATAGCCCTCCGTCAATAATAGTCAGGTTTTTTTTTGTTGTTGTTGTTGTTGGTTTAATCTCCCAATGTCAGCTGAATATCATTGTCAGCTTGCTTAGCTAAATAGGTCCCGCTTACAAGCCTATGTAGATGTATCATTATTTCTCTCATTAATTTTTTACAATCAGTTAATTCAATGTATTCCTTTTCTTTCTTTCTGTTTCATCCACTGGACTACCTAACTATACTGTGGAATGTTCTCATTTTATGTCCTAATATCTTACCATAGCATTTTCTTTAGTATCTGATTGTGAATTTAAGTCTGTTGTAACACAGTTAACTTATGCTAACCAAAATTTAAAAAAATATATGTATACTACATGCACTCACACATATGATTCCCTGATATTTTCCATACTATCTAACTGGTTAGAAAATAACAGCCACAAACACTGTAAAATCACATACCTGAGTTCTTACTTCTCTTTGTGATAATTTTCCTAGACATTTTGTAAGATCCCCTCCTCTCCACATTGTCCTTGTCTTTTAGGCTTATTGGGAGGTGAGCTATGTTTCTTACTAATCATCTTTTTCATATCAAGGTTTCTTTTATTTTAAAGAAAAGAAAACCAGAGCAGCAAAGACAAGGTCTTAGGGAAATTGGCTACAAATAATCATTGAAAAAATCATTTTAGAAGTGGTTAAGCAGCTAAGTCCGTCAATGTTGTAGAAAATGGGCAGTCTCATACCTTGCTGATGGGAATGCAAATTGTTACAGCATTTCTGAAGAGAACAGTGGCATTACATTATCAATGTGTTTGAACTTCAGTACCCCTGGACTCAGCAATTCCTCCTCTAGGAATCAGTCTTAAAGGGGAAAGGGCCCTTTTGTACACAGAGACATAGTTATGAGAATCTTATAGTTTAATATTATAATAACTCAACGGTGAAAAGAAACTTAGTATCTAGGCATAGATAATTAATTATTTAATTACAGTATTTTCATATCATACAGCATTATGAGGCCTTTGAAAATTATTCTATGACAAAACATGTGATATATGGAAAGGAAAACACAGTATATTTTATTCCAGAAAAAAACAGTTTATCAGATAAAATTACTGTTTGATGTAGTTTTGCTAATATGAAAAAATATATTTGCATAAATAATGTGATAAAATGATATAAACCAAAATAAAATGTTAGTAATGACTGTTTTTCAAAAATACATGTGTGGAGAAAATTTTTTTCTTCTTTAAGTGGGTCTATATTTTAAAATTTCTAAATAAATAATTCATATTACAACTATAATAAAATGTCATTTTTTGAAAAGCAACTGGTTGGATAGCAAAATGATTTATAGTTTAACATTTTTGTGAGTGTGATACATTTGTCCCTTTTCATCACATGTATACACGTGATGATTTCAATTACGGTAGCTTTACTGTATACTATATAGCTTCAGAATATACTAGCAAACATTTTAAGATGTATTATTAAAACAATAAAGAATAAAATGGAGATATGGCATCACCCAATCCTAATTAATTGAACATTGCAGATATTCCACAATTACTGCATATATTTTATGAATGTTTTTAAATTAGAAATCAATTTCTAAATCCTCTGTCCCCTAAAAGAAGTAGTGACTGCATAAGTCCCCACTTCCTTAGATCTATTTTCTATTCACTCATGTAACTGAGTACATGTTTTAGACGTGGCTTTGCATCTCAATGGCTCCGTGGTTAGCATTCCGAGCAATGGACAAATCTTACATAAAACATGAAGACATGCAAACTCACCATCTTGACTTAGGGAACTGTGTTCCATATATTGTGTTTGGGTTTATGGTTCATGTGGGGATACGGTAAGGGAGGAGGCTGAAGGAGGATTGGGAAGGGTGGCATCATGTAGCTATTAGTAAGCCTTTCTGAATTTGGATCTTCCCATTACTTTGAAAGTAATGAGTTTTAAGCCTCAGTGTAATAAGATCACATTTATGTTCTAGAAGTATTATTCTGGCTACAGCAAGGATTATCCTTTGATAACTGAACCCAGGGAAATCTATCAAGCTATTAAATAAATAAATATAGCTTAAAAATGATGGGACCCTTTAAGGCAAGATGGATTGAAGAAAAGATACAGAGTTAAGAGAAATTAAGAGGAATAATGATCTGATTTTGCATACTTATAATTCAAAGTGATGAAGGAGAAGTTCAATAATGATCACAGCTTTCAGGATTTAGGGTTATGTACCCTTCGGATTTTATACTGTGCCTTTTGCTGATACCAAGAGGTGTGTAAGTCCCACTATCTACTGTTTTCAAGAAGAAAGTCATAAAGTAGGCCAACTGACTGCACAATATTTGTGCTCCATAAAATATCTGGGGCAGCGTCGCTCTTCAAATCGTGTGTGACCTACCTCATTCACTTTCCCAGGGTAGGTACTCCAAACTTCTCCAGCTTCCCTCAGGTTGCTAACCCAGAATTTCTCAAAATGCTTCCCATATAATATAAATTTCATAGAATGTTTGGTCACAAAAATATTCCTTGGTAAAGAAGTTTGATAAGCTGTGTATATGGTGGCATGCATAGTAACTTTTGGAGACATTCCTATCTTATCAATATTGGCTTATCCTAATGTTTTTCATATTTAATGTCAGTGCTTACATATTATGTCCATGTGTGTACATAAAGTGTCTATAAGCATGCATGTTGTATTTGTGTGTGTATCAGTAAGGGTTCCGCAGAGAAAGAAAAGGTGTGTGTATAAAAAGAGAGAAAGAATGAGAAAGAGAGAGAGATTTTTAGGAATTTGCTCACTCAATTATTGGACACAGCAAGTCCAAAATCTGCAGGACCGGATGACAGCAGGAAACTTAGGCAGGATTTCTATGATTTAATCATGAGGCCAATTTCCTTCTAATTCAGGAAACCAGGTTTTGCTCTTAAGGTCTTCAACTTATTGAATGAGACCCACCTAAGTGTTGATAATGATCTTCTTTGCTTACAGTAACTGACTAGGTGTTAACTGTGTCAAAGAGTATCTTCACGCAACATCTAGACAAACATTTAACCATCACCATGTGTACGAGTGTGTATACAGTTCATGTTTACTTTGTGGGAAGTATTATTTGGTTGAGCATAATTTGAAAAGTACAATTCAAACCTTATTGCACCTTGATTTAAAAGTCAGTTTCATTTGTTCTGATCAAGACTTGCAATAGAAAGTTTTATAAGTTTCTTGTTAACTGCAAAACATTTCTCTCTATTTATGTTTTCATTTGTCCTTTAACCATATCTCTTAGAGCTTACCTTCTCTTTTCCTCCTACATCCTTGGAAATTTTTATAGTGACTAGGTATATTTTGAAAAATGGCCTGACAAGAACTCCCTTATGACCAAGTAATTTTTTAAATGGTCAGCCTCAAATCTTATATTCTAGAAAAGGTTTCCCCTATTTTAACTATGTTAAACCTTTTGAAACTTTCTGATCATCTCAGATATTTTCCATTATTAACTATTAGAGAGCAGGACCCAGAGGGAGTGGGCCAGCATATGTACAATGTCCCCATTATCAATGGATGATAACAAACCAATCAAAAACTTAGTGGTATAAGATGATAGTATTTTATTAAACTCATAGTCTCTGTGGTCCAGAATCCAGATTTTAAAAAGTGGGAATGTTTTGTCTCTGCTCCACAGTGTCTGGGACATGAGTTATACAATCTAAGAGCTGAGAGTGACTGACATAGCTATGAATTAAAATATCTGGGACTGGAAGATTCAAGTTCAAATGGGCCCTTCACTCACATGTATTTACATCCCTGTGGTAAAATTACTCAAAGCTATCTTCAACTTGGTAATCTGTTGATTAGAGCAACTACACCGACCTCACATGGCTTGGGCTTCTTCTCACAATGTGGACACTGGGTTTTTAGATAAAATATCTCAAGAGGGAGTGTCCAGAAATGAGCATTCTAAAATGCAAAGGCAGACACTACATGACCTAGAACTTACCCTCAGAAGTCATATGGCATCACTTCCACCAAATCTATTAGTTAAAACAGTCAGATTCAAAGGGAAAGGACACAGACTCCAATATTGATGGGAAGACAATCAAACAATTTAGATCCATGATTCAAAACTTCCACCAATGACAATTTTCATTGTCATTAAGTTCAAGGTTGAAGTATAGGTTGTTACTAAAGGCAAGCAAATTCTCAGGGAAAGAAAAGAGGTTGTAGAGAAACTCCAAGTGTGAGGATCCTGGATGCTTTTAGAAAAATGAACAGAGGGATTCTGTTTTGCCATTTCTAATGTATTCTTATAAATGTCCTGCTTTTGCATTTTCAGATATTACAAACGGGAAACAAGAGTGTTCCCAATCCACTCCAAAACCCTAAATAAGTTCCCCAAATAGTGCTGAAACACTCTCAAGAAGGGATTCAGCATAAAATACAGCACTGGAAAGACCATTCATCAAATTATTTAAGACTTAAGGAACTAATATATCTATGTAGTAAGTTACAATACTGTGGAGTATCAGATATGCACTAGGTTATTTTTCCTTACACTTCAAGGATATCTAAGGGATTAAGGGATGTTTAAGTAAACAAACAATGAGCTAATGTTAAAAATGTTAAAGTATTTTATGAATTGGAACTGGCTGATAGTATCCCAAGACCTAGCAAAAGGAAACACTGGGGACCCACGAAGAGTTAAACTTTGAGAAAAAATGTGGGGAAGATGATAGTGATAATACAAACTTGTCAAACAGCAGACGAGGAGATAATACTCATTCGGAAACAATTGTGTCATAACTGCAGAGAACTCAATATCTTCTCACCTAAACTTAAGGGCAATTGAAATATTTTCTCTACTGTGTTCATGTGAATCCACTAGAGCTGACTTTCATTTCAAGTAGAAAATTTTAAAGAAAAAATTTTGCAGGTCTTTATAGTGATTTTGTAAAAGTTTCAAGAGATGTCTTTATTGGATTCAGACCTAGGTTTCCCACACATGAATCTTAGCAAGTTAGCTTAGTGGTTGGGAGTTTTGGGTGTGATCTGGTCCTTAGTTCTGCATTTATGAATTAAGAACAAGTGAGGACTCTCCCACAAGGATACCCTCTGTATATTTAAAAGATCCTGGTACACAGTCTATGGTCCCTAAATATTGCTCACTTAATGCAACTCACTTCATCTTCTGAGGCTTTAGTTCTATCAGTGAAACAAAAGAATGTGGTCTTCAAGACTTGTGCTAGTTTCAGAGGTCCAGGAGAATAGTATAGAGAGGCAAGAAGAAGAAATTCAGCAATGTCTGGAGGTATTTTTGACAATGTTCACTACAAGGGGTGGGGAGAGGATGGAGGATGCTACTGACATCTAGTGGATAGAGGACAATGATGCTGTTAAACAGCCCCAGTGCACAAGGTAGTCTCAACAACAATTCTCCAGCTGCAATGTGAATAGTGCTGAGGCTGAGAACCTCAGGTTAGAGGGCTGTGGCTAAGGACATGTTGACAATGTCTAAAGCAAATTTGATTTTACAAATCTGTGATTTGTTTATATTGGCATAGTTTCCAAGTCTGAAAACATGGATGAATCTTGACTCCAGTTGGAGTTCAGCTTGTTCCCAGGCTTTCTCGTTGAACATCAAAGCTTCACTATCTGCCATCGAGAAGGCTGGTGGCAGTGTTCGGAAAGACATTAACTGAGTCCTCTTTATGTTTTTATCAATTTGTGAATGAAGTAGAAGGAAACCAACAAGCCAGAAAATAGTTGTAAATGTAAATGCCAATGTGCTTAATGATCCGGGGAAACAAGTTCAATTGGAACTTGTCGGATGAAAATTATTCTGCTGGTTGACTGACCTGTCCATAAACACAATGAGGCTAGGAGACTGTGGAAGGCTGGCCAAACACTAGCACTGGCTGAGGAATGACTTAATTAAAGAATGAAGGAAACTCTTGAGTAATTCATCTTTAAAGTGATGAAAATTCTCTGCTCACTACCTAGTCTGGGAAGCAACCATGGAGTTGCTCTGGGCAGAACTTATTTGTAAAAACTACTGGCTCTGGATGCGTCTTCCAGCATGTGGACAAAAGACCTGGGTTTGAATTCCAGTCTTACTATTATTCAACTTCACTTTTCTCATCATAAAATGAGGTTTATAATGTGTCATCCCACACAAGGTCATTGTTGATATTAAAGGATGTAAAATATGTAGAATGCTTATCACTTTCTCATGTTTCTGGCACTTAGAAAGAGTTAAATGAATAGTAGTGTCTCATGCATACAAGGAACCTGTCAGCACTATTTTACCCCTTTCTCCTGGAAAACCTGCTTTCTCAGGTCTCCAATTATTAGTTTAAGATTTTCAACTCTGAGTAAAGTCTTCTAAATTATCCTGGAATAAGTGATGTATTGAAATACTGTCATTCATAGTCATTTTTATTTTACTTATTGAGGAGTATGTGCACTTTGCTCACCTGCTGTCCATTGAAATAATCCTTATGAAATGATTGAAATATAAATGTTTACTAAATTTAGTTCTGAGTAATCTCAGGAACGTGTTTTTCAGCATTGTACTGGCATAGTGGGAAAAGCATAGTTTTGAAGTTTCACAGATGAAATCTTAAATTCAACTCCACATGTAATTAACTCTGTAGATGAATTCTTTATTTTTTTAATCCTCACCCGAGGACATTTTTTTTTTCATTGCTTTTAGAGAAAGAGGAAGGGAGAGAAAAAAACATTGATGGGAGAGAAAAGCATCAATCAGGGGATCCTGTGCAACCGACCAGGTGACGTCATGCATGCCCACACCTGCACGGGGGATGAACTAGCAACCTCGCCATGCACCCTGCCTGAGAATCTAACCTGCAGCCTTTTAGTTAGGGGATGATTCTCCTACCACCTCAGGCAGACCAGCCAGGGCTCCGATGAATTCTTTACGTTCTCTAAACTTTTCAGTTTTAAGTTGTGAATAACATCTACATCACAGTATAATTTTCAACAAGTGTTCAATAGCTATTGACTCCTTCCCCTCACCTCATTTCTAGATGTTATTTAAAGCATGCTCTAGTACCTACATATTTCAAGTATTCTACAAGATGGAAATCAATCTACAGCTGGGTTTATACTTCGCCAGTGTGACCAACTCATAGATTTGGTGGATCCAGAGATAGGACAAAACAATGAAACCTCAATATATTTACTCAAGAGTGATTGTCTAAACTTTTTACATGCAGCCAGATGTTTCAGCATCCTACTGACTCAGATGAGCATTTTTTCAGTTTTGCTTAATATTATTGTTCTTAGCCTTGTATTCATTTTATAACTCCAGAATATTTTTTTTCTTTTTGAGATTTGTGAAAATAAACAAAATAAATCAAGGGCAAAGTAAGTAAGTAGGTGAGTAGGTAAAGCCACGTATTAACTAGCAGTATCCCACAGGAGGGCATGGTAGAAGAATTCCAAATGCCTCACTAATGAGGAAGTGAAAATACAAGGGGAAGCTTTTAAATGTTTACATTATATTTGCTGAGCTTCTTAACAAGCCCAGTTTACTCAGAGACAGAGGAAAGCATGAGATTTGTTTTAGACAATTGCAACCAAATAGTGAAAGACTGAGTCATCAGACATTGAGATGGTCTGCACGGAACCAGTTATCCTATTCTGGCCAACAGGGGAGGCGTAAGGCAGACGATGGGACATTTGCAATGTACACTGCGCTTTCAGGGAGCTAGGCATCAGCTCTGCCAAGAGAGTCCTAAAATGCCCACTGTGTAAATAGATCAGGTTTTGCTCTCTCCCTCTCTCTTTCTTTTTCTCCCTTTTCCCTGTTCTTTTCGTTCTTTTCTAGTGTGAGGCTGGGGAGAAGGGACACAATCTGTCCCAGCATCTGTCACTCTGCCTCCTCTTTGTTGATTGTTTTTCTGTTTTCCTTTAACCTTGTGAAATGTAAAACAGTTTTTGCATGCTTTTTCAGTCCTGGAAATGATTTATTTTAGGGACACACTCTATGTTAAAGAACAGAGGCTCAGCAAGATGCCTTTACTTCCTATCTCTTCCCTCTTAATAAGATATATTGGAAATGAGATGGGGGAAGACTGGCTGTGCTCCGAATCACCAAATAGAATTACATGAGTTGAGAACCAAACAGATCTGGTGGGAAATTCTGGCTTTGTCGCTTAAAAGCTGTGTGACAAGCAACTTGCTTGACCAACCAGAAGTTTGGTTCCCTTATCAGTTCTTATCTCTCCGTTTAGTATGAGGAATTAAAAAGAATGTAAATTGTCTGTCTTGCTTTATACTTATAATAAAGCATGTGCCTAATAAAACATTTCTTATCATTTTTATCTGATAATAAGTGGCCAACATTTTTTCATTTTTATCTTTATATACATTTTTTAAAAGCTTATGTTCCAATGGATAGTAGAGCTGGTTCCCAAGGAGCTGAGGATGACAATGGCTGCAGTATCTAGGTGTATAAACATTAAGGAATTAATGACCCAGGTGTGTTTATTTTCTTTTTTCAGTTTTTAATTTTTAAAACTTTATTTAGTATTTATTGTATTTTTTCCATTACCATTTAGTCCCCATACACCTCCTCCCCCCAGCAATTCATTTTCAGGTGATGTTACATGTTTTAAAATTTTATTATCTGTCCATGTTGGTTTAGCTGTCTGCCTAAATGGACATGCAAATATTGCTTTCTATTTCAATTCTGCACACCACCCTTCACAAAAGCATTAGAGAAAAATTCTAGGAATGGATAGCAGATCTTCTGAGGCTGTAGTGGCAGAGTTGGGTAATTCAGAAGCTCTATAAGGTCATCAGAAACCATTCTTTTTATTTTTCTTCATGACAACATCAGAACATTGGTCATTTCCTTAGGTTGCGCAATAGCTATTAATTTTATCAAATATGAAATGCCATTTTAAGCTCCCTACACCCTGAAAATAGATCTGCACCAGTGGTGTTTTCTTTTAAGGTAATATTTAATTTATTTTTAAAATAATTGTTTACTTTATCTTTTTTATAATTTCTTATTGATTTTTGAAACAGTTGTCTCCATTTTCCTACCCCACTCCCCCCCACCCAACCCCACCTCCCACCCTAGAACCTATGTGTCCTTTATACATGGTCTTTGATGGCCCTTACCCTATTTTCTCCCATTCTCTCTCTCCCCTTTCCTCTCTGGTTACTGTCACTCTGTTCTTTATTTCAATGTCTCTGGTTATATTTTGTTTGTTTGTTTGTTTTGTTGATTAGGTTCCACTTATAGGTGAGATCCTATGGTATTTGTCTTTCACTGCCTGGCTTATTTCACTTAGCATAATGCTCCATGCCATTCCATCCATGCTGTTGCAAAGGGTAGGAGCTCCTTCTTTCTTTCTGTTGCATAGTATTCCATTGTGTAAATGTACCATATTTTTTATCCACTCATTTACATGATGGACACTTAGTTTGTTTCCACTACTTGGCTATTGTAAATTGTGGGCCTATGAATACTTCACACTGGTCTGAATAGCCATAGTAAACAAATCAACAAACAACAAGTGCTAGAGAGGTTGTGGAGCAAAGGGAACCCTAGTACACTGTTGGTGGGACTGCAGCCACTATGGAAAACAGTATGCAATTTCCTCAAAAAACTAAAAATGGAACTGCCTTTTGACCTGGCAATTCCACTGCTGGGATTATACCCTAAGAATCCTGAAACACCAATTCAAAAGAACCTATGCATGCCAATGTTATAGCAGCATGACATAAGTTAATATTTAATTTAAATTGAAGTCGAATTATGACTGTGTAATAACTGAACAGTTTATTTTTCTTGTCAAAATGATCACTCTTGGTGTCATTTATTCCAATTTGAGGACATGAGATTAAAACATTTCTCTGTATCTAGGAAACCTCCAAAATGTTACATCTGCTTTCCCAAAGCTGAAGGTTGAAATCAGAAAAAGTATGGGTCTAACACTCTGGAAATTACTAAATTTGGTTCTAACCTACTTCAGGAAGATTTTAATTCAGCATATTCTGAAGAAAGAGAATAAAACAGAAACACTAAACAAAGAGCAACCTGACAACGCATTGCTATTCACAGTAATACGGCCAAAGGAGCACCATAGGAAACACCCCCGCAGGTTAATCAATGACCAGCCTTTGCACATAAGTCAAAGATGCACTCAATTCTCCAAATTAGGAATAACTGACGTCAAGAACTGGCTTGATTTCTTACTGGCTTCACACCCTGTTGCCTGCAGTGGCAAAGTAATAACAAATTCTGTTCCTCCCAAGGCACAAACTTTATTTTGTGTTATCTTTTTTTTCCTGCTTCTATGCTTCCCTAATTTCTGCCAAAGGCAAACAAATACGTCCAGAGAGACTTAACAGCAGGGTTGATCTCCATGTTGTTATTAGCTAGAGATGACGATAGTACAGTAATTAATCTTGTATCATTTATTTCCTGTGCTCTACACGACTTGGAATCCGCGGTATTGTATGTACCCACAGCTTAAGCATAATTGGGCTCTCATCTCCCATCAGTTCATAGGTCTTTTCTTTACCTGTTCACTTGGCTTTTCTCATATGTTCTCCTCCCTTAAAATTTCTCATCATTTTTCTGCCTAAAATATTTTCCTTTTTACAAAATCCTGTAGTAACTTGTCTTTTAATAGCTAACAGAGCTCACCATTTTTGATGCATTATGGTAATTTGTGTCAAGATCAGATTCATTAACAATAATGAAAGTGGACAATTTTTCTCATTTTTAAAAATGTCAGAAACATGTAGGTAGCACTAATTATGGTCAAAGCACCATTTTAAGTCCTTTGCATATCTTATCTCACTTAGCTCTTGTGAACTGGTACTATTATTATCGTTATTTTACAGAGGAGGAAACAGGAACACAAAAAGGATAAATGTATTTTCCTCCAGCTTTTTTGAGACATAATCAACATATAACATTGTGTAAGTCTGAAAAGTACAACGTGATGGTTTGCCATATGTATACATTGTGAAATGATTACCACAATAATGTTAGTTAACAAATCTATCCCTTCACATAAGTTATCTTTTTATGTGCATGGTGAGAACATTTAAGATCTTTCTACTTCATCTAACTGTTTCATTGGAAAACTATATGATAAGCTAATGACTCAGCCATAATGTCGAAACCCTTTCTCTGCCACTATTTAGTGGTGTGGCCTTAAGAATGAAGTATGGTCAGTTAACCTGGGGGAGTCTCATCTTTTCAGGTGCAGAATTACAGAGTAGGCTGGAAGTTCTCCAGACTGTCTAGCAGTAAGATTGTCAGACTCTTGGTTGATCCTCCAGCATTCACTCAATACGAGGGCATGCCCAGCGCTTAAGCTGCCAGAAAAGAAGACAGGAGCCTGGGTATTGCCACGGGATCCCTCTGTTACATGCAGAATCTTAGGATGAATTTCTGAGAATATTTGATTTTTTTAATAGTATTTGTGGGGGAATGGTTAGTTTAGGGCATTTCTTGCTGAGAGTTACAGTTAGGCTTAACTTCACAGATATTTTTCAAACATACCAGATAAAATTCACTGGACTACATCATAATCCACTTTGATTATTACATTATGGAGCCTGTGGCAAAACAATGGATTGTATCAGAAAAAGAGAGAAAAGATAGTCCAGTTTTTTTTTGGAACTCATAGTAATCCCTGCTTTAAAATTGGCTTGTAAATTGGATTTTGCATAGGTTATACAAAGTTAATTTTATAATAAAGCCTTATAGTGGTCCTCTGCCTAAAATAGATCTACTGCAGATATGATGGGCAACACTCACATTGATTTTATTGGTTTATGTAAAGATGCTGGCAAATGGTTTTTAAGTAACAAAGAACATTTGTGAAACTGAAGCAAAATATAAGTATTTTTAACCGAAAGGTTTAATTATGCCTTTCATAAAATGTATTAAAGTGGATTTTGTGGAAGTAGAGATGTTTCTTGAATTAGGATTAAAAGCTCTTACTGTAATTTTAGGCAATAATTGTTCTAGTATTTGAGCATCTTCTCTGTGGTCTCTGCTCAGTAATTATACACTAAAAGTTTGTAGAAGTCAAGATTGAAGAGAGCTCAAAACAAAATGTCCAGTATTGAATTTTTTAAGATGGAATATAGATAAACTTCTAGAAAATCAATGCCACATTTAATTAACAAAATAAGTCAATAGCATTTGATGCTTGTCAATTTGCTCTTCACCATGAGGAAGAATCATTGGGAAATGTAAAGGAAATACAAGATTCACTGTTTTGGAAAAATGTCTGTAAATCCTATTCAAATGAGCAAGTGCCTATGACTAAAAGAAATTTCATGTATTCTTATAAATTAAATAAAATACATTCATCATTTTCTCAGCATCATTTTCTCTTATACATTTCAAACTAGACTAATTGTTTGCTAATGCTTTAAAACTAAAGCATAAACCCAGCCATTTTTTGGAGGGCATATCTTACCCAAATTGACAATATTGGGTCTAGAGTTAGACATATTTTTCAATATAATACCTTTAAAACCTTCTTTCATATTCTAGCCCAATCATCTTGGTCAGATTTCTCAAACTCACTAAGATTTAGTTATACCTTTTGTGAAATAGCCATGCCAATATCACATACTTGACAGAATACTCTAAAGATTAATTGAGAAAATGAACATAAACACAAAATGTCACAAAACTTGGCACATAATAAATACAAAATATTGTTTGCTATTGCTGTTTTGTTTTTGTTAATCTGGTCCTAGTATTATAAACAGATTTTTTAGAAATTAAAAATGGCTCCATTTCCTTTACCAGTCTAAAAACCCAACATTATTGAAAATCTTAGTGTATCAACTCACACATTTGAAACTAAATAGAGTATGGGTTTCTTTCTAGCTAGGAAAAATGTAACATATTCTATAATATATCTTAGGGGAAAATTAGTTTCAAGGGAAAGATCTGTCTTTTATGCAAAAAGAAGGTCTGGCTAGCATTTGGGCTCTGTGTAAAACGTGTTCATATATCTTTAGCCAAGACAAAGACTATGGAATACGTTAATAGCAAGCTGCAAGGTCATGGAAACTTTAAGACTTCACATAAATATGCAATATGTTCCTGAAAGACAAAGTACTTGGTGGGTTCAGTTTCTTGAAAACAAGATAAAATGTAAATATCTTTATATCTTGCAGACGCTAGGTGGGCCTTGGGAATTTGATTTCCCCTGCTATAGTAAAAGGCAGTGATAGGATTGGATTTTCCTCCATTGATCACTTTTGTTTAATTAGTCTGCTCAAGATTCCTTTTCTATGAAGCATTAGAACCCCTTTGAAGTCACTGAGGTTTCTGGAGAAAAATAAACTCAAGTGATGGTGTTAAGTGATTTTCCTGGAGTTCAGAAAAAATTTAAAGAGCTGTGTGTGTAAACATAAAAAAAGTCATTATAAAAATAAAGTATTAAACCTTCTAATTTTGGGAGGATTATAGGCCTTGTGGATTTTGTTCCTCAAGTAGAGGGATGACAGTCACATGAGCTTGTCTCATGACCAAAGGAAGCAGAGAAGGGAATAAACACTTGGCCAATTGCCTGTGCTGAAACTTGAGGTATGAAATGCAAAGTTATTTCATTTAAAGCTGTAAATGACACTGTAAGGTAGCTTCTATTATTACTAATAACAAAGATATTCCTAAAGAGAAAACAGGAAATAATTTGCCCTGGGTACATAGCTAGAGAGTGGCTGAACTGGGCGTCACTTGATTTGATTTTATTTCCTAAACTATTTCTATTAAAAAACAAACAAACAAGGAAAACGCTACTCTTTATTCAGGGGCCATATATCCCAATCTTCCTGAAGAAAACCTGATAAATGCATTTTGGTCTTGGAAAGTTTTGTTGAACAACATGATGAAGCTATACAGAGGTAGATACACACACACAAATGATACACGTATTATACACAAGCACTTACACATCAGTACCACCTGTTTAAACAGGTAAATATATATGAGTAGGAGAAAAAGTTATTTTCAAAAAGCCCCTTTGGGCATCATTTTTATCAGTCTGACTAAGAGATGGTGATTGGGAAAGAAAACTTTAAGCTGCAACTGAGAAAGCACGACAGTGACTGTGAAGGGTCCTGAGGTGAACTGGGTGCTCGCCCTGCAAAGAGATTGCCTGAAGATCATGACTGTCTGCTGAGTCAGGAGGCTGTGGCTAAGTGTGACAGAAAATTCCAATCAAATTGGCTCAAAAAAGTTAGGGCTGTTTTGAGTAACCTGACAGAAAGTTGAGAAGTAGATCTGATGGGAGAAGAAACTTAACCCAGTGACTCTTTGCCTCTCTTTCCTGTGACTTCCTCTGCTCTGCTGTCCTCGAGGGGTGCACTTTATCCTCAGGAGAAGGAGAGATGCCACCCCTCACAATATGCAGAGGAAAGGTGCTATTTTTCTGTGTCTTTCATGAGAATATTCTCCCCAAAGCTCCCGGCAACCTTTATGCTCTGGTTGACTCCCTCCGGTCAAGTCATTTTCTGAACCTATGGGTGTTATCAGCAGAAGGAAATGTCAAGTGTATAAGTTAAATTGGACCACCCTACCACAAAATTAAGATTCTTTTAGGATGGAGAAAGGGATTAGATAATCAATATTTTTCCACAGTACCTAGTCTATCACTCAGAACACTATTATTATCATACATTTCTATATAGTTTTGAGAAGACAGCTCACTTTCTGAAACTTAGGTATCTTTTAGTGGCAACTCACTTAAATTTTAAAAACAGCATTTGGAAAGTAAATAAAACATGTGAAGGCAACCTTTATAAACTCAGAACTGAAATTTTTATCACAGAATAATAACTTAGCATATAAAATTTATAATCCTAATATTTTAGTATTTTAGAAGGCATTTTTGAATATATTTTTCTTTACAAAGAAGTTTCCATTATATTTGTTTATTTTTGTTTCATAAACTTAATGATTACATTATAATCACTTTCCTAAACAATAAAACATTTAAAATGTACTTTAATTGTCGCAGTGCAAAGTTTTGCGATGTGTTTTGGATCACCCATTGTTCACAGCACAGAGCTTGCTGAGCCGGTAACAGCGCTCTTTTAAGGGCCAAACGGTATTGTCACTTATAACAGGGTGTGGCAACAATGACACCGTAAGGCAGGTCTAATTTTACATCTAAGCCTTTTCTTTTGAAAAATAATCTAATTGTTAAATTGCTTGCCCTCTTAACAGCATGGTGGATACATCTCAGAAATACTAATTTATATTCACAACTCCCATGAAGTATGAAAACAATGAAATGGTGGGTAATGCTTTCATGATATCTTTGAAATATCTCATAATTTAGTAATTAGAAAACAGTTTCTAGACCAAATTGGGTACTATGAACTCATTCAAATAAGGACCCACAGTTATTTTCCTAACTGTATTCTGTCTAAAAAGAGTTTTTAAGGCAATTATTTGATATACTACACTCACTGAGACATCCACAATGAAGTAATAATTATCAAGATAATTTATGAGTTCTCCTACATTTTCTTACCTGCCTCTAGCTATTTGCTTCATCATGTGCCCAGTCTCTGGTTTTTGCAAGTAAGCAATTGGGATTTTTTCTAGAATCTCAATGCCTTCACCTCTATTATAGGGGAAAAAAAAAAGTTAGAGCTTCTAATGAAAATATTGAATTCTGCCTTGATCTCAGACTGATTCTAGCTATGAGTTATGAAAACTCTTTTCAAATATAGTAAAATGAAATGCTGTAATATGTTATCCATATATTTTTATGACACTAATCTCATTCCAGCTTGCACTGTTGCTATTTCCTTAAATCAAATGTTCTTGCTTTATTGTGAACTGTTCTAAGGCAGCCCTGAGGTCTTAGTTACTTTCCTAACCTTGGCAGTGTTTTGCAATCAAGAGAGCATTTGTTAAATTAATTGAGGTCAGGGAAGAAAATGCATAGTCACAGAAATATAACTTAAGTATATTTATGATTTTATATCTCTTATTTAAGAGTGTTTAACAGATCTACTCCACCTAAAAGTTCAACATTTCGTTTTCATGATTTATTTTTTAGTATCCTTTCTACATTATTCAATTAGAAACATAAACTCCATTGACTTTTGAAAAATAATTTGCGGATATTTACAGTAAGGCTGCTATTTTTAATATATAAGACTTTAACTTCTAGTCATGATGGAGTTCCAGAGACTGAATTTGTTCATGAAAACAAGAATACAAAAGAAGGTATGAATGTTGATAAAAGCTGGTTCTTCAAAACTATCAATGAAATAGATAAACCTTTAACCAGACTGATGAAAAACAAACTAACAAAGAAAACAAGTCCAATTACTAATGTCAGACATGAAAGCGGACTTCACTACAGACCCTACAGTTGTAAAGAGATAAGGCTGTGCGTATAGTGAACAACTCTCTGCCATATATATAAGACAGAGAGATTCCTTGAAAGATACCAGTGATCAAATTACATTAAAGAAAGAGATAATCAGAATAGCTCAAAATAGACTAACATAATAAATTTGTAGCTTAAAACTTTTATATCCAGAAAACTCCAGGGACAGATGGTATCACTGGTGATTTCTTCCAAAATTTGAAAAATAAAAAAAATTTTAACTCTATACAAATTCTTCTGAAAAATAGAAGAGAAGACATTTCATTTACATTAAAAGGTCAGAATTTCCCTGGTACATAAATTAAACAATGGTACTACAAAAAGTAAATCATAGAACAGTATCTCTCACAAAGCCAGATACAAACATGCTTAACAAATTGAATCCAGCAGTAGAATACTATATTGACAAAATAAAAAAGAAAAATTATATCATACTTTTTGGTAAATGCAGAAATGGAATTTGACAAATTTGATGCCTATTTATAATAGTAATAATGAAAATCTCTCAAAGCTGGAGTAATAGGAAATTTTCTCAAATTGGTTAAGGACATCTAGGAAAAATATATACCTAATGTGATACTTAGTAGAAGTATGAAGTAATTTCCTAAAATATCATAAATATAGGAAAATTAAAACAATAGCAATAATCAAATACTGTTTTGGAGGTCTGAGCCAATGCAATAAATCAATATATAGAGACATATAGACTAGAAAGTAGGAATAAAGTTATTATACACAGAGATGATAAGAATAAACTAAGAAATCTACAAAAATGTTTCTAGAACTAATAAGTGGGCTTAGCAAAATTATAAGATAAGAAGTTATAATGGAAATAAATTTTTATAAACCAAATATTTTATAAAGGTACTCTATCCAAAATATATAAAGAGCTAACACAATTAAATAATAAGCACTCAATTTAAAAAATGGGCAAAAGATTCTAATAGATACTTCACTAAGGAGGGTAAACAAATGATCATAGCCTCTGAAAACAGGCTTAATATTGTTAATGATTACAAAAATTGTAATGAAAACACAATGAGGAATCACTACACACTCACTAGAATGACAAAAAAAATTAAATTGACAGAACCAAGTATTGAAACAGGTTTGGAACAACTGAAATTTTCATGATTGCTGGTGGGAAGGCAATGTGTTATAGTCACTCAGAAAATTTGAGGTTTCTTTCCTATATATTTAATGATGATGAATTATAAAAAAAAGGACTCAAGGATGACTTTAAAATGTTATTCCCTAAAAAATTGGAAGGATGAGATGATCATTGTCTAAGTTGATAGGAATTTAAGAGAAACAAATTTTGGATAGGAGATAATAAAAGTTTTGCTTTGAACTACTGAGATATTCAATATCTACTAGAGACCCAAGTTAAGGTCCTGAGCAAATAATTGGATGCAAGATACTGGAATTCAGAGAGGGAGTTCTAGGCCTGAGATATGAATTTGTGGGTTTTCAACATTTGATGTCGAAGTCATAAAGGTTGATGAGATCATCACGTACTATAAGAAAGTGTCAGTGAGTGAGTCAAGAGAATAAAATAGAAAATGGATATGAAGAATTGTTGTATCAAATCTTGGAGTCTGACCATAATCCCTTTGGAAGTATGAGTTCAACTACAGCTTTAAAGACAGAGTGATATGATAAGAATGACTTCATTTTTAAAAGTAAACTGTTGGCAATGGACCTCAGAGGGCAAAAATCTGGAGGGAAGGAGGTAATTAAATTATAATGGTCCAGATGAGAGATAGGCAGGGTTAGAAGAGATGGAGGAGAAATGCTGAGATCAGGTGTTTGTTCTAAGGTAAAATCAGAGGTTTTGGAGACTGATTGATGTGGAGAGGATATTGTAGAGAAATAATTTACAAATTGCCTATGTTCCATGGAGAAAGTTTAAGGACAGCACAATGGTTAATTTTAAGTGTCCACTTTACTGGGATAAGGAATGCCAGGATAGCTGGTAAAACATGATTTTTTGATGTGTTCATGATGTGTTTTGGGATGTGTCTGGAAAAGATTAGCATTTGAAGCACAGACTGATTAAAGAAGATTGTCCTCCCCAATGTGGGTGGGCATCATTCAATCCACTGAGGGCCTGGATCTAATAGAAGAAAAAGGCAGAGGAAGGAGAAATTCCCTCTCTCTGCTTCAGCTGTGACAGCCAGCTGCTCTTGTCCATGGACATCAAAGCTCCTGGTTCTCCAGCTTTCGGACTGAGACCAAGGTTTTTGTCCTTGGACACTCAGTTCTCAGGCTTCTAGACAGACTAAATTACAAAACACCCCCTGCTTTCGCTGCTTTCTTCATTTCTCAGCTTGGACAGGGCAGATTGTGGGACTTCTAAGACTCCATAACTGCACAAACCAATTCCTACGATAAATTTTCATATGTTGGGGAGGATGTGGAAGACTAAGGTAATGATATTTGGATCCCCAACATCCTCCCCAAAAGTATATCTTCATGTACTTACTATGTTGGTAAATACTGTTTTATTTGATAAAAAAATATTTCTTAAAGAAATGTTTGAGAACAATTGGGTAGATGATAACTCCAACAAATTCTAGTTTGGGAACCCTGCATAAGGTGATATCACTGAACAGAAGCATACTTGGAGATGGTAGAACATTTGACTTTCGTTTTGCACATTATGAAATCCTGTTGGGCATTACTGTACAGCTATGTGAAATGAAGAGTATCAATGAATATGATTACGGTGGTTCTGTGAGACTTTTTCATGCCTTATTGTTGGGGATGAGAAAATAAAAAGAGGTAACAGAAGATAATTGTATGAACTTCCATGGAGGAAATGCTTTTATTCTGGCTTGTCTTTTATAATCACTAATACTTTGTCCCCAAACCCCTCAAAGTAATTTAAGCACATGTCTGCCCAAACTAATCAATGTTTTAATCTCATGTGTTGTAATTAACAAGTCGACTACCATGCAAATAGAAAAATTGAGAAAGAAAAACAAAGGAATGGAAGAAACATTTTTAAATTAATCAGGATGTGAGCATCATAATACCAAAGTATGAAAACACAGCCTCAGGGAATTTTTCAAGGGGCTGATATTCTCACAAAATATTCTCACAAGAGAGGAACAATGGGGCTTGCTCTTTCAAAGAAAATGAGAGTGGATTTGGGAAAGAAAGGGTGGAGTGCTGGATAGGCCCTGGGATATCACTGACATTTCCAGTGATTTTGTAGATTTAGCACCTGCCAAGGAATGGCCCTTCAGAGAAACTATTTGGAAATAGGGATGCTAGTAGATTTCAATATTCGGGCATATGCCTTTATTTTGTGTGGTACTGTTTAAGACAGAATGAAATCTGACTCCTCCTGTACTAACTAGCAGTCATTGCTTGATAGCAACAGTGGTGGTTTTCAACTCTGGCTGCATGTTACAATCACCTGGGAAGCTAAAACAAAGAAACAAAATAAAACAAGCAGGCAAACAGGAAAACATGCCTGTGCCCAACTCCGGGGCTTTAAGGTAGGCAAAGCTCCCCAGGTGCTGCTAATCTATCACCGGGTTTGAAAACAACGCGCCCACAAAGCCACTCCTTCAGTGACTTATAAGAATGTGCCGGATATTTGGCTGGTTTTGTTGCAGCTGCTCTCTATTTATTACTTCCAATGTTAATGATGACAAGGCAAAGATTCACCCAATTTTATTAGAGGTTGGGGAGTAGGGAAATGCACACAAGGACAATCAACCTTCAAAATCTTCGGTGAGTTCCCTTTGTGATTACAAATCTAAACATCTAAATGCCAGCTCCATTAATACCTCTGCCATTCAGGTCAGTGACTATGTTGGCGTTTTATATGCACAGATGTGGCATGAAGCGGGCAGAGACAACAGACTCAGACAGAAGGGATGTCTCATACCCTTTTGAGACCTGAATTTTCATCTCCAAGGTTAGAGGCAATTTCCATCAGTTGGCCAACTTCCTACCAATCCAGATGACAGCTGATGCCAACTTAGCACATAAAGGTTTGTTCTTTGGTATCCGGCATCTGTGGATTGGGTGTAATTGAAACAAAGACAATACAGCTACAAAGAATTATGTTATTAGTGGTATGTTTCCTTTGGGATATATTTTTTTGCAACAGGAAGAACAACATCATCTTTCTCCTATTTCAAAATAATCTTGGACCCATAACCTCTATGATTTCATTTCCCACCACTCTCCCCATCACGCTGCAGGCATACTGGCCTCCTTGCTATTTCTCAGACATACCAAGCAGGGTTAGCTCTCAAGGCCTTTATCAGTTTCCACTTAGAACTACACCTTCCTGAGGCCTTTATTTTCAAGACTTATTCCCCCCTCTCTTTCAGTTATTTGCTCAAAAGTCATCTTATTAGAGATTATTTCCCAGACCATCCTATATAAAATAGTAATTCTCCAATCCTTGCCATTCCTTTTCCCCAGTACATTGTTTTGTTTTTCTCCCTAATACTTATTATCTCCTGATGTTGCAGACATTAGCCCCATAAACTCACAGACTTTGCATGTTTTCAGTATTGTTTAATTTCCAGTGTTGGCATATAGTATACATTCAATAAGTGTCTGTTACATGAACGAATGAATTGATGTCTTTTTCAAACTGCTCTAACATAATAACCTGTGACTGTGGTAAATTGTCCTATCTAAGAATGGCCACAAGAGTATTTCTCATCCTACACATTCTCCTTACAATGAGGTTTGGACACTCCTTCCAGCAACAGTTAGGCTCAGTGTTCTTTCCTTGCATCTGACTGGCAGAAGTGACACTACGTGACTTCCTCCAGAGTTAGGTCACAAAATGAAATACAATTTCTACTAAGTTCTTTTGAGATCTTTTCATTTACAACACCACCTCCATGTGGTAAGGAAGCCCAATCAGCCCACATAAAGAGGAACTGAAGCTGAAACCCCACAGCCACACTGAAGTCCTCGGATGAGAATCAGCACCATTTTTCCAGCCGTGAGAATGAACTATTATGAAAGCAGATCCTCCAGCTCCAGTTAAGCTACACCAGGTTATGCCTCTTGGAATAGAAAAGGGCTGTCCTTACCAAGCACTGGCAAAGTATCAAGTTTAGGAACACAAACTATATTGTTATTATCCTGAGGTAATATGTTTTAGGATTTTTTTATACAAAAAAGGACACTAATATAATGAGGGAAGACATATAAATGTAAAAATGACTGAATAAAAATCATCACTAGTATACATACAAACACATGTATGTTATGTATTCAGGAACCAGCTTTAGCATATATATATGCTCACATATCCAGTGCTTTATATTCAAATTTTATATCTGTAGTTTTATAAATAAAAATATGTGCATAGTTGTATGAGGTCTGTCCAGAAAATGTCAAACAATTATTAATATAATGAGAATGGTTTTCATGACATCACTGTAACCTGGCAGCCAAGGAGAGCAGACTGGAATGCGCATGTGTGAACAATGATGGCTGCACTGTACTAGTCAGTGGGGGTAGTAGATGCTGTTGAGTGAGCATGTGTACTGTGTGGTCATCACATTCAAAATGACTGAGCAAACAGAGCAAAGAATCTGCATCAGATTTTGCATGAAGCTTGAATGTTCCTCCGTTGAGATGATTCAGAAGGCCACAGTTACGGGCAACTGGTGACTGGCAACTTCATCACCACAATATGGCTGCATGTGCATCATGTGTTGCACAGAGCTTTTGGGTGAAACATCAAATCACCCTGGTTACTCAGCCCCCCCGTAGCCTGGACTTGGTGCCCTGTGACTTTTGGCTTTTCTCAAAACTAAAATCACCTTTGAAAGGGAAGAAATTTCAGACTTTCGATGAGGTCAAGGAAAATATGATGGGGCAGCTGATAGAGACTGGGAGAGCTGTGTGAGGTCCCAAGGTGCCTTCTTTGAAGGGGACTGAGATGTCATTGTCCTATGTACAATGTTTCTCGTACCTTCCTCAATACATCTCTCTATTTTTCATATTACATGGCTAGATACCTTCTGGACAGACTTAGTACATGTTCCCTATATAGTGAACCATACATACATGGAAAACAGTATTGCAGTCCCTCAAAAAATTAAAAATAGAAGTACAGTACAATGTAGCAATTCCACTTGTGAGTATACACCTAAACGAACTACACGTGATACACGTGATAGCACAGACACGTGTAGATATTTGTACACCCATGTTCACAGCAGCAGCATTATCCACAGTAGTCAAACATCTAAGAAACCTGTGTGCACCAACAGATGGATGGGCAAACAAAATGTAGTCTGTATACAATGAAATATTACTTGTCTTTAAAAAGGAGGGGAATTCTGACACATACCACAACATGGACAAACCTTTTACACATTATGCTCAGTAAAATAAACTTGTCACAAAATAACAAAAACTATATGATTCTACTCATTTGAAGTACTTAGAGTGGTCACAGAGATGGGAAATTGAATGCGGATTCTAGGACCGGAGAGCAGGAGGGAAGAGAGGGCTGTTGCTCAGTTGGTGTAGTGTTTCTACTTTGCAAGATGGGGAAGGTCCGGAGGTGCATGGTGGTTATGGCTGCACAGCAATGTGAATGTACCCAATGCCGGTGAACTGTGCGCTTGCACAGGACTAAAACTGCAAATGTGATGCTACATATAGTTTACACAATTAAAAAATATTACATGCAATCACAATGGATCTGTACTGTTATGCACATTTCCTATGTGGGATCTCTCATATAATGAACACGGTCACACATATCTTCAGTATTATCCACATCACAACTTTCAGTTGAATACAAATTCATATGGTAACATTTTACAGGGTTAACATGTAGGACTTAAAAATACATCTCAAGTGTTTTATGCATATATCTGTGTACCTAGTGCCATAGTCACACACACATTGTAATATATACTACATAATCTATTTTCATTGTATAAATATATATTATTGTATACTGAATATATAATATACAAATTATACACCAAACACACACACACCACTTGCACATATCTATACAGAATCTGTATGTACACAAAATGCACATGAAAACATCCACAGGATCAGCAGCGTCCTTCCCCACCCGTGACACACAAACACAAACACTAATCTCACGTACACACAGACAGGCTGGGTCATGAGACCCTTTTCCTCTTGTGATTTGTAATGTCAGCCTCCTTGTTTTATCATTTCAACTTGCGTAGTATAAATTTTTGGCTTGTGTCATGTAATTTTGGGGGGTTTAATTTAATTAAACCTGGAAGATTAAATAATTAAACCACCCATAATTTTTATTGTTAATTAGCCATGGTGAGGTGCCACTGTCATAGGATGCAGGGTCCCTAAATTTAGCAGTGGATTATTATATTGATCACACACACAAACAGCCTGGAGTCTCTGGGGACCAGCTGCACGCAGGTCCAAGAGCGCGTTGTGGTTGAGACCACCCTTCACGTATTAAAGGGGGTGTTCCTGGAGTTGTCAGCAACAATCTGCTTGTTCTCTGGCTGCACATAGCAACCATGAAAATCTGCCATCCTTAACCCCTTGAGGGTCTCACGATAGCAACTCGGAGGAGGATGATTCTCTTTTGCAGCTCTGGGCTGCCTGCCTGCCTGCCTGGCTGAACTGGAGAGTTCATCTCCCCCAGAGAGGCAGCTGCTTCTCTATCCAGAGCCACAGGCTCTCTCCCAACCCTTTCCTTAGAGGTTGGAGAAAGGGAACCAACAAAGCATGTTTCCTTCTCAGTATGCCAGATCAGGTGCCTCTTTTTTCTCCTCTTTGAGAAAAGAATATGTAAAATGCATAGTATAGTGTTTTTTAGCATCCCTGCTGCCATATTCCTGTATATGCATATTATGGGCCTGAAGACAGATCTTCTAAATATAAGTAGTAATTAGGAGAGACCCAAGATTCTATCTGGTGCTCTTTTTCTTTCATGTGGGCTCAACCTTGAAGTGGCATTCTGCTACACCTGAAGCAATAAGGGCTTTGGGACTAGTAGACACAGCTTTGTCACTTACCTAGAATGATAATTGCCTCTTATTTTTTATTCTCACTAAAATCTCAGTTTCCTCATTTGTAAAGTAAGACTCGTGAGCATTCCTATTGAAGTAGATTTCTACTGACTATCCATTCTGCTCCTTTTCCCATCACAGCAAAGGGGAGAAGTGTCTGTCTTCATTTCCCTTTTATCTCTGTCTTGCTCCTTGAGATGAAGACACTTGATTCTATCCCCTAACTGCTGTCATGACCATTTAGCAATCAAGGGAACCCTTTGGTGCATAGGGTCGTTGAGAATAGTGACAACATTTAGGCTGAGAGTAATAGTTTTGAGTCATATTATTAATGGTTATAGGTACCTTACTATATCTTGTAGGTAATAAACAATTACTGAAGATGTTTAAAAACTAAATATTCCTGGCTGCCAATGAGGCATTAACATTGGTGAGAAAATAAGACTGTTCCTGTTATTTTCTTCCCTTCCTGGATACTGGAAGCATCATGGGAATGGTTCCCGAGAATGGAACGAAAAGGTATTGAAGTGAAAGGTAGGCTGGAAAGGTGAAAGTGGCCTTAGTTTGTTTTTGTGTTTCCCCTCTCATATTCTTTTGCAGGCTGGCCTGCTTTCAGGGGCCTGCTGTCATAGCGCACTACCTGGAAACTCAAAGTTCTGCCATGCTTAGCTTTACCCTTGGCAGTGAGCACTCACGTCAACCTTCACCACCCCTCCTACACAAGCTGCCATTTAATTAATTGCTCTCTCACCTTCTGATAAAACCTATTGGTGCAAAAGTAAAAAGTAAACACATAAGCCTATATCAGACTAAAGAGTTTTTGCACAAGAAAGAAAATTAAAAAAATGAAAAGACCTATTGAATGGGAGAAGATATTTACTAAAAATGCATTGATAAGAATATTTAAAATATATAAGAACTTGTGCAAAGCGCCAAAAAGATATATAACCCAATTAAAAAATAGGCAGATGACCTGAATAGACATTTCCCCAAAGAGAACATACAGATGGCCAAAAGACATAAAAATATACTTAATGTCATTATAATCAGAGAAATGCACATTAAAACCCCATAGAGATAACACTTCACACCAGTAAGAACAGGTATCATTAAAAAAAATCAGCAAACAACAGGTGTTGGTGAGGATGTGGAGAAAAATGAACCCTTGTGCACTATTGGTGAGATTGCAAATTGGTGGAACTACTGTGGAAAACATTATGGAGGTTCCTCAAAAAATTAAAAATAGAACTATCATATGACTTAGAAATCTCCCACTTCTGGGGATATATCCAAAAAATCCAAAACACTAATTCTAAAAGATATATGCATCCCTATGTTCACTGCAGCATTATTTACAATAGCCAAGACATGGAAGCAACCTAAGTGTCTATGGATAGATGACTGAATAAATACAATGTGGTGGTACATACATACAATGGAATGAAATCTTAGCATTTGCGACAACATGGGTGGACCTAGAGAGCATTATGTGAAGGGAAATAATTCACACAGAGAAGACAAATACCCTATAATTTCACTTACATATGTAATCTAAAAAACAAAATAAACATACAAAACAGAGACAAACTCACAGATATAGAAAATGAACTGATGATTATGAGGTAGGAGAGAGTTTGGAGGGGCTGAGTGTAAAAGGTAAAGGGATCAAGAGGTACTAATTGACAGTTACAACATGCTCATGGGGCCGTAAAGCAAAGCATAGGGAATGTAGTCAGTAATATTATAATAACTATATTTGGTATAGGTGGTACTAGACTTATGAGGGTGATCACTTTGTAAATTATATGTAGTTCTAATCAGTATGCTGTATACCTGAAACTAATGTAATATTGAATGCCAATTTTAATTGCAAATAAATAATAAAATAAAATAATAAAATACACAAACCTGATGAAACAATCACCAAAAAAGTACTGAAAGAAGAAAAAAACAATGAGAGAAGGCAATACAAGATATCTTTGACATCTTTACCCCATAAGTGATAATTTGTATAATTTTAAGAATGAAAGTCATATTGCATTTCAGATAGAAAGGCATAGTCATATTGCACTTCAGATAGATTACTCCTAGCAGCAATGGTGAGTAACTACTCAAGACAAGGAGATCACTCAGGAGTCCATGATTATATTTTAGGCTAGAATGATGAAGGTTTGGATAATGGCCATGGATATAGAAAGGAAGCAATGATTCAAGAAAGAAGGCAAGGATTAAGGAAGGAAGACATCTGAAATTCTAATTAATCAGAGGTGGAGATTTTTATCAAGGCTAAGTCCAGGATGATGTTGGGCTTTGTTGATTGGAGATGGTGATACTATTTCCTAAGATAGATATGAAAGAAGCCTGTTTAAGAGGGAAAAAAAGGTTCTCTGCTTTGGAAAGGTTGTTTTAAGCTCCGGTGAGATCTCAAGTGCAGCAGCACCTAAGCATAAGGATGAAGGGCCTGCACAAGTGGTCTAACATGCAGAGCATGCCAAAGGAGTACTGACCTTAAAATCAGTGGATTCCATTCAATACATCAGAGACATAATGAGATAATACCCCTTCCGTATTACAAATCCAACATCTCTGTTAAAAATGGCTGTGTAGTGAGCAGAAAGCAGTTATTTGAAATGTGTTATACTATAATTATTGGTGATATGGCAGATCTCAGCTACATAGTAACAAAGAAACTAAAAGTGTTTTTTTTTTTTTAAATTCTGATCACAAGGGGACCAGATGAAAGAACAAGGATGACTCAGGAAAGATTTATCCCCATAACTAGCAATGAAAAATTCACGCTGCAGCTCTGGCTGTTGGTAGAGAGAGGCTGTCATCTTCTTTCCCATCGCCCCAAGATCCAATGAATTTTTCCTCCTGAAATCCTAGCAAACTCCCATTTAACAAGAGAGTATGATCTAGTGAAGAATGCTATCCTGGAGTCAAGAGACCTAGGTTTTAGAATTAGCTGTCAGCAATAGAGCTCAAAGAACTGCAAAGCCTCTCTGTAAGTCCCAGTGATGTGTTCCTTGTAGGGACTGGGCTTAGGATCGTCATTGAACAACTCTTACTGACTAAATGATTTAATCTGAAGAACCTGAACCTTATGTTCCCCCAATGCCAAGAATTTCTACTTTTTAAATCTATGATTTGATCATGGGCATTGCTGCTTTTCCTAATCCAACTCTGTTTTGTCTATTTGGTCAACCGAAATTCGTATGTGACTCTCCATTTGTTTTGGGGGAAACAATATCCAAAATCTACCTATTTCTTACTTGCTTTCCATCTCCTCATCCAGTCCTGACAGCTCATAGAAGCCTTATTCTGTGTGTGGTCCAGTTAGCCACACTGGGGTCCAGTCCTTGCACACCCTTCCAATGTGACACATGGTAAGTTGTGTTGCCTCTACTAAACATTTCTCATATAAAAGATATTTGAACCAGAATAGTTACTGTGATCTCTTCCAGGATGTCACCTCTAGTCAAGGACAGAAGCAACAGCATTTGAGCTAACCCATAAAAGAGAGTATGAGGGTTTTTTTCCCCAGAAAGAAGAGGGATACAATTATTTTAAATGGAGAAGCATTAGGCTGATAGGGTATAAGTAACAATATATACATTACAATATGTAAGTGAGAGTAGGTGGGACTAAATGATTAAACTTAGACAAAGGATAAGTGTCATTGGAATGGAGACATGAGGGTCTTGGGACTGGGAACACTAAATGTGGCAAAGACCACAACGGGTACCAAAATTTCCATACCAATTCATGGTCAGGAGTCCAAGAGATCAAAACTGAGAACTGCACCAATGAGAAGCTTCCTGACCCAGTTCACACCAAATAAAGGGTTCTGTGGCCAAATAAGCCTGACAAACAGACATCCATTATCTCCTTGCTGAAAATGCCAAGTGCACTTTAACATTTTAAAGACCTAGAGGATTTCTGCAGTGGGAAGACCATCAAGTTTCTTTAGCCCAACCTTTCCCAAATTATTCAGACTTGGAATACCATCTCTATACGTATTTGTATTCCATCAGCTAACACAGTAGGGCATGTACTGTTTTAGTGCAGTGGAGAGGCTATCCAAGCTTCAGGATCGAGGGCGTCAGAAATATTAAGACGCAGAATCAGGCCTCAGGTGTTAGGAAGAAGAAGGGTCATTGTCTAGCTGTTCGGGGCTTTCTCTCAAAGGCAAGCCTTTAAAGAAGAGAACCCGCCCAAGTGAGTTTCTTCCAAGGTAAGATTTGCTTCTCTACCCTCATTCCTTCTATCTTCCCAGTCAGGGAAGTGGTGGCAGTGGACGAGATGAATAGGAAGTGGCATCAGCTGTTTAAAGAAAAGGGCTTATTGAGTCTGAAGCGGCAGGTGGAGTACAGATAAACACATCTCAAGCCAGCTTAGGTAGACCAGAAAGAGAAGCTGTTTTTTCAAAGTTGGAAAGTTTGCTGGCCTTTCTCTGTGCGAGGCACTAACATAACAGGTTTGACTCACCAGGAGATGACGCATACAGCACGGGGAGTTTGAAAAGGCACTGCTTAACCTTGCTAAGAAATGCTGGTTTTAAGAACAGCTGGAATATTGCTTTCTGATCCTCGGCCATCAGCCCAGCAAGGACGAGAGATGTTTTGATGAAGAACAAAAAATAAAAATACTCCATTGGGCACATAAATCTAGTGAATATTGACAGCACTGAGGGAAACAACTTGACTTAATCCTTTTGTATGGAAGTAAAGGAGGCGCCGTAACTGCAGGTTTCTGGAGATGCATATTGTATAAAGAGACCATTTCAAAGTGGCTTTTACCACTGACATTTTAAAGAAGTATTTTTAATTTGTTCCTGTAAAGTCTAGTATTCATGCTTTATCACCAGCAATCAAAACAATAGGCTGAAGTGATATATTATCAATCTTGTAACTTAAATATGAATAGAGATGACATGTTTGTTGCATGAAATGCATGTAGTAAAAAACAGATAATAAAGACCTTTGTGGACAAACAATGCAGCAAATATTGCAGAGCGAGAGGTGGAGGTGTAGCTTGCAAAAAGATAAACATGCTGCTATAGATTTACTGAATCCCTACTATGTGTAAAGCACCTGAACCAATTCAAAGGGAATAAATTAGTAGAGAATTTAGTTTCTATGGTGGCAGTTGAAGCTGATGTCTGCAAGAAGTGGAAATCCACTTGAAGTACTTCAGACAAGGGGGGTTCATTGAAAGGAGGACAGGACAATACCATATGACCCAAGGGCAGAAAACAAAGTACAAAGCAGCCTTTGGGAAGTAGATAACTGTAGGAACAAAATAACCACATGCCTAGTCTTCCTTCTCCTATAACATTGGGTGACACAGGGTTTTTGTCTTGTGAATGTGGTGATTCCAGCCTCTGCTTCACAGAAGGTTAAGTTAGAGGACAATGCTTCACCCTCTCTCAGTTTAAATCCTCTCTGCAGAGAAAATCTGATGGTTGATGGACAGAAAACTGACTGAAGGACTTTGGGCTGGGTGTGTGTCTGTCTCCAGAAAGCAAGAACTGCTTTGCAAGGGTACCCATACATGATATGTATGCCTAGTCCTGCTTTGAGCTATGGAAAAGCTAGGTCTTTAAGAAGAGATTTGGATGGGACAGATGATTGTATATGTCTCCTACACTTAAGCTTATATTTAGATGAGATAAGAAGGCAAAAGATAGTGAGGAAATACGTGTGAATTGCTAAATAACATAGATAATAACATCTTTTGGGTTGCAGATATGAATTTCACCTAGGATTTGGAGAGGAAAATTCAAGCAGAGTTGAAAATAGGGAAAGTATTTTAAACAGAATAAGTGGTATGAGACTAGTTATACAGATGGTAATGGATAAAGAGTCTAAGTGGTAGGTATTGGTTTACTTAGTTACAAATACCTTTTGCGAAAGTGCTCTAGACAATGCAATACATGGATATTACAACTGTTCAAAATATTTGTTGAAAAATCCACTGTGTGCCAGGCACCTTTCTAGGTGTTAAAAACACATGAGCAAAACAAAGTCTTTGGCCCCAGGGAGCTTATATATTCAGTGGAAAGAGACAGTAAATAAAATTATATTTTTTCAGATGTTGTTGAGTGGTATAGAATTGTTAGTTACATAAGTAGCATAAATATCAGCTTTATTTTTCAAACCAGTTTTCTCCAGGAAGCTGGAGCCTTGATTATATATGGAAATCTTGGTTTATAATTACATTTTCACAGATGAGAGGATAATATTTTCTGAAAATTCCAATAAGAAAAAAAAATCATAGGAAAACTTTTAATAATCTTTCTAGGGCCATGCCTATTCCTTCACCCTCACTGAAACCTAACACTGTGATCAGGAGAACGAGGTATTATGGCTGCCTATCTATAGGCAGTGTCCGTATAGTGTCCGCAGACATGTGTGTATTTCTCAGTCACTGGGTGTAGCCTGGAAGGTTTTTCCTGGCTTGTCCTATTTTACTAGACTCTCTAAATATTAGAGTACCCCATGGCTCAGTCCTGCCACCCCATCTCCTCTCCAGTTACACCCTTTCAACGTGTAATTCTCTTCATTTTGAGGGTTTTAAATAATGTCTTGATGTTGGTGACTCCAAAATTTGTATCTCCTCGTATGTCAGGCTTGTATCTCCTAGACCTCTACTAGCTGTTTTACGGGCATCCTAGGCCTGAGTCTAAAATTGTACTCTTGAGACATCTCCTACTCTTGTTTGATCCTTTTGTCTTCCTCATATCAACAATTGGTCACACTTTCCACCCAATTAGCAGGGCAAACTCTTGGTTTCTACTTTACATGGTCTTTCTTCCCACAACCAAACCATTAGCAAGTCTTACTCAATGTACCTTCAAAACGTAGCCTGCATCCATCCATTTCCATCCATCTCTAACGCCCTACCCTACTCCAACCCACATCATCTCTGCAATAGAATATTGCCACAACCCTGCAATGATTTCCTATCTTTCTACTCTTATTCTTCTCTATTCAGTTTTTTTCTCACCATGTCAGAGTAATCATCAGATTGTATTATTTCTCTGTTTTGTCTTGCCATGATATTCCTGACACTCAGAACGAAATCTAAATCCTTTACCCTGGTTTACAAAGTCCAGCAGCATTTCTATTATGTAAACAGTATTGATCAGAGAGGAACATTACTGTATTAGAGAAGGAAAATATATCAACATGAATTGGTAGAAATAAAATAAATTAAATAACTAGATTCATGGGAAATGCACTCTTCTGTGATGTGTTGCAAAGGAGCTAGAAAAAATAATAAAGAGATTGCAGAATGTTTACATCCTTCCCACCACAGAGTGAAGAATGACCAATTAAGTCTGGGTTGTCTGCAAAGGTTGAACTGCTCATGCACCACATCTTGTTGCCTTGGTGATGGAGCACCTGCAAAATGATATTTATGCAAGAAGTAGAAAAGCCACATGCAAATTCAAAGTGTGCCAACACAGTCTATATAGCTACACTGTTAAGTATGTGGGAGAGTTTATAGAGGTTCTGCATCAGGAAAAAATCTGAAGAGGAAACTCATGTAATTTATAGGGCAACTGGGGCTTTTACAGCACTCCCACTTACCTCCGTCATAGGTACTATAAAAAATAATCTTTTGAGCATCTCTTTTGTGGATTTACTCCTCTCTAATCTACTGCTGAATAAAATTAAGGTTTCATAAGAGTAAGTAGAGAGTCAACAATTTTGTCTATGATCTTGCATTACCTCTCAGATTTTATTTCATACTCTTTTGAGAGTATTATGTCATTTATTGTCCAAATTGGGCCACTATTGAATACAAAATGGAGTGCTATTAAAATTATATTAAGGCAACAGGTACAAACTGGGACTATACTGGGATAACTAAGACATACAAAGGGAGACCCCCTCCAAAAAATGACATTATCTTCTGGAAGGCAGGCCTCTTATAGTACAGACTTTGCCCCACTAGATGAGTGTTCTAGAAACCCATCTGTATCAGTGTACCAGCTGGCATTGTTGTGAGAGGCTGCATTTGGCTTCAATGAATTTTTCTGAAAACTCTTTCAACATGTTTGCCCTTTTCATGATGGGTGATTTATGAGAGCACCTGACCATACGAGGCTAAGAGTTCAGCAGTTTTTGATAAAAAAATGGCATGACCCCCATTCCCCACCCTCTCTATTCACCTGAGCTCATCCCAAGCGACTTCTTTTTGTTCTTCCAGTTGAAAAAAGTCTACAAAAGGTAACATTCTGCAATATGGAAAAGATGAAACAAAAAACAGTGGAAACACTAAAAGGCATCAAAATTAGTGATTTCAAAAACTGTTTTGAGCAGTGGAAGAAATGTCTTCATAGGTGTACTGCATGGAGACTGAAGTTTAAACATGTAAGAATAAATGCAAATTTTTTTATAAATAAATTGCACTTTGGGGGGTCCCTCCTCATATGCATGCTCCCTGACTTACTGTGGTTAGTATGTTTTAGCTGCATTCGTTTTCATCTGATTCTTCAAACATGCCACATTCACCGTTATCTTGGTCACTGCAGCCGCTCTTCCCTTTGCGGGACTACTCTTCCCCCAGAGGGTTACATAGAAAGCAGCTTTATAATGCTGATGCCTCAGCTTAAAGTCACTTTTGAAGATGGGCTTCACTGCCTGCCCGACCCAAAGTACATGAAGCCATTCTTCATCACATCAATTTCTCCATTATGTGCTTATCATGCCTTGAATTTTTCATATTTCTTTATGACCTGTTGAATACATCTTCAAATTTTGACATAAATTCCTTTAGGGCAGTGTCCCAGCTACCAGAAGAGTAAGCATTTAATTAATGTTTGTGGAATAAATGAATGAATAAATGAATTCAAGTAATTATTGCATTGGGTCCTATTTAAAATGATTTTAGAATTAGCTCATGATTGTTAGCTATAGTCCTAACATTTGCCATTTTATACCACAAATCTGCATCCCCTCCTCTTTCGGGTGTTGTAATTTTGCCTGAAATCTGACTTGAGTGTTTATTTTTCAAAGAAGAATATCTTTGTTATCTTTCTTTGTGCTTTATTTTTTTCATTTTCTTCCCAGGTGAAATAAAGCTTAGTTGGGTATAAAAACTCACTGGGCTTGCTCCATTTTCTTCTGGAGTTTAAATTTATGGAGTCAAGGGTTTTGTTCTTTGGCAAATGCAGCCTCTCTTCCACGGCACATACTCCTCTCCCCTCTGACTCCCGTTCCCTGGCCTCAGTGATTGAAAGTGCATTTCTTTATTCTTGATCTTGAAAATGTTATTCTTTAGATTATTTCTAGGTGTTTGTCTTAGTCAGTATGGGCTGCTATAATAGAATGCCATATAATGGCATAGAGCATTTGACTACAGAATACCACATGAGACTGAGTGATTTACAAACAACACAATCTTATTTCTCATAGATCTGAAAGTTTGGAAGTGCAAGATTAAGGCACCAACACATTCACTATCTGATGAGGGCCTACGTTCTGGTTCATAAGCTGCCTTCTTGCCACAATGGAGATGGTGGAAGGAACAAAGGGAGCTCTCTGGCATCTGTTTTGTAAAGGAATGAATTACATTAGAGAAGGCTTTGTCCTCACAACCTAATCACCTTCCAAAGGCTCTGTCTTCTAATATTATCACAGTGGAGGTTAGGATTTCAACATATGAATCGGACAGAAGAGGCACAGACAGTTAATTTATAGCAGTATTACTTATTTTACATTAATCTCTCAAATAGGTACTTATGATTTAGTATAGTCATTTTAGCTTGGAAAAGTTGTGTTCTTTTACATTCCAATTATCATTTAAAACATTTTTGTAAATATATTCTCCTCTTTTTAAAAAAGATTTTATTTATTTATTTTTAGACCGAGGGGAAGGGAAGGAGAGAGGGAGAGAAACATCAATGTGTGGTTGCCTTTCACACGCACCCTACTGGGGACTTGGCCTGCAACCCAGACATGTGCCCTGACTGGGAATCAAACCGACGACCCTTTGGTTTGCAGCCAATGCTCCATCCACTGAGCTACACCAGCCAGGGTTTTTTTTTTAACATAATTTTTCCATGTATTGAAGTTTTGTACCCTATAACTCCTTTGCTACCTCTGTTATCTCAGTGCCATTTTCTTACTATTTATTTATTTAGTATTTTCCATCCTTATTTGTGAGATCTTCATAGACTTGTTATTCACATCATTTTTTTTGTTCACTGTTGATCTGGACCTTATATTTTCTAACACTCCTTTTAATCCCATGAGTGAATTTTTAGCTTCTTTTTATTTCTCTTATATATCTCTTCTGTTTTATTACCTCCTGTGTTTGAGGTAGCTCCTTTACTTTTAATCATGTTCTATAACCCAAATTTCATTATTTAATTTAAAATGTGTGGCTTTTATTTATAACACACAGCAGAAACGCATAAAAATACATGGGTTTTCTACAGCAAATGTTTTTCAAAATATGTCTTCTTCCTGCATCTCAGTGGTACCATCATTTCTTTCACTGCATTATATTCAAACCTGGGATACCAACCTAATGGACCAAAATTACAGTAACAGATACTACAATAAAGATACAAAAACAAACAAACAAACAAAAACCACCCTGAAGTAGAGATGGAGAAAGAAGGAAGACAAGTGGGCTGGAAATCTCTGAATCTACAGATTAACATTTAAGTGTTAGAAGGCAGTGTGGAGATTTTCAAAACTCCCTTTCAACAAAGTTGCTCTATTTGAGTGAAAATTGTGAAGTGAAAATGAAAGAGACATCCCATAGTTTCTGGAGTACTGCAGGTCCATGAGAGGTGAATGAGGTTGTGGATTCTTCTAAGGATTTTCCAAAATCAAATTTCCAGAGACAGAGCAGAGCTTTTTGTTCCTGGTAACCTCAACTTTATCAGGAAAGCAGAAGAGATGAGATCACATTTAAACAAGGGTGGGAATGGAATTGATATCTGGGGACTGAGAGAGTCTCCTGCGGGCTACTGTTTCCAGGAAGGTCAGGTAAGGCAGTGCTTCAATTTCATTTCAAGGAAAGGTTCATTAATTGATAATTGATGCACTTTGCCCTGCATATTTTTTCTTCAGCTTAAAGTGCTTCACGACAGACTTCATACTTTAATATCTACAGACAAGGTTTAAAATTAATTTTATGTTATCTTCCCAATAGCTATAGGTAAGTTAAACATGTACTATTGAAGTTGTTATAACCCTTAGTGGTCATAATTTAGGTTGTATGAACCCTTTGGTTGGTTTTGTTAAATGATTCATCCAAGTAGCATCCATTCAAAATTAAAACAACAACAACAACATGATGAGTTGTTACTATCAGAGAATTGCTGTAGAGATACAGAGAGAACTCTGCCCTCCTGGAGATCACAACCTATCACAGAAGGTGGTACAAGGATAACATTTCAGGATAGTATGTGACTCTTAAATTTCAAGTAACATATCCCATACGACATTATATTCATTGCCGTACTCCATACAATTTGTGCAGTGCCTGGAACATAACTGGTATCCTTTAAGTTCCAAAATTTCAACTATTTCTTTTTGTCTAAGGAATTCATGTCAGCTTAATGAGGCTAGAAAATTGTTTTTGATATTAATATCTTCAGGTTTTTTTCCAACTATCAAAGGATCGCACACATAGGGATTGCTTATTGGGTGTCTGCTAATGGATTTAATGATCTTGTAGTATTCAGTCACTTTCCTGAGATCATTCCTGTAGCATTAGAGGTCTTCTAAGGAAGTCTGTAAAATAAGCATGCCTACCACAAGAGCTCAAAATCTTGAAACACATGATTAGATATTTTTCCTTTGTTATTTTTAAATGGTAAGCTTAATGTGTGTTTTAATAATTAAAGAGCTATGGTGGGAAAAGTAGAAAATATATGAAACTATTACCTTTGATGTGCAAGATGTAAGCACCACATTTAGGTCAAAGGGTTTGATGCCTCTGCCATTGCTACTTATGAAGATGGTTGTTGGGGTAGTGTTGATGGCGGTGATGATGGAGTAGGTGAAGGCAACAACAGTGACTGTGATACTGCCAGTGCTAAAATTAACAATGACAAGGGTGCAGCAATGTAGCCGACAAAGTTCTAGGAGAGACAAAGTGGGTTGGACAATTTTACATTTTCTTCTTATTAGTACGGACAAATGAGTAATGGATGGAGACATAGCATCAATGTACCATGGCCAATGTGGCTCAGTGGGCTGGGGATCATCCTGCAAACTGAATGTCCCCAGGTTAAAATCCCAGTCAGGACACATGCCTGGTTTGTGAGTTCGATCCCTATCTGGGGAGTATATAAGACGCAACCAATCGACGTTTCTCTCTCACATCTGTGTTTCTCTCCCTTTCTTTCTCCCTCCCTTCCGCTCTCTCTTTAAAAATAACTAAATAAAATCTTAAAAAAAATCATCAGTGCCTTGGGATTAAATAAATCCTTGGGACTTTTGTATAGTCTTTGAGTCCAAAAATGAATAAAACTGAATTACTGTTCAATAAGCAGTTTATACCCTACAACAACATTAACTTGCTATGAAAATTAAAATAAGCCATTTTTTTCATGTATGCAATTCTGAGTAATGATTTTCTTTTCAAAGAACTTCAAAACTTAAGAGGAAAAAAATACCCTTAGTTAATTTAATTTACCCTCTGGTGTTTTAAGATGAATTAATTGAGAAATTGAAAGGAAATGACATACTCTTACATTTATCTACATTTAAAAATAAAGAATTCAACAGATTTCTTTAAGATTTATAATCTTAAGTCATCATTTCAAGCAACTAAAAGAACATACAACCCAGGTATTTACAGTGAGTCAATTTAATGAATTAAAAAAAAGACAGTATAATATCTTAAACACTTAACTATTGCTAGAAATTGTTCAAGAGCCATAGGAAGTAAAAATGGTAGTTGAGAGACCAACAATGTTCATATAAAATCAACCCTCTAAACTAAATTTATTTCCATGAGAAACTACCGGCGTCACTGAATGAATCTTGATTAAACATCTACTCTGCACACAGCACTGCTTTAGGCACTTATATACAGACATGAGTTAAACGACTTCCTTTTAGGGGAAATGAGATAAATTTGGGGAAAGGAAATCCAAGACATATACCATACATCATAGTGAAAGTGCTTTGAAATAGAAGTGAGATAAAATGGGTTTTTATTTTGGCTCATATCAACAAGGAGGGAAATTTTTCTTTACATCTAGTCTTTGCCTCTTTTTGCTACTTAATTCTCACTTCCACTGAGAAGCTGAAGTGGCATATTTGATTTATAAATTGGGGGGAAATAAATTGGCCTGGTCAAATTAGCTCTCCCCTTCTTCTTGGGAGCAAATGCTCACAAAAAGTATCAGTTCTCGTCTTTTTCATGTTGTGGATTCTACCCGGGCAGACTGGATACGCCTACTCCAGTACACTGCTAACTGGGACCGGGTACAATGCGATTGTACCCTGATTATCTGGTTGAGTAATAACAAACCTACTTGACATCAGATTAAAGCCACATACTCAGACTTGACCTCTATTAGTTGAAGAGGTGATATTTTAGTATCTATGTTTAATATTTTATGATTTCCTGAACGATTTCAGAAATTGGTTATGAAATTACCAATGGGTTAAAATCCCCCAATTCACTAACAGTTATACTTTAATTTATATTATATAACAAATTATCATTTTAATTCAGGCAATTCTGCTTTAAAAAAAATCTAAAATGCATTACATAATTGTGTGCTGTAGGTATCATGATATAAACTACTCTATTCAGGTAAAGCCACATGTCCAAGGAATAAATCAAGCTTCCCTTTCAAAGAAAAAAAAAATATCCAGTAGATTTAAATGGTGATCAGTTCTGCAGGAGATGATTGGTAACATCTGCATAATGCATTTGCTGTCACTGACATAGATAGCAAGTACCTTAAGTTAGAATACTAAAACAAAAAGGAGAATATTGCTCAGAAATACATTTCCTTGACTCTGTCTATGCAAATCAGCCCATCATGCAAGATATCATGTGACTTAACATATAAGTAAATTCTATTTGAAGATTTTTGAGCTTAAAAAAAAAAAGAGGCTTTAATCTTCTGAAAAGACCCCCTCCCAGTCAAGGCAAAGCTTTACCAACTCAAAGTAATTGCCTGACCTCCCTATGTTTGTGTCCCAATGACTCTGATGACCTGCAAAGTGGACCAGAATCCTGTGGGAAGAATTTACTGGGGACACAATTAAATTCAATGCAATATGACCAACTCGACCGCCCTTCTTCCATGTTTCAAGAATAGTTCTGGGAAAATAGAGATAAGTTAAACATGGAACTTACTCTAACGAACACAACAGTCTAAGAAATGAATACAGAAGAGTAGCAAGTGATTATAGTTAGTTCAATAAATGCAATAATAAGTATGCAGAAACTACAACAGAAGCATGTAAAAATGATTTACTCTAAAGGTGTGTGTATGCTGGATCAGAGAAAAGAAAGGCATTAGAAAACAAAGTAATAGCAATTATAAATGCTTGCAGTGAATAAAACAATGTGATTTTTTCAGAGTCACACATATTTTTGTATTGCTAAAATATGAAGAGAAAAAATGAATTTGGAGAGAATATCAAGGTTCTGGTTATGAAAGACATTGTCTGCAATATTTATAGACTTGTAATTTATTCTGTAATGAATCAGGGCCATGGGATAGTTTTTAGGTTTAGGATTAATGGCATATTTTTATTTTAAAAAGATTAGAGATAAGACAGAGTAGATAACAGCTCACATGGGGTAGAGACTATAAGGAGGAACATTGGTTATATGGCTATTAAAATATTTCAGGTGAGAGTAGTTATGGCTCTTTATGGCGGAAAGGGACAAAACTATGAGCTAGCTTTTGAGGCAAAGTATAAATTGTGACAAAAAGGTAATGAGTTATAGGTATTAAATCTCTGCCTGAATGGCACCTCAATATGTTCTTATTTGTACTTAGTTTTAAATAAAAAATAACCTTTTGTTTTTCCCATTAAACATTTAAAATATAATTTTACATTTTATAATGTGGGTAAGAAGGGAATAAGATAGGTCATCATATGATTCTTTGTAAGAGAATCATACAGTTAGTTTGGGCTTGGAAACCAAACAAACCTAGAAAAAGAAGTCACCACTGGAGTATCAATGGAGTTCTATTCCCAGGACTCCAGCAATGAATTAGCCAAACAATTGAAGTTCAAACATCAGTCTATGATCATTTGATCTGTGGCTTGTTCATCTTGACCTGGGACCTTTAAACGAAGAGCTTACCATAACATCAGGTTCCAGAAAGTACCTTAAAGTAATCTCTGTCTGCAGACCGTGGTTTCTGAAAGACCTTATGCTACTTTCCGTCCTCAATCAGCAGGATGGCAACTATAACCCCATTTCTTGCCTCACTCTTGGAATTTGTTGCCATCTGTTGAAGCATTTCTCGTTCTCTGTCATCTATTCAGTCATCCTCAGAGAGCCCTGAGTTCACGTCCTACCAGTTAGACTCACTCCCACCTAGTCATGACCTTCTTTAGGATCATTATATTGATATTGTAATTATCATATCAACTTGTGACAATATTATATTATATCATATAAGGTTATTATAATTATTATAATATATAATATTAAAAATATAATATTTTGAGTTAGACTGCTGTGATAGAGATTAGTACCCCAAGGTTTAGAATCAGACTTTTCTGAGTTGTAGTACACACTGATTTCTTTGTAGCTATGTAATTTTGTATTGTCAACAGCACTGAGTCTATTTTTCACATGAAAACAGGAATACATAGCTCAGGGGAATTTTACGGGGAGTGGCAGACTGAGGAGTTTAGCATAGTACCTGGCACACTTTGATCATTTATATGGTCATTTTACCTGACTCTCTCTCAAGTGAGAGTAAAAAAAATATTGGAACCATATTTTTATATGTTAAATCAGATAAAAATAAAGCATCTGAGTTATTACAGTACTTCATGCTATGCTGGATATTAGTTTGTATTTGAATAATCTAGTCCTAGATATTTCTAAGATTTAAACAAAAACAAAAGACTCTATTCCAGGAACACTGTCCTATTCATCTTCATTTTTTTCAAGGCTTTGCAAATACTTCATATATTTAGAAACACAATTGATGACTGAGAACAGGTGGTATCATTAGCTATAGGATTATGCCGTTCACATCATTCTTCATTTTCAGGACAACAGACACTTGTTAAGGTCACACCATTAAGTCATATTTCAATGCTGGGATGGGATTTTGAAAATAGTTATTTTCCCCAATTGCAGAGGTAGCTGGGAATATACTAAGCACATCTCTTTGTTCACAGAGAAACGCTTGACTTTGCTATGAGATTAGCAACTGGAAATAGGAAATGGGACTTTTAGCTGAGAGAGCCCCTGGGAGATGATCAGAAAGGCAAACATGACAGGGAAACGTGAGCACAAATGCGCCAGTTGTAAGCTCTTTTAAAACATCTCAGGAACATGGCATAGTTCTCTCTTCAAATTGGGATTTTTAGAAACGTTGGGGGTCTCTCTCTCTCCTTTGTTTGAGAACATCACAACTTTCCTTTTTGATATCAAGTCTGTTTTGATGTCCTGTTATGGGAAATTGGGAATTGAGAACCAATGTATGGAAAATTCTGGCTATCAAAGAGAGAAGCTACAAATGGCCCAGAGCCTTCCCAGCCCACAATGCTCAGGATGAGCATAAACAGGAAAACAGCTTGGATGACAGTGCCTGACTCACCCTGAGCGCCTGGGACTTGTTCTGCAGGTCACCTGGCAGGTGCAATTATGTCGGCAAAGAATGCAATGGAGAAATGACCTTTGAAGGCAGCTCAGGGTGTGGGAGTTATGTGTGGAAACCTTATTAGGCATCGGAAGCAAAGCTTCTAAAATCATAGTCCAAGTGTAAAATAGCACCTCTGGATAATTATAGCAGAATATAATAATTTGGGCAGAAAAATTTGAAAAGAGATACCAGGGGAAATGTGAATTAAAACTCCACATTTTTATAGGAATTTCATTTAACTTCCTGAGGCTTTTCCCATTTGAAAAATCCAAGAAGTTGGATTGAATTTTAATTAGCTGAATTTGTGTTATTTCTGTATTTATATACTGAAATGCAAATATTAAGCTGACTTAAACAATATATTGTATGTGTGCTACACAAAACACACTGTGGTAGGTAACGTGATGCTATAAAGGTGGATCAGTTGTTTATACATTTTTCTTCACCTCCTTACCAATTATATTTTGTGGTGAATACACACAAAACATTCCCTTAGTAAAATAGTATTATATTACCCAAATTATACTGAGAGAAAGGAAATCATTTGTACCAACATTGTAGCACATGTAACTAGTAACTATTGCTCTTGAACATTAAATATTACCCTGAACTTACTAGCCTGTCTAAGGTAAAGAGTGAAAAAGAAGTGATAATATCTTTTCCCTGACATTACAAAAGAAATAGATGTTTTTCAGTAGATACCAGCTTTCCTATGATGAGTACTTCTTAAGAGGTTTTACTCTGCTTTTTTTACTATGCTTTATTCTTTTTTATTTTTTTTTTATTTTAATGATTGTTCAAGTACAGTTTTCTCCCCTTTACTCCCAATCAAGCCCACCCATCCCCCTCCCATCTTCCCTCCCATTACCACCCTCCCCCTAGTTTTTATCCATGTGTCTTTTAACTTTGTTCCTGCAAACCCTTCCCCTTTTCCCCTGAAACTCCCTCTTCTCTCTCCTCTGATCACTTTCTGCCTGTCCCCTAATGCAGTGTCTTAGAATAAAACCAATTTGTCTGCCCACAAAGCAGATGAAATATTGTAGCTGAATTGCATATTAGCTAAGAGTATAGACTCTAACCACTCCACCGGGTTCAAATTCTTGCTCTACAGCTTATAGCTGGTGAATTATTTTCTTTAAACCTCAGTTTTCTCCTCTGTAATATGGGATACTACTACAACTATTATCTAAAATTTGTAGAGTTCTTACACTGTGCTAGGTTCTTTTCTAAACATTTTCCATATATTAATTCATTTAATCCTCCCGATAATCTATATGGTTAGAATTATTATTACCCTCATTTTAAAATGAGGAAAATTAGGTACAGACTGATTACTTCCTAGGATTTCACACAGCTAGCAAGAGATGGAGCCAGGATTTTAGTAACTATATCATGGAGTTATCATGAAATTTAAATGTGGTAAAGGAAATGTCCAAGATGTGATAGGCACTCAATAAATGTTAACTTAATTTTCATTATTATTGGAGAGACAAGTAAAATAAATCAACTTAAATTACAATATAATGCAATGCAATAATATAAATGCACTGTACATTCTGTTTCACACTTACGAGATTACAGTCAATCAAAGAGACTGCACTGCTCATAATTGTGCCCACGAAAGCGAGAGGGCTCGGGCTTCCCTGCAAACTGGGACAGGCTTCGAAAGGCAAGGCAAGGCGGGCACCGTGGGGGAGGGGCAATAAATCCGGCACAACAAGTAAGTCTTCAGATAGAAGACCACTAAGATGGTAGCTGTTTTACAGCTGGAATAGACTCCAAAAAATCATCTACTTTCCCTTTTTTCTGCTTTTCCTCCCATCTAAAAAGTAAGAAAATCAAGGCCCAAGTCCTCCTGAATGTTACATAGTTTATCAGTTGACATGCAATTCAAAGAACAGAAAGACTGCATTTCCTTTGCTGTTGTAATAACTATGCATGATGCCAGTTGGGTGCTAGAAATATCAGGGGGAACACTTTGTAAAATATGTGATTGTCTAACCACTATGCTGTACACCTGAAACTAATACAAAATAATATTGAATGCAGATATATTACCACTTACCTATTTTACCCACTGGTACACTCCAAAATGGGTAGGTGTTCAGTAAATGTCTTTAACAACAACAAAAGAAACAGAAAGAACTCCAGTAGTCCACACAGAATGAGATTTTGCACAGAGAATTGGGCATTCACAAAATTTTTGGAAATATAGAGGAGATGCACTTTAGGAATAGCTATTGAACTATTGACTTCAACTCCACACAGTGATGGCTGGTTTCCAGAGCGACCACCACCATCAGCTTTCAACACCGTTGAAGCAAACGCCAATCCTAGCTGCTAGCATTGTCTCTCAAAATTCATGGGCCTTTGGATTTTGCTTCTGGAATTATAACTAAAGAACAATGGCCTCTGCCTCACTATCACTTTCCAAATTTCAGGCAAACATATCTAACTTGTAGAATCTAATTTTCACGCAGAACTGTAGTTACAAGAGAAACTTAGAAAGGTAGTTTCTAGTTCTCCTGACTTAGAGACACAAGTAGACCCCTAGACGAGACTGAATGTTGAGTGCCGGTGTGCGTGCACAGCCCTCACTTTTGTATCAGCTAGAGCTGTAGGGCCCACTGTATCTCTACAAGTGGAAGTCCCAGATTCCAGAGAAAACTAAACTAATCCAACACATTCATTTAATTCAATAATAATCTAGTTATTAAATGATAATTCAAAAGGTTTCTCCTTCAGGAGTATTTTATTTATTCATAAAATGCTGACTGCTCTATAAAATCGTAGGATATACTTGTTACGGGGAAAGCCATCAGGAGATACACATCACACACCTGGAACACTACTTTCTGTGCCAGAAGGCACAACAGCAAAGACAAATGAATCACTGAGTGCTGGGAAAATATGGACCACATCTATGGTTATGCATCTCAAGCTGAAATTTTAACACCATGCTAAGCACTTAACTAATATTCTCTAATTTAATTCTTACAAAAATACCATAAAGTTTGTATTATTGTCTTCATCTTTATCTATCAGGAAGGTGAAGCGCAGAGAAATAATCTTTCCACACTTACACAGCTGATAAGGGTCAGAGAGGAATGAAACCTGGTTTTGACTGATACCACGAATTGCATTATCTTGTTTTTTCTTGTTCCTGAGGAATTTCCCGTTAGATTGTTCCTAAAGACACTAAACAATCAGAATACCTGTGATAAGTGTTACATGAGCTGTTCCAAAAATTTGACTAGTGTTGACACTATTTGAGTACTTCCCTTTTCAAGCTGAGTTTTTTATGTAGGCTCCATTCCAGGTTCCGCCCCGCACTGCCCTCCACCAGGCTTGTTCATTTCTAATGAGACGGGACTCCCTGTTTTATTTGCTCTTTTTTGTAAGTGAAAACTTTGATATTAGTTTCAACATTTGAATGAGAAGATTGCAAAAACAGCCCACATGCTTCACTTTAATTCCATTGTGAGGGACTATGGCATTGGAAAGTGAAAGAACTGATGTTGACAAATGTTTGTGTAAGAGCCCCAAGTAGTCAGGCTGTCTGTCCCCTGCTGGGCAGAATGGCAAGCTAGTGGGGGTATTGGAAGAACAGGTACAATTGAACTCAATACATTTTTTTCACAGATAGCATTTATTTCTAATGCCAAGCCAAGTAAGCCACCCACACTATTTAATATTTTCCATCTGTTCAACTCTGCAACTTCAAAAACAGTGACAACTGATGTACACTAAAATGTTTATTAATATAAATTACAAATAATCTAACAGTCAAGTCAAATTTTAAAGTAACATTAGCAATATTCCTAGGTAACTATTGGTTTTATTACTACTAATACTACAGACAATTGCTTTTTTCTTTTATTACCTTTCTGAACAGTCTTGATATTTTGTTTTCTTTTTTGTGGCTTTATTATTTATGTCTTTTATTGTAAATTCTATCACTTCTTTGAAAAATGTTAAAAATATGAATGATTTATAATAGATTTTAAATGATAATTATATATAACAAATTTGGAATAATAAATGTGGAGCTAAGATTAGAGAAATATTAACTTTACAAATTATAAATAAAAGTACTAATTATATACTGCCTCCTCACTTGAAAAGAATATTGATAAAATATTTTGCACTTGTAGAAGCTAAACATATCACTTTTAGGACATTTATTGTTTTTTAAAATCCTTTAATTTTAGAACAGTTTTAAATTTAAAGACAAATTGCAAGGATAGTACAAAGAGTTTTCATATAACAACCTGTACCCGATTTCCTCTTTTATTAATACCTTAACATTTGGGTAATACTTTTGTTACAATCACTGAACCAATACTGATGCACTGTTATTAACTAAAGTCTTTATTCAAATTTCCTTAGTTTTTAACTAATGTCTTTTTTCTATTCCAGGATCCCATCCAGGATACACATTGCATTTAGATGTCAAATCTTTTTAGACTCCTCTTGGCCGTGAGTTAGCAGAGTTAACTTTTAACTGTAGAGAAATAATTAGTTTCTTTGGAGACCACATGGAAATCAAATAGCAAAGTATTTTGAAGAGTTATATAGAAAAATACAACCTAGCTCTTTTGTTTCTGACTGTTCCAGTGGTTTCTTTTGCTGATTAGTTCCAGATAGAGTGGGCCTCTACCTGTGTGAATTCCTTGATTTACAGTTGAGGCTTTAGGACATGGTTCTCAACTCTACCTGCACATTAGTATTACCTGGGTAGCTTTGAGAACCAATAATGCCCAGGTTTCAGTCCAGATCAATTAAATCCGAAACTTTGAAAGAGTGACTCAGGCATGGCGATAGTGTGCTGGATCTTCCCTAGGTGACACCAGCATGAAGCCAGGTTGACAACTACTGTTTAGGGGTCGAGCCTCTGCTCAAGTCACGTAACTTTTCTGAGAATGAATATGGGTCAGGTTAGCAGCTACTACTTGATGTCTTGCAGCATTGGATCTAAGTTGTGGCAGAACTAGAAATCAAATTCTCTGGCATCTGTTGAGGGAGACAGTGTGCATAGAATTGAATAGGAAGGCATTGATCTAAGAGTTTGGAGACGTGGTTTTTGTTTTATCGGTATAGCCTGAAATGTATCTATCATAAACTCTGATGGTTATAGCTGAACATTACAGGTTTGGGCTAGACCATGGCTAAGATTATATGTTAATAATGAACATGAACATTCTGGCTTTGTCACAGTTACTGCTATTATTTCTGAGTATGACAATAGTGAGGGTTCTCGTAAACATTTACAGAAAAGGAAAGAGAATAAGTACTCCTAATTTATTATTTTTCTTAGGCTAAAGAAATTTTCCATTTATACCAACTGTAGTGGTAATTAGAAGATCTGTCTAGATAAGTACTTGAGTTTCTGGAAATGAAAGTCTACATGTAATTTAATACCTAAGACTTTAGTTTGTAATCATTTCTTATTAGTGCACCCTCTTAGTTGATGAAGACTGATACTTACAAACACTTCAATGGCTGCTACTTGCTTGTGTGTGTGTGTGTGTGTGTCTAATATAATATAGTAGAAAGAGGGATTAATTCTATTTTCAATAGTTCATTGTGTGCCTGGGGGGGGCATGTTTTCTTTATGTTGCATGTTCCAGTTGTTTAAAACATTGGGTAAGTGGCTCTGCAATATTGGTACTTTTATCCCTTAACCAATTCCATTTAATACAACATGCATTTATTGAGCACCAACATATATATGTTCCCCCAGAACAAAAAATGGTGAAACAAGAGGAAATCTAGATCTTTGTGGTGTCGCAATTATAATAAGAAAACCGCTGTCTGGAACCTGGATATACATTTCTAAACACTGTAAACTCTGCTTCATTTGCCAGGCATGGTATCCACAGAGCACACGAGCAGCATCGCAGATTGTGTGTGCGTGTCTGTGTCCGCACTCATATCCACACTCACTGACACATTGTCATTTATGCAATCACCGAGATAAACACTGTATAAATTATTTTAGTCAAAATAATGACCTTATCAAATAGTTAGTTAATATTTATTTTTTACAGAGGAGGACACTGCCCTTATCTAAGTTGTCAGAAGTAGTCTGACAACTCAAGTTAACAGATGTTAACATCAACATCTATTTGACTCCAAAGCCAAGACAGTTGGTCACTATTTATACTATTTCACTATTTTTAAGGAAAGGTTAAACAGCGCTAATTATTTGCCTTTTAATTTGGGAAACAACGCATTAGTTACATATTCCATACTTCAGAATGAAAGACTGCTAACCCTCATCAAATAGAGATGTTTCCTTTGAGGAAAGGGAATGAGTATATTATTAGCAATATGTGGTTAATAGAGATAATTTACATTTATATTTTAAAATAATTTAAAATTTTAAAATTATTTATATAAACACTGAAAAGAGATATAAGCTAATATTAATATTTTAAATTCTGGGTGGTGAGAACATGAATATTTGCCATATTTCTCTTTATACTTCTCTCTTTCCATTAAGAATATCAGAGAGTCATTTTAAAATTTGAACATGTAAAAATAACTGATTTCTAAAACAATATATTGGAATTATTATTGTTGGTTAAATCCTATTCAAGTCTCACACTATGGTTCTTTTTTTTTTTTTTTTTTTTTAAGTAACCAAGACCTAGAGAGTTCAATTACTTGTGGAAAGATATTTATTCAGGAATCAAATGTAATCAAACACCAACAAATAGAAGAAAATGAGAGGTGTCAAAAACCAGGACCTGGCTCATGGATGCTATTTACATTTATTTGAAAACTCAAGATTTTATTTGTTTTGTTTTGTTGTTTGGGTGTTTTGATTTTTTCCTTTGGTGCTTTGAATGGAGTCTAGAGATCATTGTATGGAATGGAAAAATCTACTCCAAATCTGAAACAAACTCCCCCCTCCAGAAATTTAAATATGCACCTTGAAGAGCAATCTAGTACGCCTATTGCTAATGATTTAGGCAGAGATGTCAGCTTTCCTCCTGCGCGCAGTTACGCGTTAATGGAGATTTGGGGGTAGAAGGATACATTTGGGTTTGGTGAAGATGTTGATGAAGAAGTGAGTTGGAAGGCGGGTTGAATGGGCGGTGCTACGAGACTTCAGCTAGGAGGGAGAGCAGGCCTGTTGCCTGGAAGATACTGTGTAAGTGGGACAGAAGCATAACTGTTTAAGCGCCAGAACCATGTTAGCAGGCCATCAGTACCAACCAGATTTTATGAGAGTTGAACGTTGTATCATTGTACTGAGGACCTGTTCTAGTCTACTCTTTAAATGAATACAAACTTCACAATCTTCATCCCAAATTCCCACTTCAGTTGACCATTCAGAAAAAGCAACACCTAATTGTGCCCTGCGTATTTATTTTGCCACTCTATAGCCATTTCTGAGAATGCTATCTGAAGGTTTCTTTACGCTAATAATATAACCAGAGGAAACCCCAGGGCACCTCTTAAGATATGACTTTTCTACTTTGTATTTAGAGATTGGATTGAGCAAATGATTGAATTCTATGCTGAAGCAAAGAGAAATGAGCCCTCCTATGGCATATAAAAAGGAAAACATTACTCTCTCTTGGTAATGTGAACCTGATCCATCTCTGGGTTATCTTCAGTAGTCTCTTTTGGAAAATGGGTCTTCGATAGCAGCAAATAGGTTTACTCACTGAATTTTCTCACAGACCTTGGGAGTAGAAACTTAGGATCTGTTCTTCAAAGGAAATCTAACTTAAATAAGATGTAAAGTAATTATATAAGGAAATAAATTCAAGAGCAATCACGTATACAGTATGTACACCCTGTATTCTTTCTATCAAGGTTACAGCACTGGAGATACCTGTGCTCCATTTCTCCGTCATCTCACTGCTTGCTGGCTCACCTGCACCCTTCAGCCCAGTCCCTCCAGAACAGTGGGCCCATTGCCAGCTTCTCTTTCAACTAGAAACAGACATGCATATGATACTTTGTATAATTTTTGTTCTATCTGCCTGTAAATTCTGAGAAATAGTCAGTACCTTTATCACACCCATAAGCTGGAACACTAAATACTAATTTCTTACTACCTTCTTTTCTCTATTTAGAATTTAGAAAGTCCAATTCTTAATTCCCCAGTCTTTCTTATACTAGATTACATGTGATAGTGTAGATGCAAGTAAATCTGATGAAGGGTCTTTTTTTTCCCTTTCAGCCCAGAATATATATGTGGAGTTATATATGTTTGGAATTATAAAAACCACCTTAGGAAAATTAGATACTATACTAAGAATAAGTGTTTTATGACATACCTGAAGATCTGCAACATCTCCTATGCTTATTTTCAAACTTTCTATTGTGTGAGAAAATATCCCTCTATTTAACCCACTAAGTAGTACTTTTTTTTATTATTTGAAGTTTGACATATTCCTACCTGATATGTTGACTAACAGGAGTACTACAAAACGTGGTGATAAGGTAAATAAAAGGACTTAATGGCCTTCAAGACAAAATGGCAGACTTTGGAAATATACCTCCTTCCTTCCCCACCACATCCTGTGGGACCACAGTTAAAATACTCCAAAGGGAATGAGTACATAAAAGTTCCAACAATAGAAATGGGGTGTAAGGACAAGATAATTTGATAATTTCTGCAAGAGAGAGAGCTATTTGTATCTCACTGAAAATTTAACCAGAGTGGAGGAAGCTGCATCTCCAATACCAACCAGGTTATAAGAATCACAGAAGTGGAAACCATTTGTTAGCAGAACTTCACAGAGACTCCAGGCTCGGAGAAGGCAGGCTCAGACATCAAGAGTTGACTCTGAAACGGTATTCAGTGTAATGAATTAAGAACTATATATAGAATAGTTGAGTCAGGTTCCCAACTTTAGTCACTAAGCATACAGACAAAACTGGCAGTGAAAGAACAGGCTCTTCAAATCTCTGAGATTGGTTCTATAATAAACCATAACATGTAGTCTGGAAAGGAGACCAAGTATTGGCTTAAAAAAAAACAACAACTCCCTAGATTGTACAGTTTAGGGTTGAGAACCACTTGTCTAGTGGTAAAGAGATACATAATTATATTTTATCATATAATTATAATACATTATTGATGGTGATTAGGAACTATAGGACTCTCCAAGCAAACTGGTAGTAAAAGGAAGGTTTTCCAAAAAAAAATGACATCTGAGCAGTCTCCAACTATGCAACCCTTTCCTTTTCTTCATGATTTCATGATTGTCCTCTTCTAAGTTGGAAAGGGGTTGGAGGTTGGCAGAAAGATGGTACTGAGAAAACAGCACATTTGAAGTTGTGCAAAACAAACAGGCTGTATGTCATGCACAGCTAACTGCCAGGCATTGGGTGTGGCTGAAGAACACGGTATACAAATGAAATGGCAGGAAGAGTTACTAAAAAAGTTAATAAGCATTAGATCATAAGAAATATCTGGGGAAATATGGAAGGATTTTAAAAACTTATTCATGGGCGTGACATGATTGGTGCCGAGGTTTAGAGAAATCACTGAGTACAGCACGAGTGAGATCTGAGGCAACCAAGTGTGGGGCTTTGTAAATGGCCCTGAAGAGAAATAAAATGGCCTGAAGTACAACAATTAGAGTGGAAGGAAGAGATGAATTCAAACAATTTAGGAGAAGTAGCCAGGCTTGATATGCAGTGGAATGAGGACGGGAGGAAGTGATTATAAAAACAGGGAAACTTACTGGGTGATAAGAGAAAAGAATTCAGCAGAACAGATTTTGAGTTCAGTTTTAAACACACTGAATTTGAAATGCCTATAGAGAACTGTTTTGAACTAATGTTCTGATTTTTTCCTTTTCTCTGGTTAAAGTGGTAATGGGTTGCCGAATTCAGTCTCTACCTGCTACGAAGAAGGGAAATCATCTTTGTCAACAAGAATTTAGGGAAATTAATAGATATCTTAGGAAATCCCTCAAATATTCACTTTTCTTTAGTCTTAGGTCATTGTCTAACATGTGACTTTGCCTGTTGCTCATAAAACAGTGAGAATCATTTTTATAATTCACATGATCTGCACTCCTATCAAAGCTGACCTCAAACCTAGGTCCGCAAAGTTGTGTTTTGAGGAACAAGTACTTTAGTTTTTGGTCCAAAACACCTTTTTCACTGATTCAAATACTCCTTTATTATCATACTCACTATTTTTTTTTGTTCAGATTTGAAGCCAACTGTTAAAACATAAATGCCTCCTGGGAAAATATAACTCATTAAGCCACTATTAACCATTAATGCTGTGCACCAAACAGTTCGTCCGTTTAGTCAGAGAGTAAGTTGGCTTTAGCACTAGGGAAATAAGTAAAATATCAGTTATTTTGGATGGTTGTGTTTATCTGTCAGGGAAGCCTTTCAGTTGAAAGTAATGGAATATCCTATTAATGATGGCTTGAACAACTAGAGGTTTCTTGATCTCGCATAATGAGAAATCTGGAGGTAAGCAGCTGCTAGCATTGACTCAACTTCTCCACAAGTTCACCAAGAACCCAGGCTCATTTCTATATTTTCTCTGCCATTCTTTGTTGGTTGGCTTTTCATCCTTAAGGCATTACTCCACAGTCAGAAGATGGCTGTCCCAGCTCTAGGAAGCATGAGCATGGGGAGGGAGAGAAGAGGAGAGACTGTCATAGTAGTTAGAAAGAGGTACCGCTATGCTCTTTTTAGGAAATGATACATTTTCCAGAAACACTTTTAAAGATTCCCTCTTACATTTTCATTGCTTAGAAGTTGAGGTTGGGCCTACCTTCTATTATATCGATGATTTTGGCCTAATATCTGAATAAAATCTGGGTCTGTTAACAGGTAAGAAAGGTAGGTGGCATTCTTATTGGGTAAAAACAGGAGGTTTCATTTAGGCATCAGTGCGATTTGGAGTCATTGTAAGAAAATATTTTCCATCTTCATAGGATTTTGATTCATTTTGTTTCAAACAAAGAAAGGGACATGTTTAGGTGATGGGACCAGAGGACGTAGTAATTTTTTTATCACATGGGGGTAGGATTTGAAGGTGTGGAGGGGAAGCTTTGTAGTTTTCTTATTGGTATCGGTTTCTGAAATGAACTCTAAAAATGTGAATTTTAAATGCATATCATGGCAAAATTTTGTTCTTCCTTTGAAGAAATCTAAGTAAATTGCCTGGTCAAAATGTGGTCCTTAAGGGGTAGGTGGAAAGGACTCTGATTTGAAAAAAATAAGGTTTAATTTAAAAGAGCAGGAGCTAATAATGGTGGCTGAAGAATCCAGAGGGGAATTATAACTAGGAGCTTGCAAACACAGGCCAGCTTTAACTGAGGGGAGCACTTAGGTTAGGGGTGCAACAAAGTCTTCCTTTTCCCTAACCCTAGAAATAAGAGGCGGTTTAGGGCATAAAGTATGGGAGTTGCTTGAACACTGGCCTGTTTTCCTGTAATCAGGTTGAGACACCAGGAATGCCAGTACACAGTGGAAGCTACTATTCACACTCTGAAACATGGCACCTAACAGTTGTACTCTAAACCACAAAGGCTATGTCAAGGTGTCTCATGTCCAACTGCTCTCTGGATTTTCACTTGCATTATTTTGCTTTATTTTCTGAGTCTTTAGTCAGCTATAGCTATGCTTAGAGGAAAATATATAGCCTTAAATGCATGCATTAATAAAGGAAAACCGAAAATCAATAATCTAGGCAATTATCTCAAAAACTTTGAAGAATAACTGCAAATTAAACCCAAAGAAATTAGAGCAAGAAAATAACATGAATGAAAGCAAAAATTAATAAAATGTAAAATAAATGCACACTAAAGAAAAAATAGGGTGCCCTCAGTTGGTTCTGAAATATTTTAAAATTGACAAACCACTTTTTATCTGAACAAAAGTATTTTTGTATTGGAGACAGCACATGAGGGATTGACAAGACCCAAAATAGTTTTTTTTTTTAACATCGGAGTTAAGGAATATTACCAACTCTCTGTAACATCTCAGTACAGCACACACAAAAAAATATGGTCATGCTACCAAGTAGTTGAGTCTTGTTTATGGTATCTCAGTTTCTCTTCTCTTTCTGATCTGTCTGATGTTTTCATCAAATCATTTCAGGATCTAATGAAGTCATAGCTTTAAGGGCTATTGCCTTTCGGAAGTCTGCTCTTTACCTTACATGGTCAGAGCACTGCAGGAATATTAGATATAAATGAGCATGTTACTTCATTGGAAAACAATGGAATCTGGGCAGAATGTATACCTACTTTATTAAGACTCAATTCTTTCTCATAGCTGTGGTATTTGGATTGTTAGTATTTTAATGCAAACAAAGGGAAATGTTTAGGCTACTAAATGAATGTGGAGTGATAATGTCCTGAACAAAAGAGGAGAGGAGGAAGAAAATAGTCTTGAAGGAGACTTACACGTCAGCCTCTTGTAGACAAACACTAGAAGGAAACTGGAACACACTTGCTTACAAAGAGCAAGGCCAGTTAATAGCATATTCATTATTGCCTCTAGAAATTCGCCCTCATTGAGCTTTGTTCAATTCTTGATGTATTTGAAGATTAGCCATTCTTCGGAAGAATTCTTTGGGAATGCATTTTGGACATAATGAGTACCTTTTCAGAGACGGTTGTTCCTGCCCCTTTAAGGTCAGCTAGTTGTTCTCAGTTGTCTAACTTGCTCGTGCCTGCTAGAGGTAAGATGGTGGCGTGATAAAGACTGAGCCAAAATTCCAAGTGTAAAGGCAGATTAGCAGCAGCCTGACCGGAGGCGGAAAAAGGAAAGGCTGTGAGGAACTTAACGTAGGATCCTCCCTTAACCATCTCTCTATTATATTGCAGAAACCACATGATTTATTTTTATTTGAACTGGACTAAATCGAATTAAATTTGATTGAACTGAATGAGGCTCTGGATCATGAAAGACAGCATGAAAGTAAAGTCAGACCTTTGAAAATACACCAAGTGTGAAGTGAGCTAGAGGAAGAAGTGATATTTAGAAGGGTAGTAACAAAACTGGCCCAAGACTAAACTGCCCCACTCCGAAGACTTAAAAATCAATGGAGGAAGAATGAGTGGGATGGAAGTGAAAGAGGAGATGCAGAAATCACATAGACAGAGATGAGTGACATGGTAACTATCTTGTTCTCTAAATCCAGTGACTCTGTAGATAGTTAGGGCTCAGTTAATGTTAGTTGCTTGTTTTACCTGTTCTTTTAAAAAATAACCAGACACAGAATTAGTTTAAATAAATAGTAATGGAACCATACTATAGGCCAGACTGTGCTTATGATTTACATGCTATATCTCAATTTAAATCCCACAAAAGCCTATATTTCCTTTTATATCTCCATTTGACAAAAGATTGGAAAGTCTTAAAGAGAATGGAGGAACTTTTCTAGAGTGGCACGTGTAGGTGACATGTTCTGAGGTAATGAATGAATAATTGATAAATGCATGATTGTACACATTCATAATCCAGTAGGTCTAATAGCTATTGTTCAAAAACTTAGCTTTTATGACAGATAAAAGCAGTAAAAATCCCTGAAAAAAAACTTCAGTTTGCTTAAGTCCTAAGTTCTTACTAGAAGATCACCAATCTGCCCTTGTTTTCTCTAAGCATTATTTACATACTTAGCCAATTTCAAATTTCATAATGGTAAATATCCACCTCGTGTATATAAAAATGTCTATAGAAAAGAGATAGATTTTTCCCTGGCTGGCGTAGCTCAGTGGATTGAGCGTGGGCTGTGAACCAAAGCATCACAGGTTCGAATCCCAGTCAGGGCACATGCCTGGGTTGCAGGCCATGGCCCCCAGCAACTGCACATTCATGTTTCTCTCTCTCTCTTTAAAAAAAAAAGAGATAGATTTTTCTTTGCTACTTATGAAAGAAACAGCTATTCTAAAGACAGTGTTTAAGTACTTCAGAGGATAATATTTATACGTTTGTGTAACATTTATACATATATGTGTCATATATATATATAATACCCATATTATTTCAGCTCTTATTAGTTATCTAGCTCCCTCCATTAGCTAACTACATTAATTAGCACAAATTTTTAGTAGCATTAAGCTAATACTTGGAGAAATGTGCCAATGAACAAGAACATCTCTGTAGAGAAGCCACTCAGCATACTCTGGAGCCAGACTGTTTGAGTACTAGCTACACCACTTTATACCTTTGTGAACCTGGGCAAGTTTCTTAGCTTCTTCAATCCTCAGTTTTCTTATCTGTAAAATGTTGATAAACATATTTGACCTCGAGGTGGTTTGTGTGTAGACTAAATCAGTTACTGCAAGTAATTACTTAGAAAATTACACAGGGACCACATTATATAAATGTTAACTATTTTTTATGGTCTTCCTAACTTTTTGCCCTATAGTATGGGGATGTCCCAACTTTTTCCCTATTGGGAGAGGAGAAATGAGAATACAAAACCAGTAAGAGAGATTAAGTTCTCCTTGTCTCAATGATGGACTTGACACCTGACCCATGTTTCACCTGAGAAACCCTTAACACCCTGGAATTGGATTTCCCAGGGAATTAAATGTCTAATTCTCTCTCTGATACTAAAGTTCTGCAGTGCAAGAAGAAAGCTTTAACAAACTACAGTGACATAGGTTATTTCCTCTTGGTGCTAACAGAAGACAACAGCAATTTATGGGGAGAATAGAAATTCATCAGACCCACGGCTTTACATTACACTGTCTTCTCTCTTGGGAAAGGAGTTTGGAATGCACAGCAACTCTGCGATCCAGAGCAGCTTGCTCACCCTATAATGTGATACAAGGTGGTAATAGTCAGGAGTCTTGAGAAATGAATCAGAAGGAGATATTGCTCTTTTGGTTCCAAGTTGTAGGAGCTTTTCTGGCATCCATTTCCTGCAAATCTGTGTTTGTCTCCGCTAGAGGTAAGATACATGACTGTGGGGGAAGACTCAGCCGGGCACAGCACTGGTACTAATCTGATCCACTCATTCAGCAAAGGGCACCATGTCACTACTGAGCTGTCCAGCAGGAAATGTGTACAAGTCCCACAGTGAAAACGTGATTTCTGTTAATCACCTGCTTTCATCATGCAGATCCCTTGAGGCAGTCAAGGTGGCATATGAAAGGACCTGTCACTGGTTCAACTTCAAGGGAGAAATGTCCTTCAAGGGAGAAATCTGGGTCTCAGATTTACCTACAGTATGAAATACTACTAACTTCCCTATGCTCTTATTAATCTAGTGTATGCCAGGAGCCAGAATTTTCCAATATCCCCCTTCTGTCAGTCAGTCCCACACTACAAAACATATGCATTGCTTTAATAATGCCCAGTGTTAATGACCAGAGGAAGACTAATGTGACCTTGGGTATGGGTCACGCTACTATTCATTACTTGCTTGAAAAGGAAAAAAAAATGCAAACAAGAATTATTCTTCATAAACTTGGTTTAATTCTTGCGAGCAAGTTTGTGAGTCATTTTATGAATGGCTCCTGCTTCAAATTAGGGCTCCCATTTCCGCTTCCAATGAGCCTTTAGTATTACATCTAATATTGTTTCCTCTCAGCAATTGAAATGTACATCCCTGCTGGGTTGGTAAGAATAGAATTTCTTTCCGGAATTCTTTCTTCTTTCTGAATTGCTTCATTTTACTTCCCCCAAAAGTAAAATAAAGTAATTTGTACCTAAAACTAGACAAAATTAACCTCATGGCTCGTTCTCCTTTCAGTGTGTGACCTGACTGTCTGGCACAGGGGCTGCCTCCCCTTCCTGCGCCCCTCCCCCTCCCTGTCCTCACATCCTACAGGAAGGAAGACAATGGCTTCTGTGGGTCGTACATGGGCTCTGGCAAGAGGAAATGCTCAAAGGGGTTAGAACTCACTAACGTGAATGTTGTGAGGAATAAAGTTTCTGGTGTCAGGGTCCATGCCTCTCATGCCATGGTGTCACTCTATTACTTTGTTCCTGGTGAATGTGCACTGTCGTCAGGCCTGTCTGCACAGACCAACAACTATATCAGCCAGGCTTCTGAATGTGCCATGGAACTCTCTCCCCTTGCTTCTGTTTTCTTGAGCATACAATCCATATATATCTAAAAGGCTTTCTTCACCTGCCTTTCTGCAAAGGGAATGGTCCTATTATGATGGTAAAAGGCATTTGTTGCAAATCTTCCCTCCTGCATTTGTGACAGATACTAGTAACTAGGACAATCCTCTTTCCTGATGACACAGACACAGAATCCTTCTCAACATAATGTTCGGGAATGCTATCACCAATTGATTAGCATGGCTATGCATGAAAAAACAATAACCCATAAAAGAAAAAACAACATGCACTCTATTCACCCTGCTATAGGCTGGAGAAGCCTGAGTCTCCCAACACTGCTGTTTGGGCAGCGGATAGGAGACAGAGAACACAAGAATTTAGCATGGTGAGCTATGCCATGCATGAGGAACCTTTCTTTTGTCGATATCTCTGTTGAGATATTGAGGGAGGGGCAGGGAAAGAGGAAGGAGCATACACAAGTCCCATAAAAGTGGCAATCAATCATTATCATGTATTCAACTTAAAAACTCATTAACACTTGCCATGCCAACACAAATATTGATGTTGTCCTTAATTCAACCATTATCACATCACATGTGATAAAGAATGCAATAAGGGGAGACAATAATCAGGTAAGGGTTATATATATGGCCAGAATTGTGTCGCATAACCACCCCTCATAGCTAGGGAAGCTGGGAAATAATGTTTTGGGGTTTTTTTCCTTCTAAAATTAGCACATAGGTGACCCAAACCCAATGGAGGTTAATAAGAAAGGACTAACATTTTTTTTAAATAACTAACCATGTCTGACACAGCCCCTTTGAGTACATGCTTTCCTAATAATAACTACCATTTTTTCTTAGAATTTATCACAGACAAAATTATGTACTTTCTGCCTTTGCCACCAGATTGTGAACTCTAACAGGCCTGACCATGTCTTTTCTTACTGACCATTTTATTTCCAGGAACCAGCTCAGTGTCTGCAACATAATAAGCACTCAGAACATATTTGTTAGAAAATGAATAAATTCCCACCACACACTCCTGGTTTAGGCAAGCACACCTTCTACCTAGTTTACTACATTTCTGCCTAATATCTCAATTAATCTTGCTTTCACTTTATTGACAGAGTTAGATTCCTCTAAGGTGATGTGTAACCAAGTTCAACCACTCAGTGCTTCACCAGGAGCTGAAGGATAATGTCTGGGCTCCTGAACGTGATTTACAAAGAGCTTAATGACTTGATACTTAACAACTCCCTCGCGTCATCGTTTACCTTTTCTTCTCTATTTCTGCAGTAACTGTTTTTCAGTTCCCCGAAGAGGCTATATGCTCCTTTTTACTACTTGAGGGATAATTTACATTATAGTAAAGTTTAGCTTTTTCGAATACAGTTTTATGAGCTTTGACAAAAGAATAAAGTCATGTAGTAATACCATAATCAATATACAGAACATTTCCATCAGCCTCCCAAATTCCCTCATAACCCTTTGAAGTCAACCTCTGTCCCTGCCTCTCCAGTCTCTGGTAACAAACTCTATCTCTATAATTTCTGTCTCTCTAGTTTTATTTATTTATTTTTCTAAAAAAGCATATGAGTAGAATCATACAGCATGGAGCCTTTTGAGTCTGAACACTTTCACTTGGCGCAATGCTTTTGAGATTCGCCCATGCCGGTATGTGTGTTAGTGGTGTGTTTCTGTTTATTGCTGAGCAATCTTCCATAGCATGGGTGTACCACAGTTTACCCATTCACCAACTAAAGAATAAAACCACTATAAACACTCACACACAGATTTTTGTGTGCATAAAAGTTATCATTTCACCTCAGAGTGGGATTACTAGATCATATAACAAAAGTGTGTTTAACTTTACAAGATACTGCTTTCCACACTGTTTTTCCAAAGGGGCCATGCCATTTTGCTTTTCTACAATAATTTTTTAATGTGGGCCCTTTGCTCGCCTAGCTATCACTCCACTTATCTCCTTCAGCCTACCTACTTATACCTTAAGTTTCAGCTTGGCAACTGCTTTATTTGGGAAAGTCTTCTCTGATCCCAGGTCTGGATTAATACATCTTCTGTGTTCTGTTATACTATTATATGCATATATCTCCCCAATTAGTGTTGCATAACCTGAAAAAATCTAAACATAGGATGATTTCTGTCTCAACTTGAGCTGAACTTGCAAGACCACAGATGCCAACATCCCTGACATTCAAAGGGATATTGTACACTGCCTTAATAGAATTTACAAAGAAGGGAACCCATACCTATTTTTTTTTCAACCGTGGCTTATCACTCATTCAAGGATGCATAAGAGAAGGAAAGTTAAAAGTGTGGGAGAGAACATTTCTTTGGAAATACAGTTGAGAGTGAGGCTTCATACTTTGTTCTTCATCGGACAAAGACAGGGTACTTCCATTTCTGTTCAGGATGAGAAAGAGGATTCGAGAAGACCGTGGGGCCACTTGATCTTTGCCCTTTGTTTCAGTGGGAGCACAGTGAGTGGTGCCAAATTCTTTCCTGGAAAGTCCTAAAATTGCAAGATTTTAACTATATAGGTACTGTGATTGATGGTAGGAAAAGAAGAGGTGAGTCCATTGGGAAATTTATGTATACATAGAATTTTTCAAGGCAAAGGATGTGTATTCCTTTTGGACCAATTGGGAGCTGTGTAATAGTCTTCCTGCACCCATCTTAAAAGGAATTGGTAACGTGTACTCCCTAGAAGGGTAATGAGATCTAACAGAGTCAGTGTCAAGTGGAATCTCTCTAGTAGAGGCATTGTCCATAGTAAGGAAAACAGTGGTGCAATATAACAATGATCACCTACAAATGCACTCTTTTGAGAGAGCAAGTGCATATCATGGCTGCATAGTAGTGCAGTGCCTCCCCCAACCCCACACACTAGCTCCATTGTCCTCAGATAAGAACCATCAAACTAGAAGAGATTCTGATATTTAGTGAGCAAGAAGGGTGGGGTATTAGAGGAGAGGAAATGTTAGGAAGGGAATTAGAGAAGAGGAAATAAAAGCGATACATAATTTATTCATCCCCTATATTTATACATTCATCTTGTGGTCAATTATTTACTACTATAATTGATGGTGCAAACAAACATTTTGATGTATAGGTCTTGCTCCATATTTCCTATCACTTTCTTAGACAACATTACTATATGTAAAATAATTAGAACTCAAGGGTCCAACAGTTTTGAGACTCTTGAAACATAATTTTTAAGTTATAGCCCAGAAAGATTTATGGTTTACATCCTTACTAGTAATTTATAAGGGAATATACCTTTATATGCCCTTGGCAACAAAACTAGTTTAAAGAAAAATTGTTAAAATGATAAATACAAAGAGACATGTCATTTTTAAAATTTCAGTCATTCATGGGATTAAATTTTGTGTATATTTATATTCCACTTACAGTTTCTCAAGGTGAACTGTTCAGTAATATCTGCTTATGTAATTTTTATATAGAGAACTGTATTTTAACCTAGATAAGAAGAATTAAAGAAAAAATGTACTTCTTGATCTTTCTAGCCCTCTTGATATCTTACATATTTATTTCTGAGAAAAAAAGCATTTTCAAACACAAAAAAATTATGTTATCTAAAAATCTTTCCTTAATGTGTGTTTCCTCTCTTTGTTGGTCCAGAAAATCAATCCAACTAATTAATGTGTTGGAGAATGGAAATAAAAAAAGATGATGCTTCTGCATGGCAGCTCTTCCGGTCACTTGGAAATGCATTTTAAATGTTTCAAGGAACATTAGCCTGAGTCTATGAATGGACATCCCTAGAGAGAGAAAGAGAGGAGAGGAGGAAGAGAAAGGAAGGCCAATATGTGGATGTTCACGTGGGCTGGTTTGGAGGTCGAGGAGGTATGTCACAGCTTGATCTTGGTCCCTCATTTCCGCGGGAGCACAGTAACTGCTGCCTCAGCATTTCTCCTGTTCTACTTCAAGCATGGCATTCGGGGAGCAGAGAGGAGGAGAAGCGTAGCCGAAGTTCTCATTTCAGACACAACGTATTCTCTGGGGGGTCAGTGCACGTATACTACAGGAAACTATAATTATCTTGAATTTGATTGGACAAACGGAATAAAACAGGTTTTCTTGGTGGGACCCGGAGAGCTGAGTGAGAGATAAGACGTAGCAACTTATCGGCAGTCTTTTCCCCTTTATAGGGTCCTGATCAAATACTTCACTGCAGCAAACTTGGTCTCAGCCCAGAGAGGCATTGAGTCAAAAAGAAAATAAATAACAACATTTATGTAGTGTTTACTATTTCCCAAATCCTGGTAAATACTTATTCTGCACCCATTGTCCTATTTAATCCTGTGTAAAACATGTGAGGTTAGTATAGTAATTATGCTAAGTTTATAGAAGAGAAGACTGAGGCTTAGAAATGGAGTATTACTTACCTAATATCACAATGAATAAACTGCAAAACTGGCATTTACATTGAGAACATTTAAGACTCCAGAGCCTGTGGTTCTAAACTCTGGTCACACTGCCCCAGCCTGCATCCTACCAGGCCAGGGTAGCCTTTTCCCTTTCAAAACAACACCCCAAACCCATCTTAAGGGGCATTTTTCTGTATTTTCTTATTAGCTTTCATCAGGACTAACTACATAATTTTTAAATCATCACCCAAGGATACATTTATTGATTTGAAAGAGAGAGGAAGACAGACAGAGAGAGAGTCATTGATGTGAGAAAGATCTACTGGCTGCCTCTCATACACGCTTCAACTGGGGACAGAACCTGCAACCCAAGAATGTGCCCTGACCTGGGATCAAATCCACAACCTTTTGATGAATGAGACAACACTCCAATCAATAGAGCCACACCGGCCAGGGCCTAACTACATAATTTAAGGGTCCAGTGTAAAATGAAAAAGCAGGGCTCCAGCTGGGTTTGCAGAAGCCAACTTGTACTTCTTACTGAGGGTGTCACCTCAAACCAAAACAGATGGATGGCTTTCAAAAGATTACAACTCTTAAATCAGGAGGTACTGATTGTGGGGAGGGGGAGCATAAAAGGACTAAATGATAATGGAAATAATATAATAAAGACTATTTTTTTTTAAAAAAGAAACAGAATGAGGACAAGGTCCCTGCTACAATATATCACTGCTGAATGAGCCATGGCACTGTCAGGTGAGGCCGAGTGTGACTGCATCCTTGCTTTGTGCCAAATGTCACAAGAAGTGTGCCTAAAGGCGACCCTCATGCAATTGCATGCAGGTCCCTGCCAGGGGCAGAGGGTGATGGTGAAATATACATCTCTCCACTCCAACTAATGTGACCAAGTCACCCACTTGGGGGGAGGGAAGGAGCAGTAGTAGGATGGGAACACAGAGAGGGGGCTGTATTGAGCCCACGGCACCAGGAAGTAGAGGACAGAGACTGACAGCCCCTCCCAGAAAGGAAGTGGGAAGCACGACTGTGTGTAAGCCAAGCCTCCACATTCTCAAGGCATCCACCATTGTCCTACTAGATTTCACTTATAAACATAAGTCCAAAGACAAAATTATTAAGCATTTAGAGGTGACAATTGCAAATAATTAAATTTCAAGCACAGGGCTCTCTGAGCATGGGGTCCTGTGCAATTGTACTGCATGAAGATGGCCCTGGTTTTCACTCTCTGAATTTAGTCAAGAAAGAAGTGAGAAAGGGTGCCTTGTTTGAAGAGACTATGTATTGATCCTGTACAGATTTGTTGATTGGGTGACAAGATAGTGTAATGGCTAAAAGTCTGAGTTGAGATCTACATAATCATACATGGATCTGAGTCCCAACTTCACAGCAGATGATTTGGGAAAAGATTTAAATCTCAGAAAATTTGTATCTTCCCTTATGAAAATGAATTCAAGCACACCGCAAAATTTCAAACAGGTTAAAAATATAATTTATATAATGGATTCAATACAAAGCCTGGCATATACTATTATAATTAATATATGTTTGCAATTATGATTATTGATGTTTGTGATACATTCAAATTTGGAAATTTAAGTAAAATATTAGTCAGTAAAAATGCTATCTTCTGTCTAGTGTATTACAATAGAGGTGCATTTAAAAATCTGGAGAAACTTAATCATCCCACTAAAATAAAAAAACAAAAATGCAAAACAGAAACAAAATCTCACTGAGCAATAACTAAGCACCAGGTCCTCTCTAAGTATGTTATGTTCATTATCTAATTCCATTAGGATCCTAAGTTTTTAAGTAAGCATCATCAAGCTATTTTATAGATGAAGAAACTGAAGATGAGGAAAGTTAAACAAATGCCCAAGATTTATTAGCTGATAAGAGAGCTAAGTTCTAACCTCAGTCTCATTACCCAGTCTGTGTTCTTAATCCCTGTGTTGTATTGTTTGGCTTAGTGAATCTCAACCCTGGCTGCACTTTAAAAGTGTGTTAAAAAATACTGATCCTGAGGACTGAACCCTGATTATTTTGAGAGTATTAAGGAGTGAACAAACTGACAGTGACCAGAGGGGAGAGGGTAGCGGGGAAAAGAAGGGGAAGGCTCTAGTCAAGGAACATGTTGTCCATTACCATGGACAACAGGGTGGGGACTGACTGAGGGATCTGGGGGTTGGGGCAGGATAGGAGAGAGCAACAGGGGAGAAATTGGGACAACTGTAATTGAACAACAATAGAAAAAAGAATATTAAGAGTGAGAACCACAGGTAACAAAAAGTATACAATAATGTGCTTCAGGTGATTATCATGTGCATCCCAAGTTAAAAACTAAGGGATCTAGATATTATAATGCACCTAGAAAGCTCTTACTTTCAACATATTATGTGTTAATTCAATTTAGCAGGCCATTCTGATTCATGGAGAGCAATGAAAACTCCAATCTATTCTTTTAACTTTTTTTTTTTTTTGCCCCAAGAGCATTTTAAGGCAAACACTAAAGAATAACCATTGTAAGAAAGCACAGTTATTCTTTGCTGTACAGGAAGAAAGAGCTGTTATTGTCATGACCTTGAATAATCTTTTAGAGATGGGTGTGGGAGTATGATTTATTTTTCAAACTCAGAGAAGTAAAAGCATCTGTGTACTGACCTGAAAGAATGTGTGGAAAACATAGGACGAGGAAAAGAATTACTACACAACTTGGATTGAAAAATGTCAGGGTGGGTGGATGTGGGATGACGGAAAAGGAGTGTGTCGTGAGTACTTCATCAGTGGGCCCCTGCCTCTTCACATTTGTAAGTGTCATTTATAATGGGATGAATAATAGTGTTGGGATGTGTGCTCTCTGATAAGTTCCTTCATCCAGACGAATACAAGGCAGCCCAGACAAAACTATTAACCAAGGCCAGAGATGTGGTGGTGATGATTTAAATCCAGTCCCAACTGGAAGGTAATTTTCCAGATAATTGACCACTTCATTCAGAAGCAGGGGTTTTATAAACGAAGTCATGTCTCCCAGATGTTACATTCATTAATTTTATTTTTCAGTACACCTTCCTAGAATGACACAAAACCAAGGGACTCAGGCTGTGTACAAAGACATACAGGCCATGGCTACAGAGGGATGCTTCCGTTAATTTAAAACAGGTAAAAACCTGATCATGTCATGTCAAAGGCCACCAAGCCAAATAAATCCCTACTATAAAACTGCCACCATTATATAATTTATACATCCCCAAGTAAAGAAAAAAAAACAACCTCTAATGATAAGTGCATTAGAGAATTAAGTACAAGCCTCCATAGTTGTTTATAATGGATATTAGAACAACAATTAAAATAAAAAAGTTATTAAGAAAAAGAACAATAGACTATTCCTGGAAAAACGTATCTCCATTGTGTTAGATTCACAGGCCTATGCTCAATCCACTGAGCCGTACCAGCTGGGGCCATCATCTCCATTATATTAAACAAAAGTTCCAAGTACATTAGAATTTTACCATAACAGCACTAAAAATGGGGGCTAATTCCTGATGCTGGGGAAGCCATTTCTTTAAAAAAAATCATAGGTTTTTGAATCACAATTGATAGAATTAAGTTTTGATTTTTCTGTTAGTACCAACAATACATTCTTTGGCAAGTAACTCAGTGTATTTGAACCTAACTTACTTTATCTGTAAAATGGGGATAAGAATCAGTATTCAGTATTACTCCAAAGGTTACAGATGAGAGCTGTGAAGCAGCAAATATAACTTACCTAAGAATTATTCTATCAATGGTGATTTTTTTTTATTATATTCTCATTGTGAGAGGTTAACCAACTCTCTTAGTATCTTGCCAAGGGCCTGCAGTTTCCTGTCCTGGGACTCAGCCACGCATTGTCCAATGTCACTTGGAAGAATAAACTAATACTGGCATAGAGAGTACCCACCAGGAAAGGACATGTCCTGGGGGAAACTGGCCAAACTACAGAAGTCAAGAAAAAGTTCCTATAGGCAGGCAAAGTCCAATGCCAAAAAAATATGCTGATTAGGCACAGTCCACATGAGTTATGAGCAACAGTCTTAGAGCAGCGAGGTAGTTCAGCAGGTAGGAAAGACAATGCTCAGAAGCTCCCCAGGGCTGCTGGCTTACTGCCTTTTAGTTAAGAGTAGGGTAAGAGTTTAGGTAAGTGAACAAAATAGGCTCATAAGGATCAACACCAAGGGAAAAGCCCACTTGTAGGAACTGACGTCTGACTCAGAATTCAAGAAGTGATACAACATCTCAACTTTCACATTCAGATAGAAGGCCTACTCTCTAGAAGTGGGAAAGGTAACTTGATGCAGAATCGCTGTCCCTATTGTTATCCAGGCATGGTATTTACTCTTCCAAAAGCTCACAGGAAAAGACTCGGCATCCTCACTAGGCAGATTAAGAAACTAGACGGACGAAGAAACTATAACTCAGTAAGGGCAAGGAAATTTCCCAAGGCCAGATAAGCAGAAAAGTGAGCTGCAGATCTGGGATTCAAATCCATTTTTATCTGACATGAAAGAATAGGCTGAACCAAGGGATAATGTGCTACCCCTAAAAATAAAAAATTAAAAAAAAACAGCAAATAACAACAACCAGAACTCTTATTTCAATGCAGACTGATTCTGGCATCAGATAACAAGTCTGATCATGCATCTGATGATCAAATAGTTCCTGCTGTGGGAAACCAGAACCTGAGAGCTTGGCATGGTGTGATAGTTTGTTCTCTAACCCCAATGACTCCAAAGTCATGCAGCTCAGACTTCTTGAACATGCTGTCAGTAGGACTTCCCATGATTTCCTGTCTGTCACCATTATTAGGGACCACTGGAACATTGTGGAATCTAATAAAGTTCATATTCATATATTGTGTTACAGTAGAGTATAATCACTCTGGTCACTGTGTTTCTTACAATATTTAAGACACGGATTGTCCTTGATTCAATGATCAGGGAGAATTCAAATATTGGTATATCCACTAGATTACTTACATCCATTTCAGCTTAAGTTGTTTGCTGATATTCATAGTGCCAAGGGTTTATTTTACTTAGTCTTGCTGTGGTTTCTCAGCTTTATTTAGAGAATCATTAGAAACGGATTACTCTCTACCTCACTGCAATTAATACTCCATGGCTCCTCTGGCTCTTCTGCACGATCCTTCAGAGGCATGTGGAAATGTCCAGAGGGAAAATGTAGGGACTCTTCTGTTTGTTCCACCATAAAAATGTCAGGCAGGCACTTAATTCACTTACTGACAGAAAGAGAAGCAAGTAGGAGGAGTTAAAGCATTCTTCATTTCTGTGAAGTTTAGGAGTGGGCGGTTGAAGAGAGGGAAATAGGCTGCCTTACCTCCTCTCCATAATTCTTCTATTTAAAAATTCTTAATGGGATTTTGGATAGGCTGATGGGGTAGGAAAGCAAAACATTTTACCTACTAGGCAGAAAATCTGTTTTGTAAATGCTAAGGATAAATTTGCTTTAAATATTTTGTAAACATATTTTATAATGTGGATATTCTATTTACTATTATCTTCCTTATCTTTGTTTGTTCATAGCTAAAATTTCTCTTCCACCTGAAATGTTTGTGAAGGAGTCATAATAAAATGCAATTGTAATTTCATTGGGTATCCACCACGCAGACCTGTCTCTCAATATCTCCTTCAATTCTTATAGTGGCCTGATAGACTTAAACAAACCCATTTGCCAAAATACTTAACTTTCAGTCTCAGAAAAATATCTGAATGATGGAGAACCTAGTTTAGCAGAAAAACTACAAAGAATCTACTTTCTATGGTATATTAAGGGAGGTGAGACGGCACTTCCCACCAAACAAATAATTTTACACAGTAATTGAGTCACAGTTTATTTCTTCTAGGAAAATATGCTTTCTCCATTTAAAAACATATTGAAGATTGCTATTTTCAGTGGTATTTAGCATTAGCAAGTAGATGCTTTGCAGGAGATAAATTTCCCACTTTCCTACTTTGGCTACTGTAGAGTGGTAAATTGGTGGAGGCCTCTTGAAATTACCGAGATCATCATATGCACAAATGCTCTGTATGCTATTTATGTGTCTGCGTAGCTTGCAAATGTAATGAGGCTGATATCTGAAGAATAAAATATTTCTACTACAAAAATGAAAAAAATGCCAGAAAGAAATCTAGGTTCATTGCATACCTCAGATTCCAAGACCCAAACAAAATTTTTCTTCCATATGATCACATGGAGTGAAAATGAGTCAATGTTTATTAGGATCTTTGTTTAAAAGATATCAAAGGGTTGCTGACAATCTCACATTTCAACTCTCACCCTATCAGCTGTGTAGACATAATATACTCTAACTTCAGGAAACCTGGAGCATCTTATAAATTGTTGCTACTCCTCCTGGTATGTGGATTGTGTAGTTATTGGCCCTGAATGTATAAACTATGAATTAACTGTCACTTGAATGGAAAATTATTTGAAGAAAGTACACATGATTCACTTCTAATGAATGCTTTCATACGTCTCTGCAAATGTATTCATCCAAAGAAGTTCTCATAGAAGCAGGCCAAGAAACTATTCTTTCCTGTGATATTTTATCTTGCAATTTTTAAAGTCAAATAATTCACTAAAGCTAAGACATTTCCTTTTATTTTTAAGTAGCACACAGAAATTTCCTGTGCCTGATTAAAATCTTACCAGATAGCCAATGAAAATTAAAATATTCTTCCAACTGACTGAAGCATATATCCCCCCAAAAGAAAATAAAAACAATTGCTAAAGATAAAAAGAAATAAATGAAATGCTTTGTTATTCAACAGACTTCAGGCTATTAATGTGTACTTTATCTCCTTGTAGAAAGTGAGTGCCACCCAGTAGTTACTAATACTAAACTTTTGAACTCTGAATAATTCTTTTATGGTTGAAGGATATAGTATATTCTGATTAAAGAGAAACTATGGATTTTGTATATAACGAATGCTGAAAAGCAATCAAGCGGAAATAAGGTATACACCCTTGGTTCCTGGTATTCGAGACTCAACTCAGTGCTGTTGGCTGATGGTTATGTAGCATTACCAAGAACACATTTTTGTGCTGTGCCAGACTGTAGAAGACCTTACCTGCCAATGAGAGAAGTGAAGACTAATCCAAAAGACAAAGAGTCAGTAGTAAATAGTCACCAAAGGCTGTTGTGATCAGCCTTATGTCTAGGAACAAATATCTGTGAGAAAATTTTTGTCGTATTGAAAATGGAGTAGCATCCAGTGCATTTGGTTACAATTGCAGTTTTCCAGGTAAGAGACGATGAGGTACTGGATTAAACATAGTGACATTAGGGATAGACAGGGGAAAATGGATCCAAAAAATGCTCTGTATTTAGCTGACACTCTATTATTGCTTAAATGGGGGAGCATAGGGGTACAGAAGAGGCAGGAATCAAGAATCACATCAAATGCCCAGATTTGGGATGCAACATCAATGATTGTAAGAGAACAAGAGAGGTAGAGACCAAGAGAAGTTTTTTACTTCAGAGGTGTCCAATTTCAGATGCTTACATTGAAGGTAGTTGCATCAAACACAACTGGGACTCTGATTTGTGTAAAACCAAGTCTGGAATATGGGCAAGAGGCACTATTTTCTTTTTCTTTTCCTTTCTTTCTCTCTCAGGAGGTTGATAGGACAGCTTCAGAGGATGGATCTAATACCCAAATACCATAAAAGTTGAACTTACAGCTGTAGTTTGACTATAGATGTCTATAGGTCTCTATTATTATTTCACTTAGACTAATTCAGGACCCATAATCAGGTTCCTCTTTCCCTGTCCTTATTCTGGATTTTAAAAGGCAGGGAATGCTTTCTGATCATATTCCTTGACCAATATGGCCAAACTTATGTCTTAACAGTAGTGTCCAGAGAAAGTTTCAAATGTCTTGTTACTTTGAGTCCTAAAAACCCAGGCACTTACTGTTATTGTCATAGTCTGAGAATTTTAAATGCCTTAATTCCTGTGTGGTGGAGTGGAAAGAATACTAAATTTGTACTGAACTATTTTTGTTCTCAGCAATTTTACTAATAAACTGTGCTATTAAAATTTTTAGTATTTTCTTTCACCCACCCCCCTGACATGTGCTTGGACTGCTAGGAACATAGCTTTCTCTATTTACCCAATTCTTACAAGGATATTGGTAACTAGTAACTTTTTTTAAAAAAATTGTGCTTCCTATTATTGACTATCTAGTTGTAGAATGATGGTTATTTTCTGTTAGATAAAATCTCAGGTAACTTGTAGCTCTAATATGAATCTACATGGGAAAGACACAAACTAATTATATGGACATTTTCACTTAGGAAAGTCTGTTTGTAGTTCATGGGATAAAAAAATGTGAATGTTACTCATCAGCCTTGGGAAGAGAATTATCACAGGGCTTCATTTTTGGAAAACTTTAGTGTTGGAGGTGAGATTTTAGAAAACCTTCAAAAAAGAGAAGCGAAGGTATAAGAAAGTAAAAGGTTATTCCAAGAATAACAAATGGCATGAGTGAGAATATAAGTGGGAAAGGCATGGTAGGGAGGAGGGTAGGAGGTGAGAGGACAGTGGGAGCAGTGGGCTCTTTGTTCCTCCACACCTTCTGTGAGATAATCTGAAAAGGCAGAAGAGCAGTGGATGGGAAGAAAGGATGGACAGTTACGCAGATACTCTAGGGAAGCTCTTGAATTTTATCCTTAGAGTATGGGCAAAGAAGCACACATTTTATGCGCTTCACTAAATGCAAGGGAATAGGAATATTCTCAAGGCAGAACTTGGACCCCTGATTTGATTGGGTGGCAGAAGGAAGAAGCAGTTATAGGAGATGTATGAAGTTCAAACGTTAGGGCACCCTCACAGACTCACATACAGAAAACACGAAGCAGGCTTCTCTCCCTTATGGAGCTGGGTTGCCATGGGATACTAGGGAAAAGAGCTTGACTGTTGGAAGGGATCATGTTTTTACAATGGGATAAAACTGGGCTAAAAATAAGATTATAAGTAACAACTCTGGACCAGGAAAATTTTTGTTGAGTCCCTTAATCTCTGAGGTCAGCCTGGGAGTGTGTTAGACACGCAAAATCTCAGGCCTCACTCGGGACTCCTGATCTTATTCTGCTTTAAGAAACATTCTCCTAAAATCCCTTATTTTCATTTTTCATCTGTAAAACAAGGACAATGGCTTCCTTATAAGGTTGCTGTCAAGATTAAATACAATAAATTCTCAAGTGTTTAGCAGGGTGCTTGGCACATTAGATACAAATAATTGGAAGTTAATGTGTTGACATTAGTAATAGTAGTATACATTGTAGAATTAGTTTTTAAAAAACTAAAACAAATGTTGAAAAGACTAGCTACATCTCACTTCAGGGCTAGGAATTTTAATTTCTAATTCATAAACAGAATCTGACATTGCAGCCTACTGATTATCTGCAATTAGAACCACTTTTAATAGAAAATGACCAGGTAAATGAATTTATTTTGAATGGTGCCTAAATTGTTGGAATTTTCCCGAGAGCTTATTATTACACGAGGCTTCTGAATCATTTTAAGTATCAGTGACTAAGAAAAGGAACTGTGAGCAGGAAAAACCAATTGTAGGATTAACACAGTTCTATTACACAATACAAATATTATGCTTCTGAAATAAAAGCACAGACCTGCCCTTAATTACTCAAACAATCTCTCCCTGGGACTCGAATAGGTTTGTTTCATCACTTAGATTTAATTTATATCAACTATTCTTGATCAGGGATGCAAATGGATTCAAAAGACCTTTAGGCCTGACAATGTTTTAATTAACTCGGAAGTCTCCTTTGCTCTTCCAGTCACATTTTACAGAATTCCTGCACTCTCTCTCCCCAGTTCTCTCTCTCTCCCCAGTTCGTTCTCATGTCTGCTTTTTCTTAATTATATAAACAAAGACAAAAATTGTCATCACATGACAATCTTTATACTAGACAACAATATTTCCCAAAACAGCTGTGATTCTGATGCCTCACAAAAGAAAACAGGACTGACAATGACCATGACTATGATGATGCTGGCAGTGGTGATGATGACAACAAGGATAACTTCGGTAAAAACATCCAACATTCAGGGAATACTTAATTCCATCTTCCAGTTTGAAAAATCATCTTGTTTTTCTATACCCCTGTTTTTATCTTTAGTGGGAAATCTCTCTTCTGAACTTGAGATAGTTATATCCAATTGCCTACTCAATATTTCTAACTTTGATGTCTACAGGGTATCTCACACCTAACCTGTCCAAAGAACTGGTTTCCTATAAAATACTGGCTCTCCTATAGTCATTCCATTTTCATAAGTGATGCATATAGTCTAGGTACCATTATAACGCTTTTTCCTTCCTGTTTATCAGCAAATCCTGCTATTTGTGTCAGTCAGCTGTTAGCAATCATGCTCTTTCTCACTACGCAATTCTTCTTTGCAGGAGGAATTATTACTAGCTTTAATGCCATTGAGATATCAAAATAGTTTTCTAGTTTTGATATGCACGGAACCCAACAAAGAAGGGAAATGCCTACTAGTCACACTTCATAAAATGGAAAATGTAATATAGAATGTATAAATAGTCAGTATTGAATGGCAGGACAAAGATATCAAATACACGATAATTTAAGCTTCAAAAATTCCCTGTAGGTCTCAAACACTATGAGTTTGTGTGCTTTTTGTATGTTGTAAGAAAAAAGCATGTAGGTGTATGGCAATTCAACAACAGCTTCCAATGACAACTATTTACTAAATAGTTAATTCATGTCCAGTACTATGCATTAAGAGAATGGAAATACAAAGATAAATAAGACAAAGTATACATCCTGAAGGACCTCTTATGCTAGGAATAGACATGGGGAAATAATTTTTAATAATCATGCACTCCACTGCACAAATTTACTATGTAAGATTTAGAGCACTATTTACTTGGTGGGTTGCTCTCACCAGGATGGTAATGGATAAGGAAATAACATTTATATGGCAACTTAGCAAACCCAACCTTCATAAGCCATGCAAAATATCACAGGGCTTATGATTTGCCATATTGCATAGCTGTTCATATCAAGAAAATGAAAAAGAGAGCCCAAGGAAGTGTATGTGTGTATCTTTAGTCTCCACATACTTTATGTAGCTGCAAAATGCCTCCTCATGGTGGAAGGGTTTACAGAACTGATGCTAAAGTCTCTATTAGGTTTATTTCCCAAGAGTGTCTGTGTATTCGGGTATTCAGGTGATCCATCCTTTAAAGACATGAACTTTGCATTGGGTTATTCCAGTAAATCAAGTCAGCTACTGGGTGATATGGTGCTGAGAGCACTAAACTTGTGATCTTTAATTCAAGAATGACATAGAAAAGATGAAGTACCAGCCCATGAGCCAAGCTTTGGAAGCTTTTCTCGTATACGCAGCTGTGTTTAAACATAGATTTATTATCCTTGACAAGAAAATGCTCCTACTGAAATGCAATCATCATGAACACTCAACAGCCATAATTACAGTAAATAACCATTTATCTGTCAAACAACTGTAAGAACCTACTATGTGTTATGTACTCTAACAGAAAGAAGAGATATGAAAATGAAAAGACTTGGTCCTGGTCATTCAAAAGGGAATAGATTAGAGACAAACACACTTTGAACAATCAATTAACACACAAAATGTTTACTTGAATGAGTGTAGGTACAGAATGTTATACATGGGAGTCTGCCTCAAACACACAGTGAAGCTGAGTTCGAAAAGTGAAAAACAGTTAACAGGCAAGAGATAGAGTGGGTAATCATTGGGTGAAAAAGAGAGCATAATTTTTTAAGGCATGGGATATTGGAAATTTTGCTCAGAGAGCAATTTCTCTGCTTCTTAATATCTGGCATTTTTTAAAACTATTGCTTAATTATGATATTTAGCAGAACTTACAGCCACTGGACAGTTAGAATGATTTGTCATGGTAAAAAAGAATGAAATGGATTCTTAGTCCTTATGTAGAGAAGGCTATAGTTTCAGCAGTAATAATTATTTTCAATCATAGTTATTATAAGAGGCAATAATTCCTAAAAATGTAATTATCATCATTTTTGTGGATTTTGAATATAAATGACAAAAAATCCTGGTTCAAATAAAAATCTTTTAACTTACATGCATTCTATTAATCGATTTATTAAAACCACATAAAACTGCTGAGAACTTACCAGTTACCAACTACTCTGCTAGACCCTGGAGATACAGAAACAAATAACACACAGCCTCAGCCCTCAAGACTCAAAGTCAAGTGGGGTTTTCAGATAAATTTAAGCAGATTTCTATAAAATAGTATGATCAAGGGAAGAATAGAAGGAAGGGTAATAGAAACATGAACAGAGGCAATATCACAAGAATGGGTAAATATGGGGGAAACTAATAAAACGTGACCTATCTTTCAAATTATGAGGAAGTTATTCTAGTCTACAAAATAGCATTAATAAACATAGAGAAAATATAAAATATCATGGATTATTGGGAAATTCCATATAAAATCTGTTGTGCTGGACTACCAGGAAGCCTGCAATGACCCATGGTGTAGGTAATGATTTAACATTTATTTACACTGTCAGTATTTTGTGTTCATTTTGTCCTCACTAACAACCTCCTCTCAGCTAAGTACGATGATTACATTGTAGACTGTTTCTCTATGGCTCTGGGCTCTTTAACATGCAGTAAGGAAGCAATGCTTTTTGATACAGTTGAACAGCTGCTGTTAAGAACAAGATTAACAAATGAGTCAAAATGTGCTGCTGAGGGTTAGTTAATGCATTATATCAGTGTTAATTGAAGTATTATTAAAAGGCTGACTGTTGCCTCTCGTATTCCTAGAATTTACACACACACTTCATTAATCTTTGCCCTCCCTATGGGAAAAGTCACTGCACCTGTTCATCTTCATGAGCAGAGAGATTGCCTGCCAGAGAGCTGGTGCACAGCTCCAGACAGGCAGGATGACATGTGGCAGATCAAAGAGAAAGCACCCCAGTGTCTGATAGGGATTTCACTTTCCCCTCATTTTGGTGATGCACCGGGGCTTTTTCTCATTGCTTATCTGAGTAGAATTGTAAGATACAGTCATTAAACTCCTTCTACCAGTGACACCCTCATCAATATCAAACATGCATTTTGTGTCACAGGCATCTCCTTCAAGATTTAGAATTGAAAGTATGTGACAAGAGTACAAGTATTGGGGGAATGTCTCTATTTTTACACCATGGAAAATACAGCTGAGCTGAGAACAGAATGAAAAAGAGAAGTAAAATATTAAAATAGGGCCAGCAAAGTACAGTATCATGTGTGAAGGATTATCAGAAACAGGGGAAATGGAATCTCTCTAGGATGCTTGGAGATAAGATTGCAGAGCTTTGAGGAGCAGAGTAAATAAAAAAAAACAACCATAACAGTAGCTATCATTTATGGAAAGCATACTCTAGCAGGCAGTGTTACAAACTTTGGATGCTTAATTTCACTTAATCTTTATTGGCATTTATTTGAGGTCAAAATTATCCCCAGTTTATAAAGGAAGAAACCCAAACTCCAATGAATAAATGATTTGCCCACTGTCTCACAGCTTGTAAGAGGCAGAGCTGGATTCAACTGCACTGTAGATGGACATACGTTCACCGATTATGCTCTTAGCCACTTTTGAATTGTTTCTATGTTTGTAGCAACCAGCTACCGCAAAATTCCAACTATGTCTTCAGTCAAGAAAAGTGATTGGGCTTTCAGGGATCAGAAACAGCAATCAAACAGAGAGGCTTCTGTCACTGCTGGTTTGTTACACCAAGACCCTCAACTGGGTCATAGCTGTTCAAAGGTGATTGGCCTTATGAGGTCAGAGGGACTCATTTTGAAATTAAACCAGCAAAGAACAACTGTGACCATTTAATAATGTCTAATGTTAAATAGGAATCTACATCACATCAGAATGGCTCATTTCAGTTGAGCAGCATGTTTTCGTCCTGTAAAATGCCATGCAGGATTCAAATTAAATTAGAAGAATTATAAATGATCATGGAATCAGAGCAGAAGGGGTTGAATGAAATTATGCATTTCCTCTATAGAGATGCACTTTCCAAGTAGCAGACTGGAATGCAAGTGATGGGGCACAGGGTCTCCCAGATCAATGAGAAGCACACTGACAAAAGTCTTGCTTTTAGCCTCCTCTACATTGGTAACTCCATCCTTTTGAAAAGTTGTAGCTTTCAGAAACACACTCAAATTCCAATGATATGTTTCTGAAGTTACATTCTAGTTATTATAACTGTACTTAAATAACTTCATATTTTCCAAGTATTTTTAAATGTGCTTCTGCCAAAGGTACCAAACTCCATTTGCTTCTGGTTGATTTTGTAAAACTTATTCACTGAAAGTGACCCCAATATTTACCATTCAGGTACGTCTAACATTTTAAGAGATATGGCCACCACAGCGCCACCATTCCATGAGGTGACGGGTGCAGGGTGAGCACGTCACTGGGCTCCTGACTGGTTTCCACGAATTCCCTCTGGCTCTTCTAGCATTACGTTTTTACGCTGGGGCCAGAGCGATCTTTCCAAAGTAATCACTCACACTCATCAATTTTCTGCCATATTTTCCAAAATAGATGGTCTCCTACTATGCTTGTTAGAGTCTCGAAATCCTCAGTGTGAGCTCCATCAGGCCCTGTGTTGGTGTCCTCTACCTGCTTTGTTTCTCACCGAGGCCCAGCGGCCTTTGTGGCCAACCACACTGGTTGTCTCTCAGCCACTTGAATGTGTCAGTGTGTCTCCTACCAGAAAGTCTCTTTATATGCAGTTGACCTTACCCAAGATGCTCTTAACCCCATTCACTCATTCTTTATACTTAGGTCAAATTTCATTCATTAGAACATGACTTTTCTAAGCTCATGCTCTAGGTCAAGTTCCCCTATTATATGCTCTTGTATCACAGGTACATTTCCTTCACCTACCTGCTGTTAATTACAATTTGTATTTATTTGTAGTTATTTGATCAATGTCTATTTCTCCCGCTACACTCCAAGCTACACAGGAATTCTGTTTGTAACTTGTATATCACCAGTGACAAGCACAGTGATTGACGCACAGCCAGAGCTCCCAAACATTTGTTAAATGAATTAATGGGAGTTCTGGTAATTTTCTGTATCTGTAATGTGATTTTTAACTTAAAAAACTAACTACTTTGTTAATTTTATATTATTATAAAAATGACTTCATACTCATTATATAAACCTCACCAATATAGGAATAAATACAACAGAGAATAAAAATTTGCCAAAATTCCTACTTCTCTCCCAAGAAATCTCAACTGTTGGCATTTGGAGGAATATCCTTCCAGTCTTTATTTTCTCTTTGATATATAAGTACATAAACAAGACCATATTACTTGGGAAATCTCTTTTTTTTTCTATTTAATATGATGTGGAGACCTTTTAAAGCTAATACATATAAATCAATCTCATATTTTGTGAAACCCACCTAGAATTCCATGCAATGGATATGTTAAAATTTGTTTTGCTAGTTTGCAATTAACATACATTTAGCTTATTACAAATGATAAATAATGTTCATCATTGTGTATATTTTTTAGTAATGCATGCACATAGATTCTTAACAATGGCATTGCTGAACCAAGGGGTGCCTCTCTTAAAAGATGATGTATTTTTTTCCAATTCTTTTCATAAAGATTTTACAATTTAAACATCCACTGCTAGTTAAAGATTTTTCCATATGAAGTTGAACATTTTCACAAATTGTAAGGTTTTATTAGCCTGTAAATTTACTCTCCATGTTTTCTAAACTTAATGCTCTTAGTAATGAGATAACTCACACAAAAAAATAGTGACTGTATATGAAAAGGTAACAGCATCTGTTCTTTTCATTCTTGGGTAGATTCCTGAAGGCGTGTTTGGAATCTAATCTCTGTGGCATCAACTGACAACACTGATGAAGCCCTGATTTTGAAAACAGACCACTTAAGATGAAGACAAATTTGGTCGTGGAATGTCAGGTTTCATCATGAAATAATCTCTCTAAGAGTGAAGAATGATAAAAAATAGTGCAGACGAAGGGGGCCGTTCAACTGTGACCATGAAGACCATGAAAACCATGGAGAGTTTCCCATCGGGTGGTTTTAGGCCTATATTCCTGAGAAAATCTACCCAGCTATTCTCCATTCCATACCTGTGGCCTCTCATTTTGAATATTATAACAATCCAAATTTAGATAATTACAGGAAGTTTCAGCATACTCACTATGCACCAAACCTTTTCTCCTAGTGCTTAGTAGTGCTCTGTAGACTGCATGAGTACCTAGCGTGGCAATAAGATAGATGCTGATGGTATGTGGTAAAGCAACGACAATTAAGAATTATTTGAAAGGGGGGGAAAGGAAACATTTTTGTGTTTATCCAGAATTTTGTTATGATGTAAAATGATACCTTTGGGGATAAGTCAAAATGTTAATGGTAGTAAGGTTAATAAGCAGCTTCAGTTAACAAAAATTTAGAGGATCCAGGCCAAGCTGTGTTACCATCTCACTGAGCATAGCCAACTTGGGATACGGGAAGATGACCATCGATGTGAAATACAACAAGGAAAATAATTTCCTTAGTCTATCTTAAAATTCCAATGCCAAGGTTAACAGCATTGTACCTCTTTACTAAGGAATCTATTCTTCATTTCAAACTAGGCTTCTTGTACCTCAGACCTATTTTTGCTTGATCAATTCTGATGGAAAGAAAGCACAGCTGGTCACATCCCTACTCAATAGCCATGACAACCCCTCAGACTTTGTAAGCCTCTGGCTGTTTCCACATGACCGCTAGAAAACATCTCAAAAGTTATTTCAAAAGCTTGGGAGAAATGGTGATTTTTATCAGGCCAGAGTTCTTCAATAACAGGGTTATTGAAATTTTGGTCCAGATAATTATTTGTGAGGGGGCCTGCTCAATGCATTGTAGGATGTTTAGAAATATTCCTGATATGAGTACTACCCCTCCATTTGTGACAACCAAAAATGTTTCCAGCCATCGCCAAATGTCCCATAGAAGGCAAAAGCCACCCATGTTCTCTCTAGAACCATGGTATTATTATTTTGGGAAGACTCCCAAGTTACAATTGGTAAGGGATATGCACACGTCCCAGAGACAGTCTTGACATCTTCAATTTCAGTTGCTATGCACCCAATTTGGGATTCTAGCTCCCAATAGATAGGAAACAACTTCATGGTTGTCATCAATCTATTTCCAAGGGTGAAAAATAGCTCTTTTGCTCTGAGAAATCCACTGGGATGTGTGAAGGTAACATCTCCCAACATATCTTATGATTCATTTGCATGCTTTGTGCCAGACAGCGTTCATGAAAAATAATCTCAAAATTTCTAAGCAATCAACTCCTACTCCACATTCAGAATTGTACACATGCCCCCAGAGATATTCAAACACATGACTAAATCCTCATATCAGAGATGGGATATCTTAAAATCAATTCATCAGACTCTTTGATTAACTTTTGGTTAGCACAAAAACATGGAAGCCCTATATCTCTATATTAGCAGAGAAAGTCAGGGCGACTAATACGTGTTGGGCCCCTGCTGTTTCACAGGCTTTAAATATATTAACTTATTTAATCTTTGTTGCAGTGCTTTTGAACCACTGTTATTATTCTAATTTCATTAAAAGATGGAAAAATTGAGACTTACTAGGTTTAAACGGATTGACCACGGTGAGATTATTGGAAATGGCTAAGGTAGGAATCTATCCTAGGTTTAATTTCAGAGCCAATATTCTCTTTCTACAATATTATGGGTCTACTTTTATCAAAAAGATTTTTTAAAATGCCAAAAACATTTCTCGAGGAGTCCCATTTGTGAAGAAAAACGTTATGTGAGATAAAATCAAAATCGCTTTTGCTTTCAAAAAATAGTTCTTAAGATATAAAAAGAATATTTACAGTTCTGAATGATATAATGAACACAAATTTTAAGAACTGAAATTTAGAACCATTTAAAATAGAAATTGAATTCTTAGCCAAAATATGTTCTCCTGGAAAATTAAAAAAAGGAACATAACCAAAAGGCATTGAAACTAAATCACTTCCTGAGCCATAATGAGCTTAGGTTTTTAATCAGACTAATGAGAAAAGATCTGTAATCCGGCATGGCTCATGAGTCATACCATAAAGTTTCTCCCTATAGTTTCATGGCAGCCCTTGATGTATCATTCATTAGGTGCTGGAAAAGTAACATTTTCAAGAACACAATGAACTTCAGAGAGACAGGAAAAACAATGAGTGAGCAGCCCCTGGTTCTCCCTTCCAAACTGCCCTTTATTTCTTCAGTCAGCGTGCCCTCACTCCCTCATCTCCAAGCTGTGATTACTGCCTCTGGTCCACATTAATCTGATGAATCACTGGAGGGTTTGCAAATCATGTTCCTTAAGACCATATAATAGAAGTGTGGGATGGTGTGGAAACTCTTTTAGGGTGGAAGGGGACGAATGGTGGGGGAGGTGAAAATACAGTCAATTAACACTCAGGCAGGTTCTCTGTCCCCCTCCCATGAGACCCAAGACACAGAGTTTTTTAAAATTCACAGATATTTTTCTTTGTAAGTCTGTCCAGTAAGACCTCAAAGGTTCTAAGTGTGCTTTACCTGTAGGTGGGGAAACCCTGGGTGTAGGTGGTCTGGATGTGGAATGTACTACACAGGAACAACTGCCTTGCCATTTAAAGACAAAGAGGATGCAACTAGATACGAGAGTGAAAAAGAATCTAGAAAATCCAGACCACCTGGAGAGAGAAACCAGTAGATTCAAAGATACTTTGAAAATGAAAGATAGGTACAAAAACCAGATATAACAGGAAAGCATGAGTCAGGACTTGGAAGATATGAAGTGATATCTGGGTTTGACACTTTTGACTGAGTGACTTTAGGAGCAAGTCTAAATTGTCCTAAACCTCAATTTCCCCATCTGTAAAATGGGGATAATAAGAATTCTGTTTTACAGGTTTGTTTAGATGATATAATGCAACAAGGCACTTGCAAGCTAATTTTATTATGGTTTATATTTATAGCTATTATTTTGTAATCAAGTCATACTGAGTAGTAGTCTTATTGGATGCATAGTCAGTCCCCATTATTTAGCGACTTTTGGCTCCTCTACCAACTTTCATTTGTTCTTTAACCTGCAGCTGTACGATTCCTGGAGGACTTCCAAACCTTAACGTGGAATGCACTCTCCTGAGCTGTGAATGGATTTTCTTCTAGGAAGGCCTGGACAAACGACAACTGATCTACACCAACATTCCAATGTTTGATTTAACCACAAGCTGTTTCTTTTTTGAAAGCAAAGCCTTTATTTCCTTGAAATGTTGGCTTATGCCTGTGTTCTTTTAGACTCCTGCCTCAGGGCTGCTGTGGGCTTAGCTGTAATTACAGCTCTGGACGTTAGGGAGCAGCAGAATGCCAAGGAGCATCACTGAATTTGGAAAAAGCTCACTAGGCAAGTCCAGCTAAAGCAGGAGCCTGGTCAGCTTGCTACTCTGGGGAGCCCCTAACTCCAAACCTACCTGACATGCCAGGAGACATTATGGGACAGATACAGTCATTGAAGTCAAATCTTAGGTTCTAAATCATTTCCAACTGTGTGATCTTAGGAGTTACTTAATATCTTTGGGCTTTGGATTCGATTCCTTATGAGGTTAAGGTCACAGTATCTTCCAAGCGAGACTATATTTTTCTCAGTTGCAAAACAACAAACATGGTGCCTGAGTCATAGAAGGTACTCAATAAATATTATTTTCCTCCCATATTTTTTTATTCTCACACTCATATTGACTTTTACAATCTTTAATTCATCCTCATCTAACTCAGTGGAATCATCTAGGGCCTCACCTAAACACAGCTAGCTTACCAAGTAGCCATCAGCCTGGTACACCTCTTCTCCCAAGTCCTGCCTCCAGAGACTTCGCATTTTCTCTACTGTTAATTCTGACTGTACTGGGGCCTGGGACAATCTTGGACCAGAGATATCATGAATAGCAACAAGACCAATGTGATAACCAGGCTCTAATAGGGCCCCCAGTAATTTCTACTTCTTATTACTCAGGGCTTTGTGTAACGATTTTCCCTTAAGTAACTTGCATCTGATCAATAGAATATAGCAACACTGAGGCAATGTGACTTCTGAACTTATATTACAAAAGATTGAGACTTTTTTGGCAGATTCTCTCTCCCTCTCTTACTAGCCTTGCTGAAACAAGAGACATGTCAGAGAGTCCCGTGTGGTGAGGAACTGAGGGTAGCTTGGTGCCAAGAACCAGCGAACAACTGAGGCTCTCAGTCCAACTGCGTTTATGGAACTAACAGCCATGTAATTGAGCTTGGAAGCAGATCACCCCCTGCCCCACCACCAAATGAGTCTTTAAATGATACTGCAGCACTGGCTAACACCTTCTGAGTGGCCTCACAACAGAGGACCTAGCTAAGCTATGCCTGGATCCCTACCTCCCAGCAACTGTAGAGATTAAATGTGTTATTTTAGGCTGCTAAATTTTGAGGTAGCTTGTTATACAGCAATACTTAACTAATGCAAGGAGTGAGAGAAAAAGAGATGAGATCAGAGAGCATGAAGGAGTCACATCTTGTAGGGCCAGGTAGACCATAGCAAAGAAATTGATTTTTATTCTAAGTACAGTGGGAAACCTCTAGAGACTTTTCAGCATAGAAAGAGACACGATCTCATTTACATTTTAGGAAGATTATACTGGCTGCTATGAGATGATTGGACTTTATGAGACTGTGTTAGTGATATTTTACATGTTTTCCTACCAAAATTAAAATAGCTACTCTTTCTTTAGAGAAAATGAAAGTGCTTTTTGTCTATCATCTCTTGAATCACACTCATGAATTGGACAACTCTTGTTATCCTTGGAATGAACTAATTTAGGATAAAAAAAAACTAGCTTGGGAATTTTTTAAATTCATTTTTTGAAGTAAATCTAGATTTATATGGAGTTGTAAGGGATAATGCGCAGAGGTCTCACAGTTTTCCCCAATGGTAATGTCTCCCACCCACCACCAGTGGCTTAACAAAACCAAATTTATTTCTCAACTTATGTAGCAGTCCACTGTTGGTGTTTGGTAGGAAGTCTTTCTTCTATACTGTGGTTCAAGGACCCAAGCTCTCCTCATTTGTGTCTGCCATTTTCAACATGTGGCTCCCACATTTCTTTTTAAAAAATTTTATTTATTTGATTATATTTTTTTCATTACCATTTATTCCCCCTGATACCCTCTTCCACCTCCAAGTGCCAGCTCCCCCTTGCAATCACAACACTGCTGTCCATTGTCCATAAGTCTTTTTTTTAACTCAATTCCTCCAGTCCCTACCCTGCTCCCAAAGCTCTCAGCCTGTTCTCTATCTATAAGTCTGTCTCTATTTTGTTTTGTTAGCTCAGCTTGTTTATTAGATTCCACATATGAGTGAAATCATATGCTATTTGTTTTTTTTTTCTGACTGGCTTATTTCACTTAGCATAATGTTCTCCAGGTCTATCCTTGCTGTCACAAAGGGTAAAATTCATTCTTTTTTACTTTCAGCTAAATGGGAATAGAGGGAACATACCTAAACATAATAAAGTCCATATTTGACAAACTCACTGTCAGCATCGTACTCGATGGGCAAAAATCACAAGTGTTCCCCTTAAATTTGGGAACAAAACAGGGATGTCTGCTTTCACCACTTTTATTCAACATGGTACTGGAAGTCTTAGCCATAGCAATCGGACAAGGAGAAGAAATAAAAGGCATCCAAATTGGAAAAGAAGAAGTAAAACTGTCATTATTTGCAGATGACATGATACCATACCTAGAAACCCTAAAGATCCTACCAAGAAACTACTAGAACTGATAAATGAACACAGTGATGATATCTTGAATAAATATGATACAATATCACAACCAGGAAATGGGTGGGTTTTTTTGAAGATTTTATTTATTTATATTTAGAAAGGGGAAGGGAGAAAGAAAGGGAGAGAAACATCAATGTGTGGTTGCCTCTCATGTGCCCCCTACTGGGGACCAGGCCTGCAACCAAGGCTTGTGACCCAACTAGGGATTGAACTGGAGACCCTTCAGTTTGCAGGCCAGCGCTCAATCCACTGAGCTGCACCAGCCAGGGCAGCTTGCAATTTTCAAATTAAGAAAAAATTATTAAATATACTGAGGTGACATTGGTTAATAAAACTGTATAAGTTTCAAGTGTACATTTCTATGATATATGATCTGTATATTGCACTGTGTGCCCACCACCCAAAGTCAAATCATCTTTTATCACCATATATTTAGCTCCCTTTAACCTTTACTACTCCACCCCTCTTTGCCCTGGTAACCACCATACTGTTACCTGTGTCCGTGAGTTTCAGTTTTATATTCTAAATATGAGTGAGACAATATGACTCTTAGCTATTTCTGGCTGACTTATTCACTTAGCATGATAGTTTCAAGATCCATCCATGTTGTCACAAATGGCAGTATTTTATCCTTTCTTATGTCTGAGTGATATTCCATTGTGTATATGTACCACATTTTCGTTATTCAATCATCTATCAAAGGGCACTTTGATTGTTTCCATGTCTTGGCCAGCATGAATAATACTGCAATGAATACAAGGGTGCATATATCTTTGCAGATAAATGTTTTCAAAATTTTCAGGTTGATACCCAGAAGAGGGATTTCTGGTCATATGGTAACTCTATTCTTAATTTTTTTAAATCCTCACTTAAGAATATATTTATTGATATTGAGAGAGAAAGAGAGATATTGATCAGTTGCCTCCCATACATGCCCCAATAGAAGACTGAACTCACAACTTAGGTATGTGACCTAACCGGGATTCCAAAGCACAACATTTTGGCATATAAATGATGCTCCAATAACTGAGCCACTCAGTGAAGGCACTCTCAATTTTCTGAGGAGCCTCCATACTATTTTCCATAGTGGCTGTACCAGTTTATATTCCCACCAGCAGTTAATGAGGGTCCCTTTTCCCCCACAACCTCTCCAACACTTATTGTTTGTCTTGTTGATAATAGTCATTCTAACAGGCATGAGGTGGTATCTCATTGTAGTTTTGATTTACATTTCCCTCATAGACAGTGAAATTGAGCATCTTTTCATATATATGTTGGCCATTGTATGTCTTCTTGGGAGAGGTGTTTGTTCATACCCTCTGCCCATTTTTAATTGGATCGTTTGTTAGGTGTTGAGTTGCATGAGCTCTTTATACATTTTGGATATCAAACCCTTGTTGGAACCATTGTTTAGTACCTGTGTTTTGTTCTATGTAATTTATTGTTTCAGATCCTATATTTAGGTCTCTGATTCATTTTGAATAAATTTTTGTATACAAAAATAAACTGTAGTCTAGGTTCCTTCTTTTGCATGTGGTTTTACAATTCTCAAGTACCATTTATTGAAGAGGGTTTCTTTTCTACATTGTATATTTTAGGCTTCTTTGTCAAAAATTATTTGCCCATATACCTGTGGTTTAATTTCTGGGCTGCTAGTTCTTTTCCATTGGTCTGTGTTTCTGTTTTTCTCAAGTAACAAGAACAAGTAAACAACTTAACCTTACATCTTAAAGAGCTAGAGAAAGAAGAACATAAGCAGCCCTTTCTTCAGCAGAAGAAAGGAAATAATAAAATTTAGAATTGAATAAAACAGAGAAAAGAATATCCAAAAAAGTAATACAATGAAGATCTGGTTCTTTTAAAAGATTAATAAAATTGACAAACCCCTGGCTTGACTCACTAAGGAAATAAGAGCAAAGACTCAAATAAATAAAACCAGAAATAAAAGAGAAGTTACCATAAACATCATAAAAATACAAAGGATCATATTATAAAATTATGAAAAACTATATGCCACCAAATTAAACAACCTAGAAGAAGTGGATAAGTTCCTAGAAATATATAAACTTCCAAGACTGAATCATGAAGAATTGGAAGATCTAAGGAGACTGATCAACAGTGAGGAAATTGTAACAACCATCAAGAACCTCCCCAAAAATAAAAGTCCAGGACCAGATGGCTTCTCTAGTGAATTTTGCAATCATTCAAAAAGATTTGGCACCTATTTTTCTCAAACTCTTCCAAAAAAATGAAGAAGAGGCAATACTTATGAACATTTTATGAGGTCAGCATAACCCTGATACTGAAACCTGGCAAGGATAACACAACAGAAGAAAATAATAGACCAATATGTGTGATGAATACAGATGAAAAATCCTAAACAAAATGCTAGCAAATTGAAAACAACAATACAGTAAAAAATGATACATCATGATCAAGTGGGGTTCATTTCAGGGGCACAAGGATGCTTCAACATACCAAATTGATCAATGTAATACACCCTATTAACAAAACAAAAGATAAAAATCCTATGATCCTATCAATAGATGCAGAAAAAGCATTTGTTAATATACAATATATAGAAGGAAAGTACCTCACATGATAAAGGCCATACATAGCTGGACAAACCTCCATCGAATATCATACTTAAAGGTGAAAAACTGAAAGTTTTTCCTCTAAGATTAGGAACAAGACAAGGATGTCCACTCTCACCATTCTTATTCAATATAGTCCTGGAAATCCTAGCCAGAGAAATCAGGCAGGAGAAAAAAATAAAAGGTATACAAATTGGGAATGAAGAAGTAAAAGTGTTAGTTTTTGCAGATGACACAATCCTTTGTATAGAAAACCCTAAAAACTCCCCCCAAAATCTATTAGAAACCACAAATACAGTAAAGTTGCAGGATAAAAAAAAATCAATGTACAAAAATCCACTGTATTCCTAAAAACTAACAGTAAAATTTCAGAAAAAGGAATAAAAAATTCCCTTTGCAATTGCAACAAAAAGAATAAAATACTAGCAATAAACTTAATAAAGGATGTGAAGGATCTGTACGGTAAAAACTGCAAAGCATTATTAAAAGATATTGAAAGAGACATAATGAAATGGGAAGGGATTCTGTGCTCTTGGATTAAAAGTATCAATATTCTTTTAATGTCCATATTACCCAAAGGATTATACAGATTTAATACAATCTCTATCAAAAACATGATGGCATTTTTAAAGAAATACAGCAAAAAGAAAATCATCAGATTTGTATGGAACCATAAAAGATCCTAAATAGCCGAAGTGATCCTGAGAAAAAACAATACAGCTGAAGGTATCACACTACCTGACTTCAAATTATACTTCGGAGCGATGCTAATTAAAACAGCATGGTATTGGCAGAAAAACAGCTTTACTTTTTGTCATTCAGCATAATTCCCTTGAACTCTATTAAAGTTATTGTGACATCATCAGTCTATTTACTTGTATTGCCAAATAGTCCCATGGTTCAGATGTACAATAGTTTGTTTAAACATTCACATGTTGAAGAGCATCTCGGTTGTTTTCAGTTGTTGGTTATTATAAATAAAATTGTTACAAACATTCCTAAATAAAAATGTGTGTGAATATAGGTCTTTGTTTCTCTGGAGTAAATGACCTAAAATGTAATTTCTGGGCCATACAGAAGTTGCATGTTTAATCTTATTTAAAAAATCCCACCGAACAATTTTCTAGACTGCCTGTACCATTTTACATTCCCATCAGTAATATATGATCCAGACTTAATGTATTATCATTAGGATTTGGTGTTGTTATTTTTGCCATTTTAATAGGTTGATAGAGCTATCTCATTGTGTTTTAATTTACATTTTCCTACTAGCTAATAATATTGAACTTTTTCACGTGTTTATTTGCTATCTGTATATCTTCCTTAGTAAGATGTTTGTCATGTATAATATTTTACCCATTATGTAATTGGATTTTTTTCTATATCTCTCTCTTTTTATTTAATGTTGAGTTTTGAATATATTTTGCAGGCACAATTACTTTTAGACATGTGGTTTCCAAATATTTTATACCAGTTTGTAGCTTTCATTCTCTTAATAGTTTCCTTTACAGAGCAAACATTTTAAATTTTGATGTCCTAGTTTATCATGTTTTTCCTTTCATTGACCATACGTTTCTGTCATGTCTAAGCACCCATCTAGCTTATGATACCAAAGACTCTCTCCTCTATTTTTCTAAAAGGTTTTTTTGAAATTTTTTTCTAAATGAATTTTAGTTTTGTGTTTTATCTTAAAGTACATGACCCATCGTGAGTTAACTCTTTATGAGCTGTAAGGTGTAGGGTGTGGCCTGTTTGTAGACTGTGGAAGTTCAAGTGCCCCAGTCAGCATCAGTATCCTAGGTTAAAGTCTCCTTCTTCAACTCAACTGCTTTGGTACGTTTGTTAAAAAACAATTGGTATATATCCGCACATGAAGTTACAAAGTTAGAATCAGACCTCACACCATGTAAAAGTTAATTCAAAATGGATCATAAACCCAAATGTAAGAGTTAGAAATGCAAACATTTTAGAAGAGTAAATCTTTATGTTCTTTGATTAATTATAGGCATAGCACCAAAAGCACAAGAAACAAAATTTAAAAAATAAATAATTATTAGCCTTAAAATCTTGTACTTCACAGGACACCATAAGAAATAAACAAAAAATAACTCAATGACTAGAAGAATATATTTGAAAATAACATATCTGATAAGGGGTTTGTTTCTAGACCACAGGTGGCAAACACAAGGCCTGTGGGCCGAATCCGGTCCTCAACCGTGTTTTATGCAGCTGGCTCCATGTTTCTATCCAGCCGTAGGGCCAAGCTCTCATTTAACTGTTAAGGAGTAGTTACATTTATACAGTCCTAAAATTACATTTTGCCTTTTGAAGGTAACCGTGAGGCTGAGGTGGCCCCCGGTGAAAATGAGTTTGACACCCTTGACCTAGACTATATAAACAACACTAACAACTCAAAAGATAAATGACCCAATTTTAAAAGTGAGCCACAAATTTGAAAGGACATTTTTTTCAAGAAAGAGACTAGGTCAGTCCAGAAGGTATCCAGCCATCGAATACAAAGAACAGAGACAAAACAGAGACGTGTATTGAATATGATACAAGACACAAGAAACATTGTACACAGGACAATGATGCCTCAGTCCCCTTCAAAGTGGGCTCCTTGGGACCTCACACAGTTCTCCCAGTCATCAACAGCTGCCCCTCATATTTTCCTGAATCTCATCAATGGTCTGAAATCTCTTCCCTTTCAAAGGCGATTTTAGTTTTGGAAAAAGCAAAAAGTTGCAGGTTGCCAAATCTGGGCTGTAGTGGGGCTGAGCCACCTGGGTGATTTGATGTTTCACTAAAAACCTCTGCATGAGATGTGATGCGTGAGTGGGTGTACTGTTGTGATGAGGCTGCCAATCACCATTTGCCCATAGCTACAGCCTCCTGAATCATCTGAATAGTTTCTGTGGAGGAATGTTCAAGCCTAATGCAAAATTTGATGTAGATTTTTTGCTCTACTAACTCAGTCATTTTGAATGTGACAGCCCCACAATTCACATCCTCATTTAACAGCATCTACCACCCCCACTGCTTAGTACAGTCAAGTCATCACTGTTCATCCACGCTCATTCTAGTCCACTCTCCTTGGCTGCCAGGCTACATCCATGTGGCACAAACTGTTCTCGATAAATTAATGAAGGGTTGACTTTTGTCAGACAGACCTCATACAAATGGCCACTAAGCTCACACACACAAAAAACTGTTGAAAGTTGTAAGTCATTGGAAAATGATAATCAAAACTACATTGAGATACTACTTCACTTACATACATTAAAATGGCTAAAATAAAAAATCAGATAATAATAAGTGCTGTTAAGAATGTGGAGAAATTGGAACCATCATGAATTATTAGTGGGATTGTAAAATGGTGCAGCCACTTTGGGAAACAGCTTGACACTTCTTCCAAGTACTAAACATACAGTTACCATATGACCTAGTGGTTCCACTCAAAGATATATACCCAGAAAAAGTCAACACATGCTCACACAAAAATGTGTACATTCATAATACCAAAAATAATAATAATAACACTAATAAGAATTGCAAGCTCTAGCTTGGGAGCCAGAATACCAAAGAGTGAAAACAACCCCAATGATGAATGGATAAAGAAAATATGTATATTCATACAATGGTATATATTTTGGCAATAAAATAAAATAAAGTACTAGTGTATGCTACACAGTTGGTAAACCTTGAAAACATTATGTTAAATGAAAGAAGCCAGTCACAAAATACCAATATTGACTGACTTCATTTATATGAAATATCCCGAGTGATAAATTTACAGAGACCAAAACAGACTAGAATTTTTAGGGATTGAAGAAAGAAAGTGATCAGAAGTGACTACCAATTGGATATGGAGTTTCTTTTGGTAGTGACGGAATATTTGTTTTAAAAATATTGTTGTGATTTTTGTTTATGTAATATTCTTAAAAAGCAAATATTTGAATTTAAAAGGATGACTTTCATAGTATACAAAATATATCTCAATAAAGTTGTCATTAAAAAATACAAAAGAATCATTTAGGCATACTTTCATGAATCTCTTTCCGGTTTTTCTATTCCATTTCATTGATTTGTGTGCCTATTCTTCTGCCAATACCATTGTGTCTTGACTATTATAACTGTAAGCTAGAATGATTCCTCCCACTTTCTTCTTTATTCTTCTATTTCAAAATTGTTTTAGCTATTCTAGGTCCTGTGGCTTCCCATACAAATTTTAGACTCATCTATATCTACAAAAATCCTTCCTGTGATTTTGATAGGAATTATATTAAACCTATAAATATATCAAGGGTTGTATTATGCTGTATTTTCCAAATGCATTTGGCCCTGAGCTCCCTTTTTGCTGAATAATTAATAATATACAGAGCATACTTTAGAAAATCTTCATTTAAGTAGGTTTGCCAGTGACAGAACCATAATTATAAATGAAATTTAAAGACATCTGGCACCTATAATTAACTTCTAAAGACTGCCACAAATCCAAATTTTGTTACAGGTAACAGATGAGATGATTTATTTTAAAGGATGATTTTTGGCTTTTTGGCTATGTATACATTTTATAATTTTTAAATGCATTTAATCCTTTAAGGAATTTATCAGCCTATAATTTTGTGAGCTGGCAAGTTCCAAGGAAAAACAGAGGTTAGTTAGAAACTATCTTCTGCCTCACAGATGACTATGTAGAAATTATGAATTATATGAGAAAGTCAGCATTCTAAAGCTTGATCATTAGAGTTTGATTTGGACAAAGATTATCTCTAAATTTAATAACTAATAAACATCAACTAAGAGTAATGAGATGGAATAGCTGGCAAAGGAATAATAAAACATGTATCAGACCAGGAATCAAGAGATAGTGTACTTATTAATCTTGTTCCTTTCACCAACTAGCTATGTGAATTTAGGTCAGCTTCCTAATTTTCAGGAGCTGCAGCTTCCTCCTGCATATGATAAAGTAGTCAGTATTTAGTTATCATCAGGAGCATAATTTAAGAATTAGAAAGATTTAGAACCAAATCCTGCTGTGCTAGGATTAGGCTTACAATCTAGTCGTTGGATAGTCACATTTTAAGGCCAATCTTAATACACTTTGGCCACTTAATAGATGAAGAAAGAGACACGGAAAGAAAAGGAGGCCCAAATTAAGAGTCAAAATTTTTCAACAGCCTACTATGTGCAAGACACAGAATCAGACACTACTACCTGGACTGATGGACAAGCATGTTTTAGTCAGAGAACTAAGACTGTCACCCAAGTTACCCATTGACCTCGATCTTTCTGCTTGACTGTATTTCTTATAATTTATATCCCAGCTTTCCAATATCTCATATTCCAATTTTTCCATACTGATGAAAAGAGTCAGTTGGTGTGGTCCCAAAGCTCACCTTAGAGTGAGTCCTGGCATCTCTGCAGCAAGCAGTGATCTCATGATTCGTTCCAACAATGTTCATGGGTGACAACATGACATGTGCCACACAAATTCCTTGAGGTACAATGCAATGTCCTTTACAGGAAATGGGATTTTTCTCCAAAAATAATCCTTTTGCATCATGACATTGAGTCATTTCCATGTGAACTTGGAGAAAAAGTCCCATGGAGATTCACTACATATCTTGTCTCCTGAATGGCCCATTGTTATTATTATTTTAACTGGAACTTTAACATCTAAGGATTGATTCTTGTTAGAAAAATTAAAAACATACCATAAATAGACTTCTTTTTGTTGTACTGTCCATTTAAAGTTGCCAGATAAAATACAGGATGAAGATGCACACTAAAATGCGAATTTCCAATAAATAGCAATTTAAGTATAAGCTGTCACACGTATTGTAAAGGACATACATATACTAAAAATATTTTTGTCTAAAATTAAAATTTAACTTTTCTATATTTTTATTTCCTAAATCTGGCAGTTCTAGGATCCAGCAGACAAATTGTTTAATATCTTTTTTATTCAAGATCTCTAAGTTCTAAAAGGGTAGAGTGTAGATTTGCCTTTTGCATCACTTTTTCCTAGGGTCCATCAACATTTTATTTTCAAGACCTTTCCTGGATCAAGAATAAATATATTTCTATATTTCTAATATGAAAACTCAAGATTTTTGTCATGGTTATTGAAAAGCTAAAATGCATGCTATAAGTGTTTCCAAAGGTGCAAGTAAGCTTCTCTGCATCAGAAGATAATCTATCAAAAGAGAAGGTAAATCTCTCAGGTGGAGACTGCAGCCAGGGAGAATTAAAGGGTTGCTTAAGATGTGACAGTAGTATGATTGGGCAATGGTGAAGCTCTTTCTTTGGGTTAATAGAAATGTCTTTGTGCTCAAACTATTGAGTTTAAAACCTCATGAGCTCCTTCTGGTGAAATTCTTCTCTAGTAACTAATAATCCAAGGATTGGAAGGAATTTGGTTTAACAGAGACATCATGAGAAATGGAAAGTAAAAGTACCTTGAAAAGAACCAGAAACAGATTTTTAGTGGCTGTAAATGCTTGGGCATATATTACTTTCTGTGAACCTCAATTCCTGTCTGTCAAACGGACTTAATCAAAAACCCTCTTATAGTATCATAGTAATGATTATATAAGATAATACAAAGTATGTCCAGATAGTATCCAGCCATGTAGTATGAAAAATAGAGAAATTTATTGAAGAAGATACAATAAATATTGTATATAGGACAATGATGCCTCAGTCCACTTCAAAGTAGGCACCTTGGGATCTCACACAATTATCCCAATAAGCATCAGCTGCCCTCTCATATTTTCCTGAATCTCACTGATGGTCTGAAATCTGTTCCCCTTCAAAGGGGAAGATTTTAGTTTTGGAAAAAGCCAAATTGCCCAAGCCACCTGGGTGATTTGATTTTTTGCTAAAAACCTCTGCATGAGATGTGATGCATGAGCAGGTGTGTTGTCGTGATGAACCTGTCAATCACCAGTTGACCATAGCTGTGGCCTTTTGAATCATCTGAATAATTTCTGTGCAGAAATGTTCAAGCCTAACACAAAATTTGATGCAAATTTGTAGCTCTCCTCACTCAGTCATTTTGAATGCAACAGCCACACAGTACACATGCTCACTCAACGGCATCTACCACCCCCACTGACTAGTACAATGAAGTCCTCATTGTTCATGCATGTGCATTCCAGTCTACTCTCCTTGGCTGCCAGGTTATATCAATGTTGCACAAACTGTTCATTATATTAACAATGGCTGGACTTTTGCCAGACAGACTACGTATGTCTAGATATAAAGGTGTATATTGCATTAATAATAATGGGCTGGTATTGTCACCACCACCACTGCCATTGTTGTCATACCAAGTTGATATATTAACACTGAATTATTTCTCTCTCATGCCATATAATAATGAAATAACAATAAAAGAAATAACATCAACTCCTGTAAGGACAGCACTAAGAACATTTATTGAGGACTACCTAAGTACCAGACACTATATCAAGTGCCATATATGTCTCATGTATACTTCCCAAACCTTTATCTTACTTTTTATCTTTACTTTATCTTACAAAAGAGCAATTTTGACCAAGGTCTGGCTTCAATAGATGGTGGGATATGATCATTTAATAGAGACATCTGGAGAGACAGATAATCCACGATTAGATCAGGCCATTCATAAATTTTCCTTTATTAAATCATTATGTATAAAACAAAAAGAAGAAATTAGTTTTGCAATGCAGTATGGTATTCATAAAAGGCTACCGAGTTTCCCAAATAAATTAACCTACTTTCAACTCTGAATAACAATGTACATTAATTGAAAGAAATAATCTTGTTGTTTTGTAATGCTAGTGGGTATTTTTTTAAGAAGGATAAAACTTGAAAAGATACTTCTTTAATCTTATAATGATATTTACATAATTTTACTTAAAGTAGCATTTTTCTTTATGAAAATATTTCTGAAATCTTTGTTAAATTTCCCTTGGAAAAATAATATTACAAATTATTTCTTCTGTACATTCAGAAATGTTGCTAGAAATGATATAGATGGCTTCTCTTGCTTCGGGAGGTCTATTGGTTCTTCACACAGTAGTAACATGGACCCAGCTTTGTCTACAGTGGCAGCGTGAAGGATTGCTCTTCAAGTCAGACATTTATGTTTTATTTTGTTTTCTTTTTCATATATTTTTCAAGATGTACTGACATACAATTGACATAAAACATTGTGTCAGTTTAAGGTATATGATGTAATGATTTGACGTACGTATGTATGGTGAAATTACCATGTAAGTTTAGTTAACAGCCGTCGTCTCACACAACTACATTTTTCCCTTGTGATCGAGAACTTTCACATACACAGTATAGTATTCTTAACAATAGTCATTATGCTGTATATTGCACACCTAGAATGTATCTTGCAACTGGAAGTTCATACCTTTGGACCACCTTTATCCAGTTCCCCACCCCAACACCTGCCTCCGGAAACCACCAATCTGACCTCTGTTTTCATGAGTTTGTTTTTCAGATTCCACATATAAGTGAGATCATATAGTATTTATTTTTCTCTGTCTGAAAAATCTGATTTCAACTTCAACACAGACTTAACCATTTCTGTGCTCTGTGACTTTGGGTAAGTTCCTCCATGTTTTATTTTTCTCATCTGTAAAATGGGTATTACAAGTCTATTCAATGATCAGGGCTACTGAGCCAATTAAAATGACACATATTTGCAAACTGCTTATTTTAGTATGTGCTATATAGACATTCAATAGGGATTATTACTATTTTTTCTTTCATTTATAACTTAGCCTTCAGTATATCTATTGGAAGAGAAGAAAATGATATCTTTCTCTACACTTATCCAAATTAGACTTTAGTTCTAAACTATTTGTAAATACCCACCAGTTAATATTATCCATAAATATTCATGGCAATGCTTCATGGAATACATCTTTCTCTTCCATTTATAGATTAGGAAACCATGCTTCGGAGAACAGTAACTAACTTGTTTATACACACCTAGAAAGTGCTAAAGATTTGAAGTCATGCTGCAGAAATTCTGATGCTGAGTCCCCTAATCTGACCTTGAGTCCCCATTAACTAACCACTGTAATGCTTTCAGGTCGACTGGAAATTTGATTGCTCTCCCATGAGGTCTGGGACCTCAGGATGCTTGGCGAGGCTCTTTCAGGTCTTCTGTGCCTGAGTACCCAGGCTGCCTGCTGTCTTATATGATTATGGTCCTGAAAATTCTGTGAGACTATCACCTTTCAAAGCTCTAGAAAGGAAATGCAAAACAGGTCTCTTACTCAGCTAGAGTATTTATTGGTTCCTATCTACTTGGAGGACACTTGAATTGCAAAAATGAGTAAGTTATAGCTCTTGTGAATCACCCACTGACATCTATATTGCAAACTGCCATAGAATAACCTGCCATTCACAATTTTCCGGTTCTTTTTTTGGCAATATTGGATTACTTTGCTGATGGGAGATGGAGAAGGCTCCTGTTTCCCTGTTCTTCCCCACTACCAAGGTGTTTTATTTGCTTTTTCTAAAATAATGTGAGCAACCCTAGAATAAAATCTGCCATGAGTATGAACATCTGTTAGCAAGTAGGTTTAAAGGCACTCATGCAAATTCTTTTGTATGTTTACTACTTTCTGATTTTCATTCTGTTAAATTCCCCATCAGTCACCCTAAGTGAAAGCTTTACTAAGAGGAAAATGCAGAAATGATTCTATGTCAGGGTCAGATATGCTGCTTTTAGATCACACAGGGTAACTTTGCACTAGTAAGGAGGACAGGTAGAACCTTGGGCAGTATGGACTTTTAGACCAAATGTACAACTTCACATTTTGACTTGCTGGGCTCACCAGGTTTGTGCAAATTCCATTCATGAAAGAGCAGACATGTTTGTACAATATTGTATCCACCTCATATTTTAGATCCCATTTACTTTAACAAAAATTATAGAAAGCTTTTAGCCTTTATATATGTTTATTGTTACATTTTTTCAGATATATAAAAAAGTTTTTTAACATATATATTTATTAATGTATTTTTATATTTTAAAAATATATTTTTCAAATATACTTTTAAAACTATGGAAGAGATGAGACAAGTTAATTATTTACAACTCTATGTTGGTCTCCCAATTTGTTTTCTTTTTAAAATTTCACTTGTGTATGAAGTCTAGTTTCAAAATCTTAAAACCAGGTGTTAAACCCCAGGTAGGCAGCTCACCAGAGCCAGGTGTACCTTCTAATTACATCATTATTTATCAAAAAGCAATCATTTCTCTTTCAAAGCCTCCACAATATATACACAATTGCTAGCTATTTAATAGGCATTGATTAATTTCTCAATGAACATAAATAGATCTAAAAATGGTGTCCTCCCTCATAAAGCAAGCATGCAAGTTACGTGAGAAAAGTGGTATTTTAAGCACTTGTCAGTCGTTAACCCCAACAGACTTGAGCACAAGAAGCACCCTAAATGTGCAGCGTTGTCGGACTTTAAAGCTCTTTCACCCATATTCCCTGATGTGAACCTAACAATGTTGTGTGACATAAAACAGAAAATGCCAGAAAGTTCTGAAGTACTTGCTATGAAGTCGAACTCTTTCTTGGAAGTCTTGGGGAGTATGAACCCCTGATCAGGTTTTATTGGTGCTAACCAACAACCCTTGGAGAATAGACTTATGATTGGGGTGATTTAAATATTAATTACCTGCCTTTTGATTTTAGGTTAAAATTAACTAACCTATCAGTGCTTTCCAAACTGCAGATCTCAGTGACCCATTGCTGAGTAATAAAACAAATTTCAGGTATCAAGAGCAGTATTTTTTAAAAATAATATATAATAAAATTAAAATATCAAAATACAAGAACAAAATACATACAGAAAATAAATATATCCCTTAAAATGTTTATACCAGTTATGTGTATATGTGTGTATTCACACATACACATGTGATTATATATGTGACTGTGTGTGCACATTTTGAGCTTCAACATACTGTATACTTCAAACTGTAGGTTGAGGTAAAAAATAAAGTTTGGAAACTACTCATCTTTTTCAGCATCTTAAACAACAGATAACATTAACCGTCACATTCTATTGCTCTCTTCTGTAAATCTCTCTTTTTATTCCACCTCTGGGAGGGTTTATCACTTTTTAAGAAACAACAACAACAGCCATAAAAAGACTCATGATGTATTCTTACAAAAATTTCCCCTCTCATAACAGGACTTATGCTTTTGAACACTGAAAATGAAGAGACAAGTAATGTGAGAACTGGAAACCTTTTGAGTGATAACACGTATTATACATGTTAATGTAGATGATTAATTTTGTAAAACTGGCCAAGGAAGAAACCTGACTATAGCAGATTGAGGAGAGAAACTGTGGCGAAGAGGTGGAAATAAGCATGAACCATTCTCTTGAGGAATGTGACTGTTAAGGCAAGACTTACATCAATAGCTAAAGAGGTCACAGAATCAAACAGAGGCAGGGATGGTATCTCCCATAATTTTATATGCCTTGATATACAACACAGTTTTGCACACAATAAAAAACAAATAAGATGTGAGCTCATGATTTGCATACCTAATTGTCAACATGACATATTTACTTGGTGTCCAAAAAACACCTTCAATTTTACAAACTTATATTCCACCGCCAATCCTCCAGTCTCTGTCTACCCACCATCTTCTTTATACCAAATGATGGCAGTAGTCCTTCCAGCTGGTTAGTAAAACTAACAAATGAACAAACAAATGCATTGGAGTCATCCCTGAATTTTCCCCATTTTACTTATCCCAAGAAATACTGTTTCTGTGCTTATAAAATATAGGGAGAATCTTCCCCCCTCTACTGTGACTACCTTGATCTGACTCACCCGGCTCTCCCCTGGATTACTATCACAGGCTTCAAAACTGAAGCCCTGCAGTCTGTTTCCAGTCCACAGTAACAAATCTATGCCTTTAGTATATCATATAACGTCACAGATTTGCAGCAAACCATCCAATGACTTCTTACTTCTCTCAGATGAAAGTCAAAATAATTGTGATAGCCTCCATGGTTCTGCGTTACCTGGGCCCCTTTCTTTGCTGCCTGGCCTCATCTCTGCTCACCACTTAGCTATGCCCACCTCCATACTGTTCTATGAATGGTTAAATAAATCCTTCAGACCTTTATACTGCTTACTCTCACCTTTGGGAATTTGCTTCTCCAAAATATTCACAAAGCTAAATCTTTCACTTTCTTCAAGTCTTTGCTCAAATCTCACTGTCTTATCAGGACCACCTTGACCACTTTATTTAAAAGTGCCCAATCTCCCCAATAATTTTCTGTTCATATTATTCTGTGGTATGTTTTAAATACTTATGGGATAGTGCCTGGCACATAATAGGTACCCATAAATACTTAATTGTTGAATGACTCTGTGAATGTGCATATTTAGTCTTTTTTGATCACTTCCAGTTTCTAGAAGAATACCACTCTCAGTGTAGTACAGATAAGGTATGTTTGTATAGGTAGTTTGGGATATCTTTATGTCTTAAGATAAATATAATTTTAAGTGCCAAGATGCTAATACAGTGTCAATTGAGAAAGTGTCTTAAAATAATTATTGAGGACCAAAGGCTATTTCCAGAGAAGAGAATATTCACAGGAAGTGGAATCAGTTCTAGTGCAGTAATATACATCTTCTTCTCTTGCCCCAAAGGACTCTGACTCATCTTCATTCAAAGAAATCCACAGACTAAGGAAAATAATTTTGTGTACTACAGTAAAGCTGCAAGACCCACTCTGTAGGGTACCAGTCACACTGGGAGGCAATTATATGCCATATTTCAGTATGTGAGTACCTATTACATAATTTAGCTAGGTGGATTTTGGAACTGGGAAAAAGTTAATATGTTATTTTCCTGTTCCAACCAAGATTACTGCATTTGCTTAGAATGCCCTATGGATAGTGCAGTCATGAAATTTATCATGAAATCTAGGGCATTTTTGTGATGAAAAGAACGTACTATTAATAATGACATCAATGTACAAACCAGTCATACTGTCACCTTACAGTGTGGGGACTCCAATGCAGTAGAGCTATAAAAGGTCCTTGCCATTGTCCCTTCGTTTGCTGCATCAATGATTGGTCTGTAGGTCCTAGGGGAAGGGCTGAAGTGGTTCAGAAGCATTAGGAGATACTTTGGCTACTTGGAGCCTTGCGCATTTACTAATGTACAAAAAAGAACTACATTTTAGCAGCCATACTGGCTGAATGTTCTCCCTTTGACTTTATATCTCAGTTTGCCTAGGATGGCCCCATTTTATGTTTATTGTCACAGTGTAATTATTACCTCCCCTTTTATTTTTTCAATTTGCTTTATAAACTGTTGCTACAATTTACCTCTTTTCAAAGCTGTTTGATATTTCATCCAAATATACCAATGCCACTGGATTGCTGGCATATGTGACTTGGTGAGTAAAAAGAGAAAAGATGGGGGTGGGGATTCAAGGCCTGTTGTATTAGATTGCACCCATGTGCTGCAGATTTAACTCTCCACCCAAAGGCAGTTAAATAATATGGTCCATTTCTCACCTCAGTTCTGCTAAATCAATATGGTCTCTGCTAACAATCAGGCTCATGTCACTTCCACTTCTTTTTATTTTCTAAATGATATTACCAACCATTTATTGTTTTTTATTTAAATATTTGAGTTTTGTTATAATATGGCCATAGACCTATAAAATCCTCATCCAGTTTTATGAGTCCTTTTCAGTATTAATCAAACATTGTTATAAACAGGAACATTCTTCTATGCTAGATTTTTATCAAAATATATTTTACTTAGTCACTGCTATGAAATTAAAAGTAGTTGGCATCTCTTTGAATTGCTCTCCAGAAACATCAAAAAAATCATTTCTCTGTATCTCAAGTGGACAGGACCAAGGCTTTTTATCATGACTCCTTATAATTACATATTATTCTTCTACCACTATTTTCCCTCTTTATGATTTTAAGAAATTTACATTTTTATTCACCTCCCTTAATATTTACCTCATTAATCATGTAGATTTTATTAAAAGTTTCAGACACATTCCATTCAAATCTATTATTTAAATATAATTTATATATTACATATTTGTATAAATTATTTTATTTATGAATTAAATAGTTTATATTATAATTATTACTATTATATATTTTTTATTTAGACCTGCTATAAGTGCTTCAGTTGAAAATTTACTTTCATGGCCATAGGTCATTAGTAAATTTATTAATGTGGACTAGTGAGCAAACATGCCTTCCCTACAGTGCTCGTCATTGAAGAGTCTCTGGAGTCAGTCATCTCAGTTGAAGTCTGCCTCTGTATATTACATGTTATATGATACTGAACAAGTGAATTAACTTATTTTGCTCTAGTGTCTTCTTCTATGAATGGGTCACTACACTCAATGGTTTTAGAATGGTGCTTGGCTCGTAATAAGCACTTCATAAGTCTGAATTTAAAAGTACTTAAAAAGTCAAAGTGGTATACTGTAATGTGAATACGGTTAGCTATCTGATGACATGGATTTGAGTTCACATCTGCACTCAGTAGCTTTGTGACACTGAGGATGTTCAGTCCCCCAGAATCTCTTTCTTTTTGTTCTTAATTCCTCCCTTCCTTCCTTCCTTCCTTCCTTCCTTCCTTCCTTCTTTCTTTCTTTCTTTCTTTCTTTCTTTCTCCTTCCTTCCTTCCTTCCTTCCTTCCTTCCTTCCTTCCTTCCTTCCTTCCTTCCTTCCTTCTTTTCCTTTCCTTTCCTTTCCTTTCCTTTCCTTTCCTTTCCTTTCCTTTCCTTTCCTTTCCTTTTTTTTTTTTTGGTTAGTAAAAGAGGGACAATGATACCTGTGCCAGAGTGAAGTTATGAGACTTGGGATCTCTTATTTAAAAACAATTATTAAAGTTTTAATTTTAGTTTTCTAAGCTTATGCTCTTAGAATCATAGGAGTTAATGGGAGTTGGAATTTCTTTAATATAATCCTCTGCAAAAAACCCCTTCCAATTCCATGCTTTGATGGATCACTGACTCTCTGACCTGAAAGCTGAACAAAAATTCAGCTACTTCCCTCAAAAATCCATTTCGGCAGTGAAAACAGAACTGTCACACAACCAAGTTAGTGATTTTCAAGCACTACATTGTGATGTATCAGTACTCAAAAATCAATGTGGTGAATGGCCATCATCAATAACAAAGTACAATAGAGGAAAATAATTTTTAAGAACTATATTCAGTATAGTAGAGGTAAGAATTTTCTTAAAAATTTGTATTGCATACATTTACACATGTGTACATACATGCATGCACATACATATGTATTTATATGTGTTTGTATATATGCACATAACACTGTATATGTGTATATATAAATATGGTAATTGATCATGCCAATGTATGTTTATATATGTACATGTGGTAGTATGCTTATGTGGTAATTGGTCATGATGGTAAATGTGTATCTTATGCTATGGGTTGAGGTCAAGGTTTTAAGGACATGCTTTAGAGTCTATTATCTCTTCTTTTTTCCATCCTGAAATTTCCTTGTTTCTCCCCAATTAAGGAAATAGTCAGTTCTTTGTTCACTACCTCAGAAGACAGATATAACAAGGTAGAACTCAAAAATAATCTCAGGGTCTTTCTGGGCTTTGTGTTCCAAAAGCTGAAGTCCTTAAGACAATTTAGAAGACTGGCACAAAAAGTAAAAGAGGAGAAATTAGGCCAGAAATAGTGGGAAGAAATTGGCTTCCAGTCTAAGAAACAGGGGAGGAAGAGAATGAGAGGAAGGTCAACATCTACTTTTCCTTAGCTTCTCTGAAAAGTAGCAGATATCTGAGAAAGAAAAATGGTCAGTTGAGGCAGATGAGATCATGAAAGACTCACAGAAAAGAGTCTCAAGGCCCAAAGTGGCATAAAGCACAGCCACATAGTGGCCACCAAACTGACCATAGATATGGACATTTCAGTGATTGCTTGTATATCTAGATATTGCTAAGGATATATGTTCTCTCTCATCAACCTTCAGAACCCTGGGACTACACATGTGCTCCTGGAAATTATATGTCCCAGGAAAGACTGGTTTAAAATTCCTTCCAGCATTGCAATATGAGGGCCTGAAATACAAGTTATGTTGAGTTATAAATAAGAATGTTATATATTTGGTTACCTGCATTTGAGGACTGAGGGTCTTCTCTGATTTGTGGCTTTATAAACTTCTTGTTGTATTTCAAGGATATGTCTGGTTAGTGGCCCTGTGATGAAAGGTAGAAGATAAAGGGGTGGTAGAAACAAACAAACAAGCAAACAAATAAACAAAAAACTTTCTGCTTCCTCCAAAGGAGAGAATAGTTATTCCTCTTAAACTACCTGTGTAGTTGTCTAATCAGATTCTGGATGCAGCTCTGGAAAATTATATCTATCCTCTAGCAATGTATCTCAGATAGGTATATAGATAGGTATATTCCCAGGTGATGTGCAAAAGTGATCATCTTTGGATAGCACAAGCCATGGATGTAACCTTTGTGTATTAAGAAATGATATGAGGGTTATAGCAACTCAAGTAAAAATAGAGCAAACAACTCATGAGAAGTTTGTCTTCAATACCCTTATAATGTGTGCATTCTGCCTTCCTCCCATAATCACTCAGGTTTGCCCAGTAACAGGAAGAAGGAGGTCTTAGGTAGATTCAAAGGTTCTAGGCACAGGGAAATGATCTTCAAAGAAAATACTATCAGCTGACCCAAATGATGGTCACTCAGGTTAGCATACAGTGGTAGTAGATATATCTATAGTTAAATACCAAATTTGGGGGGTTCTTATAGTCAGATTTGATAATTCACTAGAAAAACTCAGAGCCCCCTGATAGCTATTTACACCATGGTTTATGATAGGGAGGGGACACAGGTAAAAATTAGCCAAAGGAAGAAATTCATAGGGTAGAGTCCTGGGCAGGTCCCAATACTGGACTTCTCGTTGTCCTCCTCTTGTGGCATCATGAACAGTGTTCTCTCCTCCTGGGCATGAGGTGTGACCGTACACACAGAGTATTGCCAACCAGGAAAACTCTCTGAAGACTTTGATGTCCAGAATTTTTATTGGGATTTGACCACATACCATCCATGTGGCTGACTTTTAGTCTCCAGCCCCTCCTGGACATGAGGGTAATGGTCATGAGTTTTCCTCAAGGTTGGAACTGATAATGTCTGTCTCAGAGCTCTCATCATAAATCACATCATTTGATTGTCTAGCAGCCAAAGCCCCCAAGCAAATAAAGACTTTCCTATCAGACAAGGCATTCCAGGAACCTAGAAATTACCTATCAGTAGCCAAAGATAAAGGCGAAATCTTTCTTCAAGTAAGATTTATCCTTCAGTGCACAGGACCACATATGGATTCCTGGTCAGCTGTGCTAAGAACAAGAGTATTCATTGGACTTGAATGAATGACACTGATGAGTAAGCCCACAATGCTTTGGGGAAAAACACATTTTAATCCCCTTCTCATTTTGATTGGTTATCCTTGAATGCTTCCTCCATGAGAAAAGTATTCTAGAAAGATTGCAGAGATCTAAGAAAATATTTTCAATCACTGAATTCAACAAACGTGTAAACCAAGCAATTTGCTAAGGCTAAAGTTTCAAAAAATGGATGAAATAAGATCTTAAAATTAAAGAGAATATTTCAGTAGAAGAAAAATAGCTAAGGAGATAATTTTAATAGAATGAAGTAAGTTATGATTGGGGTAATTTATATCTGTGGAATCACAGAAGAGGGCAACTTAATATATCCTGAAGATTTAGGAAAATCGTTCCTCAGATGACTTTTAGCAAAAAGTGAAAGTAGCAGCAGCAGCAACATGATTAATGGTAATGAAAATAGTTAACAATTATATAGTGTTATTATGTTGGACACTATTCCAAGCTCTTTCACTAGATTTAGCCATTTAAATTATTCATTTAGGAGAAGTGGCAAAATCTATTAGTGAATACTGAGCCTTTGCTCTCCTTACATTCATGTCTTAAGGTAAAACTGTCTTGAAAGTTTGTCAGTTTTTCTCAAAATGAAGCTAGGGGAGCTTATACATGTCTGATCGAGCCTGCCATTTGGCTCCAGATCTTCCTCAGCCACTGTGTGCAGAACGATCAGTGTCTGCAGACTTCACTTGCATTTGTACAACCAGGCGAGCCTTCTCTCAGCAAGAGCAAGCCTCCCTGCGTTCCTCACTCACCGACTCTCCTCCCTCTCACTATGAGGTCAGAAGCTGTGTTTGGAGGCAATGACGAATCCTGGGGCCTGAGTTTCACTCATCTTGCATGTAGTGCTCCCATTGAGGCCACTTAATCCGATTGACGTCAGCCGGTGCTCTGGGCACAGAATGTGCCACTCGGAGTCTAGGGGAATCGATCATCCCTCGGCTCATGTGGCCGTGACACCCACATCCTCCGATTTATCTCAGGGTAGAAGTGTTTTCCTCTGCCTCCCCTTTCCTCTCCCACTTAAAGGACTGCATATTTTCTTTCTTCTCAGACATTGCTTATTAGGGCCTGAGCCTCATCACTGGAAAAATCAGACTATCACTTTGCACTGATAATTAAGGTTTCTGGAGTAAAGCTGCTGTGGAGAGCCAGGTAGGGCTGAAAAAGATACCACACATCATCTCAGATTAAATAATTCCCTGAGATGTGGCCATGGCTATTCATAGACATAAATACTTTTTCTGAGGGCATGTAATTCTTGGTATGGAATTTCATTAGCCCCATTAAGGAAGGGAAGGGAGATTCATGAAACATCTGCTCTATTCTGGGCATACCATACACATTATCACATATAAGTTAGTAAGCAACCAGGTGTGATCCCCTGCGTCCTCTTTTCCTGGGGAAATTTGGCAATAACCGGAGACATCGTTATGTATCACACCTGGGCTGTACGTGCTTATGGCATGTAATGGGTAGAGGCCAGTGAGGCTGCTGAACACTCTGCAATGCATAGGACAGCACCCTGCAGCAAAGAATTACCCAGTCTAAATTCTCAATAGTACCAATCACAAGAAACACTGAAAATGACTTTCCCAAAGCCTTACACGCTGGGTATAATATTCTCAGGTTACAGATGAGGCCACTGGAAACAATGAAATGACTTGCCTGTGTTCACAACATTAGTAAGTGGCAGGATTTGAACCCAGACTGATCTATTTGCAAAAACCTTCTACACCATGCTTTGTTGTACAAGCTTTGGTGGTAAACGACACTAGAACTCTGAAAGGCTGGTCTCCGGAAGCATAACAGTCCCTTTTGAAAATGAATTTTATTTCATAAAAATAGGATGGCACCTCTCTGGTACTGAATTATGAAAAAGTACTCAGTCAGTGAGAACCCCATGGAGTATGTAGGCTACATATACAAAAGAATAATTTCACTAAATCTAGTAACAAGTGCCTGCTCTGGCTACATGTATACTGGATATCAATATGTATGTATGTATGTATATATGTATGTGTTTTATTACCCTACATTTCCCCTCCAAAATACAGACATGAATAAGCCATGATATTGTAACTTACTCACCCCATATAATAAAGAAAGATGGTCAATACAATATACTAAAGTTATATACCAAGGGCTGCAATACAGTGGCTGCTGACTTTCACACTGGAAGACTAATTCATTCTTTACTCATTAATTCAACAAACAAATATTTATTAAATTCTTGCTATAAAATCAGTACATCTGGCCAGACACAAATCAAATAATTGCAACGATGTCATAAGTGCTGGAACAGAAGTGAGAGCAAGGTGGTGTGGTGATAGAAAGGAAGAGGCACTTAACACTTTTCGGAGACCCTCTAGAAGGGGTTATAGGTAAGGCCAGTGAACTATTCAGGACAGAGCTCACTAGCTGAAGTGGGAAGTGACGGGGCTAAAGGGGAAGGCAAGGGTCAGACCATGAATCTTGTGCACAAAACCTGCGAATTTTATTCTCAGTCAGGTGAAACCAATGAGTTTCAAAATGAAAAGAACTAATCAGATTTACATTTGAGAAAAATCACTGCATGGCTAGTAAGCATTTAAAAAAGTGAGGGACAGTGAAGGTAGAAAGACACATTTCTGAGCCTGTTGTAGCCACCCAGTCAAAAAAAAAAGGAAAAAGAAAAGGTAAATGCCTGAACTGAGTGAAGCAAGGGCAGCGAACATGGAAAGGAAAGGCCAGACTCAAAGGAGATGTAGAGGTAGAATTCATGGGTCTTGGCTGTGGAAGCTGAGATTGAGAGGATTTCTCCCTGGGGAAATGAGTACAGAAAAAGCAATTAACATTTGGACAGAGTTACCTTTCCCTTACCTATGTTGAGTAAAGAATATTGTGGGCTACAAAACAAAGAAAGAAGCAGGATATAGTCAAAGACACTGCATTTGAGGACAGGTGGAGAGTGACCAGAGGAGAGAGAAGAGGGATTTCGGGGGAGAGGAGGAGGGGTTTATAGGATTAAAGTTAAAGGACACATGGATAAAAGATAGGGGGAGGGTGGTAATGGGAGGGAGGTAGGGAAGGGGGGTGGGAGGGCTTGATAGGGTGGGAGGTGGGAGGATGGGAGGACTTGAATGGGAGTAAGGGGGTGAAAACTGTACTTGAACATTCATTTAAATAAAAAAAAAGTGTTTATACATAGATTTGGAAATAAAGTCAAATTTCTGCTTGAAAAAAAAAAAGAATATCATGGGCTAACTAAATATCAGAAACTCTACTAGATCCTTCATATGTTAATCATCACAAAAATCCTGTGATGACTTACTCTTTTTATTTTAAATATGGAGTCTCATAGAAATAAACTGTTCCATTTAATATGGTAAGTGCCAGAGCCTAAATGTCACTACAATTCTGGATATCTCCAAGGCTACATATGTTAACCACGATGCAAGGCTGCCTCCCTTTGTAAAGCAATGCTCAGTAGGACTAAAAAATTCATATTTGAGCTAGATATACAATTCTGGAGATAGTGCTCCTATAAGTGGAGATCTTGGTTAGAGGTGAAGTAATTGACAGACAGTATGATTAGGAATAAGTCAGTAAGAAGCAGAGGTACTAAGGACTTAGAACAAAGTCCTAGAAACCCACTAACATTTAAGATGAGTTCTTCAAGGAAGTTGATCAAAATGCAGTCAAAGAACTGGTATGGGAGGCAAGGGGAGGATGATGTCACAGAGACATTATAAAGTCTTGCTAAGGAGTCAGGTATGTTTTGTGATAAGAAAATGTTTCCTTGCATAGGCATGATTAGGATCTCTGTTGGGAAAACCTTAGTCAGCGGATCCTATTTCAGAGGAGGTGACATGGTGTCTAGCTCTCCTTTCATGTCACTGCAACCATTCTAATGCAAACCTCCTTGATTAGGCGAAATGATGTGGATAAAGTCACCAACACATTACAGGCACTCAAAAATGGTATAGTTTCCCCTATTCACTGCCCCAGGTATTAGAAGTATAGCTCTGACAGCAAGAACTTCAATTTTAAGTTAGCACTACTATGAAAGCGCTGACTATTTCAATAACCATTACAATCTTCATTGTACAGGTATTGAAATTTCTGTAGAGAGAGGTAAAGAACATTTTCTAAAGCTTCAGAGTTAGGAAGTGATCAGCTATGCATTTGAATTCAGGTCTATCTAGCTCTTTCCTCAATTCACAAACTACTCCTTCTTTAAGAAAGCGATATATCCTGAAGAGACATCTGCACCCCCATGTTCTCAGCACCATTATTTACAACAGCCGAGACATGGAAACAACCTAAGTATGCATCAATGAATGAATAGATGTATAAAATGTGATCATATGTGTGTATATATATATATATATTGATGTGTGTGTGTGTATATACACACACACACACATCAATATATATATAATGGCATGAAAGGCCTGGGGAGGATGGTGTCACAGTACATATATATACATATTATTCAACCATAAAAATGAAGGAAATCCTTCCTTGAGAACATTATGCTAACTAAGTGAAATAAGTCATGCAGAGAAAGACAGAAAGAGACAGAAAGACAAGTAATATATGTATAATTTTGCTTATGTCTAAAAAACAAGCGAACTATGGAAGCAAAACAGATCGGCGTGGTGGCCGGCGGCTGGGGTTTGGGGTTGGGGAATTGAGGGAAGGTGATCCAAAAGGGATAAATTTCCAGTTATACCATAAATAAATTCTGGTGATGCAATGTGTAGCATGATGACTATAGTTAACCATACTGTTTTCTATATTTGAAAGTTGCCAAGAGAGATATTAAAAGTTCCTATCATAAGGAAAAAATGTAAATATGTAAGGTGCTGGGTGTTAATTATTTCATAACATATGCATATATCAGAGCATGTTGTATACCTTAAACTTATACAATGTTATAATTCAGCTATATCTCAGTAGAACTGGAAAAAGTTGGAAAAGTGATATAATTTAACTTTCAAAACAAGGACCATGAGGTAGAAGAAAACACTGGTGTTGCCAAGGGTTCAGAGACCCAGTCATGCCCTTCCATCCCTCCATCACAGTTCCAAAGTCCAAACTCTAGTTCTGAGTGGGGCTGGGCTTCTTCTCTTGGTTTGAGAACAGTGATTCTTGACCTCAACATGATTGACTTCAAGCTAGCTAATTCTTGGGGAAAGGGGGAGAGGGGATAAGGGACTGTCCTGTGCCTTGTAGAATTCTTAAAAGCATCCCTGGCCTCTAGCTACCAAATGCAAGAAGTACTGTCCCCCACCCTCGCACCCATGCCCACCTGTTGTGACTGATGAAAAATGTTTCCAGACTTTGCCAAGTTATCCTCAGGGGATAAAATGCTCCCTGGTTAAGATCCACAGATTTAAATGAGTGGCATTCCCATTCCAAGAATTAGTATACAGCCTGAACTCTATGCTTGGGACCTCTCTTCCTGTAGACTGCATTTGCATGTCTCCAGACCCTTGTCTCCTCTCTCCCTGCCCACTCCAGCTCTCCAGCCATCCATCAGCCCTGCATTCAAGGGGAACCATTTCAGGGGCTGCACTGGAGATCTAGATCCCTGAGTTGAGCTGAAGCCTATTCCTGACCCAGAGACCACTGCCGTGAAAATGAGCTTCCGTGACTGTGTAGCATTTGGGTGGAAAGGGCCTCGTACATCACTTTATTGTTTGGCAGGCCTTTGAGCGTGCTACTGGGAATGACAGGGTGTGTGACTCATGCTGCTGTACTGCTGCAATATTAAAGAAAATAAATAACGGAACTGAGAAGGCATTGAGTGAGGAAATGAGGCACTGGTGCGTGAGGCAGAGGTGATCCCACTGCACTGAATCTAAGTGAATATCACCCAATTACTGGGAAGCAGAACTTAAGGAAGGGAACTGCCCGAACACAGTTTTCTGAATGAACTGCAGAGCGAACAGTCAGATGGTAGTGAATTCCCCAGGCAAGCTTTATGCTCTGAACTCCCTTTCCGAATAACAAGGAAGTACATGCAATTGGGTTGTCATAGTTTGTTCTCTGTCTTAAGTAATAATGGTAATAACCAGACCTTATGTTTGTGCAGTGTTTCCCGGTTTCCACAGCACTTTCTCATAAGTTATGTCACTCTACTCAGAAAGCAATTCTGCGGACACCCAGACAGGAGGAAAACAGTGCTCTGGAAGGGGAGTTTCCACAGGTTTGAGACAGCAGAGCAACCTTATGGAAACACGGGCTCTGACATCTGAAAATATGGGTAAGAATAACAGCAAAATCAAGAAAATACACTTAAAAATAAAAAATTAAAAGAAAAAAAAACGAATAACAGCTGAGACCAGCTCTGGAACCATAACCTTAAACTGTCAAATGTCAATGTTCTCATCTGTACAAGGGGGATGGTTGCATCGCTACAAGGCAGTCAGACAAACCAGGCCTGTGATTGCTGAGCACAGTATGTATCTCACTATGGGCTAGAGGCTCTTAGTAATCATGAAAGAAACTTTCACTCAGGATGATCTAAAATTATGAAAGTATTAATAATATTTTCTGTTGTGTTACTAGTCAAGAATGAAGACTAGAGATGAGGGTTTGAATCTTAGCTCTGCTACTTGACACTGTAAATTCAAATAAGTTTTTAACTTCTCTATGTCTTAGTTTCCTCATCCATAAAATGGGTGCCTTGAAGATTAATTGGTATAGTACATGAATCACACTGTCTCACTGTTTGAGTCATTGGCATTTGGTTACATCCTGTTTCAGGCTTTGATGTCTATTTTCATCTTATTTTCACCTCAACTACTGTGATTACTCAGAATTGATTTTAAGTACAATATTATTTGTTGATAGCAACACTGGTTGCTATTACAGATAAATCCCCAGATCTCAGTGCCTTAATGTTACCGAACAAACAAGGGAGGGCCTGGGACGATATACTACTACTGAAAGGAAACCCCAGGTCCGTTATGTCTGCCGCCTACAGGAAAGATGTCTCTCAATGCCAGAGATTCATGAAAAGGAAATTAAATGTTTATTTAATGCTATACAAACTTAAAGTAGTGACCTAATGTCTTCATCAAAACCCTAAGGTTCCCTTGAAACACCTACAAACACACACAGTCCTTCCTTCCCCCTTTGCCCAGTCTGGGATACCATATCTCAGGAAAGGAAATAGAAGTCCCTGGCTCAGGCAGCCCCCGGTTCTTCCCAGTAATCTGTCTCAGCTGGTAGGCCTTCCTGGGTTCTCGGCACCCTCAGCTGTGTCGCCGGGATCTCTGCTAAAGCCAGGTGGTGGTTCCCCCTACCAATGCTGCAGGGGTCCCCACCCTGGCAAAGACGCGTGGTCCTCTCTCCCCCAGGGCCACAGGAGTCTCCACTCTGCCAAAGCCATGTGGTTCTCCCCCTCAATGGCTGCGATGAGGGGAGAGGGTCACCACTCTGCCAAAGCCGAGTAGTTGTTCTCTGCTAAAGCAGCATGGTGATTCCCTCTCGCAGGGCTGCGGGAGTCCCCACTGTGTTAAAGGCCCAGTGGTTCTCCCTCCCAGGTCTGAGGGAGTCTCTACTCTGCCAGAAACGCATGGCTCTCTCTCTCTCCTCAATGGCTGCCGCATCTGGATTTAAATCCCCCCGCCAATCTTCCTCTGCAGCCACATTTCTGACTCCTCCCACACTCGGCCACACCTGCCCTCAATCTCCCATTCTTTTCAGTCTTTCTGGCTGCCGTGGGTCTAGGCAGGTGTGGCCCCATGTCGTGGAGCTAATCATCTCCAAGCTCCCATGCAGGTGCTATAAGTCGGGGGATCTGTCCCCCCGCAGTTATATCTTGGTGGGGAAGTTACTTCCGTTGTCCCCCTGGCTCAGAGCACGGCCACAGCTATTTAACATATCTATGTAACCAGTCAAAGGTTATAGATATGTTAAATGACCATGCCTAAGGTTAGCTGCAAAGCTGTTGCCATGCAAAACAGCTCTCAAAGGGCCTGCTCCATTTGTCCCTTCCCCCCACGCACACAGAGGGGTGGGGCGAGGACACCCAAATTTGTTTCTCAACACCTCGAGTTCTGGACCCCATTCCAAATGCCCATTTGGGATTCCCCCCTCTTGGCTGCACCCTATAACATTAATATAATTAAATGTCTTGTCCATGTTATATTCCAGTGCATGTAGTTACGGTGTGTGGATGTTGGGGTTCACTTCATGCAGATGGGTAGAGACCAAAGCTCCTTCCATGCTGTCTCTGTCCTCCTCAGATTTCTCCCCTTTTGGCAGCTGAGAAAAGCATGGGCATCCGGTATGAGAATTTCTAAGGGTCTAGGCTGGAAGTTGAACACATTGCTTTTTCTCTCATGCCATTGTACAGAACTTAAACATATGCTGCATCTCATACAAAGAAATCTAGAAAATTGTGTTGGGAACTTCCCTGCCTGGTTTCAGGAGCTGTAACCCCCCCACTCCTCCATGGCTAAGGCTGAGTGAGTGACCTTCAGACCATAAGCCACTAAGAAAACAAAGCTTATCTGTCTGGCAGGGGTGCCACCTCTGCTTCTTTTACTTCACTCTGCCTGTCCCCCAGTGCTTGATTGGTTAGCCAATGATGGGTAAGATTCCTCAAGGGAGGGATGACCTAAGACACGCACTATCATGAAGGGTCCCTCAGGGAAGGACTTGGGGGAGCTATAGAAAAAGGGGGTGATGGACCCTCATCCCTCGGCTTTGACATAGCCTGAGTCTGCATTCTGTCTGCAAGAAGTCTCCTAATCTCTTGGCTGCCTTACTTCCCCTGCCTGACTTACGCCTGAAACAATGCTGGTGGTGGGTGCCATGCTGGAAAGGGTGGGTTCCCTGGGCAATCAGGCCTAAGAAAGAATATATAAAATCCTGTGAAAACTGCTTTGTTTAGCATGCTCTCAATTAAATGATAAGGGTCCAAGCAGGAAGTGAGTTTGTTCCCTAAAGTTTTATGGCCATTTAGCTATCTGACCCTGACTCAAAATAGGCCCTCAGAGTTCTTTGTATGTTATCTATTGTTTGATCCTTACTGCCTGACAATGATTAATGAGCTTTAAGTATACACCCTGTATTCCTATGCAAATTGAATCCAATAAAAACTTCTCAAGGCAAGGGTCAGGGTGCTCTCCTCTTGAGAGAGAAGTCGCATAGTCCCTTTTCCTCCATAGGACTCAGTAGTCTGTGTGAATTTATTTCATCTCATCCATAACTCCATGGACACTGTGGGCCAGTGTCTGTGCCAAAGTGGAATTTAGTCTTCCATGTGCCCAAGAACAAAAAGGGTTCATATACCAGAGAGCACCAGAGATCTCTGCCATAAGTCTTGGGTTCAGGGAGGGCTTTACTTCCCAGGAAGGGGCTTTGCAAAGAAAGTGCTGATCTGCTAATGGTGGTTGGTGTGCCACGTGGCTCTCCAAGCCCTTCGTGCATAGGTCTCCTTCGCCCATGAGCCCGTGAGCAGTGCTTTATGCTCCTGCAGCAGGACTAGGCCTACTTCTGAATGGGGAGCATACTGAAAATAATCTTCCCCCTGAATGGAAAGAACTTTCTTGATATCTTCCAGCTGTTTAAGAGATCAACTGAGGGCATGAGCCATGACATAGAAACCCAGTGACTTGCTCAAGACAGTGCTTATGCTTTCAGAGGTTGAAAATTAGAGTAATGGGTTCTACCTTGTCACACGTACCAGGTCAAGGTAGCAAAGAGTGGGCAAATGGAAGTAAGTTGAAAGTCCAAAAAGGCAAGAGCAAAGACAGGGAAGCTAAACTCAAGTGTAGAGCCAGGAGAAAATATACAGACACAGGAGAAAACTAAAAAACTGAGAACCAGGTACCTGAAAAGTACCGACATCAAAAGAGCGTGAAAGTGCGTGTGAGGGAGGCCCAGAGATGAAGAAATAGAGCAAGCACAGTATAGAGAAGTGGGGTAAGGACATTGGTTTTGTAATTTTTCAGGTCTGAGTTCAAGTCCAGAGCTCAAATCCTTCTAACTACGTGACTGAGTAAGGTTCTTAATATCTCTGTGGTGTTTTTCCATCAGTAAACTTGGAGAACATAATAATATTTATCTCTCAGAATTGCTGTGAGGAAAACTTAACATAAGATAGTATATCTACTAGTGAGGTTTCCGATCCTGGATGCATCTCAAACTCACCTCACGATTTTTTTTATAACATACCTGCCTAACTTCCATTCTTGGAGACTCTTACTCAGTACCTCTTACTTGGGTCTCTGCATAGGTGGGTTTACAAAGCCTTCTAGGTGATTCTAATCACCATGGTTCATTTTCTCAGTGACCGCCTGGCCAGATTTTATGATTCACAGTTCAGAACGTGTTTTACTATTATGCCATGGTATTTGATTTAGAAAGACTCCTGAGATTCCACATTTAAATTTCCAATAAGAGTACTCAAATGTCTGCCTTATAGCTGCTTTAGAGTTTATTTATTTATTTTTATTGAGGAAAGGCTAGATGAAATTGATATCAATCAGCAGCAAATTCCAAAAGTCAATAATGTCAAAATACTCCCCAGTGTCCTCAGTGACAGTATAATACTGCTTTTCAAAAATGTTTAATTTCTGAATTATTTCAGAGGTCAACAAACTTTTGTAGCAAGAGGCCAGTGGTAAATGGTTCGATCTTTGCACGTCATACAACCCTTGTTGCAACTATTCATTTCTGCTCTTTTAGTGTGACACTAGCCGTAAATATGTGAATGCATGGGCATGGCTGCGTTCCAGTAAATCTTTCTTTATAAACACTGCATTTGAATTTGGTGTGATGTTCACATGTAACAAAATATTATACTTCATTTGGTTTTTCCATTTTTATAAATTCAAAAACAATTCTTAGCTAATGGGGTGATGCAAAAAAAAGTGTTTGCAGGCCAAATTTGGCCCAAATGCCATAGTTTTCCAACCCATGCAAGTGAGCAGAGGATCTTGTATTTCAACATGCATCAGAATCATGTAGAGGGCTGGTTGAAACCCAGATTGTGGGCACTGCCCACATAGTTTCTCACTCAGCAGGTCTGTGATGTTCATTTCTAGCACATTCCTGTGTGATGCTCACACGGCTGGTCCTGGGATTGTATTTTGAGACTCATCGCTCTAGAGGAAAGTTCAGACTACTTGTTTTTCTGAGAGTCTCACTTAAATATTATTTCTTATTCTGGAGTGCTGAAAAACTGTTTGGTAGTGGTGCATCTTAGTTTATACCCTTTATGAAATAATTAAAATAAAGATATTTTCTATTGCTTTAAAGGCATTGCTAAATTGTACTGGTTCAACTTTTACTGGTTAAAAGAATAGGCTTTGGAACAAAATCTGCCAAAGCTTGGATCTTGGCTACCTCCCTCATTGCACAACCTGGATTAACTACTTATCTTCTCTGTATCTGTTGCCCTGTGTGTAAAATAAAGGTAAATAATACCTGTGTTGAAGGATTGTTGTGAAGATTAAATGCATGATAAAAGCACTTAGAATAGTGCCTTGCCTACAGTAAACATTCAATAAATGTTAGTTACTATTGGGTCTAAAGGTAAGTTATAACAGTTAAGATGTTTCAATACGGAGAATATCCTAGTCGAAGGTCCACACAGCAGTGAGCCCAGGGTACATTTGTAGGTAACCAGCTATTTTAAGTCTACAGTAATGCAAAGGACCATAAAAATGTTTAGCCTGAACATTTTTTAAAAGCAAATGTTACCCAATATTCAAGAAGCCATTAAAAATAAAATTAATAAGGTACCCACAGGATAGTTAAATTTAAAGTTTTAAGTTTACTATTAATCCTTCAAGATAAATAAGACAGAAAATGCTGTTTAAGTCTGTTGACTTCATTTACTCATCAAATAATTATTGAGCATCATGTGGCAAGATCACGTGTGAAGAGCTGTTGATAAAGCAGAACAGCCAATGAGACAGTTGCAATCTTTGTCCTCAGTGAAGACACACATCAAGGAAATAATCACTCAAATCATCTACACCTGTAACAAGTATGAAGCAGGAGAAGTACAAAGTATTATGAAGAGATAATATTGCAGAAATTATTCTATGGAGAGGTGAGGGTCATAGGGAAGTCTTTCCTGAGGAAGGCATATCTAAGCTGAGACTTGAGATCTAGTTAGAATTTCAGAGACATTCACTAAAATAATGACTCTGGTCCAGAAGGGTCTAACAGAAGTCTCTGGAGAATGTTTAATTTTCTATCTGCATAATAGGCACAGAAAAAAAGAATCATGTATCCTGTCCATCAAAACTGGTATCAAGACGTTTATATAGTCAGAGGAAGGGAATAGAGGAAAAAGTTACCAAAGACACACATAGTTTTAAAATTTTCATTGGAAATTATCTTGCCCACCAAGAACATTTCTAATAATTCCAATGCTTGGGGTGAGGCTGATAGGCAAATTCTAAACAGATATCCATTTCTGTGAATCATTCTGAGTCATACATTTCACCCATTAACTAATACTACACTGTGTCCTAATAAGGTCTTAGGAAATGTCCATAAATGATACAAATGCTGTTATGAATTTCTTCACACATTTTCCCACAATGTGATAGAATATACAGAAAGAATCAACAGAGAAATAGCTGTGCCTAAAATCAGCCTCCTTCCCTTGTAGAATACTGACCTGAGGAACTTAGTTAATAGGTATATAACAGGCACATTAATGGTCTCCCAAAGATGTTCACCCCCTACCCCCTGGAATCTGTGAATATGTTTGTTACATGAAAAACGGAGGATTATGGCTGCACCTGGAATTACGTTTGCTTGTCAACTGACTTTTGAGAGACTAACCTGAATTATCTGGGTGTGCCCCAAAACGGAAGAGAGAGGCAGAAGAGTCCGTGTCAGGATGGCATGTTTTGAGGACTCGGCTACCATTACTGGGTTGAAAAATGTGGAGGAGGTCACGAGCCAAGCGGTGCTAACATAGTCTAGAAGCTAAACAGACAAGAAAATGGATACTCCTTTAGAGACTTCAGAAGGGACAGAAGCCCTGATGACTGTGATTTTAGACCAGTGCAACTTATTTCAGACTTCTAACCTCTACAACTATAAGACAATAAATTTCCATTTTTAAGATGCTAAATTCGTGATTATTATAACAGCAATAGGAAAGTCATACAACATGTCTTTCACATCAAGTGTCTAAATAAACTAAGCATATCCAAATTTTGAGAGAATAAATATTTCCTTTTATTTAAAAAAAATACATCCTTCAGAAAATGTCAAGGGTCACTCTAACCTGTTGCTCTGACTTTTGGCAATCAGTAGTTCACTAATCTGAGCCCATCAGGTTGGCTTTCTCCTCCAGACGCATCAGAAGAAACATTTCATTTACCTATATAAAGACAAACACAGGGAGAATGATTTCTTTCCCAGTGTCTCATACTAGTAGACACTGAAAGCATGTTAAATATATGGGATTATTAAACTGCTCTTTGATGTCTGATTGAGTATATATAAAAACAGGTATCTTTAAATTATCAATCTAAAATAAAACTCCTGATCCCTAACCAACTTTGCTTCATTCCTAATTTTCCACAACTCACCTCAGGCCTAAACTCAAGAATCAAGCTTGTCTCTTCTTCCCTTTCACCTCATCATAAATTGTAAATGATGCTTTAAAAAATGTATCTGTCAGGAACCAACCATGTGCCAGGCATTGTTCTGGCTCTACATGTAATCATGAGCAAGTCCATTGGTCTTATTCTCAAAAATATATGAACCTAACCACTCCTTCCCTCTGCCTTCATGACACCTTATCCAAAGTGCAACCTATCTAGATGGGAACCTTGAAATAGCTTTCTAATGTATGTCTTGATCCTATTCCTTGTATTTTTTTCTTTTATTTTATTATTTCTACCTTTTAAAGAATCATTTTATTATTGTCAGAAAATATTTTTTTTATTTTTAAATTAAATTTATTAGGGTGACATTGATTAATAAAATTATGTCAGCTTCAAATATATGGTGATATAAGATGATTTGACTTTGGTTAATTCTATTCTTTATTACAATCATGTCCTGTACAATTTGTCCCCTCTTGTTTCTAGCTTCATCTGTTACTGTTCTCTCCATTGTTTATACTATACCATTCACACTGGATTCCTCTTATTCCTTGACCATTATTTGTATTTTCCCACCTAAGAACCTTTGCCCTTCGCCCTTTACCCTTGCTGCTTCCTCAACCAAAGACAATTTTTAAAAAATCAGATCTTCATAGAACTTAAACACTTTCAATTTGTAGCACATTATGAACAGAGTAATTTAAAAAGTGGGATGTCATGATTGGTCACTGTTGCGGACACCGGCCTGCAGTGTTTGCAGTGTTATGGATGAGATATGAGAGAAATTTACATGGATTACCAAGTCTTATGGAGGAAAAGAGACGGCATGGCCACTCTCTCAAAAGGAGATGGCCCCTGACCCTTGCCTTGACAGCTTTTTATTGGCTTTCAATTTGCACAGGAATACTGGTAAAGCTCATTAATTATTGTCAGGCAGTAAGGATCAAACAATAGATAGCATACAAAGAACTATGAGGGCCTATTCTGAGTCAGTGTCTGTTAGCTAAAGGACTACAAAATTTTGGGGAACAAACTCATTTCCTGCTCAGACCCTTATCATTTAATTGAGAGCATTCTTAGCAAAGCAGTTTTCACAAGATTTTATGTATTCTTTTTTAGGCCTGATCACCCAGGGAACCCACCCTTTCCAGCACAGGGCTGCATAGCCCTCTGTCATTGTTTCAGGCTTAAGTCAGGCAGGGGAAGTAAGGCAGCCAAGATATTAAGAGACTTCTTGCAGACAGAATGAGGACTCAGGCTATATCAAAGCCCAGGGGCGAGGGTCCGTCATCCCCTTTTGCTATAACCCCCCGAGTCCTTCCCTGGGGCTCCCCATGATCATGCCTGTCTTAGATTGTTTCCCCCCGTGAGGAACCTTACCCATAATTGACTAACGAATCAGGCACTGGGGGACAGGCAGAGTGAAGTAGAAGAGGTGGAGGCGGAGCCCCTGCCGGGGAGATAAGCTTTGTCTCCTTAGTGGCTTATGGTCTGAAGGTCTCTCACTCAGCCTTAGCCATGGGGGGTTACAGCTTCTGATAACAGGTAGGGCGGTTCCCAACAGGTACCTCCCAAGTGGAATTAGTGGAGCGAGGGTAAGTGTTTCTCTTAAGCAATGGGTTCCGTGTTACCAGGGGAATAGAGGAAGAGTTCTTTGACAGCCATGTCTATTGCAACTAGAAAATGGGAAACCATGACCAAAAATGTATGGACAAAACTAAAATACAGAGTAAAGACAGGCTGAATTAACAGCTTAAGAACAAGAATGAGGTCCGTTGACAGTTGACAACGATAGCTAAAGAAGAGGAAGTGAAAAATCAGTGTTGATAGGACAAGTACCACTGGAATTTGTAATTGGCCATAATAAATGAAGGGTACAGCCTAGTGAATACTTTCATTTATAGTGTTTATAGATCTCAAATTACACACTTATTTACCTTGCTGTTAATAGGAAACAAACAAAAATTATGGCAAAAAGAGATTTAAGAATTTTCTGGTTGAGGTGGAAAGGCCACATGGAATCTTAGGTGCTAATTGTAACTCTTTGCATCCAGATCTGTGAGGAATGGCAAACCCTTTACACACAGGGGAAGCACCCACTGAGTCATGGACCATCTGGTCTTTCTATCTGCCTTCAACCTGAGAATTAATAACTGTTCTTAAAGAGCTACACTGTTAAGAGACCGTAAAAAAGAAGGTGGCTCATGGAAGGTTGAATAAAATTTAATTAATGTTTGTATCAATAAAAAATTAAGTAGTATAATTATTAAACTATGTTTTAAATTTAATGTTTTTATCATATAAATTATGAAGATAAAAATCTGTAACCATTTGAAGATATCAATATGGTTCCATAGGAAAAGCTCAAGTGAGATAAAAGTTCAAGTCAAGACCAGTAACAACAGTGAGTGCTCAATGACTCTTGGATCCATTCCCATACTCTCTGAGCCTGCCTCTTCATTCCAGACTTCACTGTGGGATCCAGATTTTCACCGGTGTACACTAGTAGCACTTCACCTCAACTGCACGATGTCCCTCTCACTTTCTGCTTCCAGGCTCCAGTTTGCCCCTTGAGTGCACTTAAAAACAACGTGGTAGTTGTGGGTCAACCTTAGACTGGTAGGGACAAGAATCCAGCGGATTAACACCTGCCCCTTTGGACCCTCCGGCAGACAATTCTGAGGTGCGTTCTACAGGCATCCTCAGAGAATACCAGCAGAACCGAGCCCCAGTTGCCCCCAACAGGACCAGCTTGTAACTGACTCTTTCTATCATCTTTCCTTCCTTCCCTGTTCCACACTCCCTGACCCCCTACTCTTGTTCTCTGGCATCGTTTTGCAAAATAAACTACCTCCACAAAAGCCCTGGTCTCCAGTAGTGCTTTTCAGAAAAACCTAAAATAAGACAATGTCACAAAGATGCTATAAGCATAAACAGCACAAATGAGTTACGGGAGGGTAAGAGCCAAAACAAATGAAGTCTGCATGCTAAAGTGAAAAACTAATAAAATGCTGACTTTGGAGTTAGGATCTGGTCAGTGAAGTGAGAGTTCCACCAGTTGGTGAAGATGGTTCAACTTGAAGAGATTACTGTGGAAAGGTAAACTTAATTAGTTTCAACTTTATTATGAGAAACTACAGTACATTGCTCAGAGGCATGTGGCCAAGAGCAAACTACTTAACTTCTGTTAGCCTCATGTTTTTATCCTACAGAAAATGTAAGTAATGATAGCACCTATGTTGGTTATATAACATAAGGTATATAATGTATCTTATAATATATCTTATAATGCTTATGATAAAGACCAAATGAGTTAATAAGAAGTAATGATAAATCTACCTGATTTGGTTGTTATAAGGACCACATGAGGTAGTGTGTGTAAATCAGTACTGTATTTTGAAAACACAAGGGCCAATTTCCTCTCCCTGATGGAATAAGAAACACCTTACATTACATTCCGATTCATCAGTGTCCACCCTGAAACAAGATAGGGATTCTTCCTACCAAGGCAAACTCAGTAACTACAAGTTAGTTATCAGAAGACCACCTCACTGACCAAGAATTTCTTAGGATACCCTTCTACTCTCAGAACTGTTTTCACTTCTCTTGTTAATACTATTACAAATTGTATATCCATATAAGTGTACTCATATCCATACTTCCAGTATCTAGCTAGTCCCTAAGCTAAGTACTCAGTAAATATTTACTGAAGCATAAACAATTTGCTATCTGTGAAGGATATAACAAATATTATAAGGGAATAATCGACAGCTATAATGACATGGGAAATCTCCCAGCAGATGTGGCCTCCCTGGTGGCACCAGTTGACAGTAGGGAAGACAGAGATTAATGTAGTTTGCTAAATCTGACACTAGGTTGACATTGTGTCGTATGCTTATCTCACAGGAGTACACAACAGGTATCTTAAGCTTGACTAGAAGAGCAAGCATACGCAACCCCAATGTATTGGTATGTTAAAGAATAGGTAAACATCAAGTTTACATAAGTCCTATAATATATAGCACATTTCAAGAAGGCCAAGAGTTTTAACTTTGACACTAAGACCACTGTTTGGAATTCTAAAATATTCTGCAATAAAATGGGATGCAGAATCTCACAAAATAGAACTTGATAAAAAAAATCTAACATATGCAAGCCTTTATGAGCAGTGGCAATTGTATCATGCAGGAACCAAAGGCAGTCTCCAGCACAGGGTTAGGAAGGTCAGGTCACAGAGGCAGAACTACAAACTCCAAAGAACACTGTTAGCTTTCAAAACCTTTGTAGAGCATAGCTTCTTCCATTCCCATTCAAATACCCTGATTGGTAAGTCCCTTTGCAAAACCCTTTGCAAATGAGAATGTATTAAGAGAGTAATGTTACCACTCAAACTTAAAGGCCTAGATATTTTCCATTAGAATATGAAAAATCAACTTTACATTAAAATCTCAGTATCACTAATGCTTAATTTTGAAGAAATCACTAGCTGGAAAACTACCACATGAACATAATAGGCAGATGTCTCAAATGATAAAAGAACAGGAGAAAATGGTGTAACGTATGACCGATAAACTTGGTGTCGAACTTTAACTAACTCTACAGCAGATTATTAAACACATGCAATAAGAATGGAAGATACCAACATCACTAGGACACAATATGTGAAAACACACAAAACAACATATTCCTCACACACATACACAAGCAACCACTGCGGAGGAATATCCTCATGTAAATCTAGAGTATGCTGGTATTGTTCTGGATAGTCTGGGTTACATTATGGTGAAAAGTAATACCCTTAAATAAACTTGGTTTATTTCTCACTCATGTTTAATGTTCTTGGCCAGTTAGTTGGAAGGGGACTCTGTTCCACATGGGACCCATTCAGGGACACATGTCGCGGGATGCTGTGCACTGTAGCAATAAAAAAGGAAGATGATAAATTGCTCAACAGTCCTGCAGCACTTCTGCTTACGTTTCATTGCACAAAGCAAGGCATATGCCATGCCTAATTTCAAAGGAATGAAGTAGTGTAATTCTAACCACAATCTAACTGTAAGAATACAGTGGCTGACTGCATACCCAATCTGGAGATTAAGAATTCAGACTCCAGAAACAGTGCCTAGTTTCAAATCCTGGCTCTGACAGTTGCTCCTATGTATCTTTGGGTAGCTTTACCTTGCTCTCATGTGTTCTTCTCACTTCCAAAATAGAAACAATAATAGTATATGGCTTATTTGATTATATTGCTGTTTTATGCATTTATGAAAAATATTTATTGAGTAACATTTTATGCCAAGAATATACTGTTCTGGGTGTTTCGATATATCCTGAACAATACAGACAAAGAAACCTGCCTTTAGGGATCTATATTCTCCAGAGGGAAACAGAAAATAAACTGGGAAAACTAAATAAGTAAACTGGAATGCTAAGGTAGAATTTGAGGTACTGTAAAGACTTTGGCTTTGCTATGAGCAGATGGTGGCCACTGGAGGTTTTGCCCATGGGAGTGACATTATCTGAGTCACCGATTAAAACAATCTTTCAGGCCCTCATTCATTCTCTCTCTCTGTGTCTTTGTCTCTTCCTCTCTAAAATCAATAAGCATACCTTCCATGTGAATTAAAAATAAATTGTTCAGGCTCCTATTGGAAAAAAGACTCTAGTGGAACAATGGTCAGAGCAAGGAGATCCCAGAGGAGGCTGCTGCAGCAATCCACAAGGAGTGGGCCAGGGTGGTAGCAGTGGACGTGCTGAGAAACACATCCAGCACAAAGATCCAGAACATTTGCATGCTTGATATATTTTGTTAGACATAGTTTGGAACAGTTATGAAAGTAGAGCATATGACCGATTACATATAGAGTATAAGAGTAAGAGAAGCATCATTTAGAACTACCAGGTGTTTTTTTTTTTAAATTTATTGTTATTCCGTTACAGTTGTCTTGCCTTTTTCTCCCTTGCTCACCCCAACCTTGCCCCCCTCACTCTCACAGTCAATCCACCCATTGTCTGCACCCATGAATCCTCTATACATGTTCCATTGCTTGCCTCTTCCTCTTCTTCCCCATGTTATCCACCTCCCCCCTGCCCTGTGTTCATTGTCAGTTTGTTCTTTATTTCTAAGTCTCTGATTCTATTTTGCTCATTTGTTTGTTTTATTGATTAGGTTCCACTTATAGGTGAGATCATATGGTATTTGTCTTTCACTGCCTGGCTTACTTCACTTAGCATAATACTCTCCCTTTCTATCCATGCTGTCACGAAGGTAGGAGCTCCTTCTTTCTTTCTGCTGCATGTTATTACATTGTGTAAATATACCACAGCTTTTTGGTCCACTCACTTACTGATGGGCACTCAGGCTGTTTCCAACACTTAGTTATTGTAAATAGTGCTGTGCTGAACATTGGGGTGCATAGGTTCTTTTAAATTGGCGATTCAGGACTCTTAGGGTATAGTTCTAGCAGTGGTATCACTGGGTTGAAAGGCAGTACAAGGTTTCTTGAATGGAGCCATTAGCTATAATGGGGAAGGCAGTCAAATGTGGGGTATATCACGTTTGAAATGCCTATTAGGCATCAAAGAAGAGATGCTGAGTAGGAAGGTGATACATTTTACAGAGTTCAGGAGAGTACTCATAACTGGATAAGCAAACATGGATGTTCTCATAGAAATGCATTCAAACTCTTAAAATTCAAATACCAGGAAAGTGAATATTTTTGGTTTGAAGAGTTTGTAAATGGAAATGTCTTAGAATAATGCTATACTTATTATTATTCTATTCCTTGAAGAGGCAACTGTTTCAAAATTATTAGTTTTTTTTTTCAGATTATGGTCCTGATGTTATCACAATTAAATTCCTTTAAAAAAGGGACTTGACAAAACTACTCAAAAGATTGTGTGGAAAAAATCAAAGGTGAAATAATTTTGGACATTTAAGTTTACTACTATCAGAGAGAGAGTTTGAGGATTGTGGCCCTGTGGCTTCCTGATAGTACGCAAACTGGATGACCAACCACTAAGCATGGAACTGGTTTAAGGGAGGACAGTGAAATAAAAGTACATAATAGATGGCCCCAAAACAGATTATATATCAATGTTTACATCTATATGAACTTGATACATTAAAAAGTAATACATTGCAAACTAAAGTGCAAAGGGAAAACCTTATCAGTTCATAGATTGTGTTGGGAAAATCAGTTATCCTAAATTATTAGAACATGACATCCTTACCTCAGGTTTGACACCAAATGATTTCAAATGGTTCAGAGTTTTAAAAAAAAGATAAAATAAAACACTAGGAGTTTTAAATGAATATCCATCTACATTTTCACTAGAGATACCTATTCTTTGCACACAAGCAATGAAAAAATAATAAAATATTAAACATTTAATTGCATACAACTTTAAAGTTACTGCATATCATATACCTTATTTTTGCAAACCTGGAAATATATTTCAAAAGATATGACCCGGCGTTAAAACCATTAATATATTAATACTCATGCAAATCATTAAGAAAATGAAAACTAATTAATAGGAAACTGGGAAAAGAGTGGATAACTCATAGAATTAGAAATACAAAGCCTCTTTTTACCATGAAATATAATAAAATTAGGTATTAAAACTTCCTAATAAGCAAAAAAATGAAATTCCAAGAATACAAAATATTTGTGAATTCACAATGAAGGAAACACCCTCTTATACACCCAGAAGTTAAATTCATAAGACCCTTCTAGAAAGCAACTTGCTAAAACAAATCCAGAAATCTAAAAGGTGCATATCCAACCTCCAGGCCGTGGACCTGTACCGGTCCAGGCCTATTAGGAACCAGGTACATAGCAGGAGGTGCACTTGATCATAATGTGCTTAAATCATCTTGAAACCATCCTCCCAACCCGGTCCATGGAAAAATTGTCATCCCCCCCACTCGGTCTAAGGAAAAATTTTCTTCCACAAAACCAGTCCCTGGTTCCCAAAAGGTTGGGAACTGCTGCGTTTAACCAACTACTTAGGCTTTTCTGAATTCCTCCTAAGAACATATCAAAAATGTGAACAATAATTCTATACTACAGGGCTTTTACTGCAGTTATATTTGTAACAGTGCACTGTTGAAAAGCTTTCAAAACCTGATGTAACAGGCAATTGCTTGAGTAAGTAATGATCAATACAAACAATGCTGCATTATGTAATATTTTCAATGACTATGTAATGCAATATTGTGGAAGAAGCACCATACAAAATTGAAAATAAACTTATAGCCTTGTATGCATATAACACTAATGTACAGATCTATATATTCACATATAAAATATAACAATAAAATGTTATTTCATGTGTTGATATGATTACTTTTTTCCTTTATATTTATGTATTATGTACTTTATAAGAAAATATTACATATGTTCTTCACAATAAAATTGGGTATATATAATAAAATATATGAGGCATCTATATAGTTACAACTGTGTATCTGTGTATATGTTCTTACATTGTATCAAGTATATGGATATTTGAAATAACATATAGAGACCATTTTTAATTTGCTGAAAATACAATGCTACAAGGAAATTCTTTTAGTAGGTATTAGTAATCATCGCCATTCGCCATAATAATTATTCCAAACTTTAAATTTTTTAACCTTATACTCTGAGTCCCATTGACTTCCATTTCACCACATAAAGATAGCTTGGCATTCTATGTCCCTGATAAACTCAAGATTATGTTGACATAGCATTATGCCCTAAATATTCAACTTACGGTTAATCAGTCATGTGAGTGTATTGTTTTCTCTTAGTTTGGAGTGTCAAACAAAAGATTCCCAAAGGCATCCTATATTTTTACCTGCCCAGTCTGGCAATCCTATGGTTACTCCATTCCCCCACCTCACCGCCACCTTCTTTTCCCTTGTAAAGCCCTACTCATATATTAAGACCCAACTAAAATAATATGCTTTGCATTCTTCCTGGAAATCCACATATAACACTTCTGTGTTGTTATATTGAATATTCTATATTTAAACATTTGCACTATTTGTTAGATGTTTGTAAGTTTATATACCCGAAAGTGCTGTGAGTCTTTGAATAAAAATACCAATATTCCAGAAGGTTAATGAGAAGTTACCTACTCATGTAGGTATTTGGCAAATAAAAATTAGAGGCAAAAGAATGTAGCGGTCAGATGCCAAAGATCAGATAAAAATTCTGACCTTTGACATCTGACCGGATTTTATGATTCACAGTTAAGAACCTGTTTTGCTGTCATATTATGTTATTTGATTTAGAAAGGCTCCTAAAATTCCATATTTAAATTTCCAATGAAATTGCTCATATGCCTGCCTTATAGCTATTTTAAATTCATTTATTTATTTTTGTTGAGAGAAAGGCTAGATGAAATTGATACCAACCAGCAGCAAATTCCAAAAGTCAGTAATATCAAAACAACTGTTCAGTATCCTCACAGTTTAATAATGCTTTTTAAAAATGTTTAATTTTGGAATTGTTCATCATTTTCAAAGGTCAGAACATTCATTCCAATAGCAACGACAAGAACATAATGGAAGAATTTAATGAATGTGTTCTTTCGAATTTATTTGGCAATATGAATTAAAACTGGCCACATTTCTTGACAAAGAATCTTAAATAATTAATATAATTTGGTGTTTGAGAGGGGGGCCTTGCAATCAAAGTTCCACTTCATTACCTTAGATTTAAATTTTAAGAGTTATCTCTGAAAACTAGCCATAAAGTGTACAATTATACAATGAAGTAAATATTTGAATCACCCTCACAGCCATGAAAACATCATTAACAGTTGTGCCACCTATATTGATCAAATAAGTGTTAGGGTTAGTTTTATATGAGTGTGTATACACTTTGTATAAAGGAGTAATATCTCAAACTTAGAGCTGAGTGAGGGGATTGAAAAATTCTTAGAGCATATCACTTTCCATCTGGTTCTAGGTTTAAAAGACTTTTCCTATTTAAGTAGGATTTCCCCACTTTGTTTTCGAAAGTGTTTATCTCCTTTCCATTTTCTTCCCTAGGCATATTCATAACAGTATGGATGTGAAATTTATTTTTATTTAAAAAATTTTAATATATTTTTTATTGCTGTTCAAGTACAGTTGTCTCTATTTCCTCACCACCACTCCCCCCACCCCACCCATACACATCTCCAACCCTCCATCCCACCCCCATTTGGCTTTGGCTTTGTGTCCTTTACATATGTTCCTTGATGACACTTTCCCTTTTCCTGTTCTCCCCCCGCCCTTTGTTTGCTGTCAGTTTGTTCTTCAATTCAATGTCTCTGGTTCTTTTGGCTTGCTTGTTTGTTTTGTTGATTAGGTTCCACCCATAGGTGAGATCATATGGTATTTGTATTTTACCACCTGGCTTATTTCATTTTTGAGTGAAACCAACCACACTGCCTGGTTTCAGAAGCTGTAACACCCCATGGCTAAGGCTGAGTAAAAGACCTTGGGACCATAAGCCACTTAGGAGACAAAGCTTATCTTCCCAGCAAGGGTACCACCTCTGCCCCTTTACTTCACTCTGCTTGGCCCCTGGTGAATGACTGGTTAGCCAATGACAGGTAAGATTCCTCAAGGGAGGGATTACCTAAGACAGGCATTGTCGTGATTGGGCCATCAGGGAAGGACTTGGGGGACTATAGACAAAGGGGGTGATGGACTCTCACCCCTTGGCTTTGACATAGCCTGAGTCCCCATTCTGTCTGCAAGAATCTCTTAGGCTGCGTTACTTCCCCTGCCTGATTTAAGCCTGAAACAATGCCAGAGGTGGGTGTGGCCCTGTGCTGGAAAGGGCAAGTTTCTGGAGTAATCAGGCCTAAGAAAGAATGCATAAAATCCTGTGAAACTTGCTTTGCTAAGAATGCCCTCAATTTAAATGATAAGGGTCCAGGCATAAATTGAGTTTGTTTCCCAGTTTTATGGCCCTTTAGCTCTCTGGTCCTGACTCAGAATAAATCCTCATAGTTCTTGGAATGCTGTTTATTGTTTGATCATTACTGCCTGACAATGACTGATAAGCTTTACACCCTGTATTCCTGTGCAAATTAAACCCAATAAAAGCCCATTTAGGAACAGGCTCAAGGCCCTTCTCCTTTGAGAGATTGGCTATCTTTCCTCCCCAAGCAGATCAGGTCTTGGCAGACTTATTCTCATCCATGGTGGGTGGATGGGGGTTCTGTGGGTGGAGCCCCCACACATTTCACTTAGCATAATGCTCTCGAGATCCATCCATGCTTCTGTAAAGGGTAAGAGCTCCTTCTTTCTGCTGCATAGTATTCCATTGTGTAAATGCACCATAGTTTTTTGATCCAATCATTCACTGATGGGCACTTAGGCTGTTTCTAGCACTTGGCTATTGTAAATAGCACTGTTGTGAACATTGGGGTACATAGGTTCTTATGAATTGGTGTTTCAGGATTCTTAGGGTATAATCCCAGCAGTGGAATTGCTGTGTTAAAAGGCACTTCTATTTTTAGTTTTCTGAGAAAATTCCAAACTTCTGAGAAGTTTTCCATAGTGGTTGTACAGTCTGCAATCCCACCAACAGTGCACTAGGGTCCCCTTTACTCCACAAGCTCTCCAGCACTTGTTGTTTGCTGCTTTGTTTATGATGGCCATTCTGACCGGTGTGAAGTTGTATCACATTTTGATTTTAATTGCATCTCTCTGATGGCTAATGATGCTGAACATCCTTTCATATGTCTCTGGGCTCTCTGTATGTCCTCCCTGGAGAAGTGTCTGTTCAGGTCCTTTGCTCATTTTTCAATTGGGTTGTTCATCTTCCTGGAGTGGAGTCATGTAAGTTCTTTATATATTTTGGGGATCATACCCTTATCCAAGGTACAATATATTTGCAAATATATTTTCTCACACAGTTGGTTCCCTATTCATTTTGCTGAGGTTTTCTTTAGCCTTGCAGAAACTTTTTATTTTGATGAAGTGCCATTTGTTTATTCTTCCCTTTATGTCCCTTGTTCTAGGGGACATACCAGGGAAAATAGTGCTGTGTGGAATATCTGAGATTTTCCTGCTTATGTTCTCCTCTAGGACTTTTATGGTGCGACTTATATTTAAGTCCTTTATCCATCGTGACTTTATTTTTGTGTATGGTGTAAGTTGGTGGTTGAGTTTCATTTTCTTGCATGCAGCTGTCCACATCTCCCAACACCGTTTAGAATTATAGAGATGGAAAGTAACCTACCATCAGCATTGCCAAATATATTCTTTGGGAGCTGCTTGTGAAAAAGAATTATGTGTACTGATGAATTTATTAAATGCAGTTTACACCATCCCAACCTTAAAATTCACAATGAAGATTACTGTATTAAAGATTCTGAGATACATTGAAATAAAAAACTAACTTAACTTTAATTAGCCCATTTTGAAAATATTTAGGTTCCGTGGTTTACTTTATTTTTGTTAATTTTTATTGTATTTTTTCCATTACCGTTTAGTCCCCTTATACTCCCTCTTGCCTGAAATCACCACACTGTTATCTATGTCACTGAATCCTTTTTTCCTTTTTACTCAAACTCTCCACTCCCTACCCTTCCCCCAATTTAGCTGTCATCCTGCTCTCTATCTATGAGTCTCTCTAGTTTTCTTGTTAGTTCAGTGTGGTCATTCGATTCCACATATGAGTGAGATCATATGGTGTTTGTCTTTCTCTGACTGGCTTATTTCACTTAGCATAATGTTCTCCATGTCCATCCATGCTGTCACAAAGGGTAAAATTTTCTCCTTTTTTATGGTCAAGTAGTGTAACATTGTATAAATGTTTTATTGTTGATTTATCTACTCATCTATTTGTAAACATACTTAAAAAAGATTAAATATTTCTCTTGTTATTTTATCATTTTAATGAATTTAAAGACTTCACAGTCCTTTTCACCAGCTGAGTTAGTTACAGATAGGTTAGCAATGCTGGCTAAATTAATTATCACTACTGTGTAGTGTAGATGAAAAAATGTTCTTTCTATGACAGACATGGTCTATAATGCTGGTAAAAAAAAAAAAACTAGTATTTTTTCTAATAAACATTATAACAAATGTAGTTTCCCATAACAAACATGTTATATCTGACCTGTGCTTAACATTTGCCCCCCACTAAATTCATGTGTTGAAATCTGTTTCCAATGTGATGGTATTTAGAGGTTGGGCTTTTGGGAGGTAATCAGGCCATAAGGGTGGAGCCCTCATGAGAGATTGGTGTCCTTATGTGAAAAGATGTGAGAGAGATGATTGCTCTCTCTCTCTCCTCCACGTGAGGACGTAGTAGAAAGACAGACAAACCAGAAAAGTGCTCTCACAAGACACCTATCTACTGGTACCTTGATCTTAAACTTCCAGCCTCTAGAACTATGAGAAATAAATGTTGTTTAAGCCACCCAGTCTATAATAATCTGTTATAGCAGACCAAACCTACTCAAACTATATCTTTAAGGTTATAAATCCAACAATACTTTAGACAAAAATCTATTAATTATAAGATGACAAAATTAAATTAAATTTTATGATTTCTAGCATCTAAGCATTTTTTAAACATCTCCTAACATATTAATTTCCTTTCAATTAAGAGCTCAAAGACTTCTAGTCTTTCAAGTCTCTTCATTAACTACCAGTTTAGCCTTATAACTTCATATTCAGTTATTTTATTTTTTGGCCCGGCTTAAATTATACAATATGAGGCATAGCTTTGGCTCGCAGGCTGGTGCTCAGTCCGCTGAGCCACACCAGCCAGGGCTATATGAGGTATATCCATTTTCAGTTTCCACAAATGCTAGTAACAACCTCCTGACACTTTGTAAGCACCTTCTTTACCTTGACTCTCTGGCAGGTGCTGGGATGTATCAGTGAAGCAGATAGTCTTTCTCATAACACAGCTGACTGTCTTGTACAGAGCACAGAAACACAATTACCCAAATAATATAAGTATACAATTATAGTAAATGCTATGAGGACAAAAATATACGGTTATGAGAAAAACTCTAATAGGGGCTTTGACCTACTCAGGGAGTTCAGGAAATGTTTTCCTTGAAAAGACTGAGGGGGAGCTGAGACGGGAGAACAGAAGAGGTGCTAACTACAAAAAGGACAGGAGAGATAAGGCTTACGGAGGAGAGATCCTGGGAGAGGCTGAAGAAAGCCCTGGGGCAAAGGCTGTACAGTATGTTGGAGAAATTCAAGTAAGGTTAGGGAGGCCACAGTTTAGAACTGGAATTATTTCATGCCAGACTAAATTGAAGAGATAAGCAAGAGCCATCCCACAGAGAAGACTCTAGGGTGTCTGTGTCTTTATCCTAAGAAAGACTGAAAGAGAGGCATTCTATCATTTTAAGTAAGTAATGGTGTGAGACCAGCAGATATGCATTTCCAAAATCACCATGTCTGCAATATGAAGAAGAGATTGGAGAAGACCAATGGTAAAAACAATAAAAAAACACTTGTGATGTTATTGCATTTGTCTGAATTTTAAGGACTCAGAAATGCAATTGCTTTTTAAAATTTTTATATACTTGATGTGCGGAACACTGCATAGTTCGATAAATATGATTCTCTTAGCTGGATTGGTCTCAGTCTTTAATACCTTACTCCAGGGAACCCTATAAGAATGCTGGAGGAAATAAAGTGGAAATATTAAGATTTTTTTATTTGTTGTACTTTGTTTTTAGAACAGAAAGATAATAATCAAGAAAAGAAGCTAGTGAATGAGTTTGCTCTGAAAAATGATCTTGCTTTTGGAGGCCTAACTCCTAGCTCACTGATTTGTGACTTTCACTCCATATATATGTACCTTTAGCTTGACTTACTGCACTTCCACCTAGTGAGAATCAAGACCCTAGAGCACTGAAAAGCCTTTAGCGGTCACTGGGTTGACATTTGTAAATTTGCTCTATGGTTTGAGCCATTGAAAAACCACCCTAAAGATGACCCTCCACGTGATCTCTATTTAGAAATAGAGATCACGTGGAGGGTCATCAACAGGGGAGTGGAAGGAGGAGAGAGGGAGAAAAGGTATGGAAAATAAGTAGCATAGATGGTAGGTAGAAAATAGATAGGGGGAGGGCAAGAACAGTATGGGAAATATAAAAGCTAAAGAACTTATGACACATGGACATGAACTAAAGGGGGGGAATGTGGGTGGGAGAGGGTGTGCAGGGTGGAGGGGAATGAAGGGGGGAAATGGGACACCTGTAATAGCATAATCAATAAAATAGATTTAAAAAAAAAACACCACAAAGATCCATGACTTGTAGCAATTTGTAATTTTGATGTCACAAATTTGAATCACAGTACTAAGAGGATGCTACAGGATAAAGTTACTGCCTACATCTGTTTCTCCAGATCCATTTCTGTCACATTCTACACTCATTGCTGACTATGTGGGGGCTCTCAAAGAATGATTTTATTATTTTTAAGAATAATTTTAAAACTCTTTGATTCAAAAGAAGTTATACTGTTATTTATGAATTGGAGTATTTGTGAAACACACATGACTTATTTATTTTAAATGCCAAGGCTTACTCTTCATAAGACAGGAAATTAACTTGATATAAAATTTTTTTAAAGATTTCAAAGTTATTTGCCAGTTCTAAATTGTTATAATTTTCCAATTTTACAAAGATAGTCTACATGACAGAAACAGAAAAGTAATTATATAACATTCTTATCAATATTAAAGGATACTGATTTATGATAAAGTCATAAAAAAAGAAATGAAATTATAAATCAAGAAATACAATTATCCAGAGAATTTTATTTCATGGCCATTCTTATCATGTAAATACTTTTAATACTTACTTCCAGTAATTAGAGATTCAAACCTACTGTCATTATTTGCACAGAAACAGTTCTGTTACCAAAATATAACAATCAGTTCTTCTGAAAACTTTGTAAAATTGAATTTTAGTGCTTACTGAGCAAGATGCTATCTGTATAGTTTAAAATGTGTATACCTACTGACCTCATTGGAGTAGGATGTAGGTCATTTATACTCTTCAGCCAAAGTGATTGGAATTACTTTGGTCCTATGATTGTAATTCCTCTCTATAGGATCCTCCTTGTTATCATTCTTCTTCATTCTATGAGTTAACCGACATAAGTCGTTCCTTTTAAACACACAAAGCCCAGTCAACACACCACCTTTTCTGAGAAAAAGCCCATCAAATATGAATGCCAACTTATTACACTCTTTTACGTGCCAAGAACAGTGTTCTGTATACAGACTCAGAGAAGAGCAGGAGCTCTGCCTTCAAGTTCATTTCCAAATGGTAAGGAGAGGCAGAAAGCAGGCTGCAGTAAAACACTGCTGCGAATACGCGGGCTGTGATTGGTGAGTAAGGTGGAGACACTAACTCACCCCAGGAGAGGATGGTATCTGAGCTGAGTCTAGAAAGATAGACAAGTGAGCAGGTGAGCAAGGAAAAAGCCTTCCAAGTAGAGGAAACAATGTGAGAGAAGGCCAGTTTTTGAGAAAAAAATTGTAATCCAAGAACTATAAAAAAGTGGTATGTGGCTGGGGCATAGGGAACATATGAAAGAGAGGAGGAAGATGAATTTGAGGAAGAAAGGCCGATCTTGAGGAGTTTGTAGGCCTTTTTGAAAGAAATATTGACTTTACTCTAAAAATCTGGGGAAAGGGTTAAACGACGATTAACGATGAATCTTCTTACATGAAAGAAGAGACCTTCCCAGGTGAAAATGTTGAATTTTGTTGATAATAACACTTATTAGGCAAATAATGCCAAGATGGACAGTGGCATCACTGTTATTATTAATGTCATATTCAAATAATTCTTCAAATTTATAAGCCCCATGTTTTCATTTTCTTGAGGGCAAGTTTTTGAGAACAAGAACAGTAACTATGCTGCCTTGAATCCTTCATAAGAATTTGCACAGTGTCTCACACACAATATGTATTTCCTAAGTACACACTTTCACTTGAACTGAAATAGGTATTATTTTATTCAGGATAAGGCTTCTGTGTTGATTTTGGGGAAGGTGATATAAAAATGAATATCTTGATATAGATATTATCATATTGATATCTTGATATAGATATTCATATATTTATATTTATCCTGGGGGAACTAAGATCATTAACTATTCATTATACTATAGACTGCCTATATATGGTATGCACACAACACACAGTATAGTGTAGGATACACAACCTTTACTATAAATTATCAAGATGCCAGGTTAGAATAATTATTAAGATCATTTTATACATCTCGTAGGTGAGAAAACAGAGTCAAAGAATCTGGATAAGCTGCCTGTAGTCACATGGCCGGTATGTGGTACCCATAGCTGGTTCGCAAATAGTATTCTCAGGACAAAAGTCATTGTAGTTAGAGTCAGACAACATTTTTAATGGCAACAATCCTCAGTGGAAATGAATTCTCATAAGGTTTAGGTAGAAGTAGTGTTCTTTTGCTTTGAAGATTCTGAGACTAAAATCACCTTTTTCATGAAACAATAACAAAAGTTAATATTGTCCATATTTATGTCCATAGGTGGGGATAAGAATTGTTACTCTCAGCCAAGTCACTAAAATGGAGTATCAAGTTTCCCTTTATACATTTCTAGAATCTGTCCACATTGGGTCTTTGGGTGACCCCAAATTATGTGACACTTTGTCCTGCTTTGGACTTCAGTTTCCAATCTTGGTATTCATTAGTCTTCAAGATAACATGAAGGTTGTGACCAAGATTTTCAAATGGTTTGTCTTTCTTAAAGAGCCTGGACATAATTTTTATATGGATAATAATAATAATTAAAACAGAATCTGTCATCATTCTTAGTATGGTATAGCTAAGCATTTAGCTAAATCCTCTAATGGGTTTTCTCATTTAATCTTTCAACAGCTCTATAAGTAGCTATTAGTAATATGCCAAGTTTATAGATGAGGACATTAAAGTTTTGAAAGTTAGGCAATTTGCTAAATACCATACACTGAGGAAACAGTGGAACTGGAATTTAAAATGAGAATCTGATTTCAGAGCACTTCCTCATGGTTTCTTTATGCTCTGATGAGGATTAAGGTATTCCAGGCATGTATAAACATAAGAAACTCCACAGATGTTGGGGAAATTTCCAGTAATCCAACGTGAGGGAAAATATTTTGGCAAAAGATGACTATGTTGTCTCTTTAAAGGATAAGAATTTATGAGAGATCTCTCTTCCATGTTATTAAAGTTCTGGTTTATAAAAATAAAACTCAAGTGTACTAAAACAATTCAAAGGGCTTATTGAGCAAAGATGAGGCTGGTCACATAAGATGCTGTGCTCCCAAAAGACTAGAACATTTTTTAAAAAAAATCCAATTCAGGCAACTTTAAAAAAAATATGTTTAGCTTACCAAAGTGTTTTCAATCCTAGAGATCTAATACAGATGTAAAATCATTGCTCTGTTATTGTTCTTGCTTCTTTTTCCTCTTAAATGGTCATTATGCATATATTCTGGTGTCTATTTCTAATCAAAGACATCAAGTGATTACTCTGAACTGTATCCTAGGACTTGTTTTTCCAACAGTTCAATGTCTTCATGATTCCACTAAACTTGGGAGTTCTTAGAAATTCTCCAGAAATGGACACTAAAAAAAACCTTATTATTACAATCCAAATTTATCTCATCTTCACTGAGTATTAAATGAAACTTAGTCTCAGTTATTATTCCTTCAAATAATTCAATTCCCTCTTCCTTGGAACAGTCAGTGATAGAACAACTATTGGTTGACCTCTTATCTGGCATTTCTCTTCTGCTGTAACTAGACCAGTCCCATTGCACTAATTTATATATCACTTCTTGTCCTTACAGCCAAGGTTTATTTGCCTTATAACCTGTGTATATGTATTTTAAAGAAAAAAAAATTCCCATTTTTAATAATGTGTACTGTCCGGACTCACATAAGGCAAATGTGTACTGAATAGAATCTCTTCTAAACAGAAGAATCAGGAAGAAACTTATGGACTCAGACTGAAAAAATCAACTTATAGAGGGCAGGTGATAAGCCCGTGCTCTATTCTTACTTATCATCACGTGATCATTGTACCAGTAATGTATTTCTTATCTTTGGCTTACAATTCCTTTCTCTACCCTTCTGTGGGACTTTAAAAATAAACATCATATTAGACAGCACAAACGGGACACTTTCCTCCATATCGTTACCAAATCCAACAACACAAAGTATACACTTATTTAACTGTGTTCTTAAAGGACCACTTTATTCCTGTTTATTGGAAGGTGTTATGGTTGGTTTTGTGTGCAAGTTATCAAAGCAGGTTGTCAAACCAACAGTCAACTCTAAAACTAGGTTAGGTTAAAACTCTTCTTGTTGCACTTCTTGAGCCCATTTTACTGATGAAAGCTCTAACACTTTGGAAGTGGTAACTCTCCCAAGGGACCAGAAGGACTGGATATGCAGAATGGTAGTCATCTTGTCAGAAAAGTTAATTCCTTCATAGAAGTTTTCCAAAATAATTTGGGAACTCAGTAGTTAGGGTTATACATGTAAATAAATGTCCTAATTCTTTACAGCTTTTTATTCCTTGTGTCATTCATTTCCCCCCCTAAATTTAGCAGTTTCCTCAGTTGATTCTCAGTAGAAGCAGCTGATCTTTATCCAAATCCTTTCCAGCCAAACCAACTTCACGGCGAGGGAATGACAATAGCTGCACTTCACAGACTGGGTAGGATTTTCTTGACAGAGAAAAAGAGAAGAGGTAAGAAATCTCACCATGTTTACTTAGTGTTGATATGAGCAGAAAACAGTGACAAGCAGGGCATCTGTACAGAGATATGATTAAATAATATTTAGGTCAAAACTATGTTGAATTTCCTTTTATCAACTCAACACCCCACCACTGTTTTCAGAGATGCTGGATTAAGTATCAATAATACAATATCACAATAAGCAAGTATCACAATAAGCATTAATGTGATATTTGGCAGGCAGAAGACAAAGAGAGTCCATCAATCTTGGGAGTATTAGCATCCACACATGGGCAGAGGTTGAGATTGACAGTTGACTTCTATGTGAATCTCCAACAACTATCTTTTGGTTGCCTGAGTTAGCCTTTGTGAATTTACTATATGGCCTTGACACTCACAGTGGCCTCTGCAAACTCTTGATAACCATCTACTCTGGTGTGCAGGCTTAGATTGGTGGAGGAGTCTTAGCATTTTCCAGAAGCAGATCCTGAATCAGATGCCAATACAAGTAGTTTAGTATGGTACTCATCCCAGCAAACACCAATACAGGAGTGGAGGAAACACAAAGAAAAGGGAACAATAAAGGTACCCTGAGTTATGTTAGCCTGTGGGTTACTGGAACTTAAACTGTTAGAAACTCAGAATCAGTGTAGAACTTGAACCTCAAAATTTATCTGCCTGAGGAATAAAGGAATAAGGATATTTGTATAACCACCCATTTGTCATTGATTGAAAGCTGCTCCTGAAAGACACCATTTTTGGGGGGTGGGTGGGTATTTTGGCCTACTGTAAGATTTGGAATAATGGAAAGCTCTTGAGTGATTGAAAGTTAGCTCTTTAACACCTCGGGAAGGCCAGGGAGGATGTAGCCTCCCCATACTTATCCACCAATGTTCTATTTATCCTCCATGCCCACCTCAAATAATCTTTGTAAGATCATCCCCAATTTCTTCTATTTGCCATTACTTGTGTCCTTAGCTCTACTCTCTCAGCACTTCTCTTAAAAACATTATTTTAACAGACGGGTCAGTCTAATGGAGGAGCTGCCGCTTGTGGTGTAACGTGAGCACACTGGAGTCAGAGGCGGTGGAGACACTGCTTACCTACCGAGTTGTCTGGCATAATCTCTGCGTGAAATACCGAGCTCGCAGAGTTGGAAAGACTGGATGAAGCAGGGAGCACAGTGTTTGGAAACCCGGGTTTCCAGACAGACATCTTTTAACTCCAGGTCATACACTTAATAACTGTATGTTTTCAGTTCGCAATTTAACTTCTTAAGAATGAACTACTTATTGTCAAATGAGACAGATGTTATGTATTGTAGGGCATCATAATGATAAAACTCCATTCTCTTGTCATATTTTCTTATCCTTATTTGGTCCAGTAATCAGAACCCTGATCAATGTGGGAAGTTAAAGAAAGCAATTGTGTACATAAACAGAGAGGTTAAGCATAGGTCATGTTTACTGTTCAGCTCCAAACTGTTACAAGATAACACAATGCATACATCCCAGGCCCCAGTGAGCCTTGCAATAAATTTATGTCACTTAAATTAATAAAGTTAAATCAATAGCTTCAAAATAATTTAGCTATAGCCTTATTAGCAATTTTGCAATCTCCATCCTTTTCCATTCCAAACATTCCCTTGACTGTTTCTGGTTTGCATCCTCCCTGAAGTCTGCCACTGAAGGATGTCATCAGTCTTCCTCACTATTGTATGTGTCATTAGCATCTAAGAACATGGCCTGGAATGTCATAGGAGTTTAATTAATACTTGCTACTAAATGAATGAGTAGAAGAAAGCGTGTGTATGAGAATGTGTGTCCAGATGTTGAATATATGTTCACATAAGCATCTGAAACATTTTACTTAATTACTAACTTCAACCTGCTCCAGAGGATATTGATGCTCCTTCTAAAGATGTATTCCTGAGCCTAAGATCAATTAAATTTGCTAAAACTTAAAAGGATACTTTGAAACTATAGAACGATCTGTGAAAATGCTGAGGCCACAGTTCCATTCAAGTAGGAAGTAGAGGCAGGATACTGCCAATAAGAGTCGTTTCCTAGAGATATCATAACTGAGAGCAAGGGCACATGCCTGACCTAGCAAATGCACATAAAATGGGATTTTGGAATTGAGTTAGAAGATTAAACAAGACATTCAAAGACTCTTTGGATTGTAGCATTCTATATCATTCTAAATGTATAATGTGATCATTAAAAATTCCTAAATAGACTGAAAATTTAATGAAGTCATAAAGGTAGTGAACTAATTACTCAGCATGCTAATGAAAATCTAGCAATTTAAGGGTTAAAATTTTACCCCTAAGAGTTCACACTGTTGGTTAAGGTAATGGGGTTGAGGGTTGGATATATCTGGGTTGTGTCCTGCTTCTGACATTTGCTGCGATGTTTAAGGCAATGTAGCCGCCCAGACTCTGTTTTATGAGATGTAAATTGTGACTAATGCCTACTTTAGATAGCTATTATAAAGATTAAATGTTACGATGTATATCAATGTTTCATTCAACTCTGAAAGAGGAAATGCTTAGAAATAGGCAGTGTTTTTGTTTCATTTTGTTTATAATCAGAGATGCTTACAAGCTAAAATCACACGAAAAAGATGAAAATGTGGCCATCAGAATGCTACCAAAGCATCTTCATTGTGTTTTGCATCTTTTGATCCAATAGATGAAGCAAAATTCATTCCTGCAACTCCCTCTATTGCACAAAGTTAATTTGAATTCAGCCCATTAAAAAGCAGATTGCCTTCATTAAGGCAAAGAATTCAGGTCATAGTAAGAACTCTGTTATCATCGTCATTAAAATGACTTATTTCATGTTTGACCTCTCAAACACAGACTTTTTAAGAGAGTAATTTTCTTCACAATAGATTTCTATTTTGAAGAATGATTTACAAAAGAGGATCGAACAAACCTCTGGAATTTATTTATAAAATGTGCGTATTTAGCCCTGGCTGGTGTAGCTCAGTGGATTGAGTGTGGGCCTGTGAACCAAAGGGTCATGGTTCGATTCCCCGTCAGTGCACTTGCCTGGGTTTCAGTCCAGGTCTGCAATTGGCGTGTGAGAGGCAACCACACACTGATGTTTCTCGCTGTTCTCTCCTTCCCTTCCCCTCTCTCTACAGATAAACAAACTTTTTTTTAAAGTGTGTATTTACTCTTACAAGGTTAAACTTCAGCCACCTTCAAAGCACTCTATCAATGTGGTGTGATACACTTATTAAGACTTTTTTCTACAGCTCAAACTAGTCTTTGAGCTGTCAATTTTGAGGCATTTAGTGCTTCTGTTGTTTTTTGTTTCACCTCTTGCACATCAGCAAAATGTTTCCCTTTGAGAACTTTTTTCATCCCAGGAAACCACAACAAAAAAAAAATAGCTCGGGGCCAATCAGGGTAAGTAGGGAGGATGGGGCATGGGAGTCCTGTTGTTTTCCATCAAAAACTGCTGAACACTCAGCATTGTCTGGGCAGGCACACTTGTGAATCACCCATCATGAAATGGGCAAATGCATTGAATAGCCTTCAAAAACAAATTCACTGAAGCCAAATGCATCCTTTTACAACAATGCTAGCTGATACTCTGGTGCAAATGGGTTCCTAGTACACTCACCTAGTAGGGGAAGCTTACACTACATGGGGCCTGCCCTCCAGAAGGTAATTCTCATTTCAGGGGTCCCCTCTTGTATTATTGCTTTCAAAAAGGCATGCTAATTTACAAAAAAAGTAAATTAGTAATATGTCTAAGGAAGAATTTTTTTTAACTCTATAATAACAGCACCCAGAGACATACCCTCCTAACATGTTAGTATTTCCTTGTAGTTCTATTTATGTATTAATTCATGTGCTTATACCAACTGAAAATTTACTAGCGAAACTGCAGATTTACACAGATCTGTCTCCACTTTAATCATCTTTAATTCCATAGGTACTTTTCATTTTATTAAATGTTTTTCAAAAAGACCCAAGGTAGAGCCCGCTTGCAGAGTATTCACACTTGATTTAATCATCATCCTGCTAAAAGAACTGTATTGTTTCCAATTGTTTGTTACAATAAATCCAATGAAGTTATGGTTTTATTGAACATAAATAATCGTTGCATACCTGATTACATCTTCAGGGTAAATTCTATGAAATATAATTACTAGGGCAATGGATATGAATGTTTTTAAAGCTTTTGTTTCATCTTATTAAATTTCTCTCTAGAAATATTTTTTAAAACCCTACTGGATCTTCATTTCAATCAAAGTAAAAGCTTAAATCCCTATACGGTCTGCATATCTGGCCCATTATTAAAGCTCAGACTCCCCCTTCACTACCTTCTTCCTCATTTATTCCACTGCAAGCACATTTGGCCTCCTGGCCACACTTTTTACACAGAAGACATGTTCTGCCCTCTTAGGGCCTTTGTTCTAGCTAGCTCCTTCTTATGAATTACCCTCCTCACAGTGTCTTCTTGGCATCACTACATCTCTCCTGAAGTTCTTCCTCCAATCTCACTTCCTCAAGAAGTCCATCTTTACCGCCTTATTTCTTCCACCCTCAAAGTGCTATCTGTGTAATGTAACTATTTATTGTGTAATTTTTCTCTGTCTCCTCACTCTAAATGGCTAAGGAATCTAACTCTTTGATTCACTGATGTATGCAATTTTCCTAAGGCCATGCCACATACATTGTAGGTGCTAAATATTTGTTAAATAAATGAACATATTGAGTCACACTTCTCGTAAATACATATGAATCTATTATGAATTCACAAATATATATGCACCCTTATGTTCACTGCAGCATTACTCGCATTGGCCGAGGCAGGAAAACAGCCGAAGATGTGGTACTTATATACGATGGAATATTACTTAGCCATAAGAGAAGATGAAATATGGCAGGGATGGATCTTTAGGATATCATGCAAAATGGAATACACAGAAAAGGCTAAGAACCATGTGATTTCACTTATATGTGAGATATAAAACTGAAAGCAGCGAATGAACAAAGAAGAAAAATAAAAACTCATAGACACATTGCTGAACTCAGGTAATATACGGGGTGAGCAAAAGTAGGTTTATAGTTGTAATACAAGTAAATAATTAGTAAATGGAAATACAAGAATAAAGTCCATTTCATGTACTCATAACTGTAAACCTACCTGTGGCCCCATCCTGCACCTATTTTTTTCTCGGTACAGACTCTTTTCATGGCCAAGTGTTTGATTTTGTATTTCTGTTTCACATCCTTTAGTGAAAAGGGATCCAGTCATTTCCAGCATTTTCCTGTAAACAGCCCTTCCCTTGGTCTATCCTTCTGTCCTGGTTACAAGTAACCAAGTTTCCTTTTAAGACTGACGCTAGGAGGGCTACAGATCTATATAGCCTCTAGCCAAAATCTGTGTCTTAAACAATATTTTTCCAAATGTGGATGCAGAGCGGAGGGAAGGATCAGCTGCTCTCTGACAATTAAGAAAACTGAAATTCATTCCTTGGCACGGTAAAGTCTTTAGTACCTAGCGAACCCTGGCCAAAAGCCCGAACACAAGCAGACTTCAAGAGAGCACTGCTTCCGTGACTTTCATGTCACGAGTTACTACTCGTCTGCCTTCAATTCCTGAATTGCAGTGCTGGCATCCACTCATTGACCATGTTTCTTTATTACAGAAACAGAATGTTCAAGCGCGTGAGTGTGTCACCGGATTAGGGGAGCAGAAGCATGACGGCCCGTTTTTTTCTCACTGCAGACCCTGATCTCCGAAGCAGAGAAATGCAATGCATAGGTGACTTCCAATTTCTTTTCCCGAATTTGATTTCCCTTTGGGACAAAATTGGGTTTCAGCTTCAGTCACTGGTGGCGATTTTCATTTCACGTCTTTAAATCCATGAGTAGTGAAAAACGTCTTTGATCCTGTTTGCATGGCTGTACGTCTTAGTTTAAAAAGCAGTTTTCAGTTTCTATTTGGTAAAATGTATTCCGCTGTCTGATGCCACCTTAAACTGGAGAGACTACACAGGATTTTTTCTGTTCTTTTGCAAATCTCAATTTTTCAATCTTCCATTGTAATAATTTAAAATTTTGACCTCCTATTTTCAATAACTTACATTTTTGTGTCTCATCCTTTTTCTCCACATTCCACTCTATACTTACTCTCATCTTTCTTTATAAAAGTTATATTTTCTTGTGTACTACAAAGGATTACATGTAATCTAAAGTTACATATACATCTGTATATAATACAGCATGTTCAGAGGACTATGACTACTCATTTTTTGGTGGAGAAGTATCTTGGTTCATTTAGGATGCAATACCAAAACACCAAAGACTAGGTAGTTCACAGACAATAGAAATTTATTTCTTACAGTTCTGTGGCTGCAAGTTCAAGTTCAGGGCACCAGCATAGTTGGGTGAACACCCTCTTCCGAGTCATAGGCTTCTTGTTGTACCTTCACACAGTGGCAGGGGCAAACTACCACTGTGAGACGTCTTTTATAAGGACGCTAATCCCATTCATGAGGGTTCCAATTCCATGACCTAATCATCTCCCAGAAGAGTCACCTTCTAATATCGTCACCTTGAGCATTAGGCTTTCAACAGACATTGTGTGAGAGCACACAGGTGTTCAGCCCACAGCAGGAGACAACTGGCAGAAACTCAAGTGTGCAGGACTCTGGTGATATGTCTCCCATTATTAGGGCCAGTCCACCCCAGACACCAGTCATTGAGAGCCATGAGTGCTGGCTGTTAGCGGCTCACAGTGGACCCATTCTCCAGAGCATTGCCTTTGCAAATGAACACATAGGGAGGTTTGTCTACTGACCTCATCATGGGGCAAAGGCAGAAGACAGCCCACACTTAATGACTGACTGACACTAGAACCAAAATACTGAAAATTTGCCTCAAAGTGGCAATTACTCTATTTTACCCTTGTATCTGGTCACATTACTAAATCCAGATAATACACAGGAGTGGACAAAAGTAGGTTTACAGTGGTAATACAAGTAAATAGTAATTAATAAATAATAATATAAGAATAAACTCTGTGTTTCATGTACCCATAACTGTCAACCTACTTTTACCTAACCCTGCATATTTTTTCTAGGTGCGCAATCATGTTATCTATGAATTAGGACAAATTTATTCCTCCCTTCAAAATTTTCATGAAATTCATTTTTTCTCTTGCTTTATTGTACTAGCCAGGAAGATTTCCATTAAAACACTGAATAAATGCAATGATAGCAGACCTCTGTCTAATTTTTTTATCTCTGGGGAAGAGCTTTTCATATTTCACTATTAAATATCATGTTTGTCCTCAATTTTAAGTTAACATCACAGATTAACAAAGTTCCACTCTATTTCTAGTTTGCTAAATGATTTTAGCATGAATGGCTGTCAAATTTGTGTCAATTGCTGTTTGCATTCATTGAAATGAACATATGATTTTATTTCCTGAAATTTTTAGAAGAATTTGCAGATAAAGCCTTATAGTCCATGAGTTTTCTGTGTGGAAAGGTTATAAATTATGACTTTTGCATCTACTTTGTAGGAGACCGTTTGGATGCCTGGCATGGCCCTAGCTCCCACTCGGAGATGCACAGGACCCACGCCCATGGATAGGTTCTCCCGTGGGGAATCAGGCCTGCTAGTACCTAGGCCACTTTTGCTAAAACTCCCTCACCCTGAACAGAGACTACAAGTGCTTACTGTAACTTCCTAAAATCCATGCTAAAACTCCCCAGTATGGAGTGTAACTGGTTTAACCACTTTTCCCTTTTCATTTGCAAATATCCTTCTTCTGTGATGTGATTAGCGGCATCAACTCCTTTGTTTTCTGTAAAAGGTAACCGCCTAAAGCCAACCTGAGCATAGTAAATGAGGACCATCATATAATGTTGCCCAGAGATAAAAATAAAGGCCTGTCATGGCGGAAGCCACAGCTTTTTGCTCCCCTTGAGGGCAAAGCTGCCCTCACTTTTCCTCCACAAGACTCAGTAGTCCGTGTGAATGTCTCTCCCCCAATCCACAATGTCGTGGACCTCACGAGCCGGGGTCCACATCATACTTTTTTGAGATAGATAAGTCTTTAATTTTCCTTTATTGAATTACCTTCATCTATAACATAAGGCTCTTTCTCAAAATTTTGGTGGCATGTGTTTTCTCTTTATTATCTATTTGCTGAAATTTGGGTAATATGAATATTATTTCTTCCTTAAATGTTTAGAGTAATTAGCAGATGAAGGCTTATAGCCCAGGGGTTTTCTTTGTGGAAAGATTGTAAATCATATTTTAATGAATGTAGAGCTATTTACATTTTCTATTTCTTTTGAAATTATAGTAGCTAAAAATAGCAATATAATGCGTTTAATATCAAGCTCTCTCATTTAAAATATCTCCATTGGAAACCTTCTTTGATCTTTTAATCAGTTATTTTCCTCTCTATCTGTCCTCAAAGAGCACTTGGTTCATCTTTTTAGCCATGGCCCTCTCTAGAGTATGCAGGTCCCATCTGCAGTGGATATATTTAGGTGGCTCTGCTCTTCATAAACTAAGGACTGAGGCAGGATTCCCATTTGCCCAAAACCAAGGGTGGTATAGTTCTATCATAGCATATTTTGGTATAATTTTGTCCTCATTAAAATAATGATTCGCTTTAAGGTCTATGCTCATTTAACTCTAACCTTTCCTCACTAAAATGTTAGAAATATTTTTTTTCTAATTCTTTTTCACGTCCCCATCCCTTGGTACATTGTCTGAAGTGTAGTAGACACGGAGTAATTGCTTATCAAATAAATAATCTCTAAAAATTGATAAAAATAAGTAAATATCTCAAAGTTCCCCCAATACACACCTTCCTTCTTAAAGCCTTTATTAAAGATCCGTCCAAAAATATGTGCTCCCCCACTTCCTCTTTATACAATGAGGTTATACATTTCATTTGATATTGATCTCTTTGCTTTATTACAGTTGTGTCATCTTCTCACCTCATCTAAGAGAATGCTAGCTTTCGAGGGCAAGATTCGTGCCTAATAGTCTATGTATCTGGCAAGGGCGCTTTCGGTATTCAGAACACAAGCAGTGCTTGTTGAAGGAGCAATTACTTACACAGATTGGTGTGAGACGGCACAGTATTCTGCTTTCTTCTCCACCTGGATTGCTGTGAGCTTCAACGAGAACAAAAAATGTCTATACAGCCACTTTGTGACATGTGAAGTGTTATACGATTTTAAAGGATCAACATTATTATGGCAGTTCCTCCTTATATATGTGGAACCTACAGCAGTTGTAGAGCTTGTTTACGCTCCACTGTAACTGCTGTTCAGAAGCTGTTGAATGAGTCTTCCAAAATACTGTGGAATTCAAAATACTGTGGGCTAGACACCAATTGTCATAGAGAAAAACTATTTGATAATAGTGACCAGAGTTAGAATAAGCTTCAGGATTTTTCATCCAAATATTTTCATGAGAATCTTTTTAATCAAAATGAGTTTGTGCAACATCTATCCAGGAAATGTTTTTGATGCCTAGTATATTCCAGGCAATATTAGGCACTAAGAACTCAAAGGGTGCACTGATGAACGAAATGGGCATAGCCTTTGCCCTCAGAGAGTTCGTTTTCCAAACAATTTATCTCTAACAATATACCTATATTTTTTAGTATGTCCATTTGCAAAATGCACATAGTCTTTGCCTTCGGAGTATTTACTTTCCAAAATAATTTATCTCTAATAATACGGCTGTACTTTTATAATTTCCTGATTGGATCTTTTAAAAAACTGTTAGGCTATATACTTTAAATTGCTTTATACTTTTATCTTCCATGAGGTTTAGTAAGTGCTTTAGCAAGAAAATGTGAAGATTTCTATAATCAAATTTAACCTTTGGAGTCAACAGAAAAATGCCCTTGTCACTCAGAGCTAAGTTATTAACATTACCTGATTAGTAAACTTTTGATTCTTGGTATCAAGAGGTCTAATTAGTTTAGATAGTTGAGAATCAGTCGATATGCTAATATACAGCAAAGACATGCAGTATGCTTTGTGCACCTACACTCTGCCTTACCAGTTTGTGCCTAAATAAATGAGAGCTCTGAAGTGTTGTGCCCTACTCTTAAACTAAGGAGGAAGCTCCCATTTTTTGAAAAATATGGGGTTGACCCTGGCTGGCGTAGCTCAGTGGATTGAGTGCAGGCTGCGAACCAAAGCATCGCAGGTTCGATTCCCAGTCAGGGCACATGCCTGGGTTGCAGGTCGTGTCCCCCAGCAACTGCACATTGATGTTTTTTTTTCTCTCTCTCTTTCTCCCTCCTTTCCCTCTCTAAAAATAAATAAATAAAATCTTAAAAAAAAAAAAAGAGTCACCTTTCATGAAAAAAAGAAAAATATGGGGTTGATAATGGAAGGTCAGAGTCCTTCAATGCTATCAGTCAAATGAGAAGTTTCTGGCCTAATCTTCTGACTCAGCCAATCCAACAACTCCCAAAAATCTCATGAAATATTTTGCATTCTTTGTATACATATATATATATATGTGTGTGTGTGTGTGTGTGTGTGTATATGTACACACACATACAGATGTATATATATACACATGCACATATAGATGTATATATATACATATATACATCTATATGTGTATATACATATAAAGTTATATATATATATATATAATTTCAAAAGTAGTTACTAAAATAACTCTGTAGTAGAAACATTCTTGAATCTATTTCACCCTCCTTATAGACTTTTAGTGAGTGTGAGTGTTTAGCCTAGTGGTTTCTGTGTCCACAGGTGTGCTGAAATATTAGAGAGATGAAGAAAACTGTTCTACACAGACACTGAAAAAACAAAAATGTAAAATTAGAAGTAAGCACAAAAACCTGTCTGGCCCCTTAGGCCTGGTATCAGCAAGCACTCCAGTCTGTCCTTCATGCCATCGACAGGTGAGGGTAGCATGAACCCCAAAACCAATTCTTCTGTAATAGTTTTTTGACATCACATCCTACTAGTTTTTTCCTGCCTCTCAAACCACCTGTTCTCTGTTCTCAGGCTCTTTTTCCTCTGGCCATTCTAGTTTTGTTGTTTCAAGGTATTTTTGCCCCTATTCATACATTCTCACGGTAACCTTATCCTGGTGAGTAGCTGAATTATCACTCCTATGTTGACAGCTCCTAATTTAGAGTCCCAGCCAATAACTTTCTCAGGAAATTCAGAATCATGCTTTCAAATGTTTACTAGCCTTTTATACTTCAATAGCTTGCAAGCACTTCAGTCTCAAATATCAAAAATTAAACACATTCCTCCCCTCTCCCCCAAACCTGATTCTTTTCCTGCAATTTCTATCTCTGTAAAAGAAACTACTGATCACTGAACTTCCAAGTCAGAAACTGAGGCATCCACGTGCACTTCTTTCTTTTCCATCACCCCATCAAATCTATCATAAATTCAGATAATTATTGCACTGTATTATTTCTGGAATCCATCTAGAGCTTTCAATTCAATACCTACCACCATAGATCATCATATTTCTTATCTGGATTACTAGGTACTAGCTCTCTTCTAATACACCCCATTAATTGGAATAGACTTTTAAAATGCAAATATATTAAAACCACATGCCTCCCTGCTTAAAAGTCCCTCAATGACTTCCCAGTGCCCTTCAGATAAAATCTCAGCTCTTTCCTCTTATGCTGTTCATGAATTTACCTTGTTGATCTGCCTGTCTTTAGCTCTCACCTTCCCTTTTGAACTCCAGCAATATTTAATCTTTTGCCTGTCCCTGAAAACACCATGCTAACACCATTCCTATTCTCTCAAATTTTATACACACCATTCTCTCTGCCTGCAAATGTCTTCACCTCTTGGCTTCTTTGCATGGATTTTCTTTTTCAGGTAACAGCTTAGATAGAATTAATGTCTGCTGCAAAGTGTCTCTTGACCTATACGTATCCTGAACTTCACCTCATTCTCTGCCCCCCACTCACGCTTCTAGGAATTACTCTTCATAATAATTCTTATCAACAAAAACAGATCACTTGCCAGATTACTTCTCTGCCTTTCCCAACTAGATTTTTCTTGTCTCTTACTTGCACATAATTGCAGATTTTTACCTTTTATAAACACATAGTTGGCCCATTCTTTCTTGAACCAGTGTGCTCTTTAGTCTGATTAGCCTAATGATTTTTGACTAAGATTTAATTTGAACAAGCAATCACAAAAAAATAGTAATTTTCTCCAGTTTAAGAAGAGTTTACATCCCAAAGTCTTATGTCTTAATATATTAAGGGAAATATATCCCTCCTTTTAATATCTCTCTTTTTTCTTCACTTCATAGACTCTTGGCTATGAGTCTGGTTTTCTAAGGATAGAATCTGAGATTTAGTCATCTTTTCATCTCTCAGTATGCTCCTATTGTACCTATTCTGCTCTGAATAAATGTTTGTTCAACTTAATTGAGCAGAGAACCAGGGGACTACCACCTGATCTTTCATTAGAAAGGATATTTAGAGTGAGCCTCCAAGTTAACCCTCCAGAAATAGTCTCCACCTTGCTCTGTGTGTAGAGAGGTAGACCTCAATGGACTACATCAACAAGTGCCCTTACCCTCTGGTTTCTGGTTGGCTTTGGCCAATGACAGACTATGGCAGGAGACAAGAGAAAAGAACAAAAATGGAACAGAATAGAGAGACCAGAAATAAGCCCACACCTTCATGGCCAATTAATATTTGACAGAGGAGGCAAGAGCGCACAATGGAGTAAAGACAGTCTCTTCAATAAATGGTATTGGGAGAATTGGACTAGTACTTGCAAGAAACCAACTTACACCATACACTAGAATAAACTCAAAATGGAAAATAGACTTATCTATGCGTCAAGATATCATGAAAATTCTAGAGGAAAACGCAGGAAGTAAAATTTCAGATACTCATGTGGCAATATTTTTGCCGACATATTTCCTTGGGCAAGGGAAACAAAGGAAAAAATAAACAAATGGGACCACATAAAATTAAATGGCTTCTGCACAGCTAAAGAAACCATCATCAAAGTGAAAAGGGAACCCACTGTATGGGAGAACATGTTTGCCAATGATACACTGGACAAAGGTTTAGTCTCCAAAATATATAAGAACCCCTATGACTCAATATCAGAAAGACAATCCGATTAAAAATTGGGCAAAGAACCTGAACATACACTTCCCCAAGGGGGACATATAGATGGTCCATAGACATATAAAAAAATGCTCAACATCACTAGCCATCAGAGAGATGCAAACTGAAACCACAATGTAATATCACTTCACAGCTACCAAAAGATCTATCAATAAATCAACAAACAACAGGTGCTGTCAAGGATGTGGAGAAAAAGGAACCTAGTGCACTAGTGAAGAGAATGTGGACTGATGCAACCACTGTAGGAAAGAGTATGGCGTTTCCTCAGAACATTGAAAATGGAACTGCCTTATGACTCAGCAATTCCACTGCCAGAAATATATCCAAAGAATCCCAAAACACCAATTAAAAATAACATAAGCACCCCTGTGTTTAAAGCAGTGTTATTTGCAACAGCCAAGATTTACAAATAGCCTAAGCACCCATCAGTAGATGAGTGGATAAAAAAGCCATGGTACATTTATGCAACAGAATATTACACAGTGTTAAAAAAGAAGGAACTCCTACCTTTTTCGACAGCACGGATGGAACTGGAGATTATTATGCTAAGTGAAATAATCCAGGCAGTGAAAGAAAAATACCATATGATGGAATCTGAGGAACAAAATAAACTAATGAGCAAAATAGAATCAGAGGCACAGAAACAAAGAATAGACTGATAGCTGTGAGAGGGAAGGGGCAAGGTAGGGACTGGTTGAAAGAAGGTGAAGGGATTAGACAAAGAACATATGTATGACCCATGGACATGATCAACGATGTGGGAACTAACTGTGGGAAGGGGAGTCTGGGGTGAGGGGGACAAAGGGGGAAATATGTGGACAACTGTACTAGCAAAAACAATAAAAAAAGAAAATAATAAACTGTGAAAAACTATTCTACAATTAAAGACTTTTTTCCAAGCTAAAAGAAATAAAAGAGGTAAGGAGAAGAGTGAGGTAAGTATGTTTATTCTCCCAGAACCCTCCTTGCCACAACATCATCTGGTGAGCTGTCATAAATGCTTGGTCTCTTGGCTGCTTAAATTGTGAGTCCCAGTGGCTGCTTACTGTCATAAGTATACACACACCCAGGGTGCTGTGTGATTCTTGATTGGTTTCTTCAACTCTGCCGACACACTTATGAATAAGTACTTTATCAAATTATTCTCGAATTACCCAGCTTGAATATGCTGTTTTTTTCCTACCAAAATCTTAATCAACAGGTTTCCCATATATTCTCTGACCACACCCCTCTTCTACTTCTTGGTCTTCTCTCCTTGCCCTTTGGGTCTGAACTGATTCATTCTACCTCCAATATGTTTTAAGAAATACCAAGCATAGAAATGGGAAATTATGAGCAGTTAACAAGAAGGTGGTGACCTATGTCCTCTGATTCAGTAATGAGACCAGTTCAGCATGAAAGTATCAGTGAGCCCAATCACATGAAAAGGGCCGCTTTGGGCCACATTCCATCCGAAACTGTCAACAAGTATTCAATAGACATAATTTTGTACTTTTCACTCTTGGTGAAGTTATTGTCCATGAGAGTCTACTTGTCCTTTTAAATAATACTAGCCACTGGACAAAGTAGTCACCCAGAGTGGAATAAATCTAAACTAAAGTAGTAAACCTCAGCTTTCTTCCTTGTTCTTAGATATTCTAGAGGCCATGGTTTTTGTCCACCACCAGGCAGTTTTATAAACTTGATTGTTTTCTGCTTTTTACTACTATGGCCAGATAGTCATCTAAGGGTAAAATGCCTATTTAGAGAACCCTTATATACTTTGATTTGGCGTCAACGGTACACAGATCAAGTTGCTGGTGACAAGTTGAAATACCTTCTTTGTGCTCCAAGCAGAACAGCATACAAAAAAAGCACAACTATTTCCTAAATTTTTCAGGCTTTTAAATAGTCCATTGTTTTGTTAAATGGATTATTCTATTTTGCATAAACTCCTCTAGATTAACTCTTAAAGCTAGCTGATTTGGTAGCCCTGATGTTCTAGTCTATTTTAAACTTCTTCCCATTTAGTTTTCTCTGGAGGTCAGATAAATGGAAATTGCATGTTTTCCTTAATTCATTCATTGATGGAGTACCAAATCATTATCACCATATATTATATTCAGGAATAAAAACTACAGAAAACTTCAGTTGTTTAGATGTATTTCGCTCCTGTTTTACCTAACTTTGAAATACGTTGTTAGCTCTTCCTAATCCCTTTTCTCACTAGTAGATATAAAAGAGATGAAGCATGTATACAGCCTAACTTAACGCCTGACATAGGTGAACAGTGTATAAGGGCAACAGTGTACTTCCGGTCACAATAAATTGGACAAATTTTAGTCTAACTCTCATTAGACTTCAATATCCACTGTGATACGATTTCCTTATAACAACAATCTGCTCTCCATTGTCTGTATATCTCTTCACTCTCCTTTCTAGGTTCATCCTATATAAATTCCAAAGGATTGCCTCAGGCCAATATTTCATTTTGTTTTGTTTTTTATTCCTTTGAACTAAGTGATCTCATCCTTGACTAAAACTTTACTTATCATTTATTTATAGTTTAATCATCTCCCTTGAGCTCTAACTTCATATATCCAACCACCTACATGAGATTTCTACTGAGGTATCTAAAAGACAAAAGTTGCGATCTTAAGCCCTAACTTCAATGTCTTTTCAGTGTGTGAAAACAAGATGTATTCATTTTTTAAAACTTAAAGATAACCTTGATAGCCCCCTCTGCCTCACTCACCAAAAGTCATCCACCTCCATCCAAGTTCTACTGATTTTATTTCCCAAATATGTTCTGAATCCAGTTATTTTTCATCTTACTACAACAACTTTAAGTTTCTCATCTAGACTATTGAAAAAATACACACTTGTGTCAGAGTAAACTGTACAAAGGAAAAAATCTTGTCATATCATGCCCTTGTTTAAAGTACAAGAATGGTTTCCCATTAGTCTTAGAGTAAAGTTTAATTCCCTATCATGGATACTTCCAGCTTCACCCATTGCTTTCTACTCACACTGACTTATTTTAGACCCTTGCATGCACCATGTTCCTTACTACCAGACTTCAACATGCTATTCCTGCAGGCTAATAAAATGTTCTTCTAGACAAGCTGTCCAAATTACCCAGGCTCATTCAGGTTCCTCGGTATATGCTTTCATATCTTTGTGTATACTTCTTTCACAATATCTGATTTATTCATTTACCCATACAATAATTACAGAGTTACTATGTTGTTATATTAGGTCTTGCAGATAGGACAATGAATGAGATAGAAACTGTTTGTGTTCTCACTAAGTACGTGTTCTAGTTTTTATAATTTATAATTAGAGTTTATAGTTGTTTGTAGACATATTAAATTAATGCCTGGCTCCCTCCATAAACTGTTATCTCCACAAGAATGGAGGCCTCTCTTTCCTCTCTGTCACAGTTACTTTGACCATAACACACATTATTCTAAAACTTAGTGGCTTGAAATACTAATTGTAATTTGTTATTGTTCCTGGTTTTCGTGAATGGCAATAAGAAAGAACTCAGCCAAAGAGAGAATCAAAGGCTGAGGGCATGAATCATCTAACTCTCATTCACTCATATTGGATTACTGATTGAGATGTTGGCTGGGAATCTCCATTCCAGTGTTCCTAAACCTCTGACTATGGTTTTCATGCCTACATGGATTCCACTAGTGACCTTTCTTAGAGCCAGGTGGATGTATATCGATCACCCTATATGAACTAGCCTTAGATGTCATGCAATGCACTTCTATTGCATTTCATTGATTGAGCTAGTTGCAAAAGTTTGCTCAGGTTCAAGGTAGGGGTGCATATACCCTCCTCCCATCTCAGTGGGAAAAGTGAGAGATGCATTGCAGAATGAGCATGTGGAATGCAACTCACACATATATATGCATACAAACACACATTCATCTTTGGAAAATACAATTATCTATGCATATCATTATAATCCTATTATCTAGCACTTACCTTGTATGTAGTAGGTGCATGTCAAATAATTATTAATAGAAAAAGTAAAGGACAAACCTAGGAAGGTGCCAAATCATGAAGGCTAGATTGTAAAATGTTCTATGTATAATTCATTCATTTATTCCCAGATATTTTTGGTTCACAGGCGGGTGCTCAATTCATTGAGCCACACCAGCCAGGGCTTTTTCCCAGATATTTTTAACCTGCTCTTGGGAATTGTGACCCAGCATACAATCCTTTGGATTCTTGACAGCTCAGTTTCTACTGCATGTGAGCTTTTCTAGTTCATGTAAAGCCAATGAACTAGAGAGAGGGCAGGAATGAGACAATGGAGACTTCTTAGAGCCACTTTATCCCCATGAATTTGATCTTGGGGACAACATGTAGTGTAGTTTTTAATTGTGTCAGTTCCTCCTATTCTACAGATATCAGAGATCATTGCTTCCAGGGTTGAGTGGGGGATGAAAGCAGAACTTAATGCCAAGAAGTGGCATTTTGAATTGCCTTTGTCACTCAAAAATAATTGAAACAATGATGCATCCCCGCAGGAGAAGTCACCTGTGAACTCTGGGATTTACAAGTGTCACTGAAACAATAGGCAATGTCTTTTGCCTGTTGTAGAGGAGAGAACAAAAACAGAACTGGCAGCTCCTGCAACACTGAATTTACAGTCAGCTAGAGCTAACCATACTATGGATTTCATGACTATTTCTCAAATGTGATCTTTTTAGGTTCTCTTGTGAGATCAACAGTAAAAGGAAAAGAATAAAAATGATATTTACTTCAAGGCTTTTGCAAGATTCCATATTTCTGACTGTGGAATGTATTTCTGTTTCCAGTTTACTGAAATTGTTGTAATCCTGCCATCTGGGTAAGTAGTTTTTCTGTACTTGGGTAACATTTACTTCTCCCGTTTTACCCATAAAACCAATAGTGACTGGCATTTTAGAACAGTATGGTGATTACCAAAAGGAAAGGGGGCAGAAGGAGGTAGAAGAGGCTAAAGGGGAGATAAATGGTGATGGAAAGAGACTTGACTTGGGGCGATGTACACACAATACAACATACAGATACAGATGATGTATTATAGATTTGCTCACCTGAAACCTATATAATTTTGTTAACCAATGCTGCCCTCAAAATTCAATGAAAAATTTAAAAGAACCAATAGCTTTGATGACTTTAAACTCAGTCAAAGAACAGAATCTCAGCTGGTTCTTCTGGTGATTCTTTATGCAGTCTAATCTTTCTGTATCTCTAAACCAAAGAACAAATCTATAATTGACTAGACATATCAGAGGTCAACAGTAAGTGCTACAAGTCATTCTCTTCCTCTTTGCCTTTTGCAAACACAGAAAGTACAGAGTGGAAAGAATTCTTCCTTGTCAATAACACCCAGTTATTCCTGGGCAATCCTGATGGGTTTTCCTTGCTGTTCGACTACAGATTCACAACTTGTAAACCCAACAAAAGTACATTAGAGTTTATTTAAAAACTAGAGGAGAGAGAAGAGGGAATTTTAGGGGAAAAGGGGAAGCGTTTGCAGGAACAAAGTTAAAAGACACATGGATAAAACTAGGGGGAGGGTGGTAATGGGAGGGAAGATGGGAGGGGGGTGGGTGGGCTTGATTGGGAGTAAAGGGGAGAAAAATGTACTTAAACAATCATTAAAATAAAAAAAAAAAAAAAACTAGTGGAGTCTTAATAAAAGTCAAAGGGAGGCCTCAGGAAGGGCCCAGAGGCAAGGACTGGGAATTGTCTCATCTGTTCCTATATTTATCTGTTTCTATCTGAAAATCACCCTCTCTCTCCCTCCACCCCACCCTTCTTCCCAGATCAGCTTTCTAGTCATAAATGTATGTATTTATTTATTTATTTTGGCTTATGATAGATAAGAGGCAGCAGGATATGGCTGTGCCCTGACAATAATAAATAAAATCCACATGTCACTTTTAGAGTCACATAAAACTTAATTAGCTGTCTCTCAGTTCCAATTCCAGAACCCTGGGAGACAGAGTCTTATCAGCTAGTAATTTTTTTTTCAAATTACCACTAATTGGTTATTCAACCTACTGAATGAATTTGTCATTTTACATTTTTAGAAATGAAAAATAGAATAGAAAATATCAGACTCTAAGGCACACAGGGAGATGCTGTAAGTATATGAGTATGTAGACCTGATATTAATGTAAAGTGTGCTGTGAGTATCAGTCAAAAAGTTTGAAAAACACTTATGTAGACCACTTTGGAGGAGACACTTATGCTCACCTAACCGAGCCATACACAGCTTCTTCAAAGAAGGAGCTAAAATGCCTTTTATACCTGGCTATGGGATTCATCTCTGGGGAGGGGTGTAGTGCAGTTTTTAAAGAAGTAGTGCAGTTTTAAAGCGTATCACATGTAGGCGGTGCAGAGATTCCCTGAGTCATTCACCACCTGCTCTCACGTCTTGCCTCCAGTATCCTCCCCGTGACTTTAGGCCACATAATTAACTCTCTGGACCTCATATACATTGCATTTATTGTAGGTATAAAATGAGATAATCCATACCCTTAGCAAACTGTGGCCATAAATTCAAAATTTTTACTGTTATAATATTAGGCATTGTTTATCATCATTACTATTCTTCCTGTTGACAAAGTGTATTTCCCACATTCTCTCTCTTCCTGTGGGGCTCTTCCCTGACACCATCAATGTTGCGAAGCTTCTACACTAATCCAAGAAGCCTAAATTTTAATAATAAAAACATTAATGCCACCTAGAGCCTGAAGTCCCATCGAGTTTCTTCTCTGAGATGGAAGCTGTTCACTGCATGAATTTCACACTCCAGTGTTAATCCTCCAAGAACCTCAAGTATTCTCTCCCCCTTGTGTGATCCTACTCTTCCCCACACAGGGGGCAATGGGGACTTTTGCTTCCTAAGTGTTATAAAGATGTTATCAAGACATAGTATAGGGTATGCTAATTGGGCTCACTCTTTAATATGTCAGGTTCCTTATGCTTTAGAATAAGTCCATTCATGCTGGGTACCCTTAGATTCAGATATATTTAAGATTCTAACAGTTGTTTAAGAAAATTTTACTTGAGTGAATTTCTTCCTTTTTTTTTTTTTTGTTTAGCCCCATAGGAGTTCCTTTGTCTTCAATAGGTTGGACAGCTTATCCTCATAGTTTCAAGATATATCCAGGCATGACTGAATATGAGGGTGTACATAATACACAACTTTAGATCCTCAAATAGAGATTCCCTGTTACCAAGGCAACAATGAAGAGTAGACAGGGTCGCTCTTATGTGAATACAAGCATGTAGTTACATAGGACCTTGACACCAAAAAGGTTTTGTATTTGGTTTAATGCTATGCTGTCACTGCGTTGTAATTCTTAATAATTTTATCTTTGAACTTGAATTTTGAAAATGAAGTACAGTGGGGCAATAGAGCAAAAAAGATTCATGCAATACATATGTCCCATATTCATCACCCTATTTGCATAAAGCATTCATTATGTCCCATGAAAACAGAATTATCCCAATGGACTCAGAATCTATAGTAATTCATGAGACTCAACATAAATAAAATGTAAACCCGTTAATTTACAACAGAGTGAGCAGAGCTGCTGCTGGCCCCAAGAGGCCACACTTCATTTGAACCAGAATTTGCTTCGAATGTAGAAGGGAGATAATGGCATTCAAAGAAACAAGAGTGACCAAGAAACCCTATCTTATCTTTCTTAGTCGTGTTACTTCCCTGTACTAGCCAAACACTTAGGCTCAAAATGACAGCATAGGAAGAGAAGGAAATATGAAGCAATCCATTATGTCCTTTTCCCTTCTGTCTTTCCTTCCTCCTCAGCAAGTCAGGCATAAAGAGTATTAGTGGATGTGCATGTATCAAGAAGTAAAATTAGCATGTTGAGTTATCTTTGTGAGATGCTTTTATTGTTCCAGTAAGAAGACAATACATCTGAATGCATGAGCTACAAAATGCAAATTATATAACTTCAGGGATCCCACACAAGAGTTATACTCTTATAATTACATTTAAATTTGGCACTGACTTTGCAGGGAAGATGGTGGAGTACGTAGCTGTGAGCTCCTCTTCTCCCAGGGACACACTAAAACTATGACTAAATATAGAGCTACCATCTGAGAGTGACCTGAAGACTAGCTAAACAGAATTTCTACAACTGAGGATATAAAAAGGAAGCCACCTAGAGACAGGCAGGGGTAGAGACTGGTCTGGTTGGGACACATACCTCTGGTGTGGTGATTCACAAGTGGGAGAGATATCACAACCTCGTTCCCTCACCCTGAGGAGTAAGGAATCCAAGCCCCATATTAGCCACCCCTCCCCAGTCCCAGGGACCTACACAGTGAAGAGGAGCCCCCATAACATCTGGCTTTGAGAACTAGCAAGGATTACATCTGAGAGAGCAGAAGGGCTATAGGAAAGCAGGCCTCTACTCTTAAAGAGCCCACTCACAAACTCATGGGCTCTGAGCTCCAGAGCAGACAGCAGTTTGAACAGTGTGCTTGGGTCTTAGTGGAATAATGACACTGACTAATTTTAGGCAGAGGGCTGGAGAAGCAGGGATCAGTAGGAACAGAAGCTCTCTGGGGACAGAAGTGAAATAGGTGAAACAGAGTAAGGCAAATAACTTATTTCACTTGTATGTGGGATCTAAAAAGCAAATAAAGCTGAGCAAAATACACTCATAGATATAGAGACAAATTGGTAATGGCCAGAGGGCAGAGGTATGGGGGAATGAGTGGAAAGGTAAAGGGGAGTAAGAGGGACAAACTTCCATTTATAGAGTAAATAAATCGTGAGAATGTAATATATAGCATAGAGAAAATAGTTAATAATGTAATAACGATGTATGGTGACCAAAAATTACTAGACTTACTGTGGTGATCCTATTGTAAGGTATATAAATGTCAAATCAGTATGTTGTGCACCTAAAATTAAGATAACATTGTGTGTCAATTACACTTCAATAACAAACTAAAAACAGCAGGGTACCAAATTAAGGTGAATGGTAAAATTCATGCTAATATTTAAAATTTTTAATTTGTATTTACTTAGGATGGCATTAAACAGCCAATGATAAACATGACTACAAATTGAAAGTAAAACCACAAAAGAAAGAAAAACTTTTTAGTACATTTAAAATAACTTTTTCCTGCTTTTTGTAAAGGGAAACTGACATTTTCATTTTGCTGGGCGTCACAAATTAGGTAGCTGGACCTAAGAGTAGAATCAACTAAGAAGTTGGATGTAGGAAACGTGAACCTTTTGTGATATTTAGTTTCTGTTTCTAAAGTTATTTTTTCCTCTAAATCAACACAACATTTTGCTTTCCTGGGCAATTCTGTTTCTAGGAAAACCTTACTTCAACACAGTTGTTTATTATTTATATGGTTTTTTTTTTAGTTTACCTGTCGACATGCAAGGAAAGAAACGCCTGTGTATCTCTCCATATTCCTACTTTGTTTGGTTCCCTTGCCACTGAATCCCACCCCCACTGCTTCTCACTTAGATTTCACGGGTGATGAGTTGGATGGCATTTCTCAGCAAGGCTCCTTGGTTGTTCTAGCAGTTTAGATCACCTCTACTGCAGACAAAGCTGCTAGAAACACATGCAAAACTGAGTTCCCCTCAGAGTTATTCTGAGAGCCTTAATTCATTTGAGAAGTGGAGGATGGCAAAGAACTTCATCCTACACTCCAACTTACAAAGCAGAGAAAAACACTGAATTTTCTGTGATGACAGATCAGAGGAGAAGTCAGTCAGAAACAGCCTCGTAGCATAGATGGCCAGAATACAACAACCCTCACACGTCCCAGGCAACGACAGCATTTCCCTCTTGGTAGCGACAGTTTTCCTGAGGTGTGGTTAGAGGTGCAATGAGTCCAACGCAATGTGTGGGATTGCAAAGAAGGGGATGGGAATGTTGATAGTGAACCGAATGATGAGGCTAAGGAGGCCCACAGGAGGAACCATATGGCCATGCATATGCATGGTGATTTGGATCAGGAGCACATGTGGCTGGATGACAGGATGGGACTGCTGGGGGAGAGCAGTCGGAATCAGTCCTAAACACTACTTACTCTCCACTGAGTGCTTCCCCGTGGTGGAAAAATAGCTCTCAATTATATTAAAATGGATTTCTTCACTCTCACAAGCTGGGGGATATCTGGATCTGAATATGAGAACCACAAAAGTATGCCTTGTACTTTCTGCATTGGAGAAATTGAGTTCTTGCTGTATGTTTAAAAAAAAAAAAAAACAACCTTTGATTGATTTTTGCCATCTGTGTTCTTTTTGACTGATTTCTCACACATCTTTATAACATTGATGATGATGATGATGATGATGATGATGGTGATGGTGATATATCAATATCATCTGTTTAGCTAGACATAATCTTACAGAAAATCTGCAGGAACCCATCAGTATTGTTTGAACCATAACCATGAAGGGATCACATTGGTCTCAACATAGTGAAGCCAATATGGCTGAGAAACAAGGTCTGTAATGTTTAATAAATGCCATCTCAATGCTGCTTAGCTGCTTTGTTTCGTTACATGTTGAAACAAAAATATCGTGGGGTCTCTGTAAAGAAGATAACTTGGCATCAATGATAACTATAACAGAACTTACTAGTTTTGAATGAATTGAAGTGATATAAGTAGCCATTATATACCCAATATTAGTAACATTTCATCCTCAAGGCAGCTTCCTCCTAAGCATAATTTCAAACATCATTCTCTATCTGTAGGTCTAAAGTATACTTTCTAAACCAGTGCATATTAAAAATTGACAGTTACTTTCCAGGAAATTTGCTTTTAAGGAAATTTTCCAAATAAGAAGAGCAACCAAATGAAATGTAAAGATTGAGAAATTTTACCTTTATTCTATTTAAAAATTCAAAGTATTTCTTGTCATTTTTTACAAATAATGTAACTGTGAGGCCTCTAAGGCAATTGATGGCATTGTTGCTGAACACCTAACCCCTGTTATGTTTTTGTGTCTAAAATAAAGAACACGCATCATCCAATGTTACTTTAAAGGAATCAGGATACAACAAAGACTCAAAAGTATGAAAAAATGCCAAATGAATTTTTGTTAAACAAATATTTGTGAAATAGCATATTTGCAAGGTGCTTTTCTGAGGTGCCTTGATGCAGTGATGATAGAAATATTTCTTCTTCCATAGAGCTTGCATTTGATTTAGAGTATACAGAGACATAAGCAAACAGGTAATTTCAGATTAGAGTTGTAAAGAAAATGAAAGAATTTAATATTGAATGACTGTGTGAGGGCTTTTTAAACTAGTGATAAAAATCCTGTTGAGGTCACATGTTTGAAACTTGATTCACGAGAAGGGACCAGGCATGTAAAATCTGGAGAGAGAAGTACTTCCCAGACCTAGTAGGAGATATGAAGAACTTGAGATGCAAGTCACCTTAGAGAGTCTGAGATTCAGAAGAAACAGAAAAATGATCAGGGTGGCTAGAACGTAATAAGCAAGGCAGGAAGACACAGGCACATAAGCCAAATAGGAGAGATCGCACAGCAGGAATCATCAGATCATACAAAGCCCCAGCAAGTGTTTCAACTCCCCCGTCCCCCCTCACACCCTTCACCCCAAACTAATCCCATTTTGACAGGTTTTATATCTCTATTTGCTCTGTCTTAACTCCATCCTTTGCTTCCATGAGGACAGGCTGTGTCTTACTCTTTCTAATGAAATGCAGATATAAACCAGATTGCTTTATCCTTTGATATTTGAAAGAGTTTGGCTTAAAATACTCAAATATTAAGTAGTTGGAAAACCAATAAAAGTTACAACTCTTCAAAGATTATTGTGAGTGAGGAATACTCACTGAGTTACTTTAATTTGAAAATTAATTAGTTGAATTTAAAAATTTGAATACATAATGAATAATTTACAAAAGAAAAGAAATCCTGATAATTCCCATGTGGTAAAGATAAAAATAAAACTTAGAATCAAGAGTTCCAATTTAATGCTGGAGAGGTTGGCTAAGTTTATCATGAATAAATAAGCTTTATATTTTAAAAATTTACCTACAGAATAATCATGACATCCTGATGATATGATAGCAAAGGAGAATTTTCCAGATATTCAAGGAATGCTCTCTATTTTATAAAAATAAAATGTTCAAGAGAATGAAAAAAAAAGTGAAGATTTCCAAACTTATTTTGAATTTAGCATGTATGGACTTAGTGTTAAGGCACAAAAATGGCTGTACAAGAAAGTAAAAATGTAGGTAAATCTCATTTACATACACATATGCAAAATCCTAATTAAAATATTAAAAACAAAATTCAGAAATACACATTTTTAAAAATTCACAGCGTGACCCCAAACTAATTAACAAAATTAGACACACTAGTAGGTTAAAAGGGAGGTAAAAATTCAATACAGCATCATGAAAAGGAAAATTCTTAGCAAGCTAGAAACAGAAAGGTGTTTCGTAACCTGTTAAATTCAAAACACAAAATTCAGTAAAAAAATTATAGTTAACATTTCCCTGGAATTCCAGCCAAGGAAGAGCAAAGGAAGAAACATAATTCTCTATGTCCACAGTCAGTTTAATCTTCTATCTAACAGATTTAGAAAACTCTCTGTGAACATCATTAAAGACAGACAAAGAACAAGCAAGTTTGTTGGTTGTACACAAGATCAGCACACACATGCACACACACACGCAAGTTTTCCCACTCAACAGTAAGAAACAATTTTTAAAAACTAATCCTAAGAAGAAGTAAATGTCGTAAGCCATTTTGTTCCATGGAAAAACTCTTACTGTATGTGTATGGGGTGTTTGTGTGTGTGTGTGTGTGTGTGTGTGTGTGTGTGTGTGTGTGTGTGTGTCTACACTGAAGCTACGGACCAATGTGGACATATGTATGATATTAATTATTCCAAGAACAAAAATATTCAAGAACATCATCTCTTACATAATAATAATGAATCTAGCCTAATTGGTTTTTCAGTTGGACAACTTCCAGTCTGAAAGTCCGGGAAATCTTTGTATTGCTTCTTTGATAGTTTCTTTCTCTTTGTTCTCTTTTCCTGGTTCACCTATTATTCATATGCTCTATTTCCTTTTCTCTTCTCTTTTATATCTTTTTAAATTGTTTGCTCTAATTTTGAGAAAACTTTCTCAACTATATTCTCTAACACTTAAACTATTATTTTTATTTTATCCACATAATTATAATTTTCCAGAATCCTTTTCTGTTCACTGAATATTCTTTTTATAGCATCGTTTCATAAATGCGATATATTCTCCAATTTTTCAGGGTGTGCCAATTATAATATTTTAGTGCTTTTCCTTAGTATGTTCTTCCACCAAGACAGTTTCTCTTATTTCTCCTTGTCCATTTCTTGCTTGTCAATAACTTTCCTCTCTTCTATGAATATATTTGGCTCTATAGAGATAATTAAGTACTGGCAATTTAAAAAGGCTCATTGTTCTTTACAGAATGATATAGATGTATCATTTATTATTCTTTTTCTTCAGCTAATCAGACATCTTTAGAAGAGAGTTCTAATCTCCTTAATTTTGGTAAAAAGGATTTAGTTCCCAACATTCTGGAGGTCAAGTAGGGATATAACTCTAAGGATCTCTATTTTTACCCTTCATTATATATACTATTACCTAATTTTCCTCTTTCTTAGAAGTGTAACCCTGAATTTAACTATGCCTTGCATCTTCAATTTGAATATATTCAGAATTACTCTCAAGATAATAAATCCCTATATATTTACTGGGTCAGAAAAAAAGCAGTCAGTCATCAAAGTAAAGGAACGGTGAGGATCTAGAAATCTAACTGCTCATTAAACAGCTTTAACCCAAGCTTTCTCATTTTAGGCTTCTTCTCTCTCTCAGTTTTTCCAGTTCCTTTGACTTTCATGTTTTGTCTAGTAAAAAGCTCATCTCAATCTCTTCCCACTGCTAGATTGTAACTTTGCTCTGTTGGGCTCTTGAATTTGCTTGTCAGCCACACTCTTACTTTCTGTCTTCCACATTTTTCTCTTCCCCATGTTTCTGTGTATTAATGCCTTAATAAAATTATCATCAAAAAAGAAAGAAAGAAGAATATATGACAGAGATCTTACAAAAATGACTCCTATCTTATGGTAATGGATGAGAAGACAATATAGCAGAGAAGTTAGTTATCTTTAAATTAAATGATAAATAAAATATAATTCCAATCAAGATGGGAAAATGATTTTTCATAGAAACGCACAATCTGGGTTTTAAAGTCCTAATATAGCAAAAGGCCAAGACAATTTTTTAAAAAATGAGAAATAGAATTCCCCTGCAAGATACAAAGATGCCATAATGCTAAAAATTGGATAGTGTTTGCTTTTATATAGACAGAAAAGTACACACTTGGAAAGGAACTGTTACCTTGGACATAGACCAATTTATAGATAGGAAATTGGTGTATGACAAACTCGGCATGATAAATCAGTGGGGGAAAGACAAAGATCATTTATAAAGTGATTGTAGAAAAATGGCTAACCATAGGACAATACATAAAACCAGATTTCCTACTTTACATCACACTTCACATAACCTCAAGTTTGAATTAAAGGCTTAAACATTAAAACTTTTGGGAGAGAATGTCTTTATATATTAGCGGCAGGTAATTATTTCTGGAAAAAATACTCAAAATGTGTAAAATTTAATAGGATAAATCCTTAAAGACCAGAGTAAAATTGAGAGCTTTGCATTACAGATGATACCATATACAAAATTAAAAGGTAAATACCTTTATGGTAGAAGGTGTCTCCATAGTATGTGATCAACAAAGAACTGGCATCTAGATTATGCTAAACATTTAAAATGTGCCTTCAAATTAACATTAGAAAGATAAACAATCCAAAAGTAAAGGACCAAAACAAACAAACGATATAAGAAGAGCTAATTCAGGGAAGTGAAAGCCTGAATGACCAATAATATAAGAAAAAAATTATTCAACATCAGTTGTTATTTAACTGATATATAGTAGGCGGTTAGGGGTGGGCAGACTAGAAATGACAGACTAGGTATAGAAAGAAGGTCAGCAGGGCAGAAAAAGTCAGGTGCCTGAAAATAGGCAAAACTTGGAAAACAAGGACCTCACCCCCAGGGTGAGGTTTCCTCTCTTGGCATGTCACTGGTTATGTCGTTTAAACCCTCTGACCTTTCATATCACTGGTCATGTGGTTCCTCCCTACCCTGACTTTTCCTCCCCCAGCATGTCACTAGTCATGTAGTGGACCCTCTTAGAGGAGGAACAAGGGGGCCAGAGAATAGCCTCATATGATTGCCTCGTGTGACCACTCCCTTAGGCAGCAAGGCCTAAAAACAACAAGGCTGATTAGTGTCAAATAATCTTAGAAGCAAACCTTAGACTCCATTGACCACAGATACAGAGTTTTGGTCAAACTAGAGATAACATCTAGATCTCAGCTCTGTTTCAGCTCTAGGTCCAGAAAAGCAGCAAGGCCAGACAAGGTAAAGCCATGGCTGACTTTAGGACCAGCTGTGGTGATGACTTAAGACCCCCTGCCCTGGTGCCAACCAATCAGTGGAGACCATGACCTTGAGGGGACACATCTGCAGAGCTGATGAATATTCTCCTGTGACCGTCCCCTGATGTGCCTGCCTTTAAAAAGGAGATCAAAAACCCTTAAGACAGAGAAACCAGTATGCTCTTTCTCTCTCTGGAGCAGACTTGCACCTTTCCCCTGACCTTCCCACATGATTCTTCTCTCAGCCTTTCTTTTTCCTAAGCTTCTAAGGCCCTTCCTTTGCCTCAGCAATTTGTTTCCTGAGTCCACACAGCCCAGTTCGCTCACCTTTTCTACCTCTGTGACTCTCTCAATAAACATTCTCTTATCATTTGAGTTTTCTGACTCTGAATATTTTCCTTGCCAAATTCAAGTACCGAGGTTACCAAACCAACGATACCAAACCAAGGTCACTGAACCAAGGTCCAGTGATATTCTGGCGCCATTTTGCTGCTAAAAAAACTACTGTTAAATTATAAAAATTTAAATTTAAAAAAGATTGAGTCATAAGATAAGTAAATACAAGCAAAGTGTAATATAATTCAAACAATTGAGGCCATTTATGGGAAAAAACTCAGAAAAGAATACTAAATATTTTGAGAGAGATATATATAATGCCTATATATATATAATTTTTGAAAACCTGAAAAAAAAAAAAAGAAAACCTGTATGAGAATATCATACTACTTCAAGATAGTCATTATTCTTTGGATAAAGTGCAAGGTAGTGTACAAGGAGACTTTGACCATATCTCTAAAGTTTACTTCTTTAAAAATTAGTATCTAAAGCAAATTTGAATGCACAAAACTTCACAGAGCTCATAAGTGAAAACTTCAAGAACTAATAATGGCCCTGTTTTCTAATGCAAGTCCCTTGCCCTTTCCATTCAGCCACAGTCTTATTATTTAAAGAAAGTCATGAAGTCAGAGACAATGAGGAGTTTCCAGAAGTAAATATAGCAACTCCCTCAACATTTTTATCCACAGTGCCTGGAGTATTAAAATATCAACGCAGTTTAGGAAAAAAAGAGCAAAACCAGTTGTTTGCTATTATACATGAAAAAATATAACATTTTTAACTGAATAATTTTCATTGTTTTCTTCTGTGTAATATGGAGCCTACTTAAAACAGCAAAGTGATTCTTGTGCAGTTAAATCTCTCCAAAATTCTCTTTATCAGATTTTTCATATGGCTGCTATCCTGATATGCTTTGTGTGCATTCACGAATCAAGTAGCAAAAAGCAGAGGCTGGACACATCATTATTATGAAGTGCACATTCCAGGAAAAGATATAGAAATTCAGCAGACCTCTTCATATTGAAGAAACTAATCCCCAAGAGTCAGTACTGCCGAGAGATTTTCAATGAATTGCATGAATAAGTCCTTTGAGTTCTAATGCCTTCAGACTCTGTCCAGAGGGGACAACGTGTTTGATTTTTTTTTGAATCCACAATACCTTGCTACATTATCCATTTCATTCATTATTCAATTAAAGAATTGAAATTGCTTAATACCCTGTATATGTTTGTACTTTCTTATCAGCATTCTGGGGAAAGGGAGAACTGCTGTGTTCATCTCCAATGAAATCAAAATATCTCTATAAGAAGGAAAAGCGAAGCTGTTCACTTTGCAGCCAATAAGATATGGAGCTTAGCTTGCCCTTATAAAATTATAGAATACCATGCTATTGTCAATTCCATAACTGATCAGCTATCTTTAAAGGCATTGATTTATTTCATGTTATCTTATATATTTAATGACTTCAGGATTTACACAGATTGTAGAATGCCCTTCTTGTCATGCTAAGGATTTACCCATCTATCAATCTTTACTCTTTAGAGCTAGGAAATATTTATTTCATCTGCATGATAAGTACTATGTCATCTTTAGTGTCATACCACCTTCAGAAGATAGTAAAATATACAACAGCATGCAATACCCCTGCTAATGCCAGCATAACACTATGACAAAAAGAGAATCTGAAAGCATTCAAAATGTAAATGTTGTGTTTAATAATATTGGGTTGGCCAAAAAGTCCATTTGGTTTTTTCTGTAAGATGGCTCTAATAGCGCTTAGTTGTCTTGAACTTTATTTGAAACAACTTTGTTAGATTGTACTGTTAGATTGTACAGCTCTCCTACCAGCATGCATTTAAAAGAAAAAAAAAAGTGGTGAATTTTTGTGTAGCAATACTCATAATGAAGATAGAAGAAAATAAACAACATTTTGGCATATTATGCTTTATTATTTCAAGGAAAATAAAAATGAAACAGAAATGCAAAAAAAAGATTTGTGCAGTGTGTGGAAAAGGTGCTGTGACTGATCAAACGTGTCAAAAGTGGTCTGCAAAGTTCTGTAGTGGAGATATCTTGCTGGATGATGCTGCATGGTCTGGAAGACCAGTTGAAGCTGATAGCCATCAAATTGAGACATTAACTGAGAACAATCAACGTTATACCTACCATGTGGGACATACTCAAAATATCCATATCAATAAAGTTATTGGTGAAAATGAAAAATGTGTCTTTTATTTTAGAGAACAAAGCATACAGACTTTTTGGCTAACCCAATAAAAGAGCTTAGCATTAATCCAAGGTATGAGACGAAGCAGGCGCAATCATTCCCTACCCCTGTAAATGATGAAATAAACTTATGAAGTAGATTTAGGTTGTACTGTCAGGTACAGAAGTTTGTGAGCACTCAGCATGTTTTCTAACATAATTCTATAAAGTTACAATGAATTATTTGTGGAATAAATGAATGAGAGTTATTAACACAAGAGTATATTACAAAGAAATCTAACATTTTTTTAAATAAAGATTCCTTAATTTCCAGGATTTATTGGTTGATTCATTGTTGATTATTGAGTATCAGACTAGTTCCCTGGTCCTCTAAAATGGCAGACAAGACATTGCTTTCTTGGTTCATAGTAAGAGAAAAATAATTCATTAAAATTATAACAAGAACTAGGGAATGTACAGACTGTTTTAAGCAAATGCCAGAGTCACCTAACCTAGCTTGGGATAAAGACCTCTTTGTGGAAGTGACATACCACCTCATACCTGTCAGAATGGCTAACAATAGATCATCAAACAACAAGTGCTGGTGAGGATGTGGAAAAAGGGAAACACTTTTGCATTGTTGGTGAGAATGCAGATTGGTGCAGCCACTGTGAAAAGCAGTATGGAGTTACTTCAAAAAATTAAAAATAGAACTGCCTTATGACCCAGTGATTCCACTTCTGGGAATTTATCTGAAGAAACCTGACACATTAATTCAGAAGTGTATATGCACCCCAATGTTCATTGCAGTGTTATTTACAATCATCAAGATCTGGAAGCAGCCTAAGTATCCATCAGTAGATGAGTGGATAAAACAGCTACAGTACATTTACACAGTGGAATACTGCATGTCTATAAAAAAGAATAAAATTTTATCCTTTGCAACAGCATTGATGGACCTGAGAACATTATGCTAAATGAAATAAGCCAGTCAGAGAAAGACAAATACCATACGATTTAACTTGTTTGTGGAATATAATGAACAAATTGAACCAACAAGAAAACTAGAAACAGACTCACAGCAGACTGATAAGTCTGGGGAGTGGTTGGAGGAATGCGGAGCCATCAAGCAAAAAAAAAGTGGTATGGGCAGATAAATGGTAATGAAAAGTACAATAACAAATGAACTACTTAAAATTGGAAAAAAGTTTCTTTTAAACAGAGTAATAAATTGGATTGTTTAATATTTTTCAGTCATAGTTCTACAAAAATACAATTGCTTACATATTTTTGAGAACTGAAAAAATTAACTCATAAGGTTAAATTTCATGCACTATAAAATTTTTAAAACTCTCCTAAACCTTTCTGGCCTCTATCTTGTGCTAAAAAAAAAAAAAAGAAAAGAAAAGAAATGAACACAAATATTGGATTGGCCAAAAAGCCTGTATTTTTTTTCTATAAAATAAAAGACATATTTTTCACTTTCACCAATAACTTTATTGATGTGGATATTATGAGTATGCCGGCAATCTCCCTCCTGGTGTGTACAACGTTGATTGTTCTCAATGCATGCCTCAATTTGATCATATTACCTTAACTGGTCCACCCAACCATGGATCATTGGCCAGTGAGAAATCTCCAGCATGAAACCTCACAGACCACTTTTGACACATTTGATCAGTCACAGCACCTTTTCCATATACTGCACAAATTTTTTTTGCATTTCAGTTGCGTTTTTATCTTCCTTGAAATAATAAAGCATAATACGTCAAAAATGTTATGTATTTTCTTCCATCTTCATTATGAAAATGGCTACACAAAATTCACCACTTTTGATTTAAAAAAAATGCATGCTGATGTGACAGCTGTCACAATGCAATGTAACAAAATTGTTTCAAATAAAGTTAAAGACAACTAAGTGCTACTAGAGCCATGTTATGGAACAAAACAAATGAACCTTTTGGCCAACACAATGGTACAAAAGATATTAAACAAAGAGGAAGTATCCCAATAGATCCACAATCCTCCTCCCCAGATGTAACTACTATTAACAGTGGCTTGCCTATTTACCCCAAAATGTTTGTGTCTATGAAATAATAAGTTTTATTTTTGACTACAACTATTTATATACAACTATGTATATGTGTATATATGTATATATAACTAAAGCAAATATAATTTGTGGAACATATATTTCATATTACAATATATTTATATTATAAACCTTATATAATATATATATATACTATATAAATAATAAAATCTATAAATAATAAAATCTATAAATAATATCATGAAACATTCACAAGTGAACATTTTATATTATACCACTGATCTTCCCCTTGCTCATTTACTAAATTATGTTGGAGACTATTTCAAATGAGCATAAATGCCTCACTTGATAAATACATTTGATAACAATTCTGTAGTGAACATCCTTGTCAAATAGCTCTGTGTCCAAATAAGAGTATATCTGCAGGATACATTACTGGAGATAGAATTGCTCAGCCAAAGGGTATGTGCATTGATGTAACTTTTCCCATTTGTCCTAACTTTTTTCAGTTATGAGACAACACACGGTAGTTTAGATGAGCACTGACACAGAGAATGTAGATAAGTGATCATCTTCTTTCCTCCCCCTCATCTTCCTTCTCCAAGCCAACCTCAGCCAGTATCCTCTCCTGTCAATGTATCAGTTTAGAAGGCTCCTTTCAGATCTTTCTATGCATTAAACACACCTCCCAAGCTCATTGGTTTATATGTGTGTGTGTGTGTGTACATATATATGAATGATTTAAGTCAAACTCAGGAAGTCTATAAATAGGAAAAAACATTTATTAGTGAATTCATGAATTAATCTTCAGTTTGTTTTTGTAAGTCAAAGGATAAATATTTTTTCAATATAAACTCTGTGCCTTCCTAAAAAAGTCAGCATCTGGAAGCAACCTGGGCTTAGTCCTTGTTACGGAAAGACCACACTTGTGGATTATCACATATTTTTGAAATTCAAATACATCCTCTTTCTTTGAGAAACTCCAAATAAACAAACAAATAGAATAATAGAGAATAAATGGTATACATTACTCAATTATTTAATATGCCACTAGTTTTAATACTCTTTGCCAATGTCAGTTCAGGCTTGGGATTTAAAAGCATTGGAGTTTAATCATTATTATTTTCCCAATTATTGTAGCAGGTTGTGTAATTCGATATGCTAAGATTTGCATGCAAGAGGATTACTGAGGAGTGTTCTAGAAACATAATTCATGTGGTTACCACTTTCAGTGTCCCTCATTACTTCTTGCATATTTCCATCTGTCTTGATTATCCGTCAGGGTTTCCTTTAACATTTCCTGCAGTGCAGATCTCCTAGCAATAAATTCAGTTTTGTCTAGCAAAATTTTTTCATTATTTCATGTTCATATATGAAATTATTTTTATTGGATACAAAGTCAAGTTTAACAGCTTTTTTAAAATGTTATTTATTTATTTATTTTTAGAGAGGGGGGAGGGAGAGAAACATCAATGTGTAGTTGCTTCTTGCACACCTCCAACTGGGGACCTGGCCCACAACCCAGGCATGTGCCTTGACTGGGAATCAATCGCACTGGTGACCTTTTGGTTCGCAGGCCAGTGCTCAATCCACTGAGCCACACCAGCCAGGGCAAGTTTAACAGCTTTTGTAACTCAGTACATAAAATATGTTGCTCCACTGCCTTCCTGACCGCATTGTTTTTGATAGGAAATCTGCCATCGTACTTAGTTTTGATTCTTTGTATTTCTTTTTCCTGTTTGCTTTAACTATTTAAAATCATTATTACTGGTTTTGAGACATTTAGTATGGCATATCTTAGCATATTTTTCTCCATGTTTCTCGTGCCTGGGGATTATTGAACTTCTTGTTACTATAGGTTTATAAATTTCATCAAATTTGCAAAAACTTTCTTGATCAGTTTTCTAAATACTTTTTCTCCCTTCACAATCCTTTAAGGATTTAAAATGTATTAGTTCATTTGAAGTTGTCCCACAGATCAATAATATTCTTCATTTTTGAGAATTATTTTTTTCTGCATTAAATTTTGGTTAGTTACTGTACTTAAACGTTTTCGAATTCACTTGCCTTTTTTTTCCTGCACTGTATACACACTTACACATCGCATGTATTTCATCCCACACATTATTGTTCTTATCTCACTAAGTTTGATGTGGGTCTTTTTTTATATCTTCTATTATTCTACTTAACTATTTAAACATATGGAATATCTTTACAACAACTGTTTATGAAGTCCTGGTGTGCTAATTGCAGTATCTTGCTCAGATCTGGCATGGTTTCAAGGGTTTTTTTCTCCTCGTTGTGGGTAATATTTTCTTACATATCTGATCATCTTTGATTGAATGCCAGGAATTTCCAATTTTATTTTATTGGGTGCTAGATATTATTATATTCTTTTATTATTATTATTTTTTTTTTAGAGAAAGGGGAAGGGAGGGAGAAAGAGAAAGAGGGAAACACCGATGTGCAGGAGAAACATTGATCGGTTTCCTCTTGCACACACCCTACCAAGGACCTGGCCCACTACCCAGGCATGTGTCCCGACCACAGATCTGACCAGTAACTGTTCATTTTGCAGGATGATGCCCAACCCACTGAGCCACACCAGTCAGGGCTATATTCTTATAAATATTGTTGAACATTGTTCTGGGATGCAATTAAGGTACATGAAAGTAGTTTGATTCTCTCATGTCTTGCTTTAATCATTATTGGTTGCTTCTGGATTAATAGTCTAGAAGTAATTATTCCCTACTACTAAGGCAGACCTTCTTAGGTACTCTGTCCGTCCCTGGGAAGTATGAGATTTTTCAATCTTCCTGCTACTAACAGGCACTGTTTCTGGTCCCGTGTGAAGGCCAGACACTGTTACCCCTAATCTTTTTCAGCAGTTGTTTTCTTAGCCTTGTGTGCATGTGTAGCTAAAACCCTGAGGCAAAGACTTTGCAGACCTTAGGAATTTTTTTCTGTGTGTTCTCTCAGGTAACCTGTCCTTTGCCCTAGCTGCTGCCGTCTTCCTGGACTCTCACCGTGCCTCCTTAACTCAGGAGTCCTTTAGACTCCACATAGTTTTCCCCTCCGAAAACCATGGCCTAGCTACTCTTTAAAACTAGTCATCTAGGGAATTTTTTTAGCTCTATTTATTTGTTTTTTCATCTCTCAGGGTTCATTGTCCTTCCTTCCTCCGTGTTCAGTACATTGAAAACTATTATTTCAAATACTTTGTCCTACATTTTTATTGTTTAATCATTATGATGTAAATTAGAAGATCCCAGTGGACTTCCCCCTACCAGTTAGCAAACTTATTTTTTGTCTCAGAAATCCAAACAGGGTTGGTGAAGGGAACTCTTTTTCTTGTGTCTATTCCATAGAAAGGAACTTCAACAAAAGGATTAAAAATAAGCACTGGATTTGTATTTTGGCTCCATAAATTTGTAGAAGATAAAAAATCATTCTGTACCTCAATTTTTACATGTATAAAATAAAGATATTAATCATACTTATTAGACAAATTTTACTAAGCATTAAAGGAGTTAATATAATATATTATATTAAATAATAGAACAGTTATGTTTAGAATAAGACCTGGCAAGTAATAAATTTGCTGTAAAAGTTAATTACAAAAAACATTATGGAGATAATATTTGAGATTTGCCTTTACCATAATTTACTTGGTGCAGTCATGACAGCATGTGAAACTTTCATTGAAACATGGCTAGATTTTATCGTGAGGGACCTCTTATGAATTATTTGATATTTAATGTAGCATTTTTAATATGTATTATACCCCAAATATCTGCTGATTCTAGTAAATTTTAGTCCATAACCCAGTGAAGTTAGTAATAATTAATGTTAAACCAAATAATCATCAAAAAAAATAAGGAAATAATTAAGATAATCCATTTGTGCAGGCAAACCCCTTGGGTGGTTTGAGTGTGTAATCAGATTTCTCCAGCTTACCCCCAAAGTGTCACTGCTGATGGGGTAGGTGCTTAATTTTAACTTGAGAAGCAAATTGTTCTTTTCAAAACCTCACATTTTTCTAAGCATTCCCAGTTCTGTACTACTATACCAGAATAATTCAATGTTCTATTCAATAACTATTATGGAACTACTTATTTACTTAAAATTCTATAAAATCCCAATGCAAGTGAGGAAGAGCCCGAGCCACTCCCATGATGGTCCACTCTACTTTCTCTTCGGTGAAGTAGTTCTGGAACATCTGGGTGACTTGCAGCAAAACGCAGAGAAAGATTTCCCTGACTCCTGTGAGCTTCCTCCTATCCCCTCTTCTTTAGCAACTTTAACAATTAATACTGCATTGCCCCACAAAAAGCAATAAATAAAATCACTGATCAGCATTGATGCTGGTAAGATGTGCTGGTAAAAGGGAATCTAGATTGACTTATTTTTTAAATTTTTTATAATGGTTCTTCTTCCCCTTTCCACAATACCAATCATTTATTACTCGCATTTTCCTGATAGCCACTTTATATTTCTATAGGAGAAATATGGGTGGCTCAGGTATTTGGCCCCATTATTTATAATCATCTAAGTAAGAGAGTACACAAATAATTTTGATAATAACAGCGAAATTCATTCAACATTATCTCAGTTAATTCTCACCATAACCCTATGCTATAAGAGGCCCATCTGGAAAAATCCATCCATTGTTAATATAAAGAGAATGCTTTGCATGATATTGATGTAACCAAGGAGCGTGGGGTGAAATGAGCATGCGTGAACAATGGCTACCTCACTGCACTAGTCAGTGGGGGAGATACACGCCCTTGAGTGAGCGTGTGTGCTGTGCAGCTGCTGCATTCAAAATGACTGAGTAGAGCAACAAGTCTGCAATCATATTTTGCATTAAGCTTGAACATTGCTCTGCAGAAACTACTTAGATGATTCAGAAGGTCACAGCTATGGGAAACTGGTGGTGGGCAGCCTCATCACAACAGTGCACCCACTCCTGTATCATGTCTTATGCAGTTTTTGGCAAAACATCAAATCACCCTAGTGACTCAGCCCCCACTACATTCCAGATTTGGCACCCTGCAACTTCTGGCTTTTCCAAAACCTAAAACTATCTTTGGATAGGAAGAGATTTCAAATCATGGATGGGATTCAGAAAAATACAATGGGACAGCTGCTGGCAACTGGGAGAACTGCGTGAGGTCCCAAGGTACCTACCTGCCTGCTTTGAAGGGGACTGAGGCATCATTGTCCTATGTACAATGTTTTTTGTATGTTGTGTCTTCTTTTTCATATTACATGTTTGGATACCTTCTGGATAGACCTCATATACACTGTTATCAACATATCACTTATGGGAAAAAATGAATTTTAGAAATTTTGCACCAGGTTTCTCAGTACAGAGCAGGGGTATACACTAAAGGTGTACACTTACAACCACTTACAACCTATCACCCCATTTTATTAACCTTAAAGCAATGCAGGCTTTTCACACTAAGCACATACAATAGGGCACCTTAAAGATAGATATGCACAGAATAAGAAAAGTTCATCTAAGAAAATCAACTTTATTTTCCACAAACTGTCAGGAAATAAAATCCTCAAAATAGTTTTCGTGAATTTTATTTTATTGATATCTAAAATGAATTCCTTCAAATTGGATTAAAAAAGGACTCTCCCTAGATGTGCCTTTAACTTTTAGCTTTAACAATTTTTCTGTTAAATAGGTAGTTTCTTTATTAAACAAACTTTTTGTTATTAAAAGAAAGAACATTCATTCTAAAAGGAAGCTGCATTAACATTTATGTTTTAAGGTTCGGTATGATGTTTAATTTGGTCTCTGAGTGACAGGCCTGGGACAATGTGGATTGCCATGTTTTTATCAGTTAGGACTTCTACAAGGTTGGGGTGTCTTAAACTACCCCTGACCTAAAAGTAAAATAGACTCACTTTCGAGGGTATTGCTTAGGAATGGGTCAGATCTTGGGGAAGCTGTATTTGATCACTGCCCCCCTTCATTTCACCACAGAGATATCCACGCCATATAGAAAGCAAAACGATTACTTTTTCTTTAAAGTGTTTCTTCCTAGCTTCACATTTCTCTTCCCTCCTTTAAACTGGTCTCAAATATACCAAAATTTCATTTCTGAATCACTAACAGACAACTGATACTTCCGCCCTCCTCTTAGAAGGAGAGCAGTTTGCCAATTTCATTTTCAACATGTTGCTAGTTTTAAGAATTATTTTTCTCTCCTTTTCTCTTTGCCAAAAGAAAAAAGAACGTTAGAAAAAAAGGATCACCAGACAAATCATTGTGGGCATCTTTTTGAAACATCCCCTATAATTTTCTGACCTTTATGTTTATATCAAGAAGCACAATGTCTGACTAAGAGAAATTTCTGTATCATCACCTATATCCTTCTAAAAATAATAATTTGATATAACCCTACAACAATCATTATCTGTTTCTTAGTCGACTTGATGAAGAAATTCTATCTTGTCTACTTACCAGTAATGCAAACAATGAAAATCAGGGACTTTGGTGGGGGGCGTTCAAGAGAAGAGTGAGAATGTACACAACAGTTGAAATACTTTTCTCTTGCTTTTTAAGAGTATTAACAGTGGTTATAGTTCTTCTGGTCAGTCTGTAAAATTACCCTAAGAATAAACTACTTTTGGAAGAAACAAGGTGGGCAGAGGAATAATAAAAAACTGACAAAGGTTAATTCTGAAAATATGAACAGTGGGCCAGCAATGAGACAGAACTGGGAGTGTGGGGGGGCGGGTGGGCGGGCCAGCATCTTGGCCAGGGATGAGATAGAATATGAATCATGCCTGAGGCTTTATAAAATTGACTACAAATAAATAATTGTCTGTTAAGCATAAAAACATCAAAGGGCAAAGGAAATTTCTTTTTTAATGCCATAAATCAAATAGCCCCCCACCATAATAGGTTGGATTTTCTTAGGATCTTTCCCCCAAAAGCACACTGTGGTCACATGAGTATGTAAAAATTTAGTGTCATGATATTCTAGTGGATGCTATAGATATATTTTAATTTGTCAGTTAAGGAAATGGAAGGGCTGTAGCTGGAAATCACTGTGATTACAACAATGACCTTTGCTATGTACCAGCAAAATGGTATGCATATTCTGTGCAAGGCACTGTGCTAAATTCCTTACAATCATGATCTCATTTAATATTTCAAATAATTCCATTGGCTTGATATGATTCATTCCCTTGTAGAAAAAAGATGTTCAAAGTGCTTACACACCTCACCTAGTGTGAGTACCTTCTAAGAGGAGAGGGTCTGATTTGCATCTAAATCTTTAATATTCTGAAATGTTATTGTTAACCACCGGAAAGTAGTGACCCCATTGAACACCCTATGCGATGATACACGCTTTAGTTCACAGAGTGGACTGACCCACAGAATACTGATGAGAAGTCAGGGAATCTGTATTCAAGAAACTGAGCACCCCATATTTTCCCAAAGCAGCTGCAGCACGCGGTGCTGACCACATTGCGGAGAACAGGCTGTCACTCCTGTCGTCAGCACGATGTGTCAGGGAAGACGGGTGGGGGCCAGCACAAGTGGTGGATGAAATGGAAGGAGGTGAGTCATGCTCTCATCTCAACATCTAAAAATAATCACACCATATTAAAAGAACACATTTCCTTCTATAAAAACGAATACATTTTTTACCTATATATCTGTAATTTTCCAGTTCCAAACAGTGTGGCATTGGCACTGAGATGTATCCCTCGAAAATATTAACTATCATTCCAAGAAGCCAGGGAGCCAATTTAAATTGCAGCACCTACACGGGCCATTGATAATCCAGGCTGAGCAATCGTTGCCAGGGGTGTCCTTTGAAATAACTTGAAGAGAAATGGGCATAGTTCAGAGGGGTTTTAGACACAGTTAGTATCTTTTGCCCACAAACTCCCTCACCAGAGGGTTTTAGGAGGGAGGATAATTTTGTCCAGCTTCATCAAAATCCATATCTAGGCGCTCACATTTATATGAAAGAGAAACAGACAGATTTCCCCGTTCCTTGTAATCACAGCAATAAATCTGCCATTACTGAAGAAGATCAGACCCTGGGTGGTTTTTGAAGGGGCACCAAAGGGACAAAGGAATATGCCTGGGAGTGTAAAAATACATCTAAGATCTGCATAGTGAATCACTGGTTATTTTTAAAACTGAACTTGAATTGTTCTGAAACTTAGTTATATATGCACCGTAGACACATGGAAGTGATCTTGAATTTGTCGCTGATATCTGTGGAATCAGACAGAAAGGAAAAAAGAATGGAATGTAAAGTTCACAGATTTTATCCCATATCTCATGATTAGTGGTCAAAAATTGCACTGATATTCTGACCATTAAAGCCTCAAAAGTAGAGTTTTACCCCTGACATATCACCAATTGGTAACTGTCAGAAGAGCAGCATGGGGAATGTTCAATCAATAAAAATGAAGGTATCTGAATGTGTGGAAAATGTCAGAACCTTGGGGAATAGAAGGCAGGATGCAGATGTTTGTTAATTAAGTTTACACGGTTAGTAAAAGGAAGAAGCCAATCTCATGTGTCATTACAAAAGAAACAGATGTTCCCCCCATTCTGACTTCATCTATACATGTCCCACCCCCACAATAGCTGTCACATTTTGAAAATATTTGCTTCAGTTATAAATTTTAATCAATCTAAGAAAAATCCACCAAAAAAGTTATCGATAATTCACACTAGAGAAAGTGATGGGTAATACATGGGACCGTAGTTACAGGACCAACTCAATCCACAATTGTAGCAAAAAAAACAACTCATCCCTTACTGAATTTTTGCCCCAAAGGTAGGTAATTGTTTCTGTCACAGATCATTGCATTCATTTGGAGAATCAGTTTTTAGAGACTTTCCTTCCGAGTTATCAGATTTCCATTTTGCTTTGGGAAGGTACAAGAAAAAAGAGAAGAGTAAACGAAGAGGGTTACAACCCAACTCCTAAAATGCAATGCCTCTTAGGACACGTGTTTTGTTTTCAAATAAGAAAACTGAAAAATAAATAGTATACTGAAGATCACATAACCAGTGAGTGGCTCAGCAGGGACTCAAGCCCACACAGTCTAGTTGTAATCAGCACGTCCCACTGCCATTGCCTAGGAATGCATCGCGCTCGTGGAAACCATACAGCCTTTATGCTGTACCCTGCTTAGACCTCATCAGGAGCGTTGTGTCATTTCAAGACACCACTAAGGATTTGGAACATTGACCCATTTGAGTATCCTTGAAAAGTAGACTGTTGTGGTTAAGAGACTGAAAGCTATCTCTTATTACTCATTTCATCCATGCTAATATAAGAAGTTATTTTAAGAGCTTAAAGATGCAAGACTACTTTTTTAAAAATATGGTATAACTCTTATCATCACTGCTCATTAATAAAATAATTATTTTTAAATATTTTATAGGTGAGTCAGTAAATTTATATATTTATCTTATTTTTAGCATTTTAAGTGAGATTATAATTATATAATAGAAATTGATTAGCTTCAATTCTTAGGGAACAAATTCAAACCATTACTTTGAATATTTAAATTTTATGACTCAATTTTATTTTGGTCTAAAATCTGACTTTCTTCCTTTTCTCACCAGATCCTTCCCTCCCACTCCAAGTCTCAGATTTGGTTACTTTTTTTTTGTCATGGAAAAAATGGAAATACTAATCTATCCACCAAATAAACTCATGTTTAGCTTTGTGTTAGTATTGTGAAATGACAACAGGTAACTATGAAAACAGATCTCTAGCGACTATATATAGCATGTTGCTGCCAGTCTTCTGTTAAAATTGAAAGCAGAGTACCCTTTTGTAAGTCCTTCGCTTTCATCATTTTGCTTTATTTTCCTCAAAGCATATATCGCTACAACCGTTATCTTGATCACTGGCTTGCTCACGTCCTGTCTTCCTTCTCTGCCCTGTAGGTGCCATGAGACCCAAATGTTGTTTGTTTTGCTATATCTGCATTATCCAGAACAGTACCTGACACTCCGCAGAAGCTCATTTGTTGACTGAATGCTTTTGGTTTGCTCCTTTAAAGCACTCTATTGGTGGTATATGCTTTTTGAAGAGGAAGATGCAGTTGCAGCACTTGTAAAAGGAGATAAGCTGCAAAAGTAGTGGATTTTCATTTCATGGGTGGAAGAGATCCATGGGCCAGCCATAACTTAGCAACAGGCCAGGGCAGGCAATGCATGGAGTGAGGGGAGACCACTCAAGAAATGATAGGAGCAGACTATTTTAATAGTTAAGTGGTTGGGTTTAATTTTAATTCTGTTATTTACTAGCTATATGCCTATGACAAATTACTTAACTTTTCTGACCTGTGGATTCCTTATCTACAAAGATAGAATAATAATGATAACTTCCTCATGGAATTCTTGCATGAATTAAAGAGGATAATCCATATAAAGGGCTTAGTGCAGCACTTGGCATAAAGTGTTATTGATGACTATTAGCCACCGTTGTAAGTATTATTATAGGGAAAAAATGTTTAAGCCATTCTGGAATCTCAGTAAACACACTAGGAACATTTTACTTTGCAGTTTGTTGAGGATATAAGTTCAGAATGAGACTAGACAATTAGCCTACATTTAGAGAACAGATATAAGCCACAGAACTAGAAAGCGTCACAGATAAAGAAAGTGGAACTCAAATGAGAGACCCTGTGCCAGCTGGCTACGGGCTCTTTGTGATAACAGAACAACAGTAATGACAGCAAAACAACAAAAATAGCCACTTTAGTGTTTGGCAGGCACAGCATGCTAGGTGCTTAACATGCAATACTTCATGCTGTCTGGCTAAAGGCATGAAAATCTTCTTTTCAGATGCCAGTGTTATTGGAATGGCAGACCTGGTAAAATCATTTATCCACAACTAACACCACCATTTGATTCCCTCCATCTCCAGCTAAATTGCAGTCACACAGGTATATCATAAGAGAACAGGAATGAGCACTAGTGAAATTTGATATCCAATATCTAGAGAGGGATCTGGAAAAGTCTGCATAGTGATGGCTCTTGGGAGGTGTCAGGAGTACCACCGTGGGAAGTCCTAAGTGACGCAGTAGGAACTAGAAACCAGTGGGGCCCTAGGCTTCTGGGGGTGCTGGAATGTAATAGGGTGTCCATTGGAGAGGTTCTAAGACAGCCAACTCTGCAGCTGTGTCTCCAGAGGTCACCACAACTGTGTGTGTGTGTGTGTGTGTGTGTGTGTGTGTGTGTGTGTGCATGTCCTGCATTTGGAAAACCTTGTCCCCATGTGTCTACCCCTAGACATTCTCTCTTAAAAACCACATGGCATGGGATAAAAGGTTTTCCATGTCTGCAATGTTTACATGGAATTTGCTAAAGCTCTAATGTTTGTTTTATATTTAATCACCAGATAAAAGTCAGTCTTATAAGTTCCAGTCACTATACAATATCCACGTGAAAAAATAATTTCATGAGACTCACTCTTTACCTTTACCAGGGGAACACATACTTTTTAAATGTGTTCATGCACAATGGTCTCTGCGGGAAAAACTGGACCCACTGTTCGGAATGCAAGATGCCAACCTTCTCATCCACAGGGCCTGATGGACAATTGACCACCACCGAGGGAGAGGTGATGGGCATAGGCAGACAACACGGGAACAAACAAAGAACACGCAGCAAATGGGCTCCGTCGTCCCTGATTACCGTAAAAGAATCTACTGCTCTCCTATGAGTTAGTTAGGGCTGCGGAGTTCTAACGGCTTCTTTAAAACATTTCATTTAACGTTGTTATGTTCAAATACTTAATTAAATGTTTACTAGTAAACAGATGTCAGATGTTGAGAAATCTCACTTAATGTAATTAAAGTACATATACTGTATGCTCAGACAAATGTGCCTTGGCTTTGAGAATTCTTTAGATACTCATCAAAATCTGTATTTAGCATTCTAGCACAGCTTTTTAACGTAGTCTCTTCATGGCAAGAAACTACTATCCATTTTTTAATGTCTCCCTGGGAGACAGAAAAATAATTAGGGGGGATTGAAAAACATATGCAGTAAGGGCATAGAGATGTTGGTTTTGTCTTCTATTCTCTACCAGTGTACTGTCTACACTCAAATGTCTTTCCTGGCATTTTCTGTGCGATTTCGCTAAGAATTTGCCTTGTAGTTATGACAAGTGAGTGGTACATTATATCAGAAGCTACACAGTATCAGTGTGTTATTTTGCTAGTGATAACATCCTTGATCACTTCATTCAAGTGCTATTCGTCAGGTTTTTCTACTATAAAACTATTCTTTTTCCCTTTGTAATTAATAAATATCCCAAGGTAGAGAATTTGAGTCTACAGAAATGCCCTGCATTTTCTCATTCTAGGTCCCTTCATTTTAGCTTCCTTTGGTAAACCTTGTCTGACAATTATTACTACAAAGTTCTAGTGAGAGTTTCCATTTCCTTCATTCCTACTACACTTTCTACAGAATTTCATGTATCAGAGAGCCGTCCCTTATTCTCAATTATTTATTCAATTATGTACTTATATCAGCTTGGGCACAGGAATATTTATTTTATTCTAAGAGTTATAATCCAATACTGCTGTCGTTAATTTTGTTTTCCTGTTTCCAAGTTGGCCGTTGGGAAAAACGAGAGGACTTTGGACACTGAAAGATCTTTCTGATGTGCTCTTGTGTTCAGCAACATCCAAAGAAAAAGCATCTGAGTAGCTCTGAGAAAAATTTTTATTACATCCAAAATTGTACGTCATTCTATAATCATTCACATATGAAGGTAAAAGAAAAAGTATTTTATACAAAATTCTCAAAATGTATATCATCTAAGCTCTTTTTCTAAATCTATTACTCAGGCATCCTAAAAATAATTGAAATAATGAACTTAAACCTGGATTTGTCAGGGCTGTCAGTGATCAACGAATAAGTTGACATAGGGGGAAAGGCATAACAATTTCAATGATCATTACAAAATAGTAGTAATTTGTATTTGAATGAAAAATTAATCTACTGCATAATTCTAAATATGTAAGTGCAAAATTCCCTATCTTTGTTTATGGAAAGGCTGAAAGATATTATTTTGTTTTTAATTTGAAATTAGGTTAATGTAATCATAACAGCCTGTTAAGTAAACAGAGGGATTGTCACCTGCACAATTAATAACAGGTTTTACTGCCCCAATCCCTGAAGATTGTTCTTTTTGAATTAAGAAATTAAAAAAGGAAATTAAAACAATATAAAACAGAAGGTGCAAAACAAAATTCAGAATATAAATAAATATAATAGTGACTTTCACCGTTACAAAGCATAATCTCTTGAAGCAGACTAAAATAAACTATATATATATTGCTTTCCTATTTATACAGGAGGTCTATAAGAGAATACATGTCAAAAATGAGAGGATTGCTAAATGTATATTAAAGAATAATAATGTGCAAACAAAAATTCAATAGATAAATTAGAATGTAAGGCAAAGGGCAGATGAAGATCATTATAAATTCATGCTACATCAAAAGTAAAGACCTAAGAGAAAAAAAGCACTAAAAGACACAAAGCAATAAAAATGTTTGAGATACAACGATAAAATAGCTGACAAAAACAACAGGAATGGACACATAGGAAGCCATTATCCGTATGTGATATATAGAAATTACTCGAGCATATTAGGCATATATATATATATATATATATATATATATATATATATATATGGTGCTTCCTTCAAATCAAACTTTAGCAGAAGTTCCCGGTATGTGATACTAATCTCAACACTCTTGAAAAATGCTATGTGTGGCTTGCGGATTGGTTTCTTCTTTATGGGAGAATATTGCCCAATTTAAGATAAAAGGCCTAAAGGATAAGAATAATATGATTATGAAGATAGACTGAAGAGGTGGAGCCTGAAACACACAGATGTATTCTTCTAAGTATTTGTCGACCACTCAGAAAAGAAAACAGAAAAAACTCATCACATGTGTAAAGGGAAACGTCAATAAAACCTCAATAAATGCCACTCAGACAGAAGTGCTACCCAATACCAGCGAACCGTATTTCCTGCTGCCCCTGCTTTTGGCCATCTCTGGGCTATGGTTTCAGACGGGAACCACGGCAGGGCCCTGTCACTGGCAGAGGATTACAACGTCCATCTTCACTGCCCTTTCTTTTCCTTGCACAAATATACTAGCCAACCTCATATTTTTTCTCAGATTCCCAATTGTGTTGGGTGTTGAGAATGTTAATATCTCTTTTAAATTTTGAAGCTGTTTTGGTTTGGGGTTTTGCATATATGAAGCATGTTTGGAGAATAAAAATACAACAAATTCAGAAATAAATGTAGGGTGGTGATGTGAATGGTCATTAAAGCATTACTGTTCATAAGTGAAGTTAGAAATCAGGAATCCATTTGTTAGAAGGGAAATAACATCCACATGAAATGCATTGGTTATCTTCTAAGAAATGAACATAAAAATGATATACTGATATGCAATCTTATCAAAGAAAGCTGTAAATGGGTAGGTTGGCCTTTGTTCACATAAGTGAATGAGAATGGTATAAACTTTTGGAATGCAATATAGAAATACCTCTTACATCTAAAATATGCATATTCTCTTCACCTAATATTTCTGCAGTGTTCTTTAGAAACACCCTATAATTGCTAAGAACTTTTCATTCATCATCCATAACAACAGTGAAACTGGAAAGACTCTAGGTACTCTTAAATAGGGAAACCATTAAATAACAGTGGAAGATACACCAATGGATTGTGTGGCTATTAAAAACAATAAAATATTCCATGTGTATTTTCAAAGAAAGCTGTTCAAGATATCATAAGGTAAACAAATAAAAACAAAACCTACAAGCTCCAAAGGAATACATGAAACATTGCATTATTATGTTAAAATAGAGCAAATACAATATGGAATGGTATTCAAAAACTGTTGACAATGTATGTTTCAGAGAGACAATAGTGAAATAATAGGAAATTTCACATTATATATTTTGTATTTCTATAATGTAACTTAGTATAACATTTGTGTTACTTTTTTAATCAGTAAGAATATGAAAATTACTTTGAAAAAAGATCAAAAGATGTTAATGTTCTAAAGTGGAAAAAAATAATGGCAGTGAATTTGTTTTCAATGATATTCAATAAGAGGAACTAGTGTTACTAGAGTCATGAATCTTATTTGATAGATAATAATTTTTTTAAATTATGAATTAAAAGATTTAAAAACCTTTCCTAGTTGGCCTGACTCCTTTACGCTCTATAGCTGTTGGCTTATATATCATCTCACAGACCCCCTCCCACATCATCCTGGTTAACTTACATACCATGATTCAACCCCTACCACAGGGGCTGCTGTAGTTCCTTCACCCGATTCATCAGTCTGTAGGATATTTGTTAGTTTTCTAGTTCATCTGTTGCTATTTAGAATGTAAGTTTTTTTTTGTCTTTGTGTTCCCATAGGATAGTGCTTCTCACAAGGCACAAAGTAAGCACTCAGTGCTGAAATAAAAGAATGGATGGATGAGTGAGCAAGTGTTAAGGTGAAAAGCATTTTAAGGTTTAAAGAAATACGATGTTTTCTTGGTAAATGGCACCATGATGAACCCAGCTGGCCAAACTAAAAACCTGTGAGTCCTGCTGGATTCCTCTCCTTTCCTCCCCATTCCAAAGTCCGGTCCATCAACAGTTTCTATCCTCAGTAGATCCTGAATCTCACCACTTTTCCCTGTTCCTCTCACTACCACCATCAATGATGTCACCATCAGTTCACGGACAAAATGCCGGTAGAGGAAGTGCTGGCTACTATTTCTTTTCCCTTGCTTAAAGCCTTCCAAATACTCTCATGTGACTCCCAAGATCCTCACCATCTAGCATTCCTTCCTGCATTCACCACATTCCAAGCACCCTCTTTTCTCAGAATGAAAAGTCGGATATAGAGCCCTGTGATTATTGTTCATTCCTTTTTAGCCTGCATATGATCCTCTTTAAATTGATATTTCCTCATACATCTTCCTCAATTTTCAGGTCTCTTCTTTAATGTCAGTTATTTCTACATATCCTGGCCAGTATATCTAAAATCATTGCACACACACTCAAGCACATATACATACATACATACAGAAAATCCCCTGCTAGCACATTCACTCTCTAGCTCTTTGGCTAAGTTTATTTTATGTATACCATTTATTAATATATGAAATTATTTATTAACAAGTTAACTTGTTTTGGGTTACCAGAAATTAAGCTCCACAGGGTAAGTAACCTTGTCTTTGTTGTTTATCACTTTATTCCCACAATTTTTCCTATACAATAATTATTTATTGAAAGAATGATGGAATAAAACTCTTCAAATAGGAGTATTTTTATCACTATAAAAGTTACTATGCTTCTGGTCAGATGTGTTTTTCATATAGAGGGCAATATCAAAGAATAAATTTTAAAGCTCAGCTCTGCAGAAATTCTTTCCTTTATTCTTAAACTAATAATTTTGTCATTCTTCATCTCACTGCCTGTCCACTGCTTTGTTGGGAAAGCTTTTTCTTATCTTCATAATTAGGTCAAATGGCTCTATTACACACTCTTAAAAGCATTCTTTAACTTCCCAAATACTGCCTAGCTGAGTTTTAATTTACTAATTCTTTAGAGAAAAAATATTTTTCCATGTATACATCATCCACTAGATTCTAACTCTATGAAGACAGAGACAATAGGCATTTTGGTTTACCATTTAATCAAAGTGTTTATCCTAACAAGTGGCCTATCTAGGCACTCAAAAATATTTCTTCAAAAAATAAATCACCCCCTGTGTCTGTCATTCCTCAGTGTCTAATAAAAAATACATGAATATTAAAGTAGTATGTATCTCAACCTTAGAATTCAACTATTACCCAACAATATAAACCATATCTATATTATTTAATTGGCTGACCTTTGGGTCCTTTATTTTGCCCCAAAGCAAAATTCTGGGAATAAAATCTGATTAATTTAATGTCCCTTTTAGTTAATTCTATGTAATTGAGAATATTATGTGATGAACCCGCAGCCGATAGGTTTACAAGAGGGGGTGCAATAGTTTCGTCCTTCCGTGTTGAAGGCAGTTCCTCTTGTTAAGATATCTAATGAGCTCCATCATTTCACTTTACGAGAAATCTCTCCTTATATCAAAAAATAAAGAAACTCTCACTCTCACACTTTCTATCTTCCATTACAGTTGCCAAAATTTGATTCTGTAAGCATGGAAATGAATTTATAAACTCAACTATCAACAAATATCTTTTTTGGCTCTATTATATCCTAGCCATTGAAATGTATTCTGTATATCGAAAAAAAAAATAGTTTTCCTAAATGTAGCACTGGGAAAGAGCAGTTGGTTGAACATTTTTCCTTTTACCTTCCTTTCACATTTAATGATTCATTCTTAGCAGTGTCAGCATTGACTACAGAAACATAAATTTAAGTTCCCTCAGAAGGTTGAATATTTTGTCATTTCCTGAGAGATTAAAGGAAACCAAGTCCAGCTAGTCACACTCACTTTCTAGGTTTGGTAATGTTTTTACTTGTACATGAATTTTCATGATAAATTTAAAAATCTGAGAAATCAAAATAGTTTTAAAAGTTAAAGATCCATTATCACACTATTGTGATTTGAAAAAAAATCCATCTTAGAAAGTCTTTATTCATATCTTATATGCATTTCTTTGGTCCACTCTGGGGTATAAACTCAATTAGAAAATACAAAAAGTATTTGTCTTATAGTCATAAGCTCATTGTAGCATTGCATATAGTACAGAAAAACAACTGAACCTAATAGTCTGAAGATTTTGGAAATGACCAGGTGAGTGCTCATGTAATTAAAGAAAATTGAGGTATATCCTAAAATTTTAAAAATAAAAGTTTCTACTTCCAAATCAAAATAGGAATATGTAGTCAACTTAAAGAGGCTATTTACTTCAAGACAAAAAGTTAATTTGAACTTGAATTTGAAGATTTCATACAAACACATGTACACATATGCATGTATGTCTAGGTGTGCCTACATGAATATGTATTATTCTTAGCAAAGAAAGAGAAAAATGTTTTGGGTAAAAATACAAGCAAAGAAGAGAAAAGGCAAGATTTGTGTGCAGAATTGGGAGGAGAGAGAAGTTGATTTCTTTCCAACAAATATTTCAGCTGTCCTCACAGGAAAGCTGGGAAAGACCTCCAGTGTTACCCCACTCTGCCTCATGGAGTCTGGGCCTCTAGCTTCAAACCTCAGCCAGTCATTGGGTACAGGTTGTTCACACCGTGAAGCAGCTCTCCCCAGCCTAAAGAAATCTGTAAAGAGGATTCACATTTGCAAGCTGGGAGCGGCCAGTACTGCCATTGCCTGGAGCATCATTTCTTTAGTCCTGACGAGGGGTCAGTGCTGCTCATCACGGCGTCTCTCCTGATGGTTGAAGAGAAAGGCAACATGTTCTGGTGTTTCTCTTCTCTCTGGGGTCCCCTCTGAACTCCCGAGGGGCTACGTTTCTTCCAATGTGAAAAAGAGCCTTTGCCGCAGTGTTATGCATTTTCCTCCTTGTCCAGCTCACCTGATGTTCCTCCTCTATTCTTTCACGCATATCTCTCTGAAATGGTTTTGCTACCATAACTTCATACAATGCAAAGGTTATTTATCCTTTTAAAGCATGTTATTCTTAATATCTTCTCATCTTTTTAACCAACTTTACAAATGGCCCTAGAATATTAAAAATGATATATTCTCACTTGGTGGAAAACGTGTAAAATGTAATTTAAATAGGTAGCTGAAGACATTTCCCTGAAGGTTATCATTTGGTAATTTGATATTTTAATATCAGTGTCAGTTCGTGACGTAGCCTGCCTCTTCCCAAGGAGACCCATAGAACTAGTATGTCTCTGAACAATTTCCCAGCGGAAGCATGCTTTATTGCGTGTCCCCAGTTGTAGTTATCTGCACTGCATTGTGAAGAACGAGTGTTGTACACCAATTCTCTATCAACAATCACAATGTGTACAAATTATCTTTGTTCCAGAACATCTCAAGGGTTTAGGCTGTTTGTATATGATAACAGCTCATTGAGATCCAAATTAAAAAAAAAATTCAAAGAAATGAATAGAAAACAACTGCTGCTTCACCATCAGTTTTTAAAAGGAATGTGTTTCAACATAAACGTAAGGATGGCTCTTGGGAAGCAAGATCCTCTCTCTCCAGATGAAGAAACAGAAGTGGAGGAGAAGGGAGATGAAGAGGGGAGAAAGACAAGGAAGGGGAGAAGGAGGAAGAAGGGGAAGAGGGGGTTATGTCTCAAAGGAGGTATTAGTAGAAGAATCCTAATATTATGTCTCTAAAAAGAGAAAAAAGTAAAAGTGTTTAAAATACTCATTTGTGCTTTTAAAAATGATTAACCAATTGGATAAATAATTAAGATTTAAGTTTAAAAGACACATGAATAAGCAGTAATACTTTTAGTTTGCCAATATTTAATTTTGAATGAGCTACAAATTCTAAATGCTGATGCTAAGGTCTTAGCTAGTAAAGAGGCCAACATTTAATGTTTAAAACCCTGAATTTGTTAAGTCTCTCTTACTCACACTAAATACATCAATTTTAATTTCCTTCTCAATTATCAAGGCCTTTGTCTTTACATTAAGTTTAAGGTTAGAGTAAAATGACTAGATTTCGTATATATTTCAGAAAGGATATGTAAGTCAGGTCAATGCAGATACTGTCGAAGAGGTACATAACATGCTCAGGGCTATGTGAGCACAAAGTTCCAAAATAGGAAATAAAAAATGGAGAAGACTGCTTATTGTTGTGCCAACCACTTTTCAGGAGACAAGGAACATGTAGTAGTTTGTTTTTTTTTTTTCAATCAGCGTGATGTGAAATGAGGCTAATGAGAAAAGGCAATAGAGACAAACAGGTCTCAAAGCATGCTGTCTTTACCAAGTGGAAAAGAATACAAACAGCAGATAAATAATATGCTTTTCAGTGCTCAGAAAAATGAAGAGTGTTGATTTTGGAGAAAAATGGTGTAATTGGCATTTGTAAGAGGTAGCAAAGTTTCTCACTCTACAGTTTAAACAAAAAAAATAGGACTTATTATGAACCCCAACATTCTTATTAATAGACGGCTTCAGGAGCAGCTGAATCCAGGTGCTCCAAAGGTCTTACCAAGACTAAGACCTGCTCTTTTCATCTTTTGGCTATGCTGTGATGTGTGTAGGCTTTGTTTTTATTGTATACTTTCTTTTCTTGACAAAGTGGATGTCTACGGCTCCAACCTTGCATTATAGTCTCTCAGCAACTGCATGACAAAGGAGGCTTCCTTTCAGTTCTTTTGATCACAAGCTCCCAGAATATCAGAAACTCTAAATGCAACAACCTAGATCAAGGGTTCATCCCTCCACCAGTCTCTATAACTGGAGAGGAGCCATTCCTGTGTCAGTGTCTATCCGAATCCCACAGAATGCACAAGTTGTATTTTCTCAAGTGGAAATCAGTGTGCTGCAACCAGAAAATGGAACTAAAACCTGTTTACTACCGAAGGTAAGAACAAAAGAATTCAATCTGTATTCAGCGACAGATGTTGAAAGAGAAAGGGAGGTAAAAATTAAGTACCTCCTTCCCTAGTGTTGACTCTTCATCACTGTTACTCAAAAAACTAGATCCAGATTTTTGCAAGGGGAAAAGCATGCCCAGATAACATATCTTCTCTCTCTTTTTTAAAGATTTTATTCATTGTTTTTAGAGAGAGGGGAAGGAAGGGAGAAAGAAAGGCAGAGAAACATTGATGAATGAGAGAAACATCAATGTTTGCCTCCCATGTGCCCCCAACTAGGGGCGCAGCCCACAACCCAGGCGTGTGCCCTGACTGGGAAGGGAACCTGTTACCTTTCGCTTTGCAGGTTGGCACTCAGCCCACTGAGCCACCCCAGCCAGGGCTCTTCTCTCTTTTTCTTCTTTCCTTTCTAATCAACTTATAGATAAGACCTATATACTGATACTTTATGTTTTGTACTTGGCACTTTAGTTAAACCGTATCAAAAGTTAAAAGAAAAGAAGACATATTCCAAATCTCCAAGAGATAGAAATGAGTGGCATTACACCTGCGCCCACCTGTAACTGGGAGGGGCGGGTGGGGGTAGTAGAGAAGAGACCAGAGAGGTGAAAAAGATTACACGAAACAAAGCATGTAATAATGAGGAATAATTGCCATTACCCTGAACTTTAGGCCTTCTGAACAGATAAGGGAAGAAAAGGGAAACAAAACAAAACAACCCCACAGTCTAATGTGCAAGAGAAAGTCATCGTGATATTTCTCTATGATAACTTTAATAAGTGGCTTCATTGGGTTGCAATTTCATTTTTCCCAATTACCTCTATTACATTTGTTTAACCTGATAAACAAAGTGCCCTATACAATTAAGGGCTTCTGTTACTGAGACGCCTGAGGCACCCAGCATGCCTCCCAGTGACTGGCACTGTCTCCCTTCAACCCCAACCTAATGAGGCTTGTTGAGTTAAAGCCACATAAGGCAAACATTTTTTGATTCAGCTATGAAAAATGTGACAAACTCTGAAAATACTAGTTCATAAGGGGCACAAATAAAATAGGAACTATTAACAAAAAGGAATTTATTATAATAATTGATCATATTTTACTTTGTATGAATGTAGATACCTGTAAGTGAAAGCCTCCACAAGCTAAGTTAGTGTTACTTTATAAGAGCAGGGAAGAATATATATGTCTAAGTGCTACCTGGAACAACCAAATGATTACATTTGATGTGGAAGAGAAAAAAGCTACACAGATAAACCTGAGAAACTGGTTGCTATGATAGAAGGCTGTAGGTCTGATATGAGAACAAAGTGTAGGTAGTGCCCAGTGATTCACTCATGAAATAAACAGGGAACAAGCAGGACATAACATTTATAATCCCAGTTGTATGTATACCAATTTTCAGAGCATGGATAATAAAATGAACTTGAGATTTGGACACTAAATGCTATATTCTATCAATATATAAAATCATATCTATATTCACATAGGTATATGTGTATGTTTGTGTATATATATTTAAGTGTTGAGAATGATCTTCAGACTTTAAAAAAAGCCTAATGAACATTATCAGCAAGAGGAACTTCCCATCGTGGGTAGTTGAGTGAATTATATGAAAGCACCTGTTGAGTTCAATGAGGCTATATTTCAGGCTACTAAAAACTTGGCTTTCGAAACTACTGTGCTGTTTCCACCACCACAGAGAAATGGGATCGGTGCCACAAGGCTGTAGATAAACCGTGGTAGTTTTTATTTTTAAAAAGCACAGTAATTAGCTATGTAAACACTTCAGACTTCTAGGCCTGAGGTGAATGTTAAACACAACTTAACAATCATTACAGAAACGAAGCTCTCTGCTCCTCCCTGCCCCACACACAGCTACGTGTTCTTGTGGTGTGGCAGCTGCATCCATGAGGCACTGCCATGAACTTCAGAGTAAAGGGATTTGGCCATACTGGGCATCTGGTTACCAGGGTTACTTTTAACTCTGGCAAAGAGGATACTGTCATCATCAGTGACTCCTTCATTGACCTCAACTACATGGTCTACAACACGTTTCAGTATGATTCCACCCGTGGCAGGTTATGATACAGCCAAAGCTGAGAATAGGAAACTTGTCCATGGAAGGCCCATCACCATCTTCCAGGAGCAAGCTCCTGCCCACATCAAATGGGGTGATGCTATGCTAAACTTGTTATAGAATTCACTGGTGTTTTCACTACTTTGGACAAAGTTAGGGCTCACCTGAAGAATGGACCCAGAAGGGTCTTCATCACCTCTTCCCTTTCTGCTGATGTCCCGATGTTTGGACATAAACCTGGAGAGGTCTGACAATATCCTCAGGGTTGTCAGCGACGTCTCCTCCACCATCCACTGCTTTGCTTCTCTGGCCAAGGTTATTCATGACAACCTGGGTATCATGGAGGGAACTCAAGTTCACATTCATGCCATCAAGGCCACCCGGAAGACCGTGGTGGTCCCTGTGGGGAACTGTGTCATGATGGGCCTGGAGATACCCAGAACATCATCCTACTGGTGCTACGGAGGCTGTGAGCAAGGTCACCCTGAGCTCACTGGCATGGCCTCCTGGGTCCCAGCCCTACTGTGTCAGTTATGGATCTGATGTTCAGTCTGAAGAAAGCTACCAAATATGGTGACATTAAGAAGGTGGTGAAGCAGGCACCAGAGGGCCCCGTATAGAGCATCCTGAGCTATACTATAGAAAAAGCTGTCTCCTATGACTTTAATAGTAACTTTCTTACTTTTGATGCTGTGGCTGGCATTGCCCTCTATGACTACTTTGTTCATCTCATTGTCTGGTGTGATAATTATTTTGGCTACAGCAACAGGACGGTGGGCTTTATGGTACAAATGGTTTCTAAGGAGTAATGAACTTGTGGACCACCAGCCTCAAGGAAAGCATAAGGAAGAATCTTGAGCCTTGAGCTACTGGTGAGTCCCTTCCCCAACTCAATCCCTCAACATACTGAGACTCTTCTGTCTTCAGCAGTGTCTATCCCCACCCCTACAGAAGCTTAGGAGCTTAGAGAGCCATACCTTATTGTGTATCGTCAGTAAAGAACACTGTGCTCAGTGAAGAAGAAAAACAAACAAACAAAAAGAAACACATAGTTTGCAAGTATTCAGAATGGGAAGTAGTGATGAAAAGGAGCTAGGACGACTCCATGAGTCAGGTCAGACTGGCTGTATTCTCCTCTGGACATGGATTCTAGATTTGTGGATCATGTTCATCTGGATTTAGCAAGGCCCTTGTCACGTTTCACAAGATAACATAACCTGAATAATCATACATGGGAACAGATTCATAAGTGCTTAAATAATCATATCAAAGATCCTAGTTAAAAATTGGACGGCACAACTTTCTATTTTTTCAAATGTCTCTTTCTATCTTTCCCTCCCTCCCTCTCTTTTTTTTTCTTCCTTCCTTCCTTTCTTTCTTTCTTTCTTTCTTTCTTTCTTTCTTTCTTTCTTTCTTTCTTTCTTTCTTTCTTTCTTTCTTTCTCTTTATAAAGATAGCTATCACATTTTAGCACCTACTATGTACTAGGCTTGTGCTAATCCCTGGACAGGAATTTCATCCTCACATGATCAATGAGATAGATATTCTCCAAAGTTTACATCACCTAGATTGAAAAATTTGCCCAAGGTCACCAAGCTATAAACAGGAACTTTAAGTTTTATTTAAATTTGCCAATTATACGAAACTGGAGAAATAACAAATTTGTTCAATTACAGCATCAGGCTCTAAAAGAATCGAAACTCATTAGTATATCAAATGAAATTCGTAGACATTTTATTTGTTAACAATCTCATTGTGAGTCAGTAGTATCGACTTGGCTGCTAAGAAAATCAAAAGATTCTTGGATGACACTGCGGGATAGCTGTTGAAGAAAGAGAGGCAGCATGCTTGCTTTTTCAGTATTTTCAGTTCCAAATTCTACACCTTAACATGGGGTGTCTCTATCAGGACTCTTTCCTTTGTTAACAATAGAAACTCCATATGAAAGAAGGAGAATTTTGGCTGACAGGTACAATTTTGGTTTGTCAGGTAACCTACAAATCTGAAGAAGGAACTCCTGGAACTTTGACTTCAATAATGGAATGGTCTCAGAGCCACTAAATCTCTCTCTGTTTTTGATCTTTGATCTCTGTGTTTCGCTGCTTCCTTCTGCTTGCAGGTCCCACCCTCTCCTATTCAATAGATGCCTCGGGCAGGGAGCATGATCGCCAAGTGTCAGCTTGGCTGTTCTGGCTGAAAGAGAAAGCTTTGTTTCATCCAATACCCATGTATCGGTCCTGAGAAGAATTCTGTCTGGCCATGTTGTAGTCATACAGAAACATTTTTACTGGTCACTGCTGTCAGGGAGATGGGGTAACAGTGCCCACTCTCAGGGTGGTGGCCGCACAGAATGTGGGGTAGAACAGCATCTGTCACTAGAAAAGAGTAAATAGAAGAGCTAGCTGAGTATTCTGTCCTCAGTGTATTTATTACCTTAGAACATGAGCGGGCGGGAATAGGGAAAGGGCGGAGAACGGCGACACTACACTCTGAGGACTCCAGCTGGAGAACTAGAGGCAGTTCCTCTGGAAAAAGCTAAGTTCAGAGAAGAAAAAAAAGGATTGCTAAAAAAGAAAAAAGTAAACTAATTCTGTATGGTTCAAAGGATAGAATTTGAACTGTTTTCATTTGAAGAAAGATTTACTTTTAACAAGACTTCAACTTTACAGTATTTTAACTTTCAAAGCTGAGAGCAGTCCAAGGTTTCTCTAGAAGAACTCTGTCATTTCCATTTTGAAGACATGGACTGTTTCACCGTTTGCCAGGGATATCACAGACAGGGTATGAACATCAGATGAATGGTTGGACTAAACTACCTTAAGTAAGAGGCAATGGGTAAAAACCCAATCTGACTTGAGTCAGGTATGGGTATAAATCTAATCTTTAGCACTCATTACCTGTATAACCTTGGGCAAATTGCCTACCTCCTCTTAGTCTCATTCATTTTTTTTAAAGATTTTTAAAATTTATTTTTAAAGAGGGGGAAGGGAAGGAGAAAAAGAGGGAGAGAAACATTGATGTGAGAGAGGCACATCAACTGGTTTCCTCTCACATGCACCCCAACCAGGTACCAAACCCACAACCCAGGCATGTGCCCTGACTGGGAATCAAACCAGTGAACATTTAGTTTGCGGGACAACAGCCCAATCAACTGAGCCACAGCGGTCAAGGGTCTTAGCTTCATTTTTGAAAAAGAGATTATTATTCTTATTTTGAAAGACAATTGTGCATAGTAGAGCTACCCTACATGGATCTTCTTGTATATGGACAGCACTCGCTAAATTACAGTTTATGTGAATAAATATGCACATAAGCACATGCACACACACACAAGTATATCCTAATACATCATTGATATATAGAAGCATGCCATACCCAAACCCCCGTCATGGCTATATAAGTACCTATGGGTTTAGAATGACAGAGAGCCTGGGAGTGGAAGGGTGGCTGAGTGTACATAGTAAGAAAGTTACATGAAAATGTATCAAGACTGCTTAGCATCTTAGAATTTACTGGCCTAGCATCCTTATGGTAGACTTCAGAAAATTTACATTGGTACATAGCATCTAAACATGTGTTTCAAGAGGATTAAATGAGATAATAAATGCAAAATTACTTAGAATAATTCCTAGTACCCAATTAGTGCTCTATAAAAGTTTACTATTATTTTAATTAAAGTTTTATCATATGGTCTCCTTCTACTAGAATGTGAGCTTCTCAAGACACACAGCATATCATATTGATTTTTTCCCTAGTGATTAGTATAATGCCTGGCACTTTATAGGCACTTCCATCAAAGACGGTGTGGGGGAAGGAGCTGTGGTGTCATTAAGTGAAAACACATGATGAGGCCACACAGTAAAGCTTATTACATAAAAATCAGGGTGTGCACAGACATCTGCAAGCTTGAATTAGAAGTCATTGGTAATAAAACAGGCGAAATGAGTGTAGCAAAAAGATGAGGACCAAAAAGGGTAAAAGACCAGGGGATAAAACCAACAGGCATTCTAATTCTGCACCTTTCAGAAGCTGATATTTGTGTAACTTGGAACAGAAATATACTAGTAATTCCATGAAGATGTTCACCTTCTGTATTGTGCACTTGTATTTCATTTCCTCGGGGATTAAGCTTTTGTGATCACTTCGGTTTCATAGAATACTTTGACGGACACTCTGTTTGCTCTCTAAACCAGGGCTCGAACTATCAGCTGGCTGGTACCTACACCAGGACCTATGAACACAAATCATCTGCCAGTTCCCTGCAGGCATTTTGTGTTTATCACTTCTACCCTCAAGAATGACTTTGCAACATTTTTCATGCCATGGCACACAGACAAAATAATAATACCTTTTTGTGTAGCCACTGAACTAATGGAAGAAGCCACTAAGAGATTGCTGATTGCCTCGAGTTTCTGCTGCTCCGAGCCCTGCCCTGCTATCCTCGAGGCTGAAGGGAGTAATATTTCAGCAGATCTGTCACCAAATGGGGCTATCCAGCCGGGAAGCTCTGCTCTCAATTCTCCCCGTGGAGAGACTGACAATGGATTTGTTTATTCAACAAATACATAGGGTGGCTACTCTTCACAGCACTGAGATGCAGCAATGAGCAAGAGAGAGCCCCTGCTCCCCAGATAACAGGCAGACAATGGCTAAGTCAAGTTTATAAGACTCAGGGTTCCAGGACTTCGAATCTGCATCATGTGACTCAAACCACAGATTTTTGCCAAGGAAAGAAATGTTCAGGGATCTACACTATATAATTATATTTTTTATTCCTTGATGTAGAAGGTGATTGCCAGGTTTTCTAACTGACAAGTTTGTCAATTTGGGCTCCACTAAATTGTGAGAGAATTTTTCTCGGGTAAAAGTTTGCATTTGATACTTTTCTCAGTAGTGTGTTAAAAGGAAGAAAAAAAAATCTGGGGACAGTACAATTCTGAGGCAGGCTTGCCTTTTTCACATGGAGACTTCAGCATCCACCAACACCTTTGGGGTGGCTGACACTCTTGCTCACAGCGTGTTGTAGGAGGAGGAGATCATAGATTGTCACCAGCATTGACCAGGTGAGAAAGGACCCTGCAATCACTAAGGTGAGACAAGCTTGCACATGACTGCTAATTACAGAGGCAACTTCAGATTTCATTAAAGCTGATCCCGGAGGATCTCTTCTTGGGAACACTTGGCTAATGATTTATTTAAATCACTGTATACATTTGAAAATAATCATCTTATTGTTTTTATTTATTCAACAATTCAAACTTTTCCCTGATTCTTATAACGAGAGGCAATGAATGGTAAATTATAGATTTCTTTATGTATTGAAGGACTTTTTGTATATACCTATGTGAGTCAGCACAGGTGCCTGTCCATGTCCATATAAAGATCAATTGTTAAGCATAACAACAGAGGGGCAAATGTAAATATTCTCACTGGCCCTGGAGAAGTTAATTCATATATTTTATAAATGGTAGGAAGTAATGTGCTAGAGAGGATCTAAGACAAGCTTTAAATGTAACTCCAAAGCCCACAAACATTCTAGACTTTGTAAAAATTTAGAATTTGCCCCCAAAATTTCCTTATTTTTCTATTTACTTTTCAAATATTTAATTTAATTTTAGCATAAATATACTGTCTTAGGTGTTCAGTGTTTAGATTAGAATATAATGTGTTATAAAAATCTTCAAAAAGTTAAGCAATCTGAGTTAGATAACGATGCACATAATTTTACTAATTAAGCCCATTTTGGGATTGATGTTAGATTCGAGTGTTCGACTGCAAAGAAGAACGAAACATCAACACTCTGAAAAATCCACAATAACAAGAGGAGTTGAAAGTTAGCCACTTGGGGTTTTTATGCAGCCTTGAAAATACGGTCCATCTGTTTTGAAGCAAGGGGCAAGTCTTATCTGTTTGATGGAAGGAAAACAGGGATGATCGATTTTTAGCGTTTGCCATGAGCCAAGACGTGGCGTTAGGAGGTATCTCAAATCATACTGTGCATCTCAAATCAGCTGGAGACCTTGTTACAGTGAAGACTATGACTCAGAAAATCTGTGGAATGTGAGACAACTCGATGTGGGTTAAAGCTGGCCCGTGTACTCTGCTTTTCTCAGTAAGCTCCCATGCGCTGCTGATGCTGCTGGTCCTGACCTTGAGCAGTAGGTTCTCCGCAACAAGCGATAGTGCCTCCTCTTTGCACAGGAGTAAGTGTTAGTTCGGAGGCGCAGTGCTTCAGCCGCCATCTCCCAACTCTGTCGCGCATCCACACTTCAGTAGGGTGATGAGAAAACACTGCTGGTTCTACCACCTAGTGATTTTCCCCATCCCTAGAAGTCAGGGAGCTGGAAATAATGCGACAAAGAAATACCTCACGGGAAGTTGTAAATTTAATGAACCCCAATTTTTTTTTATTTTTGGAGAAGAGTTTGAAATTTATCTTATATTATCTCAATTTGTATTTTCTACTTTGATCTTATAAAAGTCTATCTTTTGAAGCTGGTTGGGTTTTTTTTCAGTTGTGCCACTTAGTAAAATTAAAAGAAAAAATAATAATGACTTGAGAAAATGGTGTGACAGAAGAAATTAGGTTAGTCCAAAGCCATCTACAAAAGGCATGGAACGTGTGATCCATCCTTAGCATGACTTAATTTTCCCTGACTCCATGGTGGAGTAAAAGAGAGTGAAGTAACTACTTTGTTTGCTACCTAGATGTTCAGTAGCTTAAAGGGTTGCCAAGGTAACCACAACTTTGGTTAGTATCAGTGTAAATAAGAACCAAAAATATCCCTGAAATTTCATTTTCTGTGGTACCATGTCACTTGGGGTAACAGTAATACAGGTTTTTCTCCTTCCTCCCTCATCTTCCAACTGGTTTTTTCTACATCACTGCATTTAATGATTTGGTTTTCCGGAAAGGACATTTACAAACAAGAAGCATCCAGAATTCTTTAACCCGGGCAGGCCACGGGTCTCAAAAGGACAGCACTCTGCCCACCAAAGTGCTTCAGCAAATAAATGATTTGCTCTGGCCAGGAAACGGAGGTAGCAAAATATCATGAGAAATGTAAGAGGAAAATGCAAGACCTGCAAACACATATTTAGGTAAATAAAATTCCAGATAAATAAAAGCCAATTACTTTACTATTTCCTATATTATGCAACAGGCAATAAAATGCTAACAAATAAAATTCAGGGCAATGAGTATAACCCTGTAGAGAGGGGAAGGGAAACTTTGGGGGGATTTGATTAGGTTTGATTTAGTTGGGGTTTCATATTTATAAGTCTCAAACATCCCTCAAGGCGTTGCATTTGATTTTCAGAAATATAATCCTGCTGTGTTAAAGGAATGCAGGGAATTTTCTAATAAGTTATACGAGACTTATTAAAAGAGTATGCTGCTATTCCTTCTGTTAAAAAATAACAACCTCATAATAGAAAATTTAGAGAATACAGAAGTACCTAAACCCATCTAGATCAACAAAGCAGTTACATTATTTTGATTAATATCTTTCTATTTGTTTTCTTCCTAAGTGTTTTAAACACAATTAACATGTTATTTATATATTGCTAAAACATACTTTTTACCTAAATATGTAATAAACCATTTTTTATGTTAGAACTCTTCTCAAACATACTTCATGGCAATCATAAGCATATGTGTTAATTTATTTAAGCATTTCCTTACTATTTTATGTTGCCATCACTTCAAAAAATTTCTTCTTTTAAGGAAACATGGCATTTGTTAACATCTTTGTGTTATGATTTCCCCCCTGTATTTGGGTTTTCTTTTCTTCGCATGGTAGTAGAATTACTGAGCCAAAGAGAGTATGCATGAAGATTCCCAGTAGGAATTACTTTTTTCCAAAATAATTCGCAATTTTATACTTCATGATTTTTTATTAGATGTGTGAGTGTAGTAGTCTTCTAAAAAATATGTGACTATTGAGGCAGTTGAGGATAGCAGTAAAGAAAACCAGATTTACATTCAAATCTATTCAAGAATACATGAAGAGTCCCTGACTGGGTAGCTCAGTTGGTTGGAGCACCATTCCAATACACTAAGGTTGTGGGTTCGATCCCTGGTCAGGGAACACACAAGAATCAACCAAAGAATGCATAATTGGATGAAGCAACACATTTGAGTTTCTCTCACTCACTCTCCCTTCCTCTCTCCATGTAAAAACCAATAAATAAAAAAAAATTAATTAAAACTCTATATCAATAGAAAGCTTTTAACCTTCTTCCAGGACTTTGCCACCTATAAGTTTGCCTACAGTCTATGAGTCCAGGGTCTAAAACTATTGCAATAAGGTCTATTAATTTCATTTTGTGGAGGAAAAAATAAAAGTCAAAATAAAAAGGTTAGAGAAGTGGTGAAATTTCCTGCCTCCTGGGTCAGGTGCTATTTCCAACACCTGGTGCTTCTGGTGCATGCATATGGACTTCAGATGTTGATTTTCTGAGCTAACTATCCCACAAACTATTTTGAAACAATTGCTTTATGTGATTTTAGCTTTTAAGTTCACTAAGCTTTGATGAGATAAATGGTGCTTTCCTCTTGTCATGATGTCATTACCTACTCAATGTATTTTTTCCCCTTTTTTTCAGGAATCATGTCATGCACATTCCATTCTCTAAACCCTATAATAGACGCTTCTTTTTTTAACTTCGTGTGTGCTCTACTTTGACCTTTTATCATGAAAGCCTGTTTGTTCACCCCTGACAGCTCTCACAGCTCATCACCCTGCCGGCTACAGCCAAACCGTACAATTGTATGAATTTCAATATATAGAAAAAGATGAAAGATGGAAAAAGAGAAGAATAGATAATGGATCTATGAGAAGTCAAAGAATTAACAAAAAGGGTCAAATTACCTGAAGTTCAAACTAAAAGACATCAAAGAGGGAAAGCCAAGTACTAAAATAAGAGATAATAGAAGATGATTAGGGGAAAATCATAATAAAAGGGAGATAATCGTTTGTAACTGGGAAGAGGAATTGTAAAGGACTAGAAATAAATGGGTAAGATAGAATTAAAGGTATAATAATGAGAACTGAAAAATAATAGTGGATGTAGTGAGGGACAGACCTGTCACATTATCCAGTGACGACGGGAACAGAGGGAACTGTTCCTGTGGGAAGTTTCCAAGGCTTTGGTCTGAGCAGCTATATTCGGATGCGGAGCGAAGTCTCGGGGATAAGACAGTAAAGTGGAATCTCACTAGAGCTGGGTGTTTATAATGGTGGCAAGCCAGTCTTGTGATTTAAAACAAGATTCTAAGAAAAAAAAGCCATAGGATTCTTGTTCCATTAAAAAAAAAAAAGCATTCTACTTGCAAATCTGTATGATGTGTCCCTCAGTTCATCTCATCGAAACTAGATATCCTGGTCATAAGTTCCTCATTGTTTTAGCTGTCAAGTATGTTCTCATGCGTGGTCATCTTCCTCTCAAATATCTGTGCAGCAACTGTGTGCCCCAAGTGTTTTTGTTCACATCTGCCTCCTCCACTGTCCCCTCAGTGCCACCACTCGTGTGCTTTGCTGTTCGAAAATCTAATTCTGACTGGATCTGTCTGATCATTTTGAGTACACTGGTTTTACAGTGCAATTATATTTACAAAATTACCAAAATACATCCATAAGGCAATAATATAGCCTGCACTTGGTTCTTTGTACGTCCCAGAGGTATACGAGAAATTGTTTTTGCTGTATCAGACATAGGCTTTTTCGAAAAGAAATTTCAAATGTCTTGTTTTATTATAGAGCTAGAGGCTTATTTGACCCATGCTATGAAACTGATCCAGCTGGAATGGGACAATGCATTTGAGCAAGAAACCAATGCAGTATCTTGGAGGTATTAAACTCTGCCCTGAATAAAATATGCTCTTGGCTACAATGTAATGTATAAATTGGAACACAATACCATTACGCTCTGTGAATGGGTGGGTGAATAAATGAATGAATGACTATAAATTTTACCCCTTCCAAATATGGTCTCAGTACACAACAGAAATTGTCAATAACCCCAGATTCTTGAATTTCAGGAAAATCTCTGAGCATTACACATAAGCCCCAGGAAATACACCTTTGTACATGACACAGGGAATATACCTTTCTACATGTTCTTATGTAACAATCTGATTACAGCTCACAACATAAGACAATATTCATTAGTGCTTTGATTCATGAGCATATGAATGGCACAGGTGGCATTACACCTGGCTACTGGAATAATGTTACTCATATAGAAATAATGCCAACTTCAACATCAGCATCAGCATCACCCCATTTGGCATGGGCTGAAGACCCTGGAAGAGTTAGTGTTTCAGTCTGAGTCCAAAGGCAGAAAAAAAGGCAATGCACCAGTTAGAAGGTTGGTAGGCAAGAGCACTCCCACATCTGGGGGAGGGTCAGCCTTCCACTGATTGAACAAGACTCACCTACGTTAGAAAGACCAATTTGCTTTACTCAGTCTACAATTTAAACGTTAATGTCAACCAAAAATACCCTCATAGAGACATCCAGAATAATGTCTGACCAAATATCTAGGTACCCCAGGACTCAGTCAAGTTGACACATAAAAATTAACCATCACGATGTGCAGTGGTATGGTTTTCTTCATGTTTTCTGGGCTTCAGCATCATTAAGCATCCCAAATCTCTGGGTTTACAGCTTTCATAGCATTTGGAACACTTTCAGCCATTTTTCTTCAAATACTTTTTTGAGCCCACTCCTTTGGAAATTCCACTTAGATGTCCATTAGACCACATGATGTTGCTACATACCTGATTGACACAGTGTGTGTGTGTGTGTGTGTGTGTGTGTGTGTGTACTGCCTACATGATCCACTACTCATCTACATGATTGAGGTCCACTGCAAAATGAAAATGTGGACTCCTTGTTCAAAAATTATCAAGGTTTTCAATTCAGCAACAGCAGAGCATTGAGCCAAGCACGGAGCTCTGTGAGACTGCACAGGTTGCATTTCTGAGCATCTGGATGTAATGTGAAATGACGATCATGACCCAAGTGATGAGATTGTCCACACTGAACTAAACGAGACTATAGCCTACAGTCAAACAAATATACACTCGAACACATTTATCTGGAGTATGCCATAATACCTTCCCCCCCCAAATTCACAAAGATAATATTCTTCTAATCTTGTTGTTACTAACATTATAAACAAATGAATGGGGAAGAAAATCATTCAGGAATAAATACAACTAAAATGAGCAGCAGAGCCCTGGCTGATGTAGCTCAGTGGACTGTGTGTGAGCTGTGAGCCAAAGAGTTACCAGTTCGATTCCCAGTTGGGGAAGATGTCTGGGTTGCAGGTCAGGTCTCTGGTGGAGGCCACACGAGAGGCAACCACACATTGATGTTTCTCTCCCTCTCTTTCTCCCTCCCTTCCCCTCTCTCTAAAAATAAATAAAATCTTTAAAAAAATAAAATGATGAGCAGAGAAAATGATTCATAAACTGAGGGAAAATGGTATTGGTTCATCGTTTCGTTTTGTTTTATTCCCCCTTTTTGATTAAAGGCTTTGAGATGAAATTACAAAAGAAGCAAAACAAATGGAATTTAAAGGATACACATAATTATGTAATTACTTCTACACCTGGTGAAAGGTAAATGCTTAAAGCTTACAAAATAATTACAAGGCAATTGTAGAGAGAAGTGCTGTTTTGTTCACTCTTGTTTCAGGTGCCATGGAAAAAAGTTAGTGTATCAAACTATTAGCTCTGAGTAAGTTAATTGCCATTCTGAAAGCTAAAGTAAGATATTTTGGTGTCTTGCCAAAAAAGAAAAAACTACAGCAACTATAATTTTTTTTATTTCTTTAAGAACTATTGAGAACTAAACCAATTTCTTGATATAGTTGCATTCCATGCATTCCATAGTGAAATGGTACAGGTAAATATAATATTGGCATGGCAAGTATGTAAATCTTTATTTTTTTCAGACTGATTCTTAAATAAATGCCCACTTCGTTGCTTAGAGAAATTCGGTGAAGGGCAATACTTAAACCTGCTCAATATGAAGTTAGGAGAAGAATAACAACCAATCATTTCAAGTTGTTTGTGATCAAATTAATTTTATGATAATGATAATCACTGAAATTAGATTATCATGCATATTTATTTTTTAAATTCAGCTGTTATTAGAATGAATATGGTTTAGGAATATGTTATCATTATTCTTCTACATATTACTAGTTACATTAGAAGTTTCTAAATCACAAAGTTTTACAGTTCTCTCCTTAAATTGTATAAGCAATGCCTAAAGGGAGGAGGTCTTTTGGCTTAGTGCTGGGACATGTCACCTATCATGTTCTTTTTTATGATTACAACAGATAATTAAGAAGAATTTTCTTAATGAGCATACAGTCTTTTACGGTCTTAACAATAATTGGCTTTAACTCACCAAACAGGTAGCTTTGGAATCTTAATAGACCTAAAATCAAATTCTTTCTTGACCACTTAGGAGATATGTAGCCTTAAAGAAAATATAATCATCTACTTGAATATCAACTTGATAGTATTTTGATGGAAATAATATTATATAATAATTTTTTTAAATCCTCTTAAACACTTATCATATATTTTAATAAATATTATTGCTGTTTCTGTTTCTCACAAATGGAATTGCCTTTCTTTCTTCTAATACATCATTTATAGAATGTTCTAGAATGTTCTATAGGTCAAAGGACATAGAAGTAAAAAGCCTCAAAACAATGTTGTTAAATTGATTTCTCAGTAAAGTGTTAGAAAACTGAATACAGTAGAATATTAAAATATTGAACCTAGCAATATGTAAAAGAATTACATACCAGTGCATCTATTGCAACTGATCTCAGTAATGCAAGGTGGGTTCAACGTGTTTAAATCAATCAACATAACTCACTACCATGACAGAACTAACAAGAATATTCAAGTAATCACCTGAAATTCAATATCCATTCATGAGAAACATTTTAGGGAAACTGGGAACAGAAAGAAACTTCAAGTTGATAAACAGTATTGAAAGAAAAAAATATAGCTAATATCATAAGAAATATTTGGGGATGGCCCTGGCTGGTGTGGCTTAGTGGACTGAGTGATGACCTGCAAACCAAAGGGCTGCTAGTTCAATTCACAGTCAGGGCACATGCCTGGGTTGCAGGCCAGGTCACCAGTTGGTGGCACATGAGAGGCAACCACATATCCACGTTTCTCTCCCTCTCTTTCTCCCATCCTTCCCTTCTCTCTAAAAATAAATAAATAAAATATTATATATACACACACACATATGTACACACACACACACACACACACTTGACTAAATACTTTCCCCCTAAAAACAGTAACAAGGCAGTGATTCCCACTCTCACCATTTTTATTCAATATTGTATTGGTAGTGTAACAAAGTAATACAAATAATAAACATGAAGTTATACAAAAGATATATGTCAATATATTTACTGATGACATAATTTATTCTGTAGAATATTCTGAGGAGTCTAAAAACACAAACTTCTATATTGCACAAGCAACCTTAGCAAGGTCTCTCATGGACTTCACACTAGTCAGGACATTTCTATAAAAGAGGAGAAAATGAAAGTTCTTATGCTATCTGATTTCCCAGCTTTCTGGAATTATGAACAGTGTTGCATGGGTATAAAGTTAGGTCAGTGGGAAAAAATAGAGAATCTAGGTATAAATCACAAATATAGGGTCAACTGATTTTTTAAAAAGGTGTCCACAAATATCAATGCTGAAAGCATACTCCTTTCAATAAATGATTGGGAAAAATTAACATCATTAAAATGTCCATATTACCTAAGCAATTTATAGATTCAATGCAAACTCTATTGAAATACCAATGACATATCTCATAGATACAGAACAAGTATTTCAAAAATTTATGTGGAACCATAAATGACCCTGAAGAGTCTCAGGAATTTTGAGAAAGAAGAATAAAGTAGGAAGGATCACAATACCTGGTATCAAACTATACTACAAGGCCACTATAATCAAAACAGTCTAGTGCTAGCAAAAGAACAGACATATAGATCAATGGAACAGAATAGAAAGCCCAGAAATAAACCCATGTCTCTATGGTCAATGAATATTTGACAAAGGGGGCAGGAGCATAAAACAGAATAAAAGTAGCTTCTTCAATAAGTGGTGTTGGGAGACCTGGACAGATATATGTTAAAAAAAAAATGAAATTAGAGCACCATCTTACATGATACACCAAAATAAATTCAAGATGGTTAGAAGACTTAAATGTAAATCATGACACCATAAAAGTCCTAGAGGAGAACATATGCAGGAAAGTTTCAGATATCCCCACAGCAAATTTTTAACTCATATGTGCTCTCAGGCAAGGGATATAAAGAATAAACAAATGGGACTTCATCAAATAAAAAGCTTCTGCAAGGTTAAAGAAAACATCAGTGAAAAAAAAAGGGAACCAACTGTATGGGGAAACATATCTACCTATGATACTTCAGACAAGGGTTTGATCTCCAAAAGATATAAAGAACTCACATGACTCCACTCCAGGAAGACAAACAATCCAATTAAAAAATGAGCAATGGACCTGAACAGACACTTCTCCAGGGAGGACATACAAAGGGCCCATAGTCATATGAAAGGATGTTCAGCATCACTAGCCATCAGAGAGATACAAATTAAAACCACAATGAGCTATCACTTCACACCGGTCAATATGGCTGCCATTAACAAACCAACAAACAATAAGTGCTGATGAAGTTACAGAGAAAAGGGAACCCTAGTGCACTGTTGCTGGGAATGCAGACTGGCTCAGTCTGAGGAGATGCCACAGAAAACAGTGTGGCATCTCCTCCAAATTAAAAATGGAACTGCCTTTTGATCCAATTCCACTGCTGGGAGTATGCTCTAAGAATCCGGAAACCCCAATTCAAAAGAACCTGTGCACCCCTATGTTCATAGCAATGCTATTTACAATAGTCAAATGCTAGAAACAACCTAAGTGCCCATCACTCGTAAATGAGTGGATCAAAAAACTATGGTACATTTACATGATAGAACACTACACAGCACAAAAAAAAGAAGGAACTCCTACCCTTTGCAACAGCATGCATGGAACTCGAGAGCATTATGCTAAGTGAAGTAAGCCAGGTGGAGAAAGACAAATGCCATATGATCTCACCTAAAAATGGAACCTAATAAATAAAACAAATAGCAAAAAAGAACCAAAGACATGGAAATCCAGAACAAACTGACAGGGAACAGAGGGGAGTGGAGAGGGGAATAATGGGGGAAAGAAGGGGAACATGGACAAGGACAATGTGGAGGGGATTATCTTTGGGAGTGGGGGTGGGACGGGGTAGGAGAGAGCAATGGGGGAAAATAGGGACAACTATAACTGAAAACAATAAAAAAAGAAAAAGAAAAAAATGGTGCCATCAAAACTTAACATGTGTATAAAAATTTTTGACTCTTCCCTCACACTACACAGAAATTAATTTGAAATGTAATATAGACTTAAACATAAAAGCTAAATTTATAAATCTTTCAGAGAAGAACATAGAAGAAAATATTTTCAACCTTGTATTAGGCAAAGGTTTCTTAAAGAAGACACAGAAAGTAGTAAGTATTAAAAAGAAAAAATAAATTGAATTTCAAGTTAAATTTTTCTACTCTTCAGATGACATCATTGAGGTAAGGGAAAAAAGGCAAGCCCTACTAGAAGATTTAAAATATTATTATATAGTAAATTTACCATATTATTATATTATATGTAATAAATACACATATATACATATATACACTTATTTGCATACAGTGGTGAAGCATTTGCATGCAAATATATAAAGAACCCTTACAACTTAAAAATATAAAGATGGGCAACTCAAAAAACTTACCAATTATTTGACAGAAGGTATAGAATGACCATTAATTACTACATAAAAAGAAACACAACAGAGTTGACGATCATGGAAATGCAAATTAAAACCACTGAGACATTAATTCATACTCACTGGGATGACTATAGAGCAAGCAAGACTCTTGTACATGGCGAGGTGAAAAATTGTATGATCTCTTCAGAAAATAGTCCAGCAACTCCTTGTATACTTAGTTATATATTTCCCGTATAACCTTGCAATCCTACTCTTAGGTACCTACTTGAGAAATAATAATTTATACCCACTCCAAGACTCATAAAAATTTACTCATAGCAATTTTATGCATAATAACCAAGAACCAGACACTGCTCAAATGTTCATTGATAAGAAAATGGAAGAACAAATTGTGAGACATACATGTCATAGAATATACTCTGCAGTGTAACACGGGACGAGCTACTGATACCAGGTATAACACGGATAAAGCTCCAAAACAGCCCCAATTGCAGTCCCAATCATATATTCATATATATTATTTTAAAATGTAACAAATATATAAAATAGGTATATATAATATATAATTATATTGTAACTGTATATATAATTATATATAATCTCAGGTACACAGAGTCTAACATAGGAAAATAATAGCCTTATTTCCACATGTGAGGTATTTTTCCATGACACAAACTACGAAGGCTTTGCTCACATGGTTGCTGTGACACAATCGAAGTCCCTTGATATCTATTCTCCCTTTTACCTCACAATCCACATCAATTATTAATGCCTCTTCATATCACACACCACCCACCCACCTCCTCTCTGATGCTGGTCTCACTCACTGTGTATGTCTGAGGGCACTTCTCACAGTATGCATTTGGGAATCAGACACTTTCTTTTCTGTCCTATTTCACAAAGTCCAAAGGGAAGCACCCAAATTAGCCAAGATGCTCATTTCCCAACAGCGCTGACAAAGGTGTCTGCCACTGAGAGACAGCTCAGCTACCCAGGTGGGAAATATTGCTACAGAGCAGACAGCTGCTCTCAATGCCAGAACAAACAGGTGCAGGTTTTACTGATGCAACAGAAGTGAAATAAACAAGACAAAATAGAGTTCCACTCCCAAATAGAGATTTCTCAGTGTAAAAACGGAAGTGGACTTTCAGAGTAAATAACAAAATGTCCATTTCTGAGGCCGCTCAAAGTTGTGCCTTCGGTCCCTCACCATATTCCATAACCTTAGAGCTCTTAGGACATCTGTGTCCCTTGATAGTTTCATTGACATGGGGTCCTTTTCTGAAAACAGAAAAATGCTTACATAAAAAGAGGTACAACTTTGTAAAATGTATTCATTCTTGTGGAATAGAGAGATGATGTGATAACAAATGACTTCAGAATTTTATAGCATGTTTTCAAGGGATAGAATCTACATCTTACCCCTTAAATCTGGACGTGGCCTTGTGACTTGTTTTACCAATGGGACCTTAGCAAGCATGATTCATGCAGAAGCTTGAAAAGTGCTTTTTCACTGGGACTTACTGTTTTTTGGAACCTAGTTGCCATGCGAAAACCTTGAGTGAGCCTGCTGACAGCATGTAGCTTATTCACCCTAGCCAAAAGCTAGACATGGATAAGGCCATCCAGGATCAACCAACTCTCCTCGTGATTCACAGGCTGACTATAGTGACTTGAGTGAACCCAGGTGAGGTAAATAGAATAGCTCAACTGAGACCAGTCCAAATTGTTTACTCACTGAGTCAGGAGCTAATAAATTATGTTTGCTGCATTTGTTACACAGTAATATTTGACTGATACAGATGGCAGAGCCAGCTCAAAGCTGCTAAGGTCTTAGAGAAGGACCATTTTCTGCTGGGCTCTGAGTCATAATGCAGACCATATTTCATGCCAGACCAGTGACTCCATTCCTCATGACATTGAATTTCATTCTAACTGTAGGTATAATAGAGGACAAAACAAGTTTGTAAAAACTATCTAACATCATCCATCATACCTAAGAAAATATATGGTGCATTTTTTTTTTTTACTTTTCACTTTATGTTGTATGTTTACCTTATGTGTATATATGTATGTGTACATAGGCCCAGATCTGATCTCAAAACAGGCAATTGAAAAAAGTGAATTGGTGAGCTACAGAAGGCTAAGAGATCTATGTGCCTTCCCTAAGAGCCCACCATAGTTAATTGTAATGAACTCATTTTAAAAACTAGGGAGAGAAGTCTGCCAGTGGTGGGGAAAACCTATATAACATAACAACTTCTGAACAGAAAGGAAGGAAAGTAGAAACCACCGCAATTGAGTCAGGTGCTCTCATCTAACCCAGGACCTTATTAAAACACAGATTTCCAGTATGTCTGGTGTCTGGTCTAGAAGTCTGCATTCCTAATAGATGCCCAGGAAATACCATGGCTGCCATTCCAGAACTTACCTTGAGTAGAAAGCAGGAGGATCTCTCCTGGTCTTTGGGTAGCATCAATAAGTTTGCCGAGATTTATAATGTAACACTTAGCCATTCAGTAACACTTGAAAAGTAACACTTAATTGGGAAAATATACTTAAATACACAACACCCCTCAGTGTCACCCCAATATAAAATTCAGTGGAAGCTTCTGATTTCTTTATTCCATAAGTGATTTCAGAAAAAGCATCTTCTTTCCTCAGGGCTGTTCCTATTCAAACCTGTCTTCCTGTATTGCCTTTCTGAAAACGTTGATACTTTGATGGAGTGATATTTGTGCAATATTGACTTCAGAGGTTGAGCAAGAAGCCATAAAAATGATTGATCTTGCTGTCATTTGCTTTTATGATTGTTTTTATTTTATTTTTTTCTTTAATTTTACGTTAAGGGTAGTCCCCTCCCACCTTAATATTTCTCAGATAGAAGCTGGTATTTGGGGAGAGAAAATGCTTCTAGTGCTTGAATGTGACGTCTGTCCACAACCTCCAGAAGCTAATGACAAACCTAATGACAAAGCTGAATCAATTCAAAATCCCCAGTAGACAGGGTCTTCTTCCTACTTAGGTAAAATGTGCTTAGTGTAAGATAATTTGGTAATTTAAACTCAAAGTTTTCTATATTCTTTTCTTTGTTTCTTGTTGGGAGGCTATTAAAATAGAAACATTAATTCCTATTGGTCTCTCAATTTTTCTTGGAGACAACCTAAGGAAGCCCAGTAACTTCCTTGATATCTTAATTACTATGAAAATCCTTGTTTGCATGCAAGGAAGTACCACAAAAAAAAAGGCCCATTCATAGTCATTAAATATACAAATATAGGCATTGTATATCTGTTCCCAAATCCTAACCTTTCTGCTCCCTACCTGTGAGACCAGAAAAAACTTGGTTTAGCCTTTCTTAAACTTGAGTTTTCTCATTTGTAAAAGGGAGCTAATAAAATATCCTTCATAGCTCTTGATACCTAGTAATTACTTTAAAAGAAATAAAAACAAACAACTGTAGTTGTCTCCTGACTTTTCAACATTATGTCATTGTGACAACAGAAAATGAATCAACTTCCTCTTCTGGGAGACAGCATTTCCAGTATTTATTCATTTATTTATTCATTCAAAAATATCCACGGAACACTTAGTTCCGGGCAACGCACTCTATATGAAGGCTAAATATACTAATAGAAACAGTTTTATTTGCAGTTTGGTAGCGATATGGACATATAAAGAAAAAAATATAACAGTGTCATTTTAGTTTGGGCTGTCATAACAAAATACTATAGACTGGGTGGCTTGAACAACATAGTCTATTTCTGGCAGTTGGAAAGTCCAAGATCAACATGCCAGCAGAATTAATATTGGGTGAAGGCCTTTTTCCTGGTTTTCAGACAGCTGTCTTCTTATTGCATCTTCTTCAGGAGGTGGAAAGAGAGAGGGCTCTGGTCTTTTCCTCTTCTTATAAGGGTGCATATCGTGGGGGCTTTAGTCTCAGGAGCTCCTCTAACTCTAACTACCTCCCAAAGGTCTCATCTCCAAAATCCGCTACAACTGCAGTCTTTCCTACGGTGTACCAACCACACATTAATAATCTGAATGAGCATATCAACAAGAAAAGCACCAAGCTTACAGAAATGTCATTCATAAAGCCTGTTCTTGTCAACACAGACATGCTTTCTTACACCCAACTTTCTGTACTACCTCTCTTCTCCAGAATTCTTTCAGAGATTACTGACAAGTCTGCCTGTCTCTGTCACAGAATAGTCAACTGAGGGGCTTAACATTATCCTAACACACCCTCATCTTGAACTTCCTTCACTCCTTAATGAAACACTCTCTCTTCTTCTGGTTTTGAAGATCATTGTCAATTTGTTCTGCTTCCTTTTTCCCATTTTGTAGTAATATGTCAACCTCCCACAGGCAATACTCCCATCATCCTAATGTTTTTCCACTTGTCAGTTAAAACATGAGTTCAAAATACTTTCTTCTTTGTATCATACTAAGAAAATGTCAAATTCTTCTGCCTTTTACCTTGTATACACTCTTTGTTCAAGCCTCTTCCACATTTTTAAACTGTATTTAACTTTAGATTGGTTATGGTTTTTAAAAAATATCTCAAAAATGCCTTTGCAATTGACTATGCATGCTTATACTGACAAGTAAATTATATCAAATCTTTAAATACTTGAATAAAATAATTTCCTTTTTAAGATTCCCCCTTATCAGAACATGGTTATCCTTTTATGCTTTCTATTTCCACAATGTATTTTCAGGAAGATGAAAATATCTTCTAATAATGTTCAATAGTGTCTACTTTGCCACATGTTTCTTCAACATAACATGACTGCTTTCTACTAAGAGTTTATTCATACCTACATATCTAATCATTTTCTCCACAGTTGTCAGAATTATGCCCAAACAGCTGATTTCTCAATGTCCCTGTTACTTTTTAAGAAAAGTTAAGCATTTTCCACATCCTGTGCTTTTAGAAGAGCACATTCAGCATCTGCTTAAGTCCTCCATTCCTACCATCCCTCACTTCCGTGATTCTGAAAACGCCTTGATCCTACACCTGTCTGAACAAGCGGACTGTAAAAGTCTTCCCGAAGAATGCCATTATTGTGGCTTTTCATCCTGATTTTTCTGTGTGGATATATTATCTGCCATATTGCTCTTATGTGTTCCGATTTCCAAAGAGGATTATGACATCAGTACTTGAATGTGGACTTTGATCTGTCTCTCATTTTTTATTTCTCTAGGAATATCTTATTTCTTGTGTTTTCTGACTTTTCTGGACCCCTATAGAAAATCTCCATTTGAATAGTGATAAGAAGAAATCACTTCCTATGTATTGGTTTGTAATTATACAGGTAATTCATGTGGATTCAAAATGTCTTCTAATGAGCCTATCACTGACCTCCCTGATCTGTCTTTTTTTTCCCTAAATTTCCAACTTCTCTCCACTATGAACCTTTTATCCCAACTGCAAGATCTCATGTTGATAGCAGATAACATGTCTTTGAACATGGTCCATTCACCTCACTTACACCAGTGATGTACACATGGCCCATACCACCTTGTAATTAATTGTTTATCTTATGTCTCCAGGTAAGTCCTAATGGTATAAGCATCTAATTTTCATCTGAATACCCTAAATAGCACACAGTACATATTCCAGGTGCTTTATTAATATAAATTACATGAATAAATAACTCTGTAATAGCAGCCCTAACTTTTCCTGTCCAACTATCAAATCAATTGTATTAGAAGCAGAAAATCAGTAGCTCACTTCATAGTGGTCACTTACTAATTCATATGCACTGAATTCAAAAAATAGAATCAGAATAATTTACTAAAACAACTGAGTTGGACTTCCATCACTGTGTTTTAAAGTAAAACATTAAGCGGAAATTTAAATTGTTTCCTGTATTTAATATCAACACAAATCTAGACAGACATAATTATGTTAGCATCTAAACATATCAACAGTCAGAGGTGGAGAACTGCTTGAGTCATTTACTTTAGTCAATACTTAAATAGGAAACTGACTCCTTAAAATGAACTCTTTCAAATTTCTATTTGCATAATTAAAGCTATGGGAGAAGTTCATTTGCACTGTTTGTTTTCCCATGATAGGTAGTTACCATGACAATGGTTATTGTTTGAGGATGATCAGGATATTAGTGTGAGTATTATTCAGTGCAGAATTATCAGAATGATCTGACTTAATAAGTCAGTGCATCTGAAAAAAAAACCATTCTGAGCTTTCCTTAAATGAGATTTTTAAAATTACATTTTAGAAATGCCTGAATCTTTTTTTCCTCCAGAAAACACAGTATTACTAATTTATTGAAATGTCACAAAACACCAGCTTAGATCAGGTAATGAATGCACCCGCTCTGTCCCCTATCGAAGGACAACGCCTTCTGTTCATGATACTTACTGAGTATGACAATGTCAGAAAAAGAATATTTCAATGGAAACTGAAATGATCAAGAAAAATTCCCTTCTAGAATGATGACTATAGGATTAAGAATGTTTTTATTTCTCCAAAGTTAAATTAACTCAGTTCTGTAGGATGAAGTATGTAATAGGTAGCAGGTGACAGGATTAAGAATCATATCAACAAGAACCTGGGGGTTTCTGAGCCTTGTCTGATATTTAAGGTTGTTATATAGAGTTTAATTTAAGACTTCTTCCCTCTAAATTGAGGAAAATTATTCTTAACCGGTTCCATAGATGTTTGTACTACCTGCAACATATGCTTGAAATTGTCCGTGACCACAGCTCCTGCATCTCTGCCACTAATTTTACCACCTCCTGTCAACAGGGAGGGCTGCCATGGAAGGTTATGCTGGGAATCTACCTAACATTACAGAAGAGAAGGCACCTTTAGGAAACAATGCCGTAGCTCCACAAGTTGGCTCTCCCTGTCTGATTAGCGCTTCTTACCAATCATACAATAGATTTTTATTCCTCAGGATGCACAATTGGGTCATGATAAAGAATGTTGCATTCAAATTTATTTGCTCTTTGAAGTATTCCAAAAGACATCTTTCTGCTGCTTCTTCAGTGGTCTATGGTATTTCTATATTTCAAAATAGCTGTTATCTAGTCTCATTTTGTTTGAGGTTCTCCAACTGAACTCTTTATACATTTTTGAATATAAATAATTTGAAGCAAAAGTATAAGAAAAAGTTGAATCATTACTTTCAGATTACAAATATGTGTAGTTCTGGTACACAGTTATGAAAGTGAATGTCAAATAACTTTTAAACATAAAATTTGATTTCCAAGAAATGTCTATTTGGGCGGGTTGCAAGGCCCTCTACCCCACCCCACTCCATCCCATTGGCCGCACTCTGCCTGTCCCTGCAGCTAGAGATGCTTTGATTGTGAAGTCAGAGCCTTCCTTGCACCTGCAACTGCTTGGAATTGACTGATTTCACTCCATATCACTCAGCCTAAAGAAACCTAAAGTGCCAGTGAAGAAAATTAACTTTCTTTTTTGAAAATGGGTTGCCAGATTTGCTTCAAACTAGAAACATTTTTTAAATGATAGTATTCAACCCTAGCAAAATTTACATAAGAAAGACAAGCCTCTATAGTTCCAACAGAAATGAAGCTTGCTCCTTTTTAGAAGATAATTGGGAAATGAATATCAAGAAATACTTATTTTTTCTTGGTCCACTAATTCCCTACTTAAGCACCTCACATGTTTAAGAATTGTATTATTAAAAACCTCTATTATATCTCTCTTAGAGAAATAATCCTGAGATACAAAGAAAGGCCTCTACATAAAGCACTCTTTTAAACATCGCCGATGTATTAGACAGACCTGGAAGTCTTACATTATTCTTATAATTGCATACCTTATGTTGAGTTCCATATCAGGACACTTTCCATATGACAGAAAACTTAACGCAAACTTACTTAAACGAATAGAAAATGCTTATGCTAGGGAGAGAAGAAGGATGCCTGTTTACAGAGCTCAAGTCACCAGTGATACGTCAGGAAGACGTGCAAGTCCTGGGGAACGAAGAGTACCCGTCTGTTCTGCTTCATCCAAGTAGTTTGGTCCCTGAATGTGTCAACAAAGTTGCCATTAGCACTAGAACTACCAGTCATTCAACTCCAGCACAAGAAATAAAAGGACCTCTTGTGGGTTTTGGACGGGTTCTAGAGTTCACTGACTGTACCACCTGTTTCAGTGAGCCATCCCGAAGCATTTACTTTGGCCAGTAAAGTTATTCCAACTGGCAAAACCTTGGTCAAGTGCCTTGAATGAATTATTATAGTAACAGACATTTTGTGGGTTTATTTTTGTTTTGATTTGCTTTTGTTTCTCAAATCTGTGTGATCTTGAGAAAGCATACTAACACCTTAAGGACTAGTTTCTTGTCTATGAAATGAGAGATTTGGAACAGAGAGACTTAAATCACCTAAAAACCTTTAGCCAAAACTATCTATAACACTAACAGTGGTGACATTGGTCTGACCTATGACATAAAAATGTTTCCTGGTTTGAGGATAAATTTAATAAACCTGAAGCAGGTGCTGTCTTACCCAGCAAAACTTATAAAAATATCACAGTTCCTTGAAGGAATTGTGCCCAGGAGTACAAGAACCATGTTTTTTTTAAATAAATATTCTAAAATATTGATTTGATCAGATTGGACCACAACATTTTGGTGAAATAATTATGGGGACTCCTATCAAAGCGTAAGATAGACCTAAATGGTGGATTTTCTAGATGCTTACAAAAAATTAAACGATCTCATTCATCTTGCAACATTATTCTTTAGATCTGTGGGAATAGCACAATGATTTGCAACTCATGTAGTTTTTTACCTGGATTTTATGTTAAAGTTATATCAGTTCATGTTTCCACATTTGGGGAGCTGAGTATTCATAATACAGCCAGTATAAGAGATTTCTCTGTCCCTCCTAACCTAATTCTGTCTCCTAAATAGGAAATGTTGAAGTGAAGATACATTGTTAGGGTTCTATCCTTTGGCTATATATAAGAATAAATGAGTTCTTGTACTGATGTGAAAGTTTTATCCCAAGAAATATTTTTAAAATTGTTCTCATTGTATTAATAATTGATGTTTCCTCTATTGTCAATGTGTACAAGATCTCATAAATATCCAGAAATGGGGGACAGGGGTAAGGTGGGAGACAATGGAGGAAAAGTAAGGAAAACTATAAAGGTAATCTCCTTTATCCTAAAATTCACTTGCTAGTTTAATTCTTTGGTGCATAGTATACTGAATTTGATGTAGTATAGTTGGCACCTTTATTCTTTTTTTTAGAGCATGTGATGTTTTACATAGTTATGTATCATGATTTACCAAAAGTGGAGTCAGAGATATAAAGGGAAATGTCTCAAGTGAAAAATCGCAGCTGGTATCCATCTACGGGGGCCCTATTTTTAGGAATGAGGGTTTCTTCACAAGCTTTTGGATGACAAATGACTCATCACACATATACTACATATTCGGCAAATCTTTCTAGAAACTGTATTGGATAATTAGAAACCCTTATTAAAAAGCCACTGTAGTTTATAAAATATTTAAAATAATTATGCCTTGTAAAATTACTTTAAAAAGCACAGGGTAAAACCATAAAGTTCCTGCATGAGTCATTCAGTCCTAGTCCCAGGTTTTTTGTTGTTTTTTTTTTTTTCTTTTTGAGGCAAATGATTCTTACTCAATGATTCCAAGTTTCGATTAAGTTGGATGAATAAAGAATGTCTTGTTAGTCTGTTGGCTTTGCCAAAGAAAGATTTTTTTTTCTGGCATAGACATAAGACGAGGCACAAAAGCTTACAGATTTCATTCTACTGATTAGAGATATCCCTATAGAAATACAAATTTCCTATAAATATTACAGGAACAATTTCCCCTAAGTGATATATTTCTGTACTGTTGTGCGTTAACAAACGTTTACTCCAGATTCTAGTGGCTTAAAACAACAGTTGAATTTGTTCGCTGTTCTCTGGATTAGCAATCTGTGATGGGCTCAGCTGAGCGGGTCCTCTGTTAGCCTTGACTGGGGTCACTCATGTGGCTGCAGACTGTAGATGGCTTGCTGAGCCGCATGGTCTGGAGTAGCTCACTCCCTTGTTTGGTTATAGGGGATAGCTGCTGGCTAAGCCACATGTCTCCCATGGACAATCTTAAACGCACTTATATAGTAGCCATATTCCAAGACAGTAAACTCCAATGTACAAATGTTTTTCAAGACTCTGCTTGTGTTATGTTTGCTAAAATAGAATCTAGAGTAGTATATATTTAAGGAATGATAAGATTAAGATTCAAATTCAGGTCTCTCTGATAATTATCCTTTTGCTCTTTCCATTGTCTCACACTGTTAGTCTTTGCTGGCGTGTAGTGAGTTAAGTTTCCAGTTTTAAAATAAATGTTGCAGAGCACAAAGTCAGGAGGGATAGTGTGGTTTGGCAGTAGTAAAATTGTATCTTGCTAAAGATCTGCTGTGTTAAAAAATATTTAAATATTCCTTGTATTAGTCAGCTTTTGCTATGGCAACAACTCTGATATCTTAGCAGAATACGGTTATTACAATTCTCAAACTGTTTTCAGACTGCTATAGAAAGTCTACAGGGTCAATTTATAGTTCAAAGAATCATGGTCTCCTTTAATTCATTCTGTTAATACATTTTTCTCAATGTGTGTGTGTATGTGTGTGTGTGTGTGTGTGTGTGTGTGTGTGCTCGCGCGCGCGCGCGTGTATTTTATTTTAGTCATTTCCTTTGCCAGGACCACAACGACAAATCTTTTTCTAGCATTCCTCACTCCAAAACTCTGCTGTCCAGCCATTTGTCCCACGTGGCCATTGAGCCTTTGAACTGTGACTCGTCTTAATTGAGAAGTGTTATAAATGGAAAACACAAACATGCTGTTAAGTACTGAGTACAGAAAAATGGAAGAGGTCTCATTATTTTTATATTGATTATATGTGGCAATTATATAACTTTGTACATGTATGTTGGGTTCAATAAAACTGTTATTAAAATTAATAAAATTATTGAAGTTAATTTTATCTGTTTTACTTTCTAAAATGAGGTTATTAAAATTTTTAAATTAGGTATGTGATTTGCAGTATATTTTTATTGGCCAATGATGTTCCAGCATTCATCCATTTATTTTGGATGCCTCTAGGTTAACGTTATTCCTTGGGATAGCAACCTGTTTATTGTCTTTGAGAACTTCGGTCCAACTGAGAGGATTATTTGGTTCCATCTTAATCCAATAAGAGGTATAATGTCATACCTTTGCTGGCTTTTTGCCAGATATTTTCTTAATTTGAGAACATTTTACTTGCAGATGAAAAAGCATGGAATCATTCAATCCACCAGTTGATCCCAGATATTAAAATTGTCTGTTTTTCTTCTCCCTTGGAAACAGGCCAATTATTCTCTTAGCTCATTCTTTCTCATAATATCTAATCAAATTCCACCAATAACAACCAAATTGTGCTATGAAAATTCTGCTCAGTGTCTCTTTGTCCAAAGTCACAAGTTTATTAGATGAATTTTGTGCTTCCAATTTATTGCAGGTGATGATTTTATCAAATATTTTACCAATTCTTCAGTTACATCATTATCTTTCTTGCCTCTTATATCAGCTTGCTGGCTGTCTCCTTCTCCTTCTGTAATTTTAGGTTCCTTTTGCCATTGTGTCCCCTCAGGCACCATTTACTGTACTGGTCTATCTTTCCAGTAATTAGTGACTTCTTTATCTCACAGGCTTACAAAAATAATAATAATAACTTCATGCTCATGTAGCGTGAGAGCAGTGGGTTAATGTGGCTCAGATCCATTCTCCTGGGTATGACTGGGCTCCATTACACTCCATGTTTCTTCTTGTTCTGGAACCTGGACTGGAAGGGCAGTGCTATCTGAAAATGCCATTCTCTCATGAAAAGGGCACGAACAAAACCGACACAGGGCCCAACTATGAAGGCACATTAAAAACTTCCACTTAGATATGGCAAACTCATTTCTGTTTGCATGCCTTTGGCCAAGACACCTCATATGACCAAGTTCAAAGTCAATGCCTACAGAGCAGAAATGGGTAGAGAGGAATTAAATCATGGTGCATTGATAATTCAATCTACCACAGTACTCTTTCAGAATGATCTCTGAAATTAATTTTCATGCAACAGAAAAAAAATTGATATTCTTAGGGCCCGCCAAACATTAATTTCTACACTAGTATTCACTAGCCTAGTCAATCTCTCCATACATCTGGGAAGAATTTATCAACATGCAAAAAGAAAATACAACTTTATAAGATGAAAATTTGCTGCCAATGACAATATTTCAAAGAATGTACCTCAGACTCTAAGGCCACCCCTTCCCCACAAAAAATAAACTATATCTAATGAGCTTTGAGCACTGGTGATACCATAGCAAAAAAAAAAAAAAAAAAATATATATATATATATATATATATATATATATGCCTCTTTTAAAGTATAAAGCTTAAAAGTTTAACTCTATTGAAACATTCTTCATTTTGCCTTATGCTTGCATGATGTCTAACCAAACTACTGGCCCATTAACTTTCTGGCTAGTTTTGAATACATCCAATTAATGCAGAACTATAAAAATCTGAACTTCTCAGATAATTCAATGTAATATTAATGATCTCAAAATAAAATTTCTTTCCTCTATTAGAAATATTAATCAATATTCTTTTCTCTTCTTCATTGTGTCCCTAAAAATATATATAATATTTTTGCTAGAAATGCCTGTGGTACTTCACAGTTTTTAAAAAAACTTTATCTTTTTACTTTATGATTTCCAACTTAAATATTCAAATACAAGGCTGTTCTCCTTTATATATGGCCATTCTATAATTGAATAAAATTATTTAGATGTAAATTTCAACATTGGGAATTTAGAAAACTAAAAAGTAATCAGCTCCCTTAAAAATATTTCTTAGGATATCTCACCGAATAATATATATAGGTGGCAAATAAGGATATAAAAAATTCCCCACTTCATACATTATCAGACAAATATAAATTATAAGAACAATGAGAAACTACTATACCCCTATTAGAATGGCCCAAATCCAGAACACTGATAAGACCAAATGGTGGTTAGGATGTGGAATAGTAGGAAATTTCACACATTTTGGTGGGAATACAAAATGATACAGCCACTTTGGAAGACAGTTTGGCAGTTTGTTATAAAACTAAACACTTTCTTACCAGAAATCACACTAGGTATTTACTCAAAAAAGTTGAAAACTTATGTTCATAAAAAAAAAATCTACACACACACATTTATGGCAGTTTTATTCATAATTGCCAAAATTTGGAAGTAACCTAGATATCCTTCATAGGTGAATGGATTCATAAACTGTGGTTCATCCAGACAATGAAATATTATTGTGTTAAAAAAAAAAAGAAGAGCTATCAAGGCATGAAAGGACATGGAGAAAACTCAAATACATATTCCTAAGTGAAGGAACCCAATCTGAAAAGGTTACATACTGTATGAGTCCAATCATATGACATTCTAGAAAAGACAAAACTATGAAGATAATGCAAAGATCAGTAATTGTCAAAGATATTGTCATGAGCAGATAGATAAAGAGGGGGAACACAGGGGATTTTTAAGGCAGTGAAAATACTCTATATATTATAGAGATAGATGTACCAAGCATTTGTCTAAATCCAAAGAATGTAAAACATCAAGAGTGAACCTTGATGCAAACTATGAACTTTGACTAATTATGATGTATCATGTAGGTTGACCCTTGACAAAAAATAAAAAGTACCTCTTTGGTGAGTGATGTGGATAGTGGAGGAGGCTGTGTATGTGGGGGCTGGGAATGTGGGATATCTCTGTACCTCCCTCTCAATTTTGTTGTAAATCTCAAAAACTGCTCTGAAAAAATAAAGACTTAATAAAAATATTCTGTTATTTTTTATTAACTTTAAAACCTGTGGACATCAAAATGCTGGTGAAGTTTTAGCCAAAATGACCCTTGTATATTTCTATAAAAATTAAAATCTTTAGAAAACAAGTTATTTTATACCATCAAATATGAATACCTATCATTTACTGAGCTTTTACTACCTGCTAAAGCATTTGGATTAATTTATTCCTATAATTCCTATAACATATTACTCTCTAAATACTCTGTTAGATTAGAAAATTGATTCAGATGTAGAAAAATGGAAATTATAAAAATCTGAATGAATAAAATAACCAAAATTTCACCACCTAGAAATCTCCTCTGATAACTTCTTCCTTAATATGATATAGGCCATCCTAACTGTGAAGTCAGGTAAATATTTATCTGCATCTTTTTGTAGCTATTTTTCACTTTTGCTTCATTTACCACTTTACCACATGTTATAGACTGAATGTTGGAATCCCTCCTTTGCCATATTTTGAAGCCCTAATACCTTATGTGACTGTATCTGGGGACAGGGCCTACCAGGAGATGGTGCAGTTAAATGAGCTCATAAGGATGGGACCCTAATCTGATAGGGATGGGGTCCTTATAGAATGAGGAGGCTATACCAGAGCACTCTCTCTCTGTGTGCGGACACAGTGAGAAGGTGGCTGTCTACAAGCTAGGAGGAGGGCTCTAACCAGAAACTGAATTGGCTGGCACCTTGACTTTGTACTTCCCAGCCTCGAGAGCTGTGAGAAATAAATCTCTGCTGTTTAAGGCACCCAGTTCATGGCTTTTGTTATGGCAGCATGAGCCAACTAATATGCTACATTTGTAATTTATTTTTATAATTAGCCATTTTTCAAGGCATCATTTATTCAATAAGCCTTCTATTCCTCCATGGATTTGGCTTGCCAATTTTTTAATGTATCACACTCTCACATAAAATAGAATGCATTCTGGACTTTTTAATTTATATGTGCACCTAATACACCTTGCTTTAATTATTTTTGGTTCAAATTCACACTCACACACACACTTTGATTTGTTCTCTTTGAAATTATCTTGCATAATCAGGCCCTATAAAGGCCTCAATTTCTCAAGTTGTATGTCTCCAGGTAAAATTTCCCCCTTGAAATTGGAGGTCCCAGGCACCTTTTGAACAGTATTTCTGCAAAGGAAAATGACAACTATTCTGGGTTGCCAGGTGCTTTGAAGTCGATGTTCTTAAATGTAGCATAGAGGGTGTAGGTGAATATGAGGAAATTTAAAAATCTATCTTAAACATCCAATTTTTCAAGCTCTGTTCTGGCTCCTCATCTTCTAACTAGGACTGTCCCCTGCAAGTGAAGCAGCCTTTCATCTAATTCTAGCTGAAACTTGACAGTCTCATTAGTTTTTTGATGACATTTCCTGTTCCTTCCATCACTGAGGTTTTCTCATGACAGACACTGGCTGGCTGGCTGGGGCCCTGAAGTTTTCTTCAGAACTTCAACCCTCTGGTTTCCAGATGAGAATTCTTTTATATGCACATCAGCTCTCTGCCCAGTTGATCTGTTTGAGGTATTTCTTTTGTCCTGTTTAACTATTTTAATTCTCAGTATCATCACTACTACTCCCTGAAAATAATCTCACCTCTTGTCCCACATCCTGCACAGTTGGGCTCTACAATGACTTACATAGAAGAGAGGAAGGAGGCAAATCCCCCTCCATGACTCACATGATTTCAGAGACTTTTCTTGGAAGGACTGTCAAGTAAGAAAGAATTTCAACCACTCTTCCATCTTCCTTCACTTCTTCCCTCTCTGAGGTTTTATGGATCTTCTAGAGAGGAGCTTTGGGGTTCACTGAAAGTTCTGAAAGGAGTTAGGAATTCATGAATAGTTTGGCCAGGTCGTTCTGACTACAGGCATCTAAAGCAGTCAAGATGTCAGCTGGGGCTGTGTAATCTGAAACCTCGACTGAGGCTGGAAGATGTCCTTCAGAGGTAGGTCACTCAAATGGCTGGCAAGTTAGTGCTGGCTCTTGGTGGGAAGCTCCTTTCTGTGTGGGCCTCTGTATAAGGCTACTTAGGGGTCCTCCATACATGGTGGCCTAGTTTTCTGCAACAGGTAATTCAAGAGACCAAGGAGGAAGCTACAATTTCAAGGGTGATCTCACATCAAAAGTCTCACATCATTCCCATAGTATTTTAGATCACACAAGCCAGATGTGATTCGGTGTGGGAGAGAACTATACGAGACTGTAAATACCAGCAGGTAGGATGGTTGGTGGTCCTTTCGGAAGCTGACTACTACTGTTGTTTAGCTCTGTTCCTAGCATAAGAAGTCTTACTAAATAATGGTTCATTTGACTAACATAAAATTATTTTGTTAATCACAGGTGAGTTTATTATATGCTCTTAACAAGTTTCCTTTATTTGTTCTTCTTGTAAATGATCTATCCTTTATAACACCACAAAATGAATGTTCCTAAAACATTGTTTTCTTCCTATCTTTCCCTGAGTCACAAACCCTCAAAGGCAAGTCACCAGTTGTTAGCTGTCAGATATCAAGTTTAGGAGGATTTCTATGAAGTTCCTGTTAAATGTAGGATAAGAAGCCTGATATGTTACTGAAAATTCAATGTTGAAGATAGTTCACACTTTAGTACAAAATTATCTTCAGAAAAAGGCTAAAATAAAAGTGACTAAACAGTGTGGCTACTCTCTATCTGAGTACCTTTGACCCATGCAAGTCTCTAGAAGATCCAAATAATTATTATGCAAATCAAAGAGAAAGGAGGTCTATTTATGTAACACAAAAGTTCATATATTATTTTTATCAGTTTTAATTTTAATATACTCTTCATTTACTCAACTAAAGGGATAGATTAGAATAGATTATTTAGACATGTATATTCACATGTACATTATACATAGCATATATATAATTTAAAGTTATTATATATATAATTACTGAAGAACATGTATTTTTAAAATTTTATTTATTGAGTTTAGAGAGAGAAGGGAAGGGAGGCTGGAGAGAGAAACATCAATTTGTTGTTCTGCTTTTCTATGTTTCCATTGGTTAATTCTTGTATGTGTCCTGACTAGGGATTAAACCCACAACCTTGGTGTGTCCAGATGATGCTCTAACCTACTGAGCTATCTGGCCATGTCAAGAACATGTATTTTTCTGTATTATAATATGCAATATAAGATGTTCTGGGCACTTATCTCCAACTACATAATTATTTGATAAAGACATCTCTTGGAAGAAAAGAGACTGTCTGCTTTAGTGCTTCTTGGACTATTGCACTGTCAGCAGCAGAGTTCCACCTATCCCTTTATCCAAGTCACTTCCAGGGCATTACTCCTCCATGAAGTCTTCCATGATCACTCCCGCCTAAGGTAATGTCTCCTTCTGCAGGATCCGGTTGTCATTGCTATTTATGCTACTTGTGGTATGTAACATTCAGTGAGTACTTTTTCATGTGTTTTTGTAAGCTTCTCTAATCATATTATGAGCTTCTCAAGTAGTTTTCCACTTATCAAATGGGTTGAAGAAAATAAGCATCGTGGCATGTACTAGGTGTTCAATTAATGTTAGTTCTCTCCACTTTTCATATGTTCCCTGTCTAGACCACCAAACATAGCTACACATTAAAAAAAAAAAGAAGAAGAAGAACAAACATGAATTAAATGTCTGTAAAATGATTGGAAATCAGAATATCATAGTCTCTATGTGGGCATACTATATTACACTCCGTATAAATGAAATCATCATGTGCAATATTCAAATTAACCCAAATTTTCTCAATCAATTATCCCTGCCTCAGAAAGTTAATGAGGGTATAAGGGAAGTGAGTAGGCCCTCTCTCCAACTAGATAGTTGTTTATATTCTCTCTCTGACCAGACAGATGCACAGTGTGGCTTGCACAGATTCCCAACTGAGACTTTCTGACTATTATTTGGCCCCTCTGAGATACAGGTGGTTAGAATAGCCTGTAAATATTGAGATCTATTCTCCAACCCAGGGGTGGAAAACTAGGCTTATATATATGTGGAGGCAGAAGCAGACACAGACAAACACTGTATTGCCTAGAAAGTAAAGGGGGAATTTGTTTGTTTATTTGTTTTTCTTTCCTTTGTTCTAAAAACACAATGGTCTGGAACAAAGTCACAAAGTGGAAGCTTTTGCAACTCCATCAGGCTGCAGATTTACCTTAGCCAGTACAATAGTGACTTTTTCTTTTAAGTAAACCACCATTTAATAATGAGGAGAGTCACATAAAAGTCTCCTCTTCAGATTCTCTAAAAACTCTGACAATCTGCCAACGTGGGCTCTAATGCCTATATGGTGACCACAGCGTAGAGCTGAGTAGCAGCGGCCCTTACCAGAAGAAAACTCATATAAAAATGGCTGACAAATAAGGCAGCATCTTAAAAGTAGATGCCGTACATGTTAGAATGAGAAGAAGATTGTCACTTTGAAGCAGAAGGAACAATTACAGTTTGTTAAAAAGATGGCATTGGGGTGGAACCTTTCGATTTTGATATGTATACTCCAGAGACTATACCATTAACCACTATTATGAGACATCTTAGGTTGAGTGAATAACAATACACATTTAATTATTAATTATAATGATTAACAGATTTGATTTGTTCTTATAGAATCTTTGGGAATTTGCTTTGCAGTGTGTGTGTGTGCATGTGTGTGTGTTTCATCAGACAATGGAAATACAGATTAGTGAGAACTTGGGTTGATTAAACCCAATCCTTTAAAATTTTTCATAATCATATGTTCTTGATGTTTAGAGCATGTATTTACTTAGCCAGCCCACTTAACGCAAACAGTTGGAGTTTCCTCAAAAATGTATCAAAATACTGTAAAATTAGAAGAGATTGGTAAGATTTTCTTTCTTCATATCTCCCCATTTATGAAAATAAGCTAATGTTTTCTTAAGTAATTATTCTATGCCAGGAACATTACTGAAAAATTCAATTCTTTTAAGCAACCCAATGAGGTAGATGATATTATCATAGACAGTTTCCCAGTGAGAACCTGAGGTTAAGAGGTTACAGGAACAGCCCAAAGATGAAAAGCTTTAAAGGGGCAGCTTCATGATTTGAGACTAAATCTTTCTAGAGTAAAAGACCATACTTTTAACTAATAATATCAGGATTAAACTACTCTGAATAAAATATAATCCCCTACCAATCCTTCTAGAAGGAGTCCATATTATCCTCAATATTTCATTCCAATGGAAACAAATCCTTCCATTAATAAATTCCCTTTATATTTTAACTAATAATTTCATATTACAAAATAAAGTTTTATCTTTTCTCTGATTTAACTGGTCACTTAGAGATGCTAGCTTCCCTTGTCTATAAAATAGCCTTCCATTCTTCACATTGCTGATCTGCACTAATTAGTTACTGTGTTTAATGCAGCACCATGTTTTGGTAGAAGCACTCATATAAGACTCATTGTAATGACTGTGATCCAGGCAGTCCCGGGTTAAACTGTCATCTCCAAAATACTCTAATTCTTGTGATTTTGTACAAGAAATGTAGCCTCTTCTTTGTCCAATCTAAAATAAAAGGCTATTACTGCCTGCCTCATAGGATTGTATGTATGAGAATTACATGAGATAATGCGAGTGATTAGCAAGGTATATAACAAAAATAGCTACCAGGCTCTATGCTTTATACACATTAAATCATATAATCCTCACAAGAATCCCATGAAATAGATGTCATTATCATCATTATTACCATGTTACGAATAACCACTGAAAGTGCAGAGAGACTAAGCAAGCTGCATAATGTTATCGAGCTAGTAAGCAGCACAGCTGGGCTTTAAACACAGGGAGTCTGGGTGCCCCTAATCACAACGGGATGCCTAGGACTTGACTAGGTAGGTTAACCATGGTAGTTTTCATTTCTGTGGCAGTAATAAATGTAGGATGCAATGAAATGAATGCAAATGCAGTCCGTCTGCAGAAACATGTGTAACTGACTTACCTTCGTTACCTGTAAATTCACACTCATTATTTATAAAATAAAAGAGCACTTCTGAGGTAAAGTTCTTAAATAATGCAAGCCTATAAACTAAATACTGAGATACATTAAGGAGAATGAATAGAATTACTTGGATTGGTAATTTTATGGTGGATATTCTGGGCAACAATATAAATATATTGACACCAATAAAAAAATCACCACTCACTAAGCACTTGCACTGAAACTCCCAAGCGCATCAGATGGCCTGTCTTCTTTAACAACAGCAACAGCACAATAGACCGGCACGGCAGGGTCACATGTGCGCTTTTAACTTAATCAGATCAAAAGCATTTACTTGGCAAATGACAGATTAAAGTGAGAAAGATGGTAATAACACACATGTAAAAATTACCTGCCATTACTCTAAAAGTAAAAGAGGGAGAAGAAAAGGAACTATTTGAATATGTAGATCAGGACAAAATGCCAAATGCCAGATTTCACTTACATATGACAGCACACTATATAGGTACTAAGTAGCATAAAAAAAGAAAAAAGAAAGTTGAATATATTAAAAATCTAGACAAGATTCATAGCAGTAGCTAATAACAGATTTTTTGATTGTGTATGTAGAAAACTCAAAATAATCCAGAATGAATAAGAGAGTTTAGCAAAGTTGACCATTTTCCTGTCAGTTATATTTCCACACAAAAGCAAAAATATTAAAATGCAATTTTTTAAACTGCAACATATGCACATGAATGAGCATAACAAGATAGGTGCATGTGATAAATCTAACAGATAGTATGCAAGGTTATTATGGAGAAAATCATGAAACGTCAGAAGAATAACAATAAAGATGATTCAAAAAACAGATTTATTACTTTTTTGGACAGATTGTGTAAATGTGCTAAGATATTAATTTTCCCTAAAATGGGACTAAATGAAGTTCTAATAAAAATTTCAATATATTTTTCATGAAAATTAACAGGGCAACCAATTATTTTATTAAAATATGGTCAAATTCAATAGTAATTGGCAAAAATTAAAAATTTTGACAGCATCACAGCTTTCAAAGTTATAGAATAATGGAAACACAAACTGTTTCCATCACAAACGGTTGATGGGAATATAAATCAGTAAACCTTTGTTTGGTGTTTTCTTGTATGTTTAACATTTGCATATCTTATTTCCCAGCAATTCTAACCCTACAGATGCTTACATGTGGAAAAGAAATAGACACATGGAGAGAAAATATGCACATGGAAACAGGTACAAGTTATTTCATAAAAGCACTGTTCCTCAACAACAAAATCCTGGCAACATTTAAAAATTCATTGACAGAAGAATAAATAAACCAATTGTGAAATGAGCCCCCATTCATTTCCCACCTCATATGACACTTTGCCTAAAATCCAATACTCTCCCTTCTGGAAGACAATTACAAAAGGCATCCTCCTCTGGGCTGATGCTTGGAACTAGGCTGGACTTCTGTTACCACTCCCGCTGGCTGCCTGTGTCTGATAACTTTATATACTTGTACAGTGAAATTCCTCACATGAATAAAAGGAAACTAGAGTCACATGTAGCAAAATGAACAGTTCTTAAAAATTTGTTGTTGACTAAAAAAAAAAAGGTGTATTGCAGACTATAATGAAATAGTTCATTTTAGATAGCCTAAAAACATGCAAAATATACAATATATTGTTTAGGAATAAGTATGTCATAAAATTACAAAGAATAGCAAGAGGTTTATTAAAAGAAAATGTAGAAGTCACCACTTCTGCAGGGAGAAGAAATGTTAACTGAGGACCTTGGAAAACTTCACTAGTAATGGTAATGGTTTAATTGTTAAATTTGGTTGTAGGTTATTACAATGCTTCAAGGTTTACCTTCACATATAGTCTCGAATATATCAGATATTCATTTGAGAAAAAGTTGTGACAAAAATATAATAAAAAGCATAAGAATATCCCTAAAAGATATAAAATAGAGAAATCTAAAGAGAGAGAATCAATTGGAGACACAAAGTGCATCCCAAAGGTATTCACAAATAGAGGGAAAATGGAAGAGAGAAACTAGTACAATAAAACAACTCCATAGTAGAAAGAAATTACCCTACATATTCAAAGCATCAAAACAGACAGATTGTGGAGAGAGGCAAATTAAAACACTCTAATCAATTATTGTGAAATTTAAATACACTATAAATAAAGAGATGCGACTGAAGATTCACAATAGAGGAAGAAAAAGGGGAAATACATGAAGATTACATGTAATAGTGTGAGAATCATTATGGAAATTCTCAGCAAAACAATTCAAATGTGGTTAGGGAGTCTGAGAAAAAAGAAGGTTTGGAAACATATTTAATCAGATTTTCAATCAAGTTGTGGGCAACATAAAATTATTTATCTACAATTCCCTCATTTTACTTTTACTTGCAGATGTACTTAAGCCACTTGAATATAAATAAAGTATAAGGAACCAAAGAACAATGGGTCAAATTAGGACAGAAAAGAAGGCACCGACCTGGATAGTCAACTCTTCATCTATTATTAATGATCTTTCACTCTCTTCTCCCTAGGTGGCCTTCTCTGGCTACCTGCTCACACAGAGCACTGCAATTTTCCTTCGTAGTAGTGATCACACTAATAAATAAATGACCGTGGATATAATCTTGATAACTTGCCTGTCCCCTATGCTGGATAGCAAGCTCCATGAGAGAGGGATCATGCCTGAAATTGTCACCATAGCATTTTTAAAGTTTAGCGTAGACTTGACCAATGTTTGAAAACATTTTTGAACAAATGAAAGAATGCCTTCTAGCATGTTCATAAAAACTCCTTCGAACTATGCCTCACCTTCTGCTAATTTATTTTTTCCTTCCATTGCTGATATTCTGGAATCAGTTACAATCCTACAATTCTGTGGGAATAAAAGAGGCCACAGTAACATTTCCTCTGATGCAAATCATTTATGAAATGAATTTTGGGGATATACCCAATCCCTCATGTCCAGTATCAATTTAATCAGCTATATCACTGCATACCCAATATCTTTCCTTAACTCTCAGCAATGAAATCTTACTTTCACTCCCTGTCCCTCGTGCCCACAGGAGGCAGTCCTGTGCATTCATGCTACCTGAATTTGGTCCATGTTTTAAAATTTAAGCTTCATTTGGATGTCCAGCTTCTGGTCACACTAATGGCATTCTGCCTCATGTGGATACCAAAGTTCTCAGCTTTCTGACTCAGGACTGTCTCTGAAGCAGTGTCTGTGGCTCAGTCCTCACCCAGAACTTTTTGAGAGTTAACATCCCCTGGGGCAACTTTAAACCACAGGCAGCAGCAGCCCTCAACTGCAGGGCCTTCAAGATCACTTGAGATATTTGCTGCTTGCTTTCTCAGTGGGCAGTATTGGACCGTAGCAGACCAGAGCAATACTCCTTATTGACTTTGCATATCACATGCTCTCTGTACTTTCTACCTCACTTCCTGAGATCACCTTTCAATAATTTGCCTGTAAAAGTCCCTATCTCAAGATTTGGTTCACAGAAACCCAAAAATGAACTCCTAATTAACAATTCCAGTGAATGTGCTTCTATCTACATCTTGTCATTTTTGCAATTTTAACCTTAGTTACCCACTTTCATAAAATGTTCTTACCTTGACTTATCTCACAACGTTCTCCTGGTCTCTTCCTACTTTGCAGATTCCTCTTTTATTGGTTTCTAGTCTTTTCAAGCTAAAGGGCTCTTGCATCTGTTTTAAGGCCTCTTTGCTTTTTGTCCCATAAGTCCTTCCTGCATGCTACCCACTCTCATGGGCTCAACAGTTACCTATCCATATACTGATGACTATCCAGTTTACTTCCAGGGTTCATGTCTCTCTAGAGTTGCAGACACATACAGCCTAGTGTGTGTGTTCACTTAGCTGTCTCCAAAGGTACCTTAATACTCATATGCCTATGATTCTATTTATTATATTTCCTGCCTGAAATGCACTTCTCTTTCTATGTTTTTCAATCATGGACCTCCTACTGTCCACATTCTTACCCATTTTTCCACTCTTGCCTCTTTCTTCTTCCTCAATTCTTGTACAAATCAGCTCTACAGTTCCATATGCCATGCATGTGTGCGCCTGGTGTGTGTCTGTAATCGTTAACATTCTTATTCTGTATCCCAGCTAATGCCTTCACCATTTCTTACTGGTACTTTACAACACCAATCCACTAGTCATACTCTTTAATGCACACAGCATACTTTCATCAGAGCTGGCTTTCTAAAATCAAAACATAGTCATGAAAAATTTCTGCTTACAATGATTACATTATCCATTAGCACTTTTCATTTATTAAACTAATTTCCTATCCAGGAATCAGGAATCTGGGGAAATGACGCAGGCATGTAACATTTTATGATTGGCATAAATGAGGCTGTTTGAGGAGGGCCGATAAAGCATGATGCCTGAGTGCTGATTCAAGGAAGTAGCAGGAGCCATCACCTTGGTCATTAGGCAGAAAGAAGCTGATGCCTAAAGGCAAATTCTGATCCCGTAGGGAGCTATTTTTAACACAGCTGTCTCTAAGAAATGGGATTTTAAAAGATACCTAATACAGTCTACATATTAAAAAAAATGAAAACCATACCAATATAATTTCCATGTTCCTGGATGATTTAGCAGGTGATACTGCAATTCGTTCCTTAGTATTTATAGAAGTTTTCAGGAACAGATTATTCTACTATAAGATGATAAACCAGGAAAGAGTCAAGATTGTAACTTTTCTTGCTTCCTCTGTACTATAAATGGTTTGTTTGAAACACTTTCATTTCTTTTTATTCATCCAGGTTTTGATCACAACCCAAAGAATGGGGTTAAAATAGGTCACTGACAGAGTTATAATGCTTATTTTCTCAACAAAGATCTTTGGTAGGTGATAAAATGCTACTTCCCTTGTAAAGAGAAAGGACAGCTGCCTATGAAACAATAGTGATCTCAGGTGTGAGCAAAAGAAAATGTGTAGTGCAATAAATCCATGAAGCAAGGGATTATTTTAGGACTACTGCGTGACGTCAGTTGTAATCTTTTGAAGGTCAGCAAGTTTGTAACCTATGTTAACAGAAATTTCAAGGAGTATTGCAATATCTTAACCTGAATGATTTTTATATAAACTATTTTGTTGGTCTTTACGACTAAATTTAAAAAATTGTTTAGGCCCATATTTATTGTCCTTCATCTTTGGAAGTTCCAGAATTGACTGTAGGACAGAAAAGAATCTGAAGAGGATGGCCAGCATTATGTAAAAGATTCCTCATAGACTGTAAAATAAAATTCAGATTTCTTAAGAAAAAAAACTAAGATGTTCAAACCCTGGCAGTTAACTACCTCTCCAGGTTCATCTTCAGCATTTTCAACATGTCACTCTGCATAGTAGCCTACAAAAATACACTTGAAGTCTGCCTTGAACAGAAGGCCTCTTTGCATCAATGTGCTATTGCAGTGATGCATTATGGTTACATATTCTGTGACAGAAAATTTATATTTATTCTCCAAAGTGTAAGAAATACATGACTTCTGCTGTGACCTCTTCTCAGAGACTTCCAGCTAGCACACAACTTTGTATATATCTACTTTTGATAGTTATATGCATACAATTCTGATATGATCATGTATTCAAAGGCTTTCCATTTCACCTAGGATCAGCTACCTAACCCTAGATATGATTTTCAAGCTCCTCTCCAGCCAAACCACCTTCATCTGACCATCCACTTGGCATTTCTTTCAGTTCCTTGAATGTGCCGTGGTGCTACTCAATCCACACTGCCCTTATTTTACTCATCCCCACAGGGCTAGGTTAAAGGTAAACCTGTTTTCCTTGAACCTTATACTAGGTCAGGTCAATTTGCTCCCAAATTTCCAAAAGTCATTTCAGTGCCCACTATAGTGCTATTCATTTGTAATTGCTTATTGGCTTTCTCTAGCAGGTTTTCAACTCAATGAGGACAAAAGTAATGTCTCTCTTATTCACTGCAGTTTTCCTGATGGCACGTTGCCTAGTATATTAGAGGTGGTTTGTAAGTATAAGTTGAATAAATAAGTAAATACAAACTAAATTCATCACTTCAGTGCCCTGTAAACATTTCTCAGTCAGGCCCTTGGCTTTCATGAGTCCGTGAACACACTCATTCATCCCTTCACCAATTCAAAAGTATTTGAAAATCTACTATGAGCCTGCCGTCATCATAATTTCCAAGGATGCGTAACAGCAGGAAACATAGCTCTGGTACTGAAGGACTTACAGACTGGGTAAGTGAGGGTGTAAATAAATGTGCTGCTTAGTTAGACTGCTGATTGGTTCAAGGGTAGGTTCTAGATCTAAGTCCAGCCAGTCTGCATCCTTCCTTCCCCCAGACTGCAGTGAGTGCTTCAGTAATGGACATGTGATACAAACAGCTTTTATCAGAGAAAATCCAAGCACGTGTATAAGAGCTACCAGAAAGAAACATTCTTTCTCCTTGTGTTGGCCATGAACTTGGCGGGTCTAGTTTTTCAGCTACCTCTTGAGACTAAGAGAATAAAGAAAAGAAGAAGAACATATACATACAATGGGATACTATTCAGCTATAAGAAAAGTTGAAACACTCACTTCTGACAAGATGGATGGATCTTGAAACTATCATGCTAAGTGAAATAGGTCAGACAGAAAAAGTTAAGAACCATATAATCTCAATTATATGTGGGATATAAAACTGAAAACAATAAATGGACAAACAAGACAAACAAACAAAAACTCATACACACAGACAACAGTGTGGTGGTTACCAGAGGGAAGAGGAATGGGTGGTGATAGCAAAGGGTAAACAGGGCCAAATACATGGTGACAGAAGGAGACTTGACTTAGGGTGGTAACACACAATGCAATAAACAGATGATGTATGATAGAGTCATATACTTGAAACCTATATAACTTTATTAACCAATGACACCCCAATAAATTTAATTTAAAAGATGAAGAATGAAATTGAGAGACAAAGAAGGACTACCTGAGAGTTGAGCCCCCCAAATACTGCTGTATATGATGTATTCCTGGATATTTCAGTCATATAATTCAATAAGTTCCCTCTTATTTATATGGTTTTCACTTGCTTATTGTACTGAGATTGAGTTGGGCTTTTCCTCACATGCAATAGAATTTCTTACTGATACATGGAATCACAGATAAGGCAACATTTTTAACTGAATCTTAAAACTTGAGGAGAAATTTGACAAGAGGAAAATAATAACATTAATAGTAATAACATCATGTTAGCTTTCATCACAGCACTGTGTCACTGTTTTAAGTATTGTGCATGTATTAAGGAATAGCATGTGCAAAGCTCAAAGGTATAAGAGATAATGCATTTGAGGTATACAGTGATCAGCTCAGTGTTTTCAATGGGTTGTTTACCAGGAGAAGGGGAACAAAAGGCAGAGACAAGAACAGAATACACTGCTGCATTGACATTGCGAATTATTCCACATGAGATTCTAACAGAAAGTCTGAGTCCATTTCTATTCAATAAAAACATACAAATGTAGTCAATCAAGCCATTCAGAATTTCTCATAACTAAAGTTCTTAAAAAAAATAAAACTGATACATCCAGATTTCATTTCATAGAAGCTCCAAGTAGTATGTTATAGCACAATTCCAGGTGGGTTAAGAGAATTGTTCTAGGTAAATGTAGGCAACTTAAGTATGAGTTAAAATGAAATGCAATGCTCAGCTGCAAATCTGTAACTGTTTCCACAATACTCTGTGTACCAAACTCACAGACACAATAGCATCAGGTTAAAGAAATATCGCTTTAGCACTAAATACATTTTATCTTTTTCTTAGTTCCATGACAATAACAGGAAGTGGCTTTATTTTACAAAGTCTCTTTTTTTCTCATGTACAACATGGGGATTGTATTTTTTTTCTCATAGGTTTTTTTTTCAGTTAAATAAAAAAAAATTTAGCACAATGCCAAAAATGCACATATTCTATTCCTGCCTAGTCATAGCTACATAAATATTTAATAATAATCATAGTAATACATCTCTCTCATCTTCTATTTCTGTCCAAGTGAAGAAGATGTAATACCTTCTCAGTAATACCTACATATAAGTCTACTTTGTCCTAAAATGTGATCATGTTTTCTTTATTGGGGTTTATTTGAGGGTTGGGATAAGAGGACTCAGTTAAGTACAAGTGTTAGCGTGGGTAGCTAGATGTAATAAAGGAAAGAAGCAAAGGGAATCATTATGAAGCATAATCAACTAGGGGGCAGAAGCCTGCTTGCTTCGCTAGTTCATTACAGCTTCACACACTCCCCAGGGAGCCACCAGTCATTCCAGACAGATCACTGGGGCAAGGGATAGAATAATAAAGGGGGAAGGAGAGCACATGGACAGTAGGAGCCAAAATGACTGCTATAGAGGCCTGTCAATCCATCCTGAGAAGGGAATAGATTGGTTAGTGGGTGGGCACATTGGAAGCCTGGAAAGCTTGGGAAATTACTTGGTTAGTTTAAAAGGTGCCTCATCTTTCCCAAGCCTGAGATAATACAATCAACTTAACAAAGAAGCCCCTTCTCTCTGGCCTGGTAACATGCACTTGCCCCATCATCCCGGCATTTTTTGCATAGCAGCCTCATGGCACTCGCTGTCACCTGTGACCCCAGTGGCTGCGTGGACTCTGAACATGGGCCCCAGCTGCAGTGCAGCCGGGAAAACAAGCTAAGCTAGCCTGATGGCGAGAAAGGCTGGACCCGACTAGCCTTGGCAGGACAGATGGAGATGGAACACTGGGAACCCAGGGGAACTCCTTTGAATTTGCATCTGGGTGCCACAAATCAATATTATCACCAGACCTCATCCTCCCTGTGGGTCTCCTGGAATGCTTTCCTTGGGACACTGTGAGAACCCCTCTTCCACCCGCAACACTAGGAACCAGAAACACATTAGATAATGTGTTTCCTTCTAAGTAGAAATACAAAGTTGTATCTCATTATATTAAATTCATTTGAGAGCTATGAGAAATCTGATCATAATAAAGTGAGAATTAACACTTGCTATGTGCAATAAATCAGACGTGAGTGCTATAAAACTGGGGTTCTTTGTTGTTTCTAAAGAGATCCTCTCTGCAGGGCTTTTTGTTAGCCCCAGTTGAAGTGGCCACCTGTGGTTCTCAAGCCTCTTGATCAGAGGCTTGTTTGAAGTAATGAGTCAGATATGCATGGATGAATTTCCAGAACCAGATGCGGGGGGAAACAAGTTGGTTAACACCATGTTGGTATGAGCTTGCCAAGTGGCAGGCCAGCAGCTGGCCATAAAGAACAAATAGAAAGACTGCAGACATACAAAGCAAAGAGGAACCAACAGCTGGGGCACATTTGCACTGTTGATTGTTCCTTAGGCCCAAGGCCCAAAGTTAGTCCCCTGATGGAGAAGCTACCTTTGGACTCTAAACTTTACTCCAGTCAAGTGATGAGAAACAAGAAACTTACTCTGCAGAGGTGGCCATCAGATTGCTTCACATCATCTTTGGTCCGTCCATACCATCCAGCTGGCTTGCGTTTTGGGACCTAGTAGAAAAATAGAGGAATAGAACTATTTAAAGATTGAGAAATACTGATTGAGGAAGAAGGAAATATAATAATTAAGATGTTGTGCAAGGATTGGAGCAGATAGTGATAAATCAGCAGGGATCCTTAAAGGTATTGTGTTGGAAACCGCCCTGCCTGGTTTCAGAAGCTGTAACCCCCTGCCTAGGCTAAGGCTGAGGGAATAACCTTGGACCATAAGCCAGCAAGGAGACAAAAGCTTATCTCTCTGGTAGGAGTACTGCGTCTGCTCCTTTTACTTCACCCTGCCTGGTCCCCAATGCTTGGTCAGTTAGCCAATGATGGGTAAGATTCCCCAAGGGGGGAATGACCTGACAGGCACAATCACGTGGGAGGCCCCCAAGGAAGGACTTTGGGGGCCACAGCAATAGGGGGTGATGGACCCTCACCCCTCGGCTTTGACAAAGTCTGAGTTCTCATGGTCTGCGAGAAAATCTCCTTATCTTTCAGTGGCCTTAGTTCCCTTGTTCCACCTAAGCCTGAAACAATGACAGGGTAGTGCAGCCCTGTGCTGAAAAGGGCAGGCTCCCCAGGTGATCAGGCCTAAGAAAGAATATGTAAAATCCGGTGAAACCTTCTTTGCTTAGAATGCTCTCAGTTGAATGAGAAGGGTCCACGGAGGAGGTAAGTTTGTTCCTCAAAGTTTTACAGCTCTTTGAACCTGACTCAAAGTAGGTCCTCAGAGTTCCTTGTTATTTGATCCTTACTTCCCTGCAATGAGTAATGAACTTTACCTGACTTCCTGCGTAAATGAACCCAATAAAAGCCTTTAAGGAAAAGGCTCTTGGCCCTTCCCCTTTGAGAGATCAGCCACCTTTCCTCCCCAAGCAGATCATGTCTTGGTAGACTTATTCTTATCCATGGCAGCGGGGGGGGGGGGGGGCACTCTATGGGTGGAGGCCCCCCACAGTATTGGGCTCCTTACATTAGGGCCAAAGAGTGGGCCTCAGACACTCTGGAAGGCTTTTAGAGTCCCAGGCAGATTTCAAAACTCAAGAGAAAGATGAAAAGTGAGAAAGCTATAGGACAAACAAAAGGGAAACATGAAGAGAAAGGGAGAGCCAGACACATCATAAAATGATGCATGTACTCAACAAATAATTTTGAAGACCCATTGTGTGTAAGTCCCTTGTGGGGATCCAGGATGAGTCACCCCAAGATGTGCCTCTGCAGTCTACAGATTGTTTTGAGCTCAAGGCAACTTTAGGCACAGGCTCAAGAGAAACTTCTGCACCACCTTGAACCACCTAGAACTTGAGTTAGGGTCTTGCCCATAAGAGATTATCACAGATAAGTCAGATAAATTCTTTTCACCTATCTAGAGGGCAGAGCAAACTTCTATTCACTACATATTTGTTCTTCTTATCACCTTGCAATTACCCTTTGAAGCCCCCAAAAATGTATTGCCTCTGGCTTAGTTTAGGGTGTCTTTTATATCTCAATCCCTGAGGCTGTCTCTGAACTTCTGCAAGTGGGGTCTCTGACTTGCTCATGTATGTGGGGTTTCCATACATATGCACGTATGAAATTTGGTTATTATTTTCTTGCTAATCTGTCTCCTATTTGATTATTAGACCAGCCAGAAGAACCTTGAGGACAAAAGAAAGTTTGTTCCTTCCTCATATCCCAAATTAGGCACTGGTGGTAGAAAGGCAATTAAAATCCCCACTTTTGAGGAATTCACATTCTAGAAGGCAAGCAAGTTGGGAAACAGGTAAGTTCAACACAAAATGATGTTCGGTCATGGTATCGATAGCAAGAAACAGACCACTATTAGAAGTAATAGGATCTCTCTTTCCCTCTCTCTCTCTCTCTCTCTCTCACATACACACACACAAATAAAATGACCAGAAAATGTAAGTTGCTCAGTGAAGTTTAAGAAAAATAAAATTTGATAACTTATGGATGAGAGTATACAAGATTCGTGGTTTTTCAAAACACATTATGGAAGGGTTTGCTTGTTTGTTGACTGTGAAAAGATGCATACTCAGACAATGGAAAGTCAGAATTCCTATAAACTACAGTTTATGTTTAAATGTAAACCTGAAATGTATCCAAATATCACTTAATTATCAGATTTTCAAATGGTGCCTTATCGGGGCGTCCCCACACGTCTTACATTGGTGGCATCTGTCACCAGGAAGAGCCGGCAATGATGCTGTTTTAAAGGCTGCAGTGCAGAGAGGGAAAGTAACTTTTGTGACTAGCACTAACCTGTTAGCAATTTATGAATCCAGAAGTGAGGGATAATTTGATGTCTACGAGAGATGTAACACGCTGGGACCATAAGAATAAGTCATTTTGAACTATTTAACCTTTTGATTGCCCACTGTCATTTTGTCCCTGGGGTGAGTTGGAGGGGAGAGTGGAGAGAAAGAACAAAGGGTAATAGGAATAAGCCTCTAGAAGCTAATGTGATTTTGTTTTCTTCTGGCTCTGGATTATCAGGAGCTGTTGACTTATTTTGGCTTGAACAGAAATCATTAAGATCAAAACTATTTATTTTGGAAAGGAGAAATATCAATAAAAGTTTACTTGTTTAAGCTCAGATAACACATTAGCCAATGCCATATTTACATGCTGACCTACTACCAGGTGAGGAATCAGCAGCAACTGTGTTTAAAGCAAGGGTCCAGACCAGAAGCCAGTTTGAGAGGAGAATTTTGTCTAAAAAAGAAAGACAGTAAGCCTGATAGGAATCAGAAGTTGGCAAGGTTTTTATTTCAACACTGGTGCTAAGGTTGAAATTTTAACATTAAAATGTAACCATGTGACACAAGATGAAGAGAAAAGAGGGCTTAAGAGGGAACAACAAATCCCTACAGGAAGAGGTAAATTTTCCCAAAAGTTGCATTGGTTCATTGCAGGTGAGCTGGGAGGGCTTTGATGTGTGGCACAGGTTCTAAGTCATGGACAACAGACAGGGCTCCTACAAGCCTCCGGCACATTCTACAGGGAGATCTGGGAATCTGGAATCACTCTGTAAAGAGCAGAAGTGAATAAAGTAGAATGTCACCCAGTTGGTGCTCCAAGTGCTTCCACACTTGGTTTGCTCTTTGAAACTTGGGGTTGTCTTTCTGGAATGCAACAGCAGAGTGGTTAGGAACCCAGGTTCTTAACTCAGTTAAGTTAGAGGGTAAGTCCTGGCAGTTTCCCCACTTGAGAAGTGATGATAATAACAGTGCTTATTTCATAATGCTGCTGGAAGTTTTCCATGAGCTAAAGTGGACAAAACGGGCAACTTTAAAAGTGGACAACACATATCAGGTCCAAATTTCTCAATTAATATAAGCTTATAATTTTATTCTTATTAACAATAATATAAATAATGTTTGAGCTAATTGGATGTTTTTCTATGGGGAATATGGGAATAGCCTTACTGCATAGTATTGGATATCATAATCATACTAAGTGGATTAAAATTTTATCACATTAAATTGATATAGCTATTTAATAGGAAATTTAGTTTAGAAAAAAGAGTTATAAAAGCAAAACAATTACAGCTAATGTTTCAGAGCTTATAAGCTAATTTCATATTCATTATTACACTTCATCTGGAGAAATATTCTACAGATAAAGAAAATGAAGTTCAGATAGGTGAAGTTAATTACCCAAGGCCATACTGCTAGGATACAGTAGAGATGAGATCAAACCTAAGCCTTTGAAGCTGTACTTCAAAGTAAAACATTCCTTACTTGCTAATTTATTTATCAACCATTTTAACAGTTGACTTCTGCTCTATAACAAATCTCCCCAAAATGTAGAGACTTAAAAAAATAAACATTTACTATTTTTTTCATGTTTTGGATCAGCTGAAATGTCCTTCTGATCTGGACAGCTTTCGCTGGGACTGGATGACTTCAGATGGCCTCTTCAATTGGGAACATGGTTGGTCTAGGATGGCTCAGCTGAGATGACTCATCTCTGTTCCATCACCCAGCAGACCTGGACCTTTCCCCATGCCAGTCTCAGGGACCCAAAGAGCAGGAGTGAGCAAGCCCTTTCACACCTATGTATATGCTATATTTCCCACTGTTCCATTGGCTAAACAGGCTGTACAATCAAATTCAGAGTACCTGGCTACAGGAAGGCATGAACAAATTAAAGTGGTAGTGTTAAATTTGCCAACATTTTAATATCCCTTAGCCCTGAGTGGTAGAAGTCTAGGTAATTGTTATATATTATTTCACTTTTCTGCATGTTTTAAATGTTCCAAAATAATCATTCATTCCTTTTATAATAATAAAACTGGTATTTCTTACATAATTTGGAAAATCGAGCCATTTTCTGGAGAACCACAAGTCCTGGTTGTGAGCTCATTTCTTTTTGAAATGGATATTAGACTTCCATCCAACCCACAACAGATAATGTTGCTGTTAGTGCTTCTCGGGGACCACTTTTGTCCTGCTCATCTTACTGCTCTACACGTTCTTCCAGTGAATTCTTGTTCCTTCAGTTATGATTTGCATGCTGATAACACCCAAGTCCATACGCACAGCACACTTCTCGCATCAGCTTCCCAGCCTGTCTCTCTGAATGCCTGTGGGACACATTACCTTGGAAGGGTGCCTGTCTGGTCTTTGAAAAATGCAAATGGAATTGTCACTCTTGCCCTTTCCTGCTTAAAGCCACCTGCAGGGGCTGACCTTGGTCCTCTCTTCCACCTTCCACTCACTCATTCTGTCATGCCTGCAGGCAGTTTTCTTGCAGGTTGTATTTGCATTTTTTCCAGAGCTGCAAGCTCCCTTCCACCACAAGTTTTGCACATGCAGTTTCTCTTGTTTGAAGCCCCAGAATTACCTTCCTCTCCTTCTAATGGAAACTCATCCTAATGATTTCTTGAAAGTATCACTCTTCTAACTATTCGATGTAGGTTAGGCTCCCAAACTTCATACTGTTCATCTCAGAAGTCATCAGAAATGATGAGTTGCCTCATCATTTCCTTACCTCATCTTAAATGTCTTAAATGTCACTTCCTTCTGGAAGCTTCCCTTGACCATCCAAACATGGCTCACATGCCCTTCTTATGTGTTTTGATAGGGCCTAAAACTGAATCTGCAATGCAACTTACAATATTTTATTATGTTCTTCAGTTAAATGTTCTGTATTTCCCCACTAGAATATGAAATTGGATTGAAGTTAGGGACCATATTAACCTTATTCATTCTGATATTCCCATTCTCCAGCACAATGCCTGGCACACACATATGAGCATTCGGTAAGTATCCTTTCATTTGTTCAACTCTGACACATCCCTGAATAGCCACTCCACTGGAAAGGAAGACTGACAAGGAAATGACAAGCATATGACATGTAAAAATATTTTGTTTTTAAATGCATTATATACTTTGGAGAACATTTCATTTATTAGCTATGTTGATGTAAGCTATTGTTAATTAGAATTCATCCATGGATGTTAAGAATACAAGACTAAATATCTTCAGAGTGATAAAGCTTAGAAATAAAGACTATGTGAAAATATATGGGGAACTCACATTATTAATTACAAGAGGCATGATACCCCAGAGAATTTATAAAACAAATACATCTGAATTCACAAGCATTTTTTTCTTCATGTTTAAAGGGCTAGTCAAAATAAGTTTATTGGCGTATATCTTCTATTTATTCATGTCAAAGACAAGAGTAGATGTTTTCCTAATAGTTTTATCTGAGAAGTAATTTTAAAATTAAGGAAATAATTCAAAAATTAGATAAAATTATATATACATACATAAACTTATGCTTATTAAATATTTCTAGTAGTATGGATTTCCACATCTTAGCAATAAAAATAACTTGAAGCAACATAAATCTGTTTTAAAAATATTTAAAAATCACAGCCTTGAAAAGCACTTATTAACATGGAGTTAATCTGGAATACTTGTGAAGCATTGTAGATGCATTTACTTAAGAAAAGCTTTTAGTAGGTTACTGTTTCAAAGAGAATGAAGAATTATGTGTTAATAGTAGGATCTGTTTTCCACAGTGAAACTAATAACTTAAGTTGAAAATCGTGTCTAAAAGTTTGCTTCCATTGGATATATCTATCTAATTATAATGTAGTTAAGCCCACGGGCTTTGGAGTTAGTAACAGTAAATTTGGGCATTCTCAATCTCTCCAGGCCTCATTTTTTTCTCATTTGTATAATAAAGACAATTATGTCTACTTTGTAAGGACATTGTGGAACTCATTCCTTCGCTCAACTAATATTTATTGTGTTTATTATATAATAGGTATTAACTAGTGTTGAACAAAGTGCAGGCTCCTCCGCTCAGCTTACTACTGAATGGAAGAGATTTTACTAGTGATAGTATGTGACTAAGCACTTAGCACAGAACTTTCCACATAATAAACACTCAATAAATTATAATCATTATTAGGATTGTTATTCCTTCTCAAAGCAATAAAGCATGTTATCATGGACTCAATAAAAAATAGGGATGCGCCAATATAGTTGCATTCATATGTTTACACACACATGCATTTACTCCTACAGATATATTTATACATATTCCAAGGTTTCCAAATATACAAACATGCCAAGGATTCTGCAATCCTTTGTATTTTAAAGGCACGAAATGCAATACAGTTTCTTTTAACACAGAAGACTTAGGATTCAAACTAATTTAATAAAGATTTTAAATGAAGTTGGAATAGTCAGTGACTCATAGGTCAGAAGTGGGTGGCAAGTGACAGAGGGAAAGGCCTGGGGCAGAAAAGAGACTCTGAGTACCAATTTCCCATTCAAAATGCTATGATGTATTACTTCTTGTTATTTTAACCTATGGTTGATGCATAGGTCACATTTCCCCCAAATTTTACTCATGAAAGTATTTATATTTACAGAATTTCTGAAAAGAAAACTTGTCAAGACCCTTCTCCAAGATCAATGCAACCAAAGCTAAAAAAAAATTTTGAGTCAAGTTTATGCTTAAAGATTCCTAAAGAATCTGCTGCTTCTTGCTTTATCAAGAACTATGTAATTTTTATAATTTAGCTTAACATTCAAGATTACTATAAAGAACAAAGTCATTTTGTCTTAATATTAAGATGTTTCTCGATTGTCCTTAGTAATTTGGAATTACACAAAGCAAACAAGATATAAACTTTTAAATTTACACAATATTAAATCAGAGGGGTTTTTTTTATAGTTTTCCTCTGCTCTTCTCAGTATTATACTCATTCTCTGGGCTGTCATTTCAATACAGAAATGCTGGCTGTCTTCTCATCTTTAATATAGCTGTTGTAAATTGTAGAAAATATATTTAAGGGACACAAATTTTTATCCCAATAATATATCTAAGCCTAATAACCTTCTTTGACATTCTTCAGAGCTGAGTAATGAAAACAATAACATTAATACACAGTAAAATAAACCTTCTGTTTAATCTGAATATATTGAACAAAAGCCTCACTTATTTCCAATTATAACATTATAAATTAGCAATAAAAGTACAGAATAGTATGCTTGGTCAACTAGCTTGCAACTATCTAAAATGTAGACAAGAAAAAAAATAGGAATTTTTTGCCACTCCACTAATAAGGGCAATGATCGAGAATAAAGTAGGGGAGTAATGATGTTATCCTTGTAATAGTCACCATAATACATCCATTTTATATAAAGCCATGGAAGGTAAACTCTTACTAAAGTTATTTTTGGCAATTTGGTTGCGCAGACATCATATAGACATTTTGAAAAGAAATAAAAAGCAAATATAAATGTGGGTGCATTTAGTGTAAATCTACTAGATGAAGTGCCACTGATAACGAATATCACTATGATTAAGGTCTGGATATTAATTAAACAGCCAGGATGAGTGGAGGGCATAGTAGGTGGCATCCAGTTGACTACATCCTAAGCATGATTCACAGCTAGGATATTCATTTTTCAATATACACTGAGCACTTGCTAAATGATAGACCAAGTACTGAGTCTATAGCAGGAAACAATAACAATGTCCTGCACACCATCAGTCTCACAAGACTGATGAGTAAACAGGAAATTCGAATTTAATGAGATATGTGCTGTAAGACAGGAAATGTAGGATTACATGAGGAAAAATGAATAAGCAAAGTCTAGAAATAAGAAAAGAGTTTGGTTTGTATTTAAAAAGTTCTATTAGAAAAGGGGATAATGGGTAAAGAAGGGGAGGCAAGGGTAAAGTCAAGGAACATGTATAAAGGACTCATGGACAAAGACAATGGTAAGGAGGATTAAATGTGGGAAGTGGGGGTGGGTAGGGAAGGGGAGAGTACTGGGGAAAAAAATGGGGACCACTATAACTGAACAGCAATTAAAAACTTAAAAAAAAAGAAAATGTGCGAACACAAATTTATTTAGGGCAGAGGTTAGAACTGAGTGTTGAAAGAGAAAATGTTAACTAGGTAAAGTGAGGTAAGCTTATCGGATTAACCTAAACCAGAAAGTATGAACTTGATATTATAGACAACTTAATGATAAGAGTGACAGATTGAAAGTTTCATTAAGTATTAGTGATAGCATGATGACTTAATGATAGAAAAACAGTGAAACAGACAGTAAAATCAGTGTGGCAGTACCTAGGTTGGGGTGCTCAAAGCCTGGGCTCTTTACTTCAGTAAATAATGAAAAGGAAAAAAAAAATAATCCAAGGGCTTTTTCAAAAGAAAAGTCAAGACAGTGGTATATCTGATGTGAATGACAGAGAAATAAGACTGAATGGCAATTCTATGATTTGAGTTCAGGGACCTAGAAATCTAAGAAAACTACTGCACACAATTTTGTCTAGAAAGCAAGGGCCATTTGGAGACCAAAATTCTGAATTTATCTGGAATGTGCTGAATTTGCATGTTACCCACAATTCAATTCAATCTAAACCTTGCTAGTCAAGAAAAAAAAAAAAGTACAGGAAGAAGGCATGCAGGACACAAAGGCTAAAGATGTCATTTGGGAATTCTCTGCACAGAGATCAGGAATGAAGCTACAGATATGCTGTAAAAACAGCAAGAACTCAGGCAGAAGACAGTTTCAAGAAGCAAGTGGTCTCAAATATGAAATATCTAAGTAAATCCAAGGAAAATAAGGGATATAAACTCTTCACTCACTCTTCTACTCATTTGTCATCTTTGATAGTATTTTCAAGAGTTCAATGGGGTTGGAAGAAAGGGGAACCTTATATTTCCATAGATAAGAAATGGAAGCAATGGAAGAGTCTTGTCAAGATTTTGATAATAAGTGGAAACATTAAAAAATAACATTAAGAAAAAGTAGTAGGATTAAAAAGAAGGTTTGTTGATGTTTTAATAGTAGATTTAGTTGAGTAAGTCTGGATGCAAACTTTACATGGAAGAAACTCAGTTGGGCATCAAAGACACAAGTAGTGAATAACTTATGATGACTTCCTTAAAAGAGCTCACAGCCCCATGACCTCTCCTCTGAAGAGCCTCAACAGACATATAAAAAATGTTAGCCTGAGAATGAAGGAATGTGAAAGAGCTTTCAGCAAAATTCAGGTTGTAGCATAAGGAAGAGGCAACATTTTCACTAAGCATGAGGGGGAGAAATGTAAGATTGTTAGATATTTTAAGGAGAAAAGAAAAATAAGTGAGAAAATAGCTTTGTGACATTTGAGAGGTGAATAAAGGGGTTGCTGTGATGACAGACATGATCGTGATGAAACTCCATAGAAGGAATCTATAATTGTCACACTCTTGTGCTTTTCCTTTCATCAGCATTCCATGACCTGACAGCCAAAACAGAGTGAGTAAGCTGTGAGGATAATAGATGTTTGAGGAATGATGCTTGGAGAAAAAGAAGCATCTTTCAGGATTAAAAAGAGCATGCAGTGATCTAAAGTTAATTATATATATATAAATAAAGCAAAGTGTAGCAATTTTAGTCCTGTCAATGATGTGCCTTAAAGACTAATGATGATGTAGTAGGAACAATATCATTATTGCTAATCAGCATCAATAATAAATAGGGAAGATATGATTGGTGGAAACCTCAATGGTTCATCTCTGGTATGAAGCTGGCATGTGTTTTAACATAGAACTTGGGAAATAATAAAAATAGCTTTTAGTTTTGCTTAAGAGATTATATGTATTGATATTCTTGTTAAATGTCTTCCTTAGGTCTCATACTAACTCCCTGACTAAAAACAGAAAAAAATGACTGACCAAGTATTACAAACCTCAAATGAGCCTTGCTACCATGAATAGGCTTTTGCCCTAAGTCTTTTGAAAGAACATCAAAGCCAGAATCCTCAATGTCAAGATCAGGAGTTGGAAGAGTTCTACCAACAAGGTCTCCTAATATTGAAGGGCAGACTCACTGTATTCACCTTGTTCATTTCACTCCTGACATATATAGGAAACTCTACTCTGTGAGAAGAAGAAATGGAAAATCTGGAGAGCTTTCCAGATTTTCTTATGAAAGAGCTTTCTTATGATCTATGTCTACCTCTTGCTGCTGTTCTTCTGTTTTCCTCCAGTCTTCCTTATCTCTCTGCAGGCCAGTTTTTCTGTACCATTGAATATGGTCAATCATGAGTAGAGCACCAGCTCTCGAGTGAACTACTTCACCTTCTCCCAGGGACTAGGAGAGATCATCTAAGTGGCTTTCAGGATTGTGAAGAGGAAGTTTCCTCAAACGGGTTGGAAGAGGAAAACATTTAATATGTTTCAGCTAGAGAACCCAACTTAGGATACTAGAATATGTTGTCCCTTATTTTTCTGAGTTCTGATATAAAAATCATAAGAATAAGCAGGGACTATACCAGCTTAAAGACTCAGAAAGCTAGAGATCCCTTCTTCAGATAGCTAATAATCTACTGTTTTGAATATTTAACTTTTATGTTTTCCAATCAGGTATTATTATTATATATTTTAGGCAATCCCTAATCCAGTCCCTTTGACTTTCATGCATGGCAAGTTGAAGTAATGGAAATATTGATTCCCCTTCTGCAGAAAAAACAAAACAAAACAGAATATAGCAACATATACTCAAATACTGCAGGTCTTTTCCTACATCAGGGTTTCATTAACTTATTAATTGACAATTTACACCTAAAATTTGAATTTCCTACCTAAATAAGACTTATACTCAGCTACCTTCAAAGAGGGCATGACTTGTTCTATAATAATAATTTGCACTTAAGAAAGCTTAAAAACTACCACCACCTTCTCTCCTTTTTCTTTCTTGACCCAAGCAAAGGGCTGGTTTTAAATTGGATCCTCACACCTGAGTCAGACCTTTATAGGAACACAGCAAGACAGGAAACTTGTCCTGTGTGAATCATATCTTCCTCAATTGTGTTAACCTGTAAAGAATGGTGAAAAATGATTGAGTGCATCATATTGAAAATACAGGTCAAATCCGTTTAACAACTGATTTCAGAGAAATGTATTTTTATGTTCTTTAGATGCCTTGCTTTGTATAGAACATTGCTCTAAGCAAGCAGCCCATTAACTTTGGCAGGAAATCTTTCTATCTTGTGAATATTTGAAATGTAACAGACTTGTTATCAAGTTTAAAACCATATTCTGTGGACTGAATTATATACCCTCTAAAGTCATATGTTAAGACCCTAATCCCTAACTGGGACTGTATTTGAAGAGAGAGCTTTGAGGATGTACTTAAGGTTAAATGAAGTCATACGGTTGAGTCTTAATTTGATAGGACTGGTAGCTTTATAATAAGAGGAGGATTCTCTCTCTTTCTCTCTCTCCCTCCCTCTCTCTTCAGAAATACACAAGGCCAGTTGAGCACACAGCTTAGAAGGCAGCCATCTGCAAGTCAGGAAGAGTCTTCACCAGAACCCAACCATGCTGGCAACCTGATCTTGAACTCAGTGGCTCCAAATCCCAAAACTTGATGCCAATCACCAAAGAAGAGAACTTTAAGCATGAAGAAAATTGTAAACATGCAAATTCTATGGTAGCCTTTATTTAATTAATTAAGCAATTATAGACATGTGCTACATATGCCTACTTTGTGGATTCAGTGCATTTATTTTCTTGCAGTTGCAGAATAAATGCTAAAATATAACTCCAAAGATAATTGCATCTTGAACTGACACTTTATGGAAATAATTTTGATTTATGAGAAAACCCAACAGCTCTTAAGATAACCAAATTAATCATCAAGTGATTTTATTATGGTATGATTAAACATGAAGATGAAGTCATCATTATATTATTAATTTATATACTACAAAGATGCAATTAATGTTTGTGATTTTTTAATTTACAAGTACCAAATACCAGTAAAGCCTGCTGCTAATTTGGGTCTCTGGTTTAGCACTTTGGTTGCTTCATTTTACGTAATGCCGCCTAACTTAATTCAGAGGAGAATTTCTAAATATTAACAGAGAAAGTAATTTTAGAAATTTAATTAGTGATCCCTCCCACACCACTGATTAAGTTTGGCTTTGGATCACTGATTTTCAAAAAAAAAAAAATTACCTCTAAAAATTCCATGAGCTAAAATGAATATATAAATAAATATTTTTTATTCATTTAAGCATCCCTATATGCTATATGCTTCTCTTAAAATGAATTAGGTTTAACTCTGCTATTTGTTAAAAAAAATAGAGTGATTGAGATACCTATATGGGAAGTTTTAAATGGAGTATTTCTTTCCAGCTGCATGGTATTTAGTAAGGACTTATAATGTTACCTGTGAGATAGTGGGTGGGGAGAAAATATGAAAATTTTTATATTCTTTGGAATATTAAGGATATATAAATGTTTTCACATTTTCTTGAGCTAAAATCACTTTAGGTAGGTGGTAACTCTATTTTTAATTCCTTTTATTAAAAATAAATATATTGAGCTTAAAAAGTTGAAAAATTATTATCTTATGGATATGTTAAGATACTTAAAATTATAGGTTGCCATTCAAAATACAAATAAGAGAAAGAATACAGTACTTATTCCTTTTATACATTCAACAAAATATTTATTGAGCACCTACTAACTGTTTGGCTATATGCTAGGAATTTCAGGGTCAACAATGATTAAAAACAGACTTATTTTCTATGTTTAGGGAACATGCAAGTACAGTCTAGTGGGGGAGAATGGCACTAATAAACTAATCATATAAATCAACACAAACCTGTAGATGTTGTACTTTTGGGAAAGAAAAATGATGTGTTATTCTGCGAGTACTTGGGTGAAGAGAAAAGCATTAAATTATTCTGAACAAGAAAAGACCTGATTGAGGCAGCTCCTCAGAGCTGGGAAAATGAGAAGAAGCTTGGTGAGAGATGGCATTTAGCTTAATCCTAAATTTACCTTTATTCTAAAAGTAATAAAAAAAACTTTGAAGGATTTTAAGTGGGGGAAGATAAAGGATTGATGTAATTAAATTTGTGTCTTGAAAATATGTGTAGGCTGAAGAATAGATTAGTGTAAGAAAGTTTGGATACAGGCAGACCAGTCAAAAAAGTTCTTCTGGAAGTGTGAAGGAGAGTTCTTGTTATACAGACTGGGGTATTCATGATGAAGAAACAGCAAGGAAAATCAACAAAATTTTGTAGTGGATTGTATGTACAAAAGCCATAAAAGTAGATTTTCCTGCTATAAGAAATGATAATATAAATGTTAAGGTACATAAATGATAAAATAAATGTTAAAGAAAAAAAAACTACTTCATTTATCATGTGGAACTTCTCCAGTGTTTGTGCCAAAGAGATAAACACCCTGCCCTGTGGATAAACAGTTCTTCATTATTGGTATTTTTAAACCTATAAGGACTCCAAATATCAATATCCTTTTCCTAGTTCATTACAATGCTACTTTGGCATCTATAGAAATTTTCTCCTGGCCTACAGTATCCATCTGTAATTTTTGTCTCTGAATTCTCACTTAAGTCTGCCTCTATAGAAGTTATTTTACTCCCTGAGTGCAAAGCACCCCTAATTTGAAGGACATCACTTAGGACTTAACATTCATAAGGGGACTGACATTCCACCAGGGAAAGATAACCCTTGAATACTGAAGATTTCCGGTTGCTAGGCAACCCAGCCTAGTAGTCCAAAAACTCTTAGAAAATAGACTGTATGTGTTAATTTCCTCAAATGGTCCCATTTCCAAGCATGACCTGAAAGACCTATATGTTTTCAAGGAAACTCTCTACCTTCTTCTATGTCCCTCCTCAGTCAGTAACGAGGAATTCAGATTGGAGATGTGAATCTGCTCACAAAAACACTGAGTTAGATAACTTTTCCAATATTTGAATCAACTTAGGGTTATAAATAATATTCTCTTATCCCCTTAATGGAATAATTGTTATACAAATAATTTAAGGCATGATCTCAGTTATTCACATTATCTGAATGGATGGTCTGACTACTGAAAAACTTTCCGTGAATTCACAAAGACAACTTCTTGCATTCAGTTTGGAGTTGTTCAGTTTGACTTTTCCTCTCAAAACAAAGCCTCTCACAAAATCAAAGAAAATAATAAAACTGTCAGATGTCAAATTGCTTTTTGTGTCAACCCATTCCCCAGTGCCCTTTATTTTTGAGTTTTTATTTCTTCTAAGAAAATTTTGAGATATAAATTCAAAACAGACAAGCTGAATTCTTACTGTAAGGTCTTCACCTATATATGTAAAATATATATAGATAAGTGTGTACTTTACATACAAACATTTTTCATTTCTTTCTATTAAAAGAATACAATGTAAGCCATTCTATTTATCTCAGTTTTCTTAAATCTGTTTCTTCATCTGAGAACACCCACCTTCCAATAGTGTTGCTGACAATGTCACTCTCAATATGACAGTTTCATTATTTTACCCATTGTCTGTGGGTTGGAAAAATTCAATATATTTGACATTTAAACAAACTTCAACTTAGAAATCTTAGAGAAAGAACCATTTTGCAGTAAAAGAATCCAAATCAAAGATCTTAGGTAAGATACAAAAGCATAAGGCCAACACCACTGACATTGAAGGCCTAACACCCCTTTACTTTTATATCAACTCTGCTTCCACATTTTGAATCTTACATTTACTTCTTTTGCTTCTATATACCTCATGAAGTTTTTTGTTGTTGTTGTTTTGTTTTAAACTGTTTTAACAGCACTTCTTGCATTGCTTTTCTTGGTATTTCTGTGTTCAATGTGTAATTATTCTGTTATGTTTTGTTTTGTTTTGAACCAAATGCTAAACATACATATTTAGTATAACCAGGTTTATATGTTATGGATGGTAAATTTATATATGGAAATACAAAATGATTAGCTATTATTGTGATGATAATTGTGTATGAATAACAGTGGTGGCTGTTGATGCATTTTCCAATGCAGCTTCTTTGCCTCTGTGTTCCCTAAGATGGACTCTACCCGATGACAATGACCATGATGATGATGACAATCCAGCAGTATAGCCATTAGCACCATAAGCTAGTGTTTTGGGGCACTTACTATGCACTAGGCCTTACTCTAATTACTTTGAATATAGTACCATTTTTATCTTCACATTAATAATAACCAAATAGATATTCTTATGCCAGTCTTACAAATGGAGCAACTGAGGTTCAGGGAGCCTAAGGGAATTGCCCCTAAGTCACCCAGCAGTAAATAGCAGGGTTAGCTATGCTTAACACAACAGCTCATATTATAGACCATGAATGTACACGGTTTCACTTTGTCTTCATTTCCTGTGTCCTATTTTTAAATTGGTCCAGGAACAGAGTCTGTGATACCCCACAGTCTGTACCAGTAGAATGCCCATAATGAAGTGATAATCCCTTCCAAGGCTTCGCATCACCCCTGTACAGATTTCCCCCTCATCCTGGGGGGCAGGAGCCATCGGCGTCTTGGGCTGCAGAGACCATTTCTAGCGCACACAGGTGAGGGAGGAAGTGGACCTCGTGACTTCCTGGACCTGCAGCTGAAGAACGCAGGGGCTAGTGCCCCGGATTCGAACTCTGAATGCCCTTTCCCGCCTGAATAAAGATGTGTGATAGTGGAAGAACAGCCTTCACATTCAGAGGAGGAAAAGTTTCAACCTATTGCTGGAAGAAGGAAAATCAGAGAGAAATTCAGGCAGGTCACTAATAAGAGGCCCAATATCCTGCCTATCCCCCTCCAGCTAAAACCCTGAGTGGGTTGTGTCTGTGTGTGCAGGGGAAGGGGAGCGTGGGGAAGTAGTAACTGTGGTGTCGTATGTGCGGCTGAAAATAGGAGGCATGATCTAGGTAGCTTGCTGCTTCCACTGCTCTTTCTGCTGTTACTGCTTTACAAGCGGGCAGAGTCATCCCAGGGAAGAAAGTCAATGAATAATGTATTTTTTATTAATTTTAATCGTCATCATATAAGTGTTCAAATGTATTTTAGGAAAAATATACATAGGAGCAATATCAAAAACATATTAAATCATCTATAATACTCCCTATTTATTTTCATCTCATATATTTAACATAGTTAAAACACATGTTGCCCTCTGGAAATGCTGTACTAGTCTACTCCCACAGGAAATATATGAAGATGTCCATTTTCAACACCCTCACCTACACCATGCCTGGTTAATGTTATATTTTAAAGCTACACATATTTTATAGCATAATAATTATGTGTAGAAAGGAAACTTTAATATTAAGTGTTAATATTGAGATTATTCCCTGCTTGAGTAAAGAAATGAGGCAAGTTCTTCACTGCTTGATGAAAGATAGATTTACTAAGATATATTAACAGTTAATGATAGAAATGTTAATAATTTTGGTAGATTACCATAAATGTTTTTTCTCTCTTAGAACATTCTTGGATTACAGTTTCTAATAGTATCAGAAACTTCAGTTTTAATGACTTGAATGACATTTATTAACTTTCCTATTATTACTGAAAAATAAACCAGCATAATTTCATGGCCAAAAAAATAATTAATCTGCACCACAGTTCCTCTTTTGTGAGTCATCAAATGCCACCTACCTGTGACAAGTTTCATGAGCCATTAGAAGGGAGTTTCATCCTCTGCAATGGCTTTCTGACAAAAATAATTATAAAGTGCACAGATTAGTTTTATTTTCCCAAACAAGGCATTTTTTATTTATTTAAAAGTTGGTTTACACTTGAAAGAGCTATATAAGAAATCTGTATCTATGCTTTCTTTTCACAAATATGAACCTATTTGCATGTTTAAAGACAACCCAAATATTTTGCCTCAAACTTAAAAAAAATGAAAAAGTCCACAATATGCTAAGTATAGACATCGAGTGTTAATCAGTTGCTTAAGGGAAGTGAAAGAATAGAAGTGTTCTTTACCGTACACAGGGCAAAACTATAGTCTCATCTCAGTGTTCCTACATGTTCGTGGATGATGCATATTCTGCCTTAGGTTCTTCTACATAAGAGCAGCCCCGATGTGTTCTTTGCCTAATTTGGCTTTGAGTCACTGCCATGAGATTATCAACATTTTATAACAAAATGATTCTATTTTAGACTCCTGAATAGACTATTTTGTTTGAGATTCCATTTTTAGCATTCATTGGAACACTTTTGCCCCAACTGTTAATTTAAGAAAAGTTAAAGTCCTCAAAAAATACAACAATGCCAAGAAAAAGAATTTATTGTAAAAAGCTAAATGGACTCCCCCCCTCTGCCCCCGCCCCGTACAGCATCACTTCTTAAAGGTTTCTTATATCTGTGCTAGTTAGGATCCAGTTTAGGATTGGCTAAGCCTAAAATAGTGAGTGGTATGTTTTATTTTGATGTGTCATCTATGTAGATTTTTTCTTTCCTTTTATTCTTTTTCTAAAATTATAACAATTGGATGCTTAAGGATTTTTCTAATTCTTTCAAAATATAAGATTGCCTAAAGATATATCCTCTTATGTGGTTGGAATTTAGAGCTATATTCACACCAAAGCTCTATAGTCCAGTTAGTTAATCAGAGAACACTCAAGATATCTTTCTTCATGAGCATTTTTCCCTCTTAAAATTAGCTGATAGTAAATGATTTAGAACCTACTAAAGAAATGAGGTTGATGTAAAATAAAGTGAAACTGCATCACATATGTGACCTTGAGGTATTGTTACTTATCAATTGGTTATTCAGATGGACAGTTGCATGGATGCAGTCAAGCCTCAAGATCATTATAGGGATCAAGATCATTCCAAGCAGATCGTAGAGTAGAAAGACTCACAATCCAGAAGCCTGTTTTAACTGTACTAACTGGGACTCAGTTTTGTAGTTTGTTAATGGAGGGGGACTTTGTGGAGATAAGTATAATACCAGGCATTAAAGTAGGTAGCACAGCATCTAGCACAGATGGGATGCACAATAATTATTTGTTGAGGCATAAATGATCAATTCCCAGGAATCCAAGAATTAACAAAATCTTCTTTTTATTGTACTGAAGATGAACTGATCAACAGGATAGTTTTGTTTTTTCTAAAGTTACTTACATTGATATTTTTCTTGTTTTCTTATATATTTTTAAAGAAACTTTGGAAGTTTATCTATAGAATGCCTCTGAGAATTGATGCCTAAAATTGTTTTCTCCCATCACCTCATCTATGTCAAACTATTAAAGGAAAATGACCCAAAATAAAAATACTTAGACCTCACTGTTACTGTCCGAGCCCAGACACTTCTCTGTCTGCTTCCTGATTAACTGCCTAAGCAGTGAACTCCTTTATGGTCCTTTATTCCTTGAGACTCATCATAACTTTACTCATTGTCAGTGTACCTTAAATGCTATTAGATCTGAAGACATGAGAAAGTTTCTGGTAATATGTGACCTTTCTCAAGCTAGGGGGAGTAGATGGTGGCAAAAATATTTTACCTTTGTGTATACTTTTCTTTTTAGTATTGTAATGTCTCCCAAAACATATCTGGGAGTCATACCTTTCCATTGTAATAGGAAGTGACATAAATTGGCTCACTAAACAACCATTTCAAACCTCCTTCTTTGTCTCCTTTTATTGTCATTTCAGACTTCTTCAGACCTATAGGTGAAACAGCTCTTGTCAATGAGGCACAAGCATGTTATTGTGGGACCACTTTTCCACTTTTTCCTTCTCCATTCCTGTAACTCAACCTATATCCCTGGAGAAGCAGCAGCCATAATGCAGCCAAAAGGACAAAACGCAGAGTTAGGACTGAGGGAGTTAAGTCAGCCTGAGTTCCTGATGATGTTATTAAGACACGTACAGTTATAGCTTATTTTGCTTCTGATGAACAGAAAGCTCTTACTTCTTTAAGCTACTGAAAAAAGAGGGGCGGGGGATTTCCTGTACTTGTATTGGAATGCATCACGATATAAGGTCTGACTTCAAGTCTTCTCTCTGGGATGACTTCCTCCATTTTCCATGTCAGTTAGTTTGTCTCTGCTGTTTCAACATAACTATGGACATACAGTTCAACAATAAAAAAAAATTCACTGAAGTATAAATCAAAACATGCACAAATCAGAAAACATAATTGATGGCCTATTACAAAGTGAGCACAAACTTGGAATGAAGTCAAGAAATAAAACATTCACAAAAGCCCAGAGTGCCCCCTTAGGCTCCTCCTATCACTACCCTCCCTTTTCCCAAGAGTAACCAGTACCTTAACTCCAGCCACCATAGATTAATCTTTCCTGTTTTGAATTTACATAAACATTCTGCACATGGTGTGTATCGTTTGTGTCTGCTGTCTTTAGAAAAATATTATATTGGTTAAATTCATTCAGGTTGTTTTATTTAGCAGTAGTTCATTCATTTTCATTGTTTTTAGCATTCCATTGTATGAATATACCAAAATTTATTTATTCAATCTACTGTTGATGGAAATTGGACTGTTTCTAGACCTTTGTAATTAAGAATAATACTTCTATAAACACTCTTGTGTATGACTTTCAGTGTACATATGTATGGATTTCTGTTAAGTATATACATAGGAGAGGAATTGCTGGGTCATAGGGTATATATGTCACCTTGAGCAATATTCCCAAGCAGTTTGTACAAATTGGGTACCAACCCACATTTGCACTGATAGTTGGCATTTCAGTCATTTTATTTTACCCTTTCTTGTGGGTATGAAGTGAAATTTCATAATAGTTTTAAGTTTTCATTTCCCTGACTCCAAATAAAAGTCAAATATTTCATATATATCTTGGCTATTTGGGAATCTTTTTTGTGTGTGTGTCTGTGAAATAACTGTCCAAGTCTTTTGCCCACTTAAAAACATTGTAATTGAGCTGCCTGTCTTTACTTGTTGATTAGGAGAACTGGTTATATATTCTGGATATGAACACTTTTCAGTTATTTGTAATATAAATAATTTCTTCAACTTTGTGGCCTACCTGTCATCTTTGTATTAGTGATCCTAAGTTTAATGCAGTCTAATTTAGTAATGCTCTTTTATGATTAATATTTTATATTCTACTTAAGAAGTATTTTACTGCTTTAAGCTGTGAAGTTTACCTGCTAGGAGCCCCATTGTTTAACTTTCACATTTAGATTTACAAGAGGTCTAGACTGATGTTTGTGTATGATGTTTGTGATAGAAGTCAAGATTGATTTTTTAAATATAATACCCAAAGAAAAGCAAGACTTCCAGTCAAGATGGGGGTGTAGGTAAATACAGCTTACCTCCTCACACAATCACTTCGAAATTACAACTACACTATAGAAACACCATCACTCAGTACCATCAGAAACTGAATTGAATAGAAGCCAAATAACTACAGAATTAAAGAAACCACATTCATCCAGACTGGTAGGAGGGGTAGAGACATGGAGATGAGGAATGGGCTGGCTCCACACCCATGTGTGGTAGATAAAGTTTGGGAAGGATGTCTTGGGAGCGAGGAGTCCCAGCCCCATACCAGGCCAACCAGCCCAGGGTTCCAGTGTCAGGAAGATAAGTCCCCACAACTGTTGACTGCAAAACCCAGCAGGGTTGAGTCAGTGGAAGAAATTTCTATGGTCCCAAGCCATTCATCTTAAAGAACTCTCACACAGACTTACTCAGACTTACTACTCCCTGTGTGCTACAGCACCAGGGTAGCAGCTTGATGGGCACCAGTGGCACACAGTGGGGAACTGAAGTGTCTGGCATCAAGGCAAGAGCTTGGGGACAGCTTTTTCCCAGACTGAAAGGTGGACAAAGGCCATTGTTCCTTTTCTGAACCTTCCCCACACAGAGCCACAGGTGCCATATCTGAGACTCAACCTGGCTAACACTGTTTGCCCTATCCTGGCAATCCCGAGGCTTCACCCCATCCAATTTATGGGCCAACCCAACTTGTTGATGGTGGTTTTTCCATATGAATGGCTGGTTTTGGTTTATGCTTCCCAACTTCCAAAATTCTCTCAAATAAGCGATAGCCAGTCAGCCAGCCTCAGTGAGCCCCTAACACCTGTGGCCCCTGGCCTGGTACTAGCAGCAGCAAGCCTAGATTCACAGCTTGGCTTCTCCTGGGAACCTCCAAGTCCAGTTCAAGTAGCAGCCATTTGCAGATTGTTTTATAGCTCATGCAGGGTGGCTCCAGGCAGGACACAGGTGGGAGCTAACCTTGGCCTACACCACCTATGAAACTCCATAGCCTGCACACCCAATGAGCAGCAACAGACCACATTGGAGCACCACCACCCTCTCCCTGTATAGCTGCTCCTCCATGGAGGGCAGAGGTTGGTGATCAATGGTCACAGTCAGGTCTTGGAGCTGACTGGCCTGGGTAAAACTTTCTGAACGACCTGTCAACAGCAACCAAGACTCACCTACAAGAAGAGGGTGTACTTAGCCCACATGGAAAGTATACCTTAAGTACCCAGCTTGGGTGATAGGGGAGGCTATGCCACTGGATCCTACAGGACACCCACCGCATTAGGCCATTCTACCAGACAGGGAGTTATATCATCTCTACTTAATACATAGAAATGAACACAGGGAGGCTGCCAAAATGAGGAGACAAAGAAACATGGTCCAAGTGAAAAAACAGATCAAAACTCCAGAAAAAGAACTAATCAAAACATACATAAGCAATCTATCAGAGGCACAGTTCAAAACACTAGTTATAAGGATGTGTAAGAACTTAGTGAAGACCTCAACAGCATAAAAAAAGATCCAGTCAGAAATGAAGGACATACTAAATGAAATAAAGAACAATTTACAGGGAAATAATAGAGTGGATGAAGCTGAGAATCTAATCAATGATTTGGAACACAAGGAAGCAAAAAACAAGCAATTAGAAAAACAGGAAAAAAAAAGAATAAAAAAACTGAGGATAGTGTAAGGAGCCTCTGGGACAACTTCAAGCATTCCAACAATTGCATCATAGGGGTGCCAGAAGGAGAAAAGAAAGATCAAGAAATTGGAAATCTATTTGAAAAAATAATTAAAGAAAACCTCCCTAATTTGGTGAAGGAAATAGCCATACATGTCCAGGAAGCACAGAGAATCCCAAATAAGATGGATGCAAAGAGGCCCCTTCTAAGACACATCATAATTAAAATACCAAAGGTTAAAGATAAAGAGAGAATCTTAAAAGAAGCAAGAGAAAAGCAGTTAGTTACCTACAGGGGAGTTCCTATAAGACTGTCAGCTGATTTCTCAAAAGCAATTTCGCAGGTTAGGGAGGACTGGCAATAAATACTCAAAGTCATGAAAATCAGGGACCTACAGCCAAGATTGCTCTACCCAGCAAAGATATCACTTAGAATTGAAAGGCAGATACAGAGCTTCTCAGACAAGAAAAAACTGAAGGAATTCATCATCACCAAACCTTTACTATATGAAGTGTTAAAGGGAGTTATTTAAAAAAAAGAAGATCAAAACTATGAACAATAAAATGGTAATAAATATATACTATCAACAATTGAATCTATAAAACAAACTAAGCAAACTAGAAGAACAGAAACAGAACCATGGATATGGACCCCGTTTTGACAGTTGCCGATGGAAAGGGGTATGGTGGAATGGGTGAAGAGGTGATGGAATTAAGAAGTACAAATAGGTGGTTACAGAATAGTCATGGGGATGTAAATTACAGTGAAGGAAATGGAGTAATCAAAGAACTTAGATGCATGATCCATGGATGTGAACAATGGTGTGGGGATTGCTTGAGGGAGTGGAGTACTCTAAGTGGAGGGAGGCAAAAGGGAAAAATTGGGACAAATTAAATAGTGTAATCAATAAACCATAATTTAAAAGTAAAATTATAAGGAAGGTATTGTCAGAGGTATAATAGTTTATGTTTAAAAAATAAAATATAATAATATCTATATGTCATGGTTTCTTTATGATATAAATTGTGGCATTTTAAATTTAAGGAAATATGGTAATAATCTAAGAATTCATGTTAGTTGCAATGACAGAATATGGCATAGTATGCTAAATTTATAAATATTTTGTTTTGTGATGAGTTGATAAAAGCTGATATATTTAAAACAGAAAAATGTATTAGGTTTTTAAACTATTAGAGAAGGATAAGAAATGACTTCATGAAGTTAGAATAACTTAATAAATTATATATCAATATCAATTCAAAAATGTTAGTAACTATTCCCAGTTCTATTGCCTAATTTAAATTATACTCTTAGGACACAAACCGTTGATCCCTACTACTATAGCTGACTAACACGAATGAACTCCATACTTAGCACAGGGAAAACCAAAATGTGCCACGAATATCTTCTGTTAGACAGCAGGGGTGCTTTCAAAGATATATGGGGAGTGATAAACAGAACAAAAATCTCAAATAAAAATATAAAATCAGAAATAATAACTACATTTCACTGAAGAAAACAACCATTAGAGAGCTGTGAGTCCATAATGTGACTCAAAAGGAATAATAATATAAATTATACTAAAGTCATGAATTTAAAATATTTTTAATATTCTGTATTGATAAACCCAAGTTATTTAAATACCACATCTTCAAGATTTTATCATTGACTAAATTGACTATCAAAAATATTAATACATGTTATACAGAATATATTATATATATTACTTTATACATTTATTATCTATATAAATATGTTTATATAGCAATATATAATAGTATAAAAATGTTAACATTTATATTCAGAATTAACTGAATATGCTTCTATTTTTTTGCCAATTGCAGGTAAAATTTTATTAAAATTGAGTATCCAGGATTTTAAGGAGTAGGAAAAAAATAAAATACAAGGAGAAATTTTCCTTGCAGGCTGCACGTTACTTAAATCAGAGTTTCTCAGAATGCAGTCTTTGAACTAGCAGCATCAGTATCACGGGTGATGGCTGAAAATTTAAACTCTCAGGCTTTTCCCAGACCTGCTAAAGAGAAAAGTGTGGAGATAAGGTTCAGCAATCTGAATCTTTTCAAGCACTCCTGATGAGTCTAATGCACATGGGAGTTCGAGAACCGGTGATCTAATGAGAACACGGTCGGCTGCCACTTGACAACAAGGGAGAGTTTGGAGAAATGTGTCATTAGCCGACTTTGTCATTGTGTGGACATCGTGGAGTGCACTTCCACAAACCTAGACAAGGTAGTCCACGGCACACCCAGGCTCTCTGGTACAGCCAGGCAATCTTCAACTGGGGCGCCGCAGCACACTGCTGTGCTGCAAGCATTTTTAAGTCATGCAATACCTGACTATTTAGTCAAGGGCATTGACTTCTTTTCCCTTAGATTGTCAAATGAATGAAAAAAAAATGACAAAGCCAGCACAGCAATAGCCATCCAGTGTGAATAAATCAAAATTATGTCATTTTTTGGTCAGATCAGCAAAATATATATTCTTGGTGTGAGGCAGAATTTCAGTAATTAGTTTATGTGTGCCTTGAGATGAAAAAAGCTAAAATAGGTCGCTGGCACGGCCTACTGCTCCCAGGCTACAAGCCTGTACAGAGGGTTACTATACAAAACAATATGAGATTAAATCAAGGGCAAGAAAAAAGGATGTAATCAAGAGACCGAGTAAACAAGAGATATGTATATGAGGCTGCTGCTGGCATAGCACAGCATACTATTGTTTAAGAAGTAGAAAAAGCACACTCTAGAATAATGATAAAATTATAGTAAACTCACAAACCAGTATCACAGTTTCACCATTATCAATATTATGTACTGTGCATAACCATGTTGCTGTACTTGTACGAAGTGAGCAGTGCGACACACCAGTAATGCATTGTACAATCAAGTTGCGAGGGCTCCAACATCAGTAGGCAATAGGGGTTTTTCAGCACCATTATAGTTTCATGTGATCACCATCACATATGTGGTTCATCATTGATCAAAATGTTTTAATGTGACACATGGCTGTGTTTAAATCATTGCACAGCCTGAGCTTGCAATTGTGTTAGACATTTAGCACTGACCCCATATGGTTATAAACCAAATAAAGAATCTATATTTTTCTCCACACCACTGAGTAGGGCTAGTCATTTTGAGACCTCACTAGACCCCCAAATGCTACAGTGTGGATTGAAATCCAGATATGTCTTAATATGATACTGTACTCTGCACTATGCCATCGGTGCATAGGTTCAAGATCATGACCAGCTTGAATGTTATGGTTTAACATTAGTCATGTACAAATGCGTATGCACCTGATGTATGTAACAATATTTAAGAAAAGAGTTTGTTTTTAGCTCTCATATCAGCCGCAAGCTTTGCAAGGGTAGATCTGAAGACCAGATGTGAAGCACTTGAGGTTCAGCATGGGTAAATACAGTGCCCAAAGCCACACAGCCAGCAAGGGCAGAGACAGGATTCTATGCTACATCTGTCTGAATCCACAGTCTATGTTCTTCCCACTGAACCACTTGTTCCTCAATATCATATACACCACCTGTGTTCCATAAAAGTTTATTGGGTGAATGGTTAGTAAAGGAATAACCTGAATTTCCTTGTTACTGAGTTTTCAGGGGTTCTTTCAATGGACAGGTTCTAGATAACTTCCAGGAACTGGAAAGACATTTTGACAAACACAATGTTACGCTTAACAAAGGAGGCAAGAAAAGCAATGGAATCACTGAGGAAGGGCGACATTATTAGAATGTTTAGGTCCTTATAGAAGAAACAGCTTAGTCACTCCAGAATCTCAGGCTATGTTTCCTCAGTGCTCCCTGAATACATTTAAAATGCACAAAAGATATAAAATAAATTGTATATCTTTTTTCAATGAATATGCAAATTTTATTACCTTAAAAAGCATATTCTACTAGTGTGAAGTGTTCATGGTTCATTTCATTTAACTTACCTTCCAGATAACTTGCAGGAAAACTTAGAACTTGGTTTAATTCTAAAATCATTTTAAAATGATATGAAATGACATAAGGAGATGAATGCAATAGTTGCTAATGTTTCTTGGAGGAGTCATGGGGCAAGGGAGAGAAAGAAACAGATTAAGATGCTGCAGACATTTGTTACTTGAATAGCAGCAGGAATGGAAAACATAGGGGTAACATTTTAAAGCTGTGTGTGGGAGGCACTTGTACAAAATATTTTGTCAACAGGATTTCTGCATATACCTCTCACACACTGCTTAGGAAATTTACCCCAGAATAGAGATTCTCAACTTTTTTTCCCTTGCAAGCTGTCTAGCCTATGTAATTAGAGTCCGCCAGCAAAAGAGTACTCAGGTGCTGACAAGATTGATAGTGCCCCAGCCTTTGCCATAGGGGGACAAAGCTAGTCATTCTCATTTCACTCAACTGTAGCTGTGAAAAATAATCCCTCTCATCTGCCCCCCATAGCAATTGTCGCTGCTGGTTTCCTACGAAGGTTCTCTGCCAGACCTGGACATGTCCCCTTTATTTTGCTGGTAGTCATTCACTATATCCAAGCACATTTATTAGTATTTGGTCAAATGCATGATAATAATAATCAAGGTAAAGTTCTCTAAAAGAACCTATTGTGAAGAAGAATCTGTTGTCTGATGCTAAGAATCATTGATTTTCTCTTTATATATTTACTACTATGTAACCCAAAAGTCCCAAGTCATTGCTACATATGCACTTTCCACATTATGTTAACACTCAGATACAATATTGTCCACTAAATACTCAAATCTCATCATACAAGATTTGAAATATCTTCTGAACCAAATACATAACACCCTGTTTGCAAAGTCCATCTCTTTCCTGAATTCCTGTACAGTAGCACCCCCCCCACACACACACCTATAGTTTCATCTACCTGCAGTTAACCATGATAGAGAAATAGTAAAGGGAAAATTCCATAAATAGACAATTCATAAGTTTCTAGTTGAGTGTCAATCTGACTGCATGATCAAATCTTGTGTCCCATTCAGTCCTGCCTGGGAAATGAATCAGGCTTTTGTCCAGCATATCCACACAGTACATCTGTACATACAGTATAATAAGACATGGTGATAGAGGAGAGATACAATGTTCACATAACTTCTATTACCCTAGAGTCAATCCTCGAACAACACGGGTTTGAACTACATGGATCCACCTATATGTGGATTCTTTTCAGTTGGCTATCACAGTTCAAATCCATGCTTTCCTGGGATCAACCCTGGGGTTGGGAATCCATGCATGAGGAGGCCCCATGCATGAAGTCTGTAACTGAACACAGACTTATGGCTTTATGGGACTTTGGTGTCCCCAATCCCTTCAATCTTCAAGGGAAAACCATACATTTTTATAATCATCCTATTTTATTATTAGTTATTGTTGTCAATCTCTTACTGTGCTTACTTTATAAATGAAACTTCATCATAGGTGTGTGTGCATAGGAATAAACATAGTATATATAGGGTTCGGTACTACCTGTGATTTCAGGCATCCACTGGGGGTCTTAGCAGGTGTCTGTCCCATGTGTACTTGTGTACTGCTGTGCACATACAAAGTAACACACACATAAGTAGTTTATTTTAAAGAGCAAGAATGAGCAAAGTTTCTGTGTAAAGAGCCAGATAGAAACAAAAATTTAGATAGCAGAAACCATATCGTTGGTCTCTGTTGCAATTTAATTCTTCTCTTATAGCATACATAAACAAATGGACGTGCCTGTGTTCTAATAAAACTTTATTTACAAAAATAGGCCTGGGGGTAGAGTTGGACTGTGAACTGTAGTTTGCCATCTCCCTTCTGAGACGATGCCGGAATTGAGTTAGCTTCACCCTTCACCCCGGATGTAACTGAGTGAGAACATCTTTGCTGCTGTATACTATGTGCATTTAGGACTGCATTTTTTTACAGGTGTAGTCATTTTTTGTTTTTTCTTGCACTGTGGTTCCCATATCTAAAGAATATCTTTGGATCTCAATGGTAAAATGAATCTACAGTTAACATCTGATAAGATCCTACAATGCTAAGCGCCTCCTGAGCTGTAGGATCTGACACGTAGATACTCTACAGTCCACTGATCATAAGCAGGCGTGTAAATTTGTTAAACTTCTAAACTGTAGTATTTACTATCTGGAAGCATTAGAAATGTATGATCTATATACTTTGAATTATTTTTACCTGTATAAACAAACACACAGGCAATTGATAGAAGTGATAGTATTTTTACTATTATAGAATGCCTTTATTAGGAACTATTCAAAGGAAAAAGAGCCCTGCATAATAAATAAATATTGTCAAAGTATCATATGACATATTACATTCTCCTTAAGCTTACAGTCATTCTTTATTCAATAAACATTTAATGAAAACTATTAATATCAACTACCAGGCTAGATAGTAGGATGCAATTATGAACAACACACAGTCAGCATCCTGAAGGAGACTATAGTTCAAGGTGGCTGTCAGACTCTTTGTGTCAGTTCCTCAGTCTTTAATTGCCAACATCCTTTTTATGTCACTAGTTTTGAACATTCAAAGGGATTTAGTGACAAAATCAAGAAGACACTGAGAACAATTGATTTTACTAACAGGGATTTCAATATTTTCTGGGCATCTCCTCACCCGCAAATCCTCAGTGGTGCTTCATTAAGTCCATGAATTAGTTACTATTACTGCTTATCTTCAATTGCTTGATAGAAGAACAGATTTTGAGGCCTTACGCTTAAGGCTAGGGCCAACAAATGCAAACCTTTGAACTTTGTCTTTGTTGGGTGCTACTTTGCAGTGCTACTTGCAATTGATGGAAAAGCTAGGTGGCAGCAGTCGTCAATGGCTATGTCAAAAGCTCCAGAAATTCTACAGTGAAGTCACCCTGACACACTTACTGTCCCAACTGTTGCTGGAGCCTCACTTAGGGCCCCTATATTCCTCCTGATTCTTTCCAAACTTCTGTCAATTAACCCAAGTAATTTCCTTAAGAGCACATGTTTTTTCCTCTTTAACTGAAACTCAGTAAAGAATATCTCATAGCAAAAACTACTTGGATCCTCAGGGTGGTGACTCTTGAATGGTCCAGCTCCTTCTATATTCACCAGTGTTCAGCCTTTCTTCAGGCGTATTCATGAGGTCAAGATGGAATCCCTTAATACTTGCCCTGTGTCAAAGCCAATAATGTTCCTACAACTGTCTTCCTCCCTGAGTCCAACAGTTGAGAAGATTGTAATAAATTCAGGTATTGCTCCAGAAATAACCCTCTCTAGAGGAGCCTCCATCAGACATGCTTTTATATTTTTGAATCCTAATTTAGAAATCTCCTATATCTATGGATATTACAAATGCAAACAGATACATGGGGCTTTGTGTTTTTAATCTTAAAAACCCAATAAAACTAGTTATTTTGGGGAAGTGTGAGTTTTCATTTGCTAAGAGTATCTAGTTCTCAGATTTTTGTCCAGGTAGAGTCCATGTACAAGTTATTTAGGAGAAAAAAAAAGTCCTCTACCCCTGGGAAGAAGCAGTGATTTATCTTGGGACTGTACCAAGCAGAAGGCTGTAACTGCTGGTGGAAGAGCAAAAATGACCTGTCCAAGACCAAGTACATAAGTAAGGTAAAGTTGGGTTGCCAGGTGAGGGGGGCATTGAAAAAGACTCATTTCCAAGACCCATGTGCACAGAGGCTGCTCAGGCTGAGACAGGGGAGGAACAAGAGCATAGAGACAGACTCCCTCCATGGCACAGCTGAAAGAGGAGAGGGAACAGGAATACTGATAACTACCCTCCAGCACTGCAGCCCACACTCTAAGCACAAGGCAAAAACACCCCACCACCAGAGGAATCTGAAGCCTGAAGAGCACTTAAGGTGACAATAAAAACAAGAATACTAAAACTAGCTCTGCCACTGACGGACACTCAACTCCCTGCACTCATAGTTTGACAGGAGAGCTGTGCCTTTTTCAAGGGCTACTTACCAGTAATTCTCCTTTCTGCTATTTTACACGTGAACACAGGCATTTAATCAAAATGTATGACACACAAAAGGAAATAAATCCAATTCACTGGCAGGAGATAAAGCAATTAGCACTTTCAGTCTCAAAGATGGCCCAGATGTTGAAACTTTCAGATAAGGGCTTTAAAATTGTTATAATTAATGTATTAAAAGAAATAGCAGGAAAGGTTTGCAAAGTTCATGAACACACGGGGAACATCAAAAGAGAGATGGAAACTATAAGAAAAAGTTATATAAGAATAAAGAAACATGATATCAGGAATAAAGAATTCTTTTAATAGCTTCATTAATGGACTCAATAAAAGAGGGAGAAAAATAAATTTGAAGATAGTTCAATATAAATTATCCAGTTAAAAAGCAAAGAGAAGAAAGAATGAGGAAAATAAATCTCAAGAACCATGTAACAATATGAAAAGGTCTAAGGTACCCATAATGTTTAATTCCAGAGAGATAGGATAAAGTGAGTAGGATAGAAAATATATTTGAAGAGATAATGTGCAAAATTATCCAAAAGAAAAACTCAAACCACAAATTAAGGAAACTTTAGGAATCTAATCAAAATGAATTTTCAAAAATAAAGAAGAAAAGGGAAAAAAAGATGTCATAATCAAATATACCAACACCAAAAAAAAATTCTGAAGGCAAAGACAAGAAGAAGGATGCATTACACAGAGAAAAAAAAAAGATATATTATCTGTAATAAAAATCACAGAAGAAATTTTATCAAAAAACATAAAACCAGAAGAAAATCACATATTATTTTTAAAATATCAAAAGAAGAGAACACTACCAACCCAGAATTCTATAGCCAGACAAAATATTTTTCCAAATGAAGGCAAAATAAAGTCTTTGTCAGACAAACAAATTTTGAGAGACTTACTATAAGAAATATTAAGCCCTGGCTGGTGTGGCTCAGCTGGTTGGAGCATCTCCTCGTAGACTGAAAGGCTGTGGGTTCAATTCCTGGTGAAGGGCACATGCCCAGGGTGTTGGTTAGACCCCTGGTAGGGGAGTGCACAAAAAGGCAACTGATACATGTTTCTGTCTAGCATCGATGTTTCTCTCTCTCTCTTTCTCTCTTTCCTTCTCTCTCTAAACAAGTAATTTAAAAATGTCCTTAGGAAAGGATTAAAATTTAAAAAAAATATATTAAAGGAAGCTCTTCAAGCAGAAGAAATATAATACTAAATAGAAACTCAATCTAAAAGAAATGAGGTATCAGGATAGTAATTAAACACAACCATATCAATGACTACACTAAAGGAAATATGATAAATGTCCCAATTAAATGGCCAAATTTCTCAGAACAAAGCAAAATCGACCTATAATTGAAGCATAAAGATATATATATATCTTTACAACAAAGACTATAGACTATACAACAAAAAGATATATATATATGCAGCAAAATAATTGAAAGGATTGACATGCTGTTAGTGATTTTTAAAAAGCTGGAAAGCTAGATTCATGTCAGACAAAGTAGACTTCAAAGAATATTGCCAAGTATATAGAGGCACTCTAAAAATACTAACTCAGCACACACCTAGAAAGACAGGCCTTCAAATTATATATAGCAAAAACCGTAGGCCTGACAGGAGAAACAGACAAAGCCAAGATTATCATTGGAAACTTCAAATCTCCTTTCTCAATAATTCATAGAACAAGTGGACAGAAAATCAACAAGTATATAGAACTGAACACTATCCACCAACTTCAGCCATTTGGTAGTTACAGAACACCACACGCAACAAAAGCAGGAGACACTATTTTCAAGTGCACAAGGAACATTCACTGAAATAGACCATATTCTGGATCATAAAACAAACACCAGCAAATGTAAAAGTATGAAATGACCAAAATGGAGTTAAGCAGGAAATCAAAAAGACAAAGTTATACCACAAATTAGCAAACAACAACAACAAACAAACCAATGAACAAAAAACCCACAGGTTAAAGAAGAAATCACAACAGAAATGAGAAAGTATTTTCCATGAATTCACATGTCAAACATTGATGAATGCAGCTAAAATGGGGCTTAGCTGGAAATGCGTACAGTACCACGAAAGGTTTCACACCAATGACAAAAGTGTCTGTCCACCTTACGGAACTAGAATGAGTCCATTAAAGCCAAAATAAGTGAAAGGAAGGAATACTACAGGTGAGGGGAAAAAACAATGAAATTAAAAAAAAAGACTATACAACAAAAAGATCAATAATTTAATTTATTAAAAGATTAATAATTTTTTAAATCTACATGCTGCCTGACTAAAACAAAAAGGCGAGATGCACATTGCCAATATTAGATGTGAGAGAGTTAGAGGTAGTTAGAGGTAGTGATGAAACATTCAGGAAGATCAAGAACTTCATATAAGTAAATTTTATAACTAATAAGATGACAAACAACTCAAAAGAGACATACTATTAAGCTCATCCAGAAAGAAATACATATTCTTGAGAGCTTTATATTTATTGAAGAAGTTTAACTTATAATTTAAAAACCTTCTAATATAGCAAACCCCAGGTCCACAATGGCTTTCCTGGTGAATTCTATCAAACATTTGGGAAAAAGTAATATCAATTCTGTACAAACTCTTTCACAAAATGAAAAAAAAGAAGAAAAAATTTTCCAACTCTTTTTGTGAGGCTAGCATACTCTGACAAAGATACCACAACACAGCAAAATTTTTTTTAAATGTTGCAACGAAAGAAAATCACAGACCAACATCCTAATTTATATCAATGAATAATTCCTAAAATATTAGTAAATTAAACCCAACAATGGGTAAAATGAATAATGCATCATGACCAAGCAGAGTTTATCCCAGAATGCAAGGGAAGTTTAACATTTGAAAATCAGTAAAAATAAATCACCATCATGAACAGACTAAAGAAAATTATCACATAATTATTTCAGTAATTTAAAAAAGCTTTTAATAAAATTCACAGCACATTAGAAATATGATTTCTTTAACCTGATAAAGTAAACTATGAAATATCTACAGTTAATATCATTTGTGGTGGCAAGTTCTGTTACTCTGTTATTAAAATTGGAAACAATGCAAAGATGCTGACTCCATGATTCCGTCACAGTGGAACCCCCAGTCAGGGGTTCAGTCTTTCCTGACATAAGGCAGGAAAAATAAGTTTTACAATGGAATGCTTCTCAGTCATAAGAAACTATGAAATATTGTCATTTGCAACAACATACACAGATACTGAGAATATCATGCTAAGCAAAATAAGTCAGAAAAAGTTAAGAACTTTGTGATTTCACTCACATGTGGTATATAAAACTGAAAGCAACAAATGAACACACAAGAAAACCAAACAAAACCTCATAGACACAGACAACAGTGTGGTGGTCACCAGAGGGAAGGGGATGGGGGCAATAAAGAAGAAAGGGGGTCAAATTCATGGTGACAGAAAAAATTTGACTTAGGGTGGTGGGCGCACAATGTAACATATAGATCATGAATCATAAAAATGTACACTTGGAAATGTACACATAGAAACGTACACTTGCATAATCTTATTAACTAATGTCACCTCAATAAATCTAATTTTTAAAAATATAGACTGGAAAAGAAATGAAACTTTCTTTATTTGCAAAAGACTCGATTGTATTGGTAGAAAATTCGAAACAGACTATAGCAAGCTTTTAGGACTAGTAAGTGAGTTTAGTTAGTTCATGGGAAACAAGGATCAGTTGTATTTCCAGAATGGCAACAAATAATTGAAAATTAAAATTAAAACAAAATTATCATTTGTAATAGCCTCAGAAAAGGAATGAAATACTTAGGGGATATGACTAATAAAATGTGCAAAATTCGTATCCTGAAAATAATACAACATTGATAAAATAAATCAAAGAAAACATAAATAAGTTAGACAGTTATATTGTATTCATGGATTTAAATACTTAATACTATTAAGATGATAATTCTCCCTAAATTAATCTCTAGATTTAACACGATCCCCTAATAAATGTAAGCAGATTTTTATATAATTTTCAAATATGATTATATGGAAAACCAAGTGACAGACTAGCTAGAACATTTTTGAGAAATGAACAAAGTTATCTTGTCCCAAAAGTAATGTATCAGAGTTCTAATTGCTTTGCAGTACTCATAAAGCTTGTACCTTGTATAATACAAAGACTGATTTCAAGACTGTCCACAAAGCAACAAAAGTCAAGCTATTATAATACATGCAAAAGGTAAACATCTGGATATATTAAACAGAAAATAAACAACCAGACATAAACAAACATTTATGTGATCAATTACATTTTGATAAAGATGACAGAACACTTTAATGGAGAGAGGATAATCTTTTCAACAAATCATGCTTTAGTACCCTGGCAATGACCTTGACCCATACTTCACACCATGAAATTGATCTCAGGTGATGTCACATACCTATTTGTAAAATCTAAAATGATAAAAGCTCCAAAAATGAGAGAAAATCTGTGTGAGCTTTTTTTAAAGCATAACTTTTTCATTTTTTACATATAAAAAATAAATTCTAAAAGAAAATATTGATAAATGGTACTGAATCAAAATTTAAAACTCTGCTCTTTGAAAGACAGCTAAAACTTTAAAATGAAGGAGTAGACTGTAAGAGAATAGTTACAAAGTCCATATCCAATAAAGGACTTGTAAAAAAGACATATACAGAATTCTTGTAACTCAATTATAAGGAAACAAACCCCCTAACTATGAAATGGGCAAAAGATTTGAACAGATTTATCACAAAAGAAGACATACACATAGCAAACAAGCAAAAGAAAAAACTGACTGTACTGGAGTGGATGTAAAGCAATTAGCACTTTGATACATTACTGGTGGGAATGCAAAACGATACAGCTAATTTGAGACGTGGTTCCACAGTTTCTTAAACATTAAACATACAGTTTCTATACAACCCAGTAATCCTGCTCCTGGTATTTATACAAGAAAAATGAAAACATATGTTTGCCTAAAATCTGTATATGAATATTTATAGCAGAATTCATAATCGCCCAAATCTAGGAACAGCCAAATACTCATCTACTGGTGAGCAGATTAACAAATGTGGTACCCCTTACCAAGAAATCCTACCTATGAATGGCAAGAGATAAACTACAGGTATATTCCATAGTGTGATTGAATCCAAATACACTATATTGTTTGAAAGAAGCCAGAGTTAAAAAGCTATATATCAATGATTCAGTTTGTATTGCATTCTAGAACAGGCAAAATTGTAGGTACAGAATCAAATCACAGGTTGACAGAGGACAGGGCTAAGGGAAGGGATCGAGGACAAGGAACTAGGGAGGGAATTCCATAGTGAGAGGTGTATCTACATCTTTGCAGAGTGCTGTTATCTAGCAATATGTTGGTGAAACTCAATACCTATGTATACATAATGGCTAAATATTTTATGTAAGCTTATACCTCAACAAATCTGATAAAAAAAACTCTTTGAAAAGTTATATAACAGGTCTTATCTCACCTTATTTTTATAACTTTAAGGCAACAGGGATTTTTCCCATTAGTTTTCATTGTATCTTTCCCATTGCCATGCATGCCCACTATGTGCTCCTCAGCTCACAATCCACCCTCGACTCACAATCACCACACTGTTGTCTTTGTCCATGAGTTCTCTCTCTCTTTTTATTTATTTTTTATTGTATTTTTGTTCAACCCATCCACTCCACCCCACCTAACCCTAAGCCCCTCCCCCAAGAGCTGTCAGCCTGCTCTCTGAGTCTTTCTCTATTTTGCTTGTTAGTTCCATTTGTTTATTAAACTCTACACATGAGTGACATCATATGGCATTTGGCTTTCTCTGACTGGCTTATGCCACTTAGCATAGCATTCTCTAGGTCCATACATACTGTCACGAAGGGTAAAATTTCTTTTAGCAACATTTTTTCAGAGATACCTTCTCAGGCAAGGGAAACAAAAGAAAAAAATTAAAAATTGGACTATATCAAACTAAAAAGTTTTTATACAGCAAAAGAAACCATTAGCAAAATAAAATGACAACCTACTAAATAAAAGAAAATATTTGTCAATATTCTCTGATAAGGAATTAAAATCCAAAATTTATAAATAACTTACAAAACTCAACACCAAAAAAAAAAATCCCAAACAACCCAATTAAAGAATGAGCAAAGGGCCTGAATAGACACTTCTCCAAAGAACACATGCAGATGGCCAATAGACACGTGAAAAGATGCTCAATGTCACTAATCATCAGAGAAAGGCTTATTAAACCCACAATGAGATGTCACCTCACACCTGTCAGAACAGCTGCCATCAATGAACTGACAAACAAGTGTTGGCGAATGTGTGGAAAAGGGGGAACACTCCTGCACGGATGGTGGGAATGCAGCCACTGTGGAACACAGCATAGAGTTACCTCACAAAATTAAAAATGGAACTGCCTAGTGACCCAGCAATTCCACTTCTGGGAATTTATCCAAAGAAAACTGAAAACTAATTTGAAAGAATATATGTATGCCTATGCTTCATGGAAGCATTATTTACAATAGCCAAGATTTGGTAGCAGCCCAAGTGTCCATCAATAGAAGAGGAGATAAAATAGCTATAGTACATTTATACTATGGAATACTACTCAGTTGTAAAACAAAACAAAACAAAACGAAACAAGAAAAGGCAAGAGGAATTTAATGCAACCTTCATCTCTTAATCTTCATGAATTCCAAGGCAAGTTTAAGGCTGAACAGTCAGAAAATACTTCAGCTACTCCTATTTGACTCAGTGTGTATTTTCCAAAAAGATGTATCGAGAAAAATTATACTTATTGGAAATATAAAATAACAAACTTACAAACTTAAAAGGAAAAAAATAACAAGGCTATTGCAAGAAAACTCTCAGGAGACTGAGTCCAACATTTGTGTCAAAGGGAACACAGGAGGTCTGGGGTCAGGAAGTTGGTAATGAGTTGGTTGGTCTCCCTCCTCAGCTCAGAGGTTAGTCTTACAACTCAGCTGAGTATAAACGGAAGCCACATGATACCTCCATGTAAAGAAAAAGTGACCCACACCTCAAAGTCCCACACCTCTAACTGTTATGTCTTAGCCTAAACAGTTCAAGGGTTATGCTGATAATGAGACACAATTTCTGCTAGAAAATGAAAATAGTAATTAAATCATCCTATCTTGCAGATCAAGAAATTATCTCTATCACCTCCAAATATGAATATCTAAAGAGTTTGGGATATATAATCTCTCCACTACATATAATTTTTCTCCACTTGGATAAAATAATACTGAGATGTATTCCAGTCTTCCATACTTGTTAACAAATGTGATGAATATATTTTAAGTATAGATGCCTGGACTATCACTGAAGCTACTCTGGACTATGATGTTGGTGTTAAATTTCAGGAGACCTTTTGTGACATCCTCCAGAAATTTTATTTCATCTGTTACGATTACTGATAGCAACATCTCTCAGAAGAAAGCTGTGGTGTAACAACATTGTCTTTCTTTCTTTCTTTCTTTCTTTCTTTCTTTCTTTCTTTTTCACAAGAGAAGTGAATCCCTCACGGAGTCAACCATCGATAGGGCAGCATCTGCGCAGACACCAACTCAATTCCTCGAAGATACAACTTGCTTCCATATAGGAAGAAGACCAAATGCAAAATTTACCGAGGCACTTGCATTTTGCAGGCAACTCTTTGCAGCAGAAAAACCTTTTTCTTATAGTTCGCCATCATTTAAAACACTTACAGCGCCACATCATAACACTTATGGGTGACATCTGTTGGCTCATCGACCTGTACAGAAAATGGTGCTTTCCAGTATATTACACAAACCCTCTTCAGTATGATGTGACATGTCGTCAATGTGTCAACTCACTGCACTGTTTGAGACTGGAGCCTTCAATCTCTCATGCCGTCTCCTGTCCAAACATGTGACTCACTATAATTCTACATGCCACTGTTAGTTTCTCGCCAGCTGTATGGTTTTTCCTTCCTGGTCAATAAGTTCAGTTACTACATAACTTTATGCCTGAAGCTTTTGACTGAACATGACTTTTTCAAAACAAAACTTAAGTGTCTTAAGAATGGCATAGCTATTTAAAATAATTGGTAGCTTTATTTGTCAAGTTGAGTTGTTGACAAATAAACTTGAGTTGAGCTGTATTTAAGTGACTTTGAGGTTTTGTTGAAGCCTATGCTACATTTGTAAGTTATGATTCTTCATCATTTATTGAATCATAATTGCCATTAACCTAAAACTCTCTTCCTTGTGTCACCTCATCTTCAAACATCAGTCTATCACACAGCCAGGCATATTTTTAACATACAAAGGTTAGTTGGGATATAAAATAGAAGGGTATAATGAATAACTAAAAGATGAAATTGAAAAAAAATGAAATTTCACAATTCAATTTAATCTAAATACCATCCTCAACAGCAAAATTTAGAAGAATGGCTAAGTCTCGGTAGGCAAAATCTTTGTATATTGAAAATGCCCCTCAAATTTGTTTCCGTTACACTGTGAGTCAGTCAGCAGCATGCGGAGTGGGTTGGGGGAAGTAACTTAGACAGAGAAGCTGGCAGCATTGTCCTACTCCCCTACTCTACCTCTCATAACAAGCAATTATAAATAAGAGAAAATATTTGTCAATACTCTGATAAGGGATTAATATCCAAAATTTATAAGGAACTTATAAAACTCCCCCCCCCAAAAAAATCCAACCCAAACAATCCAATTAAAGAATGGGCAAAGGGCCTGATCAGTGGTCTCCTCTGTCTCGTCTCAGAAGCAGAGAACAGATGTGATCAAATGACACGGTGCTTCTCAGTGTGTGCCAGAAGACCGGGCTAATGCATTTCTTGTACTAAAAGTGTTCGTGGTGCTGCTCAGCCAATATTCAATACTGTCAGGGCGAGTACGGCAGAGCGTTCAGTTTGGGGTAACCCCAGTTTCACTAAGCATGGTCTCTCAGAACCCCTGGAAACATTTTGCTTAAACTCAATTGAGAAACTCTATTATAAGACCACAGAAATAAAATCAATGTAATATTATTTTATGGGAAACACACAGAAATTGAAATAAATTACAAACTCAGAATTAGATATCCATAGTAATGGGATATTGACATACGACAAATATAAAGTTTAATTCGGTGGGTAAAATATAAATAATTTAATGGATAGTTCTGGCAAATCTGGCTAACAATTTGGAAGGAAAATATAACCTGTAATATGCTAAATACCACAAACAATATCCTAAAATAAATTTCAGGTAGATTAAATGGTTAACAACAACAAAAAACAAGACTTGCAAAGAACTCTAAGAAACTGTACTAGGAATTGGCAGGATTTTCCTAAGAGAAACTTAAGAGAGTAGAAGAGAAAAGAGAATAAACAGATAATTGTGTGGCAAGATAACACTAAATAAGTTAAGAGTAATTATTCTAAAAATATATAATGTAGATGACAGATCATGGGTTGATTTGTATAACATACAATAGCTCTTACAAGTAAAAAAAAGAAACTAACATAAAACTGTGCAAATCATAATTGACAATTCACAGAAGAGCAAATCCGAATAAACAAAAAATAGGTAAAAATGTGCTCAATAACACTGACAGTAAAATGCAGATTTAAGTGAGAATGACGTGTTATCTAAATGTTAGAGTCTAAACCTCTTTCTGATGGCAAATGATCCCCTGTGTTTTTATTGGGCATGTGAAGTACGCTAGCCCTTTGGGAAGGCAGTGAAGCAATACATACCCCAAAACAACTCTCACAGCAATCTCCCCCAGGGGAAAAAAATAGCAGCTCATAAAGACAATAAAGGCATATGGGTAAGGAAGTTCATTCAGTCTTGCTCTACTCTCCGTGGCCAAGACCTGGGAACAAAGCGACCGCCTGTCAACAGAGGAATCACCAGCTGGACTGCAGAGCTCCGCACCATGCAATATTACACAACCATTAAAAGATGAATTTACATGGTAGTGCATAAAAATTTCCAAAACATTTTGAAGACCAAGAAAATAAGTGTGTAAAAAGTAACTAGTAATATGTTTTTATTTTTATAACTGAAATGTTTAAATGATCATCATTTAATACTGATCAGCAAAGAAAACAATGTATGGTGGGTATTAAGTTCATGCATGTATAAATGATCATATCATAATGAAAGATAGATATGCATACTTGATATTATTAAAATACTTATCTTGCCAGTAGGAATTAAGTATGGTAAATTTTGTGGTCACAAAGGAGGGCAGGAAATGTGCTAAAGATAAAAAATACTAAATAAGTATATAAATATAGTATTCTTAAAATAACATAACAAAGTATCCTCAAGGGGCATAAATAAAAAATTAAAAGCATAGAAAAATTATAAATTAATCATAAAATATTAAGTTTTCCTAAATTAATTTCCAAGTTGAATGTGATCTAATAAAATATAGTTAACATTAGAAACAAATAATATTTTAAGGCTCACATATATATAAATAACTTGCCAAAAAGAGCCAGTAAATTCTAAGAAGGGTAATTACAGAGCACTTGTTTTACCAAAACTTAAAATATAGTATAAAGATAAAAATGTGTGGAATTAGCTCATTAGCAGAGGAATGTAAGTTGAATAAGTGAGAATCCAGAAATAGACCTAGGTACATATGGGAATGTTGTATAGACAGCAAATGCAGCATTTCGAATAAAAGAGTCAATTAAGTAATTTTTAAAAAGTAGTATTGAAACAATTGTGAAGCAATCTTTAAAAAAATAAATTTGAATTCTTATATCACCTCTGCCACTAAAGTAATGTCCGGATGTTACAAATGTTTAAATATGTAAAATGAAGCCACAATGTATAAAGAAAACATATGTATTAAATTATATAATCTCATAGTAAGAAATTATTTAAAACATAATAGACAGAAGTTATTAAAATGATTGATGAATTGGCTCATGAAAAGTAAAAATCTTACAGACAGCTTAGCAAAAAAAATATATACAGATGATAAATATGTGAAAAAAATGTTCCATGCCATATGTCATTAGGAAAATGCAAATTAAAACAACAATGAAATACCACTACATACTTATTAGAATGACAAAAATTCAGAGCACTGACAACACCAAATGCTGGTGGGGATGGGGATCAACAAGCACTTTTATTTATCACCGGTGAGAATGCAAAATGATACAGCCACTTTGGAAGACAGATCACTAATTTCTTACAAAACCAAACATACTATTACTATGTGATCCAGCAGTTGCACCCTTTGGTGTTTACCAAAGGAACTGATAACTTATGTCCACATAAAAACCTGCACATGGATATATGTAGCAGCTGTTTCCATAATTGCCAGAACTTGGAAATAATCAAGATATCCTTCAGAAAGTAAATGGATAAATAGACCATAGTACATCCACACAATGGAATTATTACTCATTGTTAACAAGAAAAGAGACATCAAGCCATGAAAAGACATGGAGAAACCTTAAATGCATATTACTAACTGAAAGAAGCCGATCTGAAAATCATATGCTCTATGATTCCAACTATATGACATTCTAGAAAAGGCAAAACTATAAAATAAAAAGATCTGTGGTTTTGCCAGTAGTTGGGGGAGGAAGGTGTGAGGAGGTACAGCACAGAGGAGTGTTAGGTCACTGAAATCATTCTGTGTGATACTAATCGTGCTTCAATGTCATTAAAAATTTCTCTAAACCATAGAATATACAACTTCAGGAGACTCTGGGTAATAATGATGTATCGGTATAAGTTTATTGATTGGAACTAGTGCATCACTCCAAAGGGCAATATTGATAATAGGGAAGACTATATAAGTGTAAAGGTGTGGAGTATATGGGAAATTGTTGGGACCACCCTGCCTGGCCTCAGGAATCTGTAACTGCCTATAACTATAGCTGAGTAAGAGGCCTCTGAACTAGGAGACACTAAAGAGACAAAACTTATTTCCCTGGCATGAACGCTGCCTGTTCTGTGCTGGCCTTCTGAGCTTGATCAGTTAGCCAATGACAGGTAAGATTTCCCAAGGAGGGAATCGCCTAAGACAGACATGATCACGAGAAGGTCTCAGGAAAGAGACTCGTGGGGCCCGTGGAAATGAGGGGGTGATCACATCAACCCCTGCCCCCTCACCTATTGTCAAAGCCTGAGTCTTTGTTGTGAGTAATCCAAATCTCCTAACTTCCTTTGCTCAAGCCAGCAAAATTAGCAAAGCGGTGCAGTCCAGACCAGAAACAACGGTGGACTCCCGGGGTAATCAGGCCTAAGGCATAGAATATGAAAGACCCTGTGAAATCTGCTTGCTGGAGGATGCTCTTTAATTAGAATATGAAGTCACAGGCAGGAAACAGAACTAAACTTTAAGTCCTGTAGTCTTTTTAAATTATAAAACCCCCAAATCTCTGGCTTAGGACCCCAGCAGGAAATCCGCCAGTACCTTTCAAAAGCTAACTACTTGTAATTTGCAAACTGTATTGGTATTCAAGAATAAAACCCTGCTTGTGCAGGGGGGCAGGGTGCTTTTCTACTTGGGAGAGTGGCCACTCTGTCCCTGCTTCCCACAGAAAATTGCCTGTCTCTGTGTTTGTTTATTTCTTGTGTTTCAACGAGCCATCCACAGCACTGCGTGATCACTGCAGGCTGGTGATCTCGAGTCAGGAAATCTCTGTACCTTCCTCTTAATTTTGCTATGAATTAAAATTACCTCTAAAAAGTACAGGCTATTTTTTTGAGTAATAATTTCTTCAAAGTAAAGAGCACCATAAACTAAGTCAAAACACAAATTACAAAATAGAAGAAAATATTTGCTACAATAGAACAAAGAGCAAATTTGTATAATATACAAAAAGCATTTGCAAATCAACACAACAGGTAGGGCAAAGGATATGAACATGAAATTTATAGGTAAAATAGAAGATAAACATATAAATAAATATTCAAACTCACCCATTTGAGAAAAACAAAATAAAAATTTTGGTAAAAACATTCACATAGGTGTATGAACAGCTTTGGGTTGATGTGGTGATGTTAAATATACTGTAGCCAACTGAATGGTAATGTAAGAGGAAATCCATATTCTTCGGAACTGAACACTGAAGTACTCAGGAGTAAAAGGCCTTGATGTATGTAACTTACATTTAAAGCATTGTGTGTGTGTGCACACATATATACATACGGAGAAAGGAAGATCATGCAAATACACAAATAAAGCAAAATATTAACAGTGGGTGATTCTGAATAAAAGACATGTAGATGTTATTTGTATCATTTTTCCTTTTGCAACTTAACTGTCAATTTGAAATTTTTAAATGAAAAGATAGGAAACAGTTTTCATTATAGTGTAGAGAAAGCACTCCTATATTATTTGAGTATAAAATTTAATAACTGTCATATTTTAAAATGCAGGTATAATTTATTCAATGATATATAGGATATTTTTCCTATGACCATACTCCCATATGTACAAAAAATGTATATACAGAAATATTTATTCCATTATTGGGAAGGGTACAAAAACCCGGAAACAATGCCTATTAGTAGTAGATGGGCTAAGTGAAATACAGCATATGCACAGAATGGAATAGAGAGAGTATGTTAAAAGTGCAAATTAAATGTAGACATATAAACATGCACTGATATCCATCATATATTATTAGTGAAGCAATATACTTGTATATACCTAGGCTTGTTTATTCTCAGAAAATCTTTAAATGGATACATATAAACTAGTCATAGTTTGTCTCTGGAGGGGGGAGCAGGATAAATGATTACTTAAATGTAGGAAAAGACATTCCATGATATACAATTTTGTACTTTTATAACATAATTTTTAAATAAGTTTAATGGAGAAAAATAGAATATAAGAAATCTTTTAAAGCATATTTTTATTCTAATTCATTTAAAGAGCATCCATGAAATGTGCTTTGAAAAAAAATGGAGGCAATAATGTTTACTCTCTATAAAAATACCATTTTTAAATAGATAAATTCAATGTACATCCAGATACCTTACTATCAATAGCTTATGTGTAAGAAGTTATGGAGGACACATGGGTACTGACAATGGTGTGGGGATTGATGGTGGGAGGGATGGGGTAGGGGGTTTCAACAAGGAAAAAAGGTGTAACAACTCTAATTGAACAACAATACAAAAACAGAAAGAAACGTTAGCTAACAGGATGCCTATGGCTTGGGGAAGTTTTTCTTCATTCTTCATGCAAGGCAGCAAAATACATGCAGAGGTAACGATTTCCCATGCTCACCTTTGCTGTGACCTTGGAAGAGACAAGCTAAGCAGAGATGCACAGATGCAGTGTCAGAATTCTTCTCATCACCTTTACTTACTGGTTGTAGTTAACTTGCCTAATTCAATTAAAATGAAGTTTGAAATACAACAAGCTTCAGTTTGAATCTAGCTTCACAATTTATAAGCTATATGATACTGTCTAAGTTAGTTAAGCTTTCTTTGTTACCTCTTGTAAAAAGTAAAAAACACATAGGAAATGTTTGCAGGAACAGTTGGCATATATATTCAGTTATTAAATTATTACAATTATTTAATATTTTGTATTGTCATTTTTACTGGTGACTGATTGTGGTCTAATACCCAGCCTATAGTGAAAAATTCTAAAGTTACCTGACATTTTATAGCAATTAAATATACTAGCATTCTCTGAAGAATGAAGTATTGATCAGTAAGTCTGAAGTGGACTAAATATGGGGTTGAATCCTGATGTGGCCCAGATTCATGCAACTGCACATGTTCCTGACTTTAAATGATGGTCATATTAAAAACAATCCACTATTTGGTGAATAAAATGTATGTTGGTGTGAGAATCAATATTGCAGTTCTCAACATTTTATATTCATTTGACTTGTTGGGAATCTGAGAGTAAAGTGCTATATCAAAGTGGTTTATATATGCCTATACATATTTTACTCCTTTCCCACCCCCTCAAAAAAACCCAAAACCCAAAACAAAAGCCAGCCTCTGAGGCTTGAGTGAAGAAAAGAGGGAGGAAAAGCACGGGGAGCCAGCCAGATCTGTGGCGCTGTCCCACTGGTTGGGTTCAGGTGAAAAAGTGAAAGCTTCTCTGATCTCCCCATTCTGTGTTTTCACGATAACAAATTATTTCACAAATTTTTCAGAGTTGCAATGGAGCATTCATTTCTCTAAATGATTGATTATTTGCCTTTTTTTTAAATCAGGATCTTTGATCCATGAAGGCAGGGACACTTCAGCCCAAATAAATATTTCTTTATGGTATCCCCAGGGCCCAGCAGAGAGTTTGGCAATAAATAGATATCAACAAATATTTTTAATGCATAGATGAATAAAAATATGTGGGTTTTTTCTGTTATATTTATGGATGTTAGGAACAGCTGAATGGAGCATATAATCACATCTCCTTGACTAAGATAAAAAATACAAGGTTGATAGTTACTAGCAGGGTATGCTCTCTGACTGTCTGTGGAGCATAGACTGAAAAGCAGATATAATAGGGTCTCATTAGCTTCTGCTATTTCCAATTCATTTAACTGATCCAATTGAAACTATAAGCCATGTGAGAAGAAAATTTTGAGACTTCAAACCATCCTGTTTCTCCAATTGTCCAGTGAATATTCTTTATAGTCTTTGTGTTAAATAACTTTGCATTTGGTGTCTGTGCCTCAAAGTAGACCACCATTGCTGTCCAGTCCTTTCTTTCAGTCTCATATGCTGAAATCCTTTGACTCACTTAAATCTTACTTTAAAAGCTGAGTGAACTCTACCAGGGGCCTTCTCTGATCTCTTTTGTAACAAATTTAAAATACTGCATACTAATAACCTACTTTTATCAATCTCGATGCAAAGAACTGAATACATTTGTTAAATGAAACTGAAAAATCAAAATGAGAAAATGGTAAGAGGACTTCCAAGTGACCTAATTCCACCCTCATTATTGAAGAGGAGAAAACACAATACAAGTCCCAGTGTAAGTTTGCTGCAGAGGCTGTCAATAACTCAAGTTTCTGGATGCCTAGGGAAGAATCATCCCCCACCTCAATAGCCTAATGCTTACTCTCACAACTCCTAATTGTAAATCATCTTAAAATCAATTTTATATGTTTTAAGGATTTTATTTATTTATTTTTAGAGAGAGGGGAAGGGAGAAAGAAAGAGAGGGAGAGAAACATCTATTGGTCGCCTCTCATGCATCCCCTACTGGGGACCAGGCCCGCAACCCAGGCATGTGCCCTGACTGAGAATTGAACTGGTGACCCTTTGGTTTGCAGACCTGCATTCAATTCACTGAGTTACACCAGCCAGGGCTTAAAATCAATTTAAAGCAAATATTTCCCATTAACTTAGGCAAACAGATATCTTTCTGGAACCATGACTATTAGTGAGCTAAGCCTAGTAAGCTCTGAACTGAGAAAATGCTGATTTGGAGACAACATTTCACATCTCACTTGCTGAATGTCCAAGCTATTATTGAGTTCTAAAGTGAACAACTTCCTGGAGCTATTTTCATTTGCACATAGTACAGAATTTGGTTAGTAATAGTCATTTTATTTATTTCCCTATGATTAACTGAACCCATAAAATGTATAAAGTATTCAAATACTTTATGGGTGATCTAATCATTCCAAAAGGAGGGTTTGCATACATGACACATCCTAACAGAAGTTTATCAAATACCTTTCTGTCTCAATGTTTATCTTTGCCAAAGTTACTATTATTGCTCTCAAACACATAAAACAAAACAAAACAACAACAAACTCTGGAAATGGGTCAAAATGTAAACAAAAATTTATTTTGGTTGTAGATGATTATTTGTGTAATATGATTTTCTAATATTTCTGTATTATTCACTTTTTAAATTAGTTAAAATAGTTGCTTTCAAAACTGAATTAGTTAAATGAGATGTATCAATTTTCATAAAATTTTGATTTGTGGAAGAGAAGTCCATAGTAAGTCAGTTTATAATATTTACACAACCATTGTGTTTATTTTTAAAATTTTTTTACATTTTATTAATATCCATGCCAACATTTGCCTTGTAACTACTTAGACAAAACAAGTATTTTTTCCAAGAGCATCAAGAAAAATCTCTTGCATCCATCTCATACCTAAAATCAGTTCCCCTCTTACCTGTGGAAATGCCCAAAGTTTCCATCATTATGCAATAGGTTCCTTGGCAACGCCCTTAGGAGAAATAAGTCTTCTCTTCCTAAGAAGCTAACACTTTACAAGATAGCTTGGTGCTTCTGAAGCAGGATGATTTTGCCCCTAGGGATCACTTGTCAATGTCTGGAGACATTTGTGAGTGCCATGACAGGAGAGACCTACTACTGGCATATAGTGCTGCTACACAACCTGTAACACACAGGACATCCTCTACCTACCCCTAAAAAACCCATAATCTAGCCAAAATATCATCTAGCTCAAAACATCAAAAGTACAGATTGGAAGAAACCTTGATTTATCTAAATTTATGGCTATGAGAAATACTCTTCCATGGAACATGGACTAGGCTTCTAGTTTGAGGCTGGCGAAAAAAAAACAAAATGCAAAGTAGGACAGGAAAACACGATTCAGGAAGACAAATTCTGGTGAAAATCCAGATTTTTCTTCCCAAAAACCAGAAATGTGACTTTGCATGAGTTACCCATGTCTCATGTTCACACAGAAAAATAATTATATTTTTTCTCATAATGAGGCTTATGAAAAAGATAAGAATTTGTAAAGATTCCAGAAACTACAGTTGCAGTGATGGTTAACGAGTCTGCGATGCATGGCAGGGGTGCGGGTGGTGGTGGTTATGGCGGCGGGGTGGCCGTCGTGATGACGGCAGTGGTAGTGATGGTGGTGGTGGTGGTGATAATGGTGTTGATGGTGTTGGTGAGGATTTTCACCATGCCTTAATGGTGCTAATCTTTACACCAATATAGATTGCAGACCATCAACAACAGAGATGACAAGTATGCTTAGTTTTTAATATCTCAAAAATTAAACTTATTCAATTGCTTAATGTTTTGGTTGTAGGACTATGAAGAGAATTAACTTAATTACTCAACAGAATAATCACCAGTAAGCAACCAAAATAACAGTGTAAACATAAAAAAAGTCTGTGAGTAGATGCAAACTGAGCCACGACTTAGCATCAGATATTTCCTCTAGAAAATAATTTTACAAGAGAACACTGCTAAAGTAACAACAGCTATGGTGAATGTCCTTCTAAAACAGGAATTAAGTGGGGATAGGAAACAGAGTTTTATAGAGTTCTGAAGGCAAAGCACAATTACAAATGAAAGTAAACTACCCATCTTAGGATCATCATTGGATCATGAACTAGCTTCACGACTTGGCACAACTATTTCACAACCTTAAGTATTTAAACACTGCCATTTTCATTATCAGATTCCTTTGGCCTCTTCCAATATACTTTTGATGTGAGTTCATTTTTCTAATCCTGCAGATTCTCATGGGAAGTTCAAAGAGCTTGTCACTTAATGATGACCCTTGAGAGGATTTTAAGAAAAGTAATAGATTGAGTCAACTTGACCTGTCAGTCATCCATGTTTTCTTTCAATACCTGCCCACTCAATTCCACCTCCAGCTTGAAGGTTCTTGGGATGAATTGCCCAACAGTCTGTCCTTCTTAGCTGGTGCTGCAGTGTCCAGATACTTCTATCAACCATGGTACAGGTCTATTTATGTAACAGAATGAACATGTCTATACTGCAACTTCATCATTTGATCGTGCTAGCTCACCTTCCTTGAACTGCTGATCTTTCTCTCGTTCATTTGTCTAACATTTCTCTCGTTTTTAATGTCTAGCACAAGTCCTGCCTCCATTCCTCACCTAAAATATGGTTGCATATGCTGACAGCTCCGTCCTGTTGTTTCACACAGTAGACCATCCATGATGACATTTCTGCACTGTAGTGGTCGTATGTCCTGACGGTTAGCACACTGTCTCTTAGACCATACTGCCTGGGTTAAAAGTTCAGCTTCCACATTATTAAGGACACTTATTGAATGGATGTGTTTGGTCAAATTACTTAAACTGTCTTTGCCTTGGTTTCCTCATTTGTAAATAGGGAGAATGGTAGCATCTAATGCATACTATATAAAGGATTTTTTTAAATGCCTGACACAAAGAGAAAACCTAATTGTTAGCTTTCGTGAACCTAAGCTTATTATTTCACTGGGTTTTTGTTCATTTTTCTCACCCACTGGGTTGTAAGACCTTTAGGATCAAGGAAAGTCAGCAGTAGCTATAGTGTAACAAGGCCTAGATCCTGAACCCATTGTTTACATAGAGCCCAGTCTCTTCTTTATTCTTGTCACCTCAAGATTATTGATAAAATAAAGGGAGTTAACAATTGTCCATAGGTTATTTGGTATGGTATTTAGACCATGATAGGAGTTTAATACATTTACTTACAAAACATTTTACAGTTATCATTTACTAAGTACTGCTTGTTGTGGGATGTGTGCCATATGCATTATATTGTTAGCCTCCTAATTTCCACATTCACATGTAAAAGAGGTATCATTTTATCTCTAGAGGAGATATCTCCATTTTATCTTACATGGGAGGAAACCGGGGCTCAGGATTTACGATAACGTAGTTCAAGGAGCAAAACTAAGAGTTAAATCAGTAAATGTCAAACTTCAAAGATTTAGTTTCTTAACTTGTCCACAAGATCCCCTTTTCTCATTCATGCACTGTTGATGGGAATGCAGATTGGTACAGCCACTATGAAAAATAGTATGGAGTTTCTTCAAAAATTTAAAAATCAAACTGCCTTATGACTCAGCAATTCCACTTCTGAGTATACTAGGGGGGATCCCCCCCAAAAAAGACAGAATTATCTTCTGGAGGGCAGGCTCCTTGTAGCACAGGCTTCCCCCACTAGGTGAGTGTTCTAGGAACCCATCTGTATCAGTGTGTCAGCTGGCATTGTTGTGAGAAGTTGTGTTCAGCTTCAGTGATTTTTTTTTGAAGACTTTTTCAATGTGTTTACCCATTTCATGATGGGTGATCTACAAGCACACCTGACCACAGCTCACTGAGTGTTCAGCAGATTTTGATCAAAATATGGAATGACCCCCATGCCCCACCCTTCCTATTCACCTGATCTCGCTCAGATGAAAAAAGTCCTCAAAGGGAAATGTTTTGCCAATGTGGAAGAGATGAAACAAAAAATGTCAGAAGCACTAAAAGGCATCAAAATTGATGAGTTCAAAAACTGTTTTGAGCTGTGGAAAAGATGTCTCAATAGGTATAGTGCATTAAATGGAGAGTATTTTGAAAGTGACTGAAGTTTAAACATGTAAGAACAAATACGCAATTTTTTACAAATAAATTTCAGGGGTTGTTGGGTCCCCTCTTGTATAGTATATTCAAAGGCACCCAAAACACTAATTCAAAACAATATATGCACCCCTATGTTCATTGTGGCATTATTTATAAAAGCCAAGATGTGGAAGCAACCAAAGTGCCCATCAATAGACAAGTGGATTAAATAATTGTGAGATTATACATACATACATATATATGAACATATACATATATATATATACACATATGTGTGTGTCCATCCACACTGTCATAAATGGTAAAGTCATCTTTTCATTTAAATGCAGCCATGAAAAGATGACTTTACCATTTATGACAGTTTGGATGGATGTAGATGGTATTAAGTGAAAAAAGTTAGAGAAAGACAAATACCATACAATTTCACTTACATGTGGAATCTAAAGAGCAAAATATATAAGTAAAATAGAAACAGACCCAGAGATAAGGAGATTAGACCAATGGTTGTCATAGGGGAGGGGGACTGAAGGGCTGGGTAAGGAAAGGTGAAGGGATTATGAAGTACATATCAATAGTTACAAAATAGTCAGAGGGATGTAAAGTACCATATATCGACAGGGAATATATTTAATAATATTGTAAAAACTATGCTTGGTGCCAGGTGGGTATTTGAAATACCAGGGGAACTTCTTTGTAGTATATGTGACTTCTAACCACTATGCTATACAACTGAAAGTGACACAAAACAATGTTGAATGTAAATTGTAATTGAAAATTGAAGAATAACATTTTAAAAGATCCTTGTACCTTATCTTTATACATTTTCAGTACCTGAGATGTAGAATAAGTATTTATGAATGATTACTGTACAAGTGTTATTTATTCACTATAATATTCAGCAATGCAGACCACATTTTTTTAACATTTGAAAAAAGAATCTTATTCAGAAGCTTAATACAGGTTTCCTCATGTATGGAATGTTTTTCCATGTAAATATTCCTAGATAGGACTTATGGATTTAAAACACTTTTAAAAGTGAACATCTGAGAAAAACTCAGTCTTACTGGAAGAAGCTTTTTGAAAAAGACATAATGTATCAAAAACCATACGGAAAATGCTAAAAGCAATGGTTGCTGTGCTTAATGGAAAGAGTAGAAAATGCTTGCCTTTACCCTTCAGAGTAGTCAGTAAAACAGTTTCCAGTAAAACTTAAGCAAGAAAATTAACCCCATAATAACAGCTTGCATGCAGGTCCAGCTGAAATAATAGCTGTGTGATAACGTGGAGAAAAGAGGCTTAATTTGTGCTTCAGAATATATTGGGTGGATGAATTGTACACACACTAAAGGTGAGTTATTTCTTAGCCAATTTTATTATTCAGCAAAAATTTTGAAAATACGATATTATGTAAGTCCTATATAGCCTAAAACAGCAGATAATAGTTTTTCAGTTTACATGCTACTGTACTCAATCATTCAATCGATATTTATTAGGCACCTACTACTTTGTACCAGGTACTTTGCTGCTAGGCTCTGAGGATACCAAATTATAAATCGATATAGTCCTTGTCCTCAAAGAGCTCATGAACAGTGGGAGAAATCAGCAGATAAATAATATTTGAATTATAATATGATGGAAAAAGTTCTATGTGGCACCGACTGCTGTGTGTGCACAAAAGCCTATTCCATTTTGATTCTGAGAATGTAGCTAGAGTACATTTCCTAGACTCTCTCACAGTTAAGAGTGGTCATGTGACTGAGTTCTTGTCAATGAAATTTGAAAACAAATGATGTTTGACATTTCAGGATTGTCCCATAGAAACCAGCCACAGGTGATAGTCTCCTTTATTTCTTCACATGCTGATAAACAGAGAGAACATGCAGAACATCAAAGATGATAAAGCCATAAGGTGAAAGGAACATGTACCTCAGAGACTCTGCTCGCCGAGCTGTATGTCAAATACCCACAGTGAATGCTTACATGAGTAAGAAATTGTCACAGGCATAAGTTCATGATATAGCCTTTCCTATATGGCTGCCAGCTGAGCAGCCCAGCACCAAGGAATAGACAGGAGTCACACACAGTAACTAAGCTATCCACCCAGGTTTTATTGAATGCAGGTTCACTCAAAGTAGAACATCAGCATACACTAATATCCTACTCATGCTCTAATAGTCTTAAAGGAATATAACACACACATACAGCAATCAGTGGGGATAACGGACCCAAGTCCCAGAGTCTCAATCAGCAGGTCCAGGAGACAGCATGGTGGTGGGCAAGGGACTTGTCAGTGTTTTGTAAGGAAGGACCTCAAGAGCCAGGTGGGCAGCGAGGCATGCGAAGTCCTTAGTCTAGTAGGGCAGAGCCTCTGGCAGCCGATGCTACGGGAGATCAGGATGGTGTGGCACAGCACTCTGGGGTGTGGAGCTCGGCCGTCTCAACAGTGGTTTGGCGCCTGCCTCAGTTACTATACCTTGAAAGTGGTGGACTCCACCCTTCTGTGTCTTTTTCGTAAACATCTTGGCACTCCTGATGCCAAGTGGGTAATTTGCCCAGGATCCTATGGGTGGTACATGGCTGTTCTGCTTGGCAACCCTGATGGCAAATGTGGAAGTTCCCCAGGAGCCTATCTATGGGTGGTCCTACTCTGCAGACACGGTCCAGTTCTGATCATATGTTTGGATATCTTAGGTGTGTCTCCTTGCCAGACATGCCTGCTTTGAGGTAGGTAGTTTCCTTCTTGAACCAAAGTGTCATGGCTGACTGACAGCCATTTTGGTTGACACGAGTGACTCTACTTTGTTTTATATACTTTATGTTTATTTTATTGTAGTCCTGCTAGCCACAGAAATAAATATCTATTGTCTAAAGCCATTGATATTTGGAGATTGTTATAACAGTTTACTGTCACTAATACATCATCTCTACAGAAAAGAGGTATACATGTGTCCATGTCTCATGAAAAAAGGGAAAAAGGGAAGCCATACTCCTTTCTGAGTCATCTAAGGTGGTAAAACTCAGACTGGATCTTTAGGACCACCTTCCTTTCACAGTGGACAAAGTAAACGTGCTTAGGGAAAGCCCTCTACATCTTTTAAAAGTCTTACCCAAAATGAGACATGATTCTTTTTTGTTCTTTCCACATCTGAACACTCTAGAACTAAGCACTGACACCTAAAATATGTCCAATGAGAGGCTTGACCTTGTGAGCGGCTAACAAGGAGAGGAGACTATTTAGATCGTGGCTCGTTGAATGGCAGGCCCCTCCCAGCAACTGCTTGCACGGGATGATTAGAATAGGTCACTGACTACAGGTTGTGATCTCTGGTGATTCTGGTGGTAATTTCCTGAGGAAAGGAACCCTGTACACTCACACAACTTACAGTCTATGTCAACATGACATGACTCTACTATTCCCTAGTCTTAATCGTCATAAATTACTATTCCAGGAATCTCTTGACAGAGAGATAATGATTGCCAAGAAATTTAATGTTTATTTTAGGAATGTCCTGAATGACACATCAACTCTTATTAGAAAGCTCAAATGACAGTTAACATTGCCATAATTTTTTTTACCTCTCACCTCAAGTTTCTCACCTGGCTGTCCACCAATCCTAAACAATTAAAGCAAGATCTTTACTCAGTGCTAATCAAGACCACTTATTGAAAAACCCACCTTCAAAAATCTCAATAAATATTGTGATGATTTTCCTTCTCCTTGCTAAGAAGCTACTAAGACTATGAAGAGGTAGTTTTTCCCTACTGCAGTAAGGAAGGTTGTTTGAATGACCTGTACGTTTCCTAGAGCTGCTATAACAAATGACCACAAACTGGTTGGCTGAAAGAACAGGAATATACTTTCTCACGCTCCTGGAGGCTAGAAGTCTGACATTAAGGTGGTGGCAGGGTTGTGATCTTTCTGAAGGCTTAAGGAGAATATCCTTCCTTGACCCCCTCACTCCTAGTAGTTTCCAGCAATCCTTGTCACTCTGGCTTGTGTCAGCAGCTCCAATCTCTGCCTCTGTCTTCACATGGAATCTTCTGTCTGTGTGCCTGTATCCCAATTTTTCTCTTTCTATAAGGACATTAGTCATTGGATTAGGACATAATCCTCATTTTATCTTGATTATACCTATATACAAAGATTCTATTTCTAAATTAGATTATATTTGCTAGTTCCAGGTAGACATGAATTTGGGAGGTGGTGGTGGGAGAGCACTGTTAAGCCCAGTACCAATGATATTTTGGGAAGCCAGGATTTGACTTCCCTCTTCCCCATGTTAGAGTGACTAAAACATCTTTTACTGTGGGTAGAACCTCTTGTTTTTAAATTAGAGTTAAAATTCAAATGCCACTGGAGAGAAATACTGGTGCTTAAATTTGCATTAAGCTGTAAATGACTAGCATTACAGTCTTTCCAGAAGGCAAGTTTTGCAGAGGAGGATGGTGTTGAGAGAACAAGAGGATAAAGAGTGCCCAGGGGAATTCTAGAGCTATTATACACACACACAATGCCTGACAAATTTGACCAAAAGTACTAATACTAATTCTAGGACCAAAATTCTACCCCCTTTTGGCCTACTCTGCCAACTGAATTACTACCTTAAAAGATTGGTCATTTGGGACAAGGCTACATAGCCTTAGAATTCCAGCCTTTACATGTAAATACTTTGGAGAGAGATGACACACCAAGGCATTATGCAACATTAACATTTTAGAGGGAGTCTTCAACAAATAACCAGCTATCAGAACTATCATTGCAAAATGTCAGAGTTGGGCTCTAACAATTCAGAAACACCTGGCACAGCTTCTTAGCTTCTTGGGGAGGAAGTGGTGGAGGAGAAAACCCTGATCACTGAGGAACAGGAAGGTGTTTTTAGAATCGTAGCACCACAAGGCAAATCAATAATTTATCAACACTTTTTGTATGTAATTGTCTAACCAACACCCAGTGTTATCTTTATTCATTCCAAATCTTTCAACATTTCCCAAACTTTGCCACGAGCATCAGTATTATCTATTAAATTTCTGAAATCTGTTTATGCTTCAGGTATCTACCAAATTCACCTGAGAGGTCAGCAAAACCCAATCTTACTGAATCAAGAAGGCCTGTCAAATTATCCCCTCAAATGAAGAAGAATGAACCCTCCCCAGCTCCTTGATTAATATGTTCTCTCATTCCTCTACACAAAATTTCTGCTGAAAAATCTGATGCAGCATTCACTAATGATTAATATCAGCTTTTTAGCTGATACTTCTAGCTTTCCTGAAAATTATCGTTTTCCTCTTTTTAAACCTAAAACACATTAATTTCTCCATAACTTTGAAAAGCTTGATATTTTTGCATAAATTATCAGTTTGGTATTTTTTCTCAAGTATATATGAAGAGTTTTATTTATTTCAAACATTGTTTTATTGGTATGAGTATGTTTTTGTATTATGTATTTCACATATCTGGGCTTGGATATGGACTTATTTTCCATGACTAAAAGAAATCATAACTATCTTGGGTTTTAATTCTCTATTTGGTATATTTATCTAACATCTGCAAATAAAAATAAATTCTTCTCTTATAGGATTTTTAAAATAATATATAAGAACATTCATAATTTATCAATATAATTAATGCAATAAGTATGTGTATGGGTGTGCACAATTTATAATGCCTTGGAAGATGGAACTCACCTATTTTGACTAAATAATTAGTGGTTAAGCATGTGAGTTCCATGTTCATGCAACCTGAGTTTAAATTACAAACTAGCAGGTGCCCGGCTAGCTCAGTCGGTAGAGCATGAGACTCTTAAATTACAAACTAGCTGTGTAAACTTTGGGCAAAGTACTTAACTCCTTTGTGCTTCAGATTAGTGAGGATTACTAAATCAATCTCTGCAAAGTGCTAGGAGCAATGATTGAGACACAATTAGTACCCACTAAATGCTCTCTATTAATATTATTGTTATTATTCTCTGAGTAAACAAAAAGGGCAAACAAAATGTCCCCACCCTCAATGTGTTTGAGGCCTGCTGGGCAAGCATAAGTAATCAATAATATAAGATCTGTTATGCTCTCTAAAATGAGAAGACTGAAGTGAATCAAGGCTTAGTTTTGACCTTGTGACTGGAACAAAGCCTGGAAAAATGAGTGGTACAGCAAAGTGGGTAGGAGAATGAAAAGCATACAAGGCAGGAGTATATAGCATGGGCGTCAACATGAGGGCAATGACGTACAATGCTTGTACTGGATGAAGAGACATATCTTCCTAGACTTTTCCAATTAAAGATAGTCAAAGTTTGAAGAGGAACCTAATATAAGAGACAGCTGAAAACCATGCTGGTTCTTAAAGATTTACATTTACAAAAGAGACATGTACCCTTGCTGGTGGCTCAGTTGGTTAGAGCGCAGTCCGGTAGCTAGACTGCTGATTATATCCCTGGTCCAGGTGCATACAGGAGTAAACCAATAGGTGTTTCTCTCTCTGTCTCTCTCTCTCCCTTCCTGTCTCTCTAAAATCAATAAACATAACCTCGGTAAGAATTAGAGAGAGAGAGACATGCAATAATATTAGGCCTAAAATTGAGAGCCAAGTCTACTAATTGATAGCTGATCCCTATGAAAATTAAACTGACAATCAAATATTAATGTCATTATAGCATACACTTAGTCATCTTGCATATCAGCAAGAAAATTATTTTTACAGAGTTAAATCTAGCCACAACTCTAACAGTGACATTTGATTAATGATGTATACAGTTAATCATTTGTGAATTTATTTATTCATTCATTCCTTTGTTCTCTTGTGTGCACAGCATATAATCTAGAGGAGATGCAACAGATAATGCAGTATCTAGCCTTCAGATGCTAGAACAATGATTGGGACTGGGCTCTAATGGTAAGCAGTGGCATAGGAGGGAGACACATAAAATGCAATGGGAGTTCAGAAGTGGGAGAGGACACATCTGCCTGGAAGATCAGGAATGAGGATGGACAGAGAGCACATAGACTTCACTCTGAAAGATATTTTAAAATGGCGGAGGAGCTATTCCAGGGGGAGAGACTGGACAGTCAAAGAAACGGTTGGGCAACAGTTCAGCGTAGCTAAAGCAAGGCTTTCCAGAACACATTTCGTGGACTGGAACTCTTCCCTTAGGAATTCAAAGAGGTGTGTGGATAAAGGGAATCCATGGTGCACTAAGTCTAGAAACACTTGGTTAAACAAAATGGAACCAGCTTCTTTATTAAAAGATTTCTCAGAGCTTTTAAAATGCTAATTTACATTATAAATCCTTAAGAGGGTAATGTATTATAAAGTCATTAATAAACCTATTTTACTCTGGAATTCATTTCCTTCCCACAATATTTAATAGAACTAATATTCACAGAACATACATTGTAAAGTTCTTGGTTAGAGTAAAAATATGGAGAATGCTTAGGAGATTGGATGCCAGAAGACTTAGAGAATCAAGTTAACGAATTCTGGCCTTTATTTGGTACGTTAAGAAAATCAAATCAGTGTAAGGGAAGCCAGAGATTGCTTGTGTCAATTGATTCATTATCATGTGTATTCAAAACAGCTCTGGTCAACTGGGAGTCATTCTACCCTAAAACATACTAGCCAGAGGAAAGTGGAGAGAAATTTGCTATATAAAAACTGTAATATTTGAATGATCATGAGCCAACATTTTCAACGGGAGTGAGACAACAACAGGTTTTAGAGATTATGAACAGAGGATAAACCTGGAGACCTGACAGAACAGAATGTTTTTCAATGCCTCTATATCCCCAACCATTTTATTTCTACATTTCTGCCATGTTGGCAGAACAAATAAAATGTGATAATATAGTACATGGGAAAGGATTTCCAGTTATGTAACAAAAACATGCTCTGTAGAAATCCAACTTATTGGTATCCATTTGCTTTTATTATCATTTTTCTGACATACCACTAATCTGTTTAAGAAAGCAAAAACAATGGATTTCAGCCTTTGATATACCTACCAAACTACAAGAAATTATAAAACCTGGAAGCTGAAGCCAGTCACCTTTGGCTTTAAGAATGCTTTAAGAATAAGGGTCCAAATATTTGCAAAGAGGTTTGAGTTCTTTAAAAGAAGGATGAAAAAAAAAAAAAAACCCACCTCACAGACACAAACAATATGGTGATTACCAGAGGGAGAGAGGGTAGGAGGAGGTAAAAGAGAGAATAAGGGGATAAATGGTGATGGAAGGAGACTTGACTTGGGATGGTGAACACACAATACAATATATAGATGATGTAGTATAGAATTGTACACCTGAAACCGATATAATTTTATTAACCAGTGGCATTCCAATAAATTAAAAAAAAAAAGAAAAGAAGAATGCAACATGCTTAGCTCACATTTCAAAAACAATTGGAAAATTAAATTGATTTAAAGAGGAATTTTCTCCCCAGGAGAATCTATTTACGCAGCATCTACTTTCATTGCTCTTATACTCCATGAGTCATCAGGAAGTAACACAAAGTCACACAAGAACACAGAGTCCTCCTGGGATTTTGAAACAAATGGATTTGAAACTGCTCAGTTGATCCTACCTAGAGGATGATATATATACAAGAATTCAGCATAAGGGGAGTTTGATCAGTGCAATTAAATGTAAGCTTTGCACCTGTGGAACCCAGAACATGATGTTGTGGTGTGATTTATGAAGCCAGAGTGGGTGGATTTCATTAATTCAAAGCCTAACTATCTTGCATCTTTGCCATATGTGGTTAATGTTACTACCATTTTAAAGGTACCAATGAAATAAGGAATATATTTCTGAATTTCCACAAAGGTACTGAGTGACTGCTATGTGCTAACTATAGTGTGAGCCACTGGGAAGTTAACATTGAATAGGAATCAGTCCAGCTTCTCTAAAAGGCAACGAAAACTCAATATAATCAGTCCTTTCCTAGAAACGAGCACAGGGCCCATACGAGCTCATAGGAGACTCACTATGCCATCTCAGTATTGAAAGAGATGGATTTTGAGTGAGTTCTGAAAGACTAGACAGATTTCACTAGGCATAGCTGGGAGCAGACCTGGGAGGTAGCAGAAGCCAAGGTCCCTGAACCTGTTAGAAGAGGTACAAGTAGTCTGTCTGACTGTTCTGCTGATTCTTATGATATAGTGTTCTATGAGGTTGAAGCACAAGAAGAGTTTAGAAAAAGTTTCATCTGTCATGGTAAGAATACGGGATTTAGCCTGGGAGATAATAAGAGGTACTAAAATGTTTTTAAGCAATTTAAGGAAAATGTAGGAAGAAATTACAATTCCAGTTTTTCTGTTGTCAGAACCTGAAAGAGTCATGGGAGGCTCCAATTTTTTCACATACTTTCTCTCATTAGTCTACAACAATTATTCTAAACAAAAGAAACATGTAAGCCCAGCCAATCAAAGGAAAAAGAAATTCATTTTCAACAAGTGTGCCTGGGCAACCCTATAGAGCAGTTCCTACTAATAGGAATTAGTTTTTGTTCCTTCTGAGCTTGATTATTTAAAATGCCTTTCTGTCTTTAAACTTCCACATAGATTTCTGGTTATTTTCAAAATAGCACCTTTTTACTACTTGAGTTAGGTAGACATGGTTTTCCTGGCTTACCACTGAAGAACCCTAATTAAGAACCCTAATTAAGCAATCAGCCTGATAGCAATGAGAAGAATGACTTGAATGAATACAAAATTGAAGGCATAAAAAACAGTTAGCAGGAAGCTGTGGAAATCTAGGCAAGAGATAACATGGACCTAAAATAGCAGAGAGGCTAGAGGGTTTAAATGAAGTGAATGCAAATAAAATATATTCAGGCACAGAACTGACATGACTTTGCAATTAATTAGATGTGTGAAATGAGGGAGAAGGAAGACTCAAGTAACCCAAGTTCTTGGCCTAAGCAACTGGATATGATGCTGCTATCCTTTGAGGTAATACACACACACACACACACACACACACACACACACACACACACACATTTAAGATATTTAAGAATGGAGATAAGGAATTTGCATTTAGACAAATGCAGTGATGCATGCATGCATGTTAAAGTAGCCCTTCAACCGCTATATATACTACAGTGCAGGGAAATCACAGTAGAGCATAGAGAAGATCTGGGCATTACAAGTTGGAGAAGAGAATGATGTCAAGGAGACAGAAGTTCACCAAACATGTGCATAGAGTAAAAATAAGACAAAGTTAGGGGTGAATAGGACCTGGATTTAAGAAGAGAAAGAAGTCGACAGAGGAAAGCAGAGAGAGAGAAACCATAAAAGCATGCAGGTGGAAAACAAGTGGGGGGTGGACATCAAGTTACAAGATAGAACAGTCAAGAGAGGCAACTGTTGCAGAGACATTTAGATGAAGAATAAGAAATGATTATTGAATTTAGTAAACAAGAGATCACTGTGACTTTATTGGTTTACAACTGACATACAAATGCAAAATGACAAATAAAGACCAAATTGCGGGCTTAAATCAACAATGACATTAATTCACACTGATCTGCATGCTGCTGGAAGATCAGCTGATATAGTCTGAAGTCAGCTGGAGTCATAAAGCTAGACCAGAAACATCATTCTCATGGCATTATCAGGGTCAAGAGGATAAACCTAATCACATAAACATTTCCAAGCATTGGTCTTTTAACACTCTAACATTTTAATGGCAGAGTAAGTAAAAGAGTTGAATCCTAAGTCAAAGGAAGGGGAAATACACTCTGCTCCTCAGTTATAGGAACTATGGTCACAGAGCAAAGACCTGGACACAGGCAGGGGAGTAGGGTTAGGGCCAGTAAAGTAATCTGCTGCAGTGTGCCTTTCTAGCCAAAATTTTTCACATCATTCTCACATGCAAAATATCCTAGGCCCTGCCTCAGGAACCACAAAATTTTCATTCAGTCATTCATTAAACTCTACCAGGATTTTGGGATCTAATACATCAGGTTCATATTTAACTTCTCTTGATTTGGAGACATTATCTAAAACATGAGTTATCTGCCACAGACCAACTTCCAATAGTGAAACAGGAGCAAGATAAGAGCGATAAACATTTCCATTAAATGAGATAGCAGCCATCTGCACACTGCGTTTCTAAAACCACACTGCAAAAATGTCCTCTGACTCTCCCGCCGTGGAACAGGGAGTGTTTGTCAGGTAGGCAGTAGCTCTGCTCCCTGGGAGTGGCTCTCAGTATATTGCTCCCTGAACAGAGGTCTGTCCACGCTTCTGAACTCTGAAGCACCCTTCACCCTGTAACAACGCAGAAACTTCATTTCTTTAATGTGACCTTTTCTCTTTTCTTTCCTTTTTATTTAAACTGGCCTCATCCAGCACCCTGACTCACCCACCTCCCTCTCTTTTGCACATCGACTCCCATAATCACTAAGCCATCAGGACAGTAAGGCTCTGGTCGGCATCACATAATCTTAGGAACTAAGCCTTGGGTCTGTTGACCACAGAGACAGAGTTTCTGTTCAACTAGAGACAGCATCTAGGCCTCCATTGTGTTTCAGCTCCAGACCCAGAAAAGTAAAATAACCCCACCAACTACACTCTTGTGAAATCAGAGTGATGCTGTGGCTGATGTTGGAACCAGATGCAATGATGGACTACCCCTTACCCTAGCACTGACCAATCAATGGAGACCACCATCCAAACTTCATCATGATTAATGATTTTTCCCCTGTATAACTCATCTCATGGAAGCCATTGCTGAGCCAGGTCTTTGAATAAGGCCTCACCTGTGAATCTGGGGTGAGAGCGGTAAGTTGAGTCATAATAAACACAGTCAGATCACTAGGGGTTGAGGAATAAGTGGGAGGGAATTGGAGACAAGGAATATGGATGACATACTTCATGGAACCATGAATTACCAGGGTTAGAAGGAAACGTGGGCTGTTTAGTGAAACCTCCATTCTGAGGTTTAATTTCTTTCTAAGAGAGCCTCAGAAAGAAATCTTCATGTCACTCTCGGATACCTGATTGACAAGAAACTTAGCACCACTCCTGCTTACTATACCTTATATTCTAAGAAACCTGCATTCTTCATTTTTGAATTTCTGTATGAAACAAGCCAAAGAGTAATGAAACAATTCCGCTGGCATATGTCTGTTACTACTTAGGATTAGTTCTGCTTTTCATGGCAGTACAGAATAAGACCATTTCCTAATGTGTTAGGTAGTATTCCAAGTGTTTGAAATCAACCTGATGCCTGAACAACTTCAAAAGACTCCCTTCAAACTAACTCTACCAGTCCTGTGGGCTCTTTCTCACACAACATAACATTGAATATACTTACGTTTTTGATTTGAACTTCAGGGTATTATGGAATTAACTCTCATAGCAGATTTAATTACCAAGTATGATAAAAGAAGCTATTTTTCTTATTGAAACATGCTACAGTTTTAATGACTGGCCCATCAGTAAAATGACCAGTTCATGAGGAACTTGATGAAAGTTGGTTAATTCGGTTTTGATAGTGAGATGTGGGTATTGCATAAATGGAATATTGTGTATAAAGGATTGTTCTCTGAACTTTCTTAATAACAATATACTCCTAGAACTCAGATAATTATTTTATCCTTATCATTGACCTCAATAAAGGCTTAAAAAGTATGTTCATACAATCAGTAGATGACATAAATTGAATATGGTTGCCTGTAACTCAGGATAACAGAAAGATAATTCAATTGAACATGTGATTAATTTAAAAAACAGTACATCAGAGAAAGAATAAAATGCACTAGGGATAATTGTTAGCATTTGTGCTGAAGGGCTTGAGCCAGAGGAAGAAAAGTCAGAAAGTCTTGTCAGGCAGAAGTGAAGCATAAAAGGCAGGGTTATCCAAGGGGTGACAAGCTGAGAGAGAACCAGTACTGTTTGGTTGCTTCTTCATTATGATGAATTATTAATTTATTATAATGGATAATTAATGATAATAAGTTATAGTATCGACAACATAAATGTAAGAGAGGAACTTCAAATAATAAAGCTGACTTGTAGACTAGCAGAGATTAGAGATGAAGTTAACAAGCAATACCATTACATTGGCATTCATATTTGATGTTGATGCTGACTTTCATTTATATTACAGTGGCCTATTCAGCTGGACAAGAAGGTTCTTAGCAAAACTGAGCTGTATTGTTCATTTTTTCTTAAACTAAATGTGCTTATTTATAATCAAAGAATATAAGATAGATTCATAGAGAAGAAAGAGATGAGAGCAAGTTGCATCTGTTTTTAATATTATGAAAAGAAAAAATAATCAAGACTGCTTACCAAAAGCAGGGCTCTTTTCAGATTCCCATTAGTGTCTGCATGGGATTCAGCCAATGGAATATTTAATATTAATTTTATTTCTTAAGAGGGCTATGGATTTTTTCATAAGGAAATAGTACAAGTGTGAATATGCTGGCTACATTTGATACATTTTTTTCCTGCAAGAAGGTATCTAGTGCCAGTAAACGGCTGACATGAGCTGTCTTCATTTCTGAGAAACAGGAGAGATGCCCTAGCCCAAATCCTTCCTATTCTGGATGTTGCTTATCTAACATCAAATCCAACTGGGGTCTAATTATTAACACTCATCACGTTTTGGTTTCACTTATTTATGCTAATTTATTCCAGGCCTGCTGTTCATCTTCTCAAGATAGATGATTTCTAGGGACTGAAAAGGGTGGAAAACCAGAGGAAGAAAAAGTCAGTTGTCACACATGTCTTGAGCCACACAAAGTAGTGGCTAGGGCGAGCCATGACCTAGCTGTGCAACACTGTGAGGGCGCGGCATAAGCACCCTTCACAGTTCTTGTGTTCACTAGTCTCATGCAGATCCAAAGATCCTGGACAGGCAATGTGTGATCATTTCTCCAGAAATACAAATTTAAATCATGGGCTCTGTGAAGCTCGTAAGAAAAAAGCAAGTCATTTGCTAGTAGGGCCACCATGCAACTTACTCAGTATATGTCTATGTTTAATAGGGCAAAATAATGCATATTTGTGCATTTATAAACAGACATATTTATTAATAGACTTATCTGAATAATATTTATTAAGAACCTATGGTAGGATTTCAAAAGCTAGTTTTATATATTATATACAAAACTGACACAATCTCTGGTATTCTACTAGTAATATTAGCTGGTATCTACTCAATGCTTATAACATACCAAACATCAATATAAATACCTTATTTACAATAATTCATTTTATCCCCATAACAACTCAATGAGGCATGTGGCCATTATTTTCTCCTTTTTAAAAACAAGGGAATTGAGACCCCAAATAAATAATTTGCCTCAAATCACTCATATTGGAATCTAGTTAAAAGATAAAATTAAAGAGGTAATGGAGGACAAATAATAAGATGTAAACAACATTGTGAAGACTTTGGCTTTCATCTGTCTCACAGGATGCCACTCAGTTTTCAACAGAACATCATCCTAGCTGCCTCACTAAGCGTGGCCTGAACAGAAACAAGGATGGGAAAGAACTGGTGGGGGAACCAAGCCAGAGGTGATGCTAGGGTGGACGAAGAACAAATGCAGCGAAGTGGGTGAGTAGTTGTAGGTCTAGGACTTGTGGCGTATTTTAAATGTAGGCTCAAAGGCTTGTTGACATAGTGAACGTGGGATTTTGGAGAAATTGCATCATGATTGCTCCATGCTTGGAGTTACTATTAACTAGACTGGAAGAACTGTGGAAAGAAAGCTGAGAGTTTGGTTTTGGACATGATAAAGCTGACATGTCTGTGGTACATCTGAGTGATGAATTGGCATTTGGATCTATAAGTCTGGAGATCCGGAAAGGAGCCAGCAGTATAGATTTAAATTTTGGAACCTTCTTCATGTAGATCATGACAGTGGATGACACTACTAGGGAAATGGGTTCAGATATTCACAAAGGAAGAAGCCCAGAGATTAATCCCAGGAAAGTTCACATTCAGAAGTAAGCAAGATGAGTAGGAAGCAGAAGATGGATGAGATAAACAAAGAAACAACAAAAAAACAAGGGCCTAAGCTGGTTTGAAATGTATGAGTTATTAAGACTTTGCTTGTTTTGAGAGAAGTATAAGTAATGAAATTATTCAAAGAAGGTTAAGGGGGAAAAATAAATTTATTTTTGGGTATATCATGTAACCCTTCCCCAAAAAGCTGAGCAACAAGTTCTCAGGAAATGTGAAGAACCAGATACCCCCAGAGAATCCACTAGGAGGTTTTAAGGTCTTCTTTCTATAACTTTACCAGTTGTCTCAACTCAAGGGATCAAGCTTCCAAGATCCTGAAATAGGACTGGTCCAGCTTACCCCAAGTGCCTCTCCTTTCTCCACTCAATAATAGCCAAGGCTTGTACAAGCATGGTTATCGGGAAAATGCTGTTAGTTTCCAGAGAAGGGGATTGTAAACTCAGTAAAAATTCTTATACAAACACTTAAAAATGTTTTGACATCCAGATATGTTGGTTTAGATATTTAAATTTATTAATATTTTTATGGTTCTTATTATAATAAACTTCCCCATTACTGGTCCAAGGATAAACAACACAGAATTTTGCCTTAATGAGATTTCCCTATTGTCTGCCTCTTAAGGATTCATAGTGACATGATAGAAACACTACGGAGCATTTTAGCACCTTAAATACATTATTTTATTAAGTAATGTGACTTATTGGACCCTCTTTCACTTAGCTCTTTCATTAAGTGTATGAATTCCTTAGTTTTCTCAGTTTCAAAGACAAAAGATTCTTGATTACTCAGACCCATTAAGAATGGGGGTGGGAGGAAGTAAGGAGAGGTTAAATAGGGGATAAATGGTGATGGAAAGAGACATGACTTTGGTGGTGAACACACAATACAATATACAGATGATGTATTATAGAATTGTACCCCTTAAGCCTATATAGTTTTATTAACTAATGTCACCCTAATTAATTCAATGATTAAGAACAACCTGACAGGAACCAGAGGGGAGATGGGAGGAGATAATGGGGGGAAAGGAGTGAAGGGTTTACAGAAACAACTATATAGGACACACAGACAAAAACAAGGCGGGGTGGAAACAGGGGAAGGAGGTGGGGATAGCTGGGGTTGAGGGGAGGGGTGGGGGGAAAGGCAGAAAACTATACTTGAACAACAATAAAATTCAAAAGTATTTAATTAAAAAAACTAAAAATTAAAAAATAATAATAAATGAATAAGCAATGTAAAAAAATGGAAAATAGTAGTCTAGAATCCTAAAGTTTGAATTTTATTCCTGGTCCTGCCACTAACCAGCCAAGAAGCCCTTCTCAAAATACTTAACACCTTATGTCTCAGTTCCCTCATCTCCATGGACAATACTGAACTTTTTCAGAAATGGCAAATTGTCTCTTCTTGGTGCCAGCTCCAGTTGATTTTGTGTTGAGAAGAGCTCCGAGGTCATATATAAGATCTGCTGGAGAGGGAACATGAACCTGATCAGTTAATGAGGTCTGCTGTGCATGCTGGAGAGGGCGACCTGGTCTGGCAAGGGATCCTGCCAGGTACTTGCCATGCAGGAACTAGATGGCTTACACATTCAAAATGCATTTATTGAGTATGTGCCAATGCCTGGCACTGCATCAGGCAGGGAGGAAGATAAAGATGGATTAGTAAGTTATGGTCCCTTATAAAGGTGAGACTCATTTTCTAGCAAGTGTGATAAGAGATTCTAAAGTTTATTCAAGTTCTAACAGTGGATGAATGCGTGGTTTCTCTGCCGGTAAAAAAATGGAGGTGTTGCAGTAACACTCTTTATTCCTTTACTTACTTACAGTAACACTATCTCCCATGTGCACGGGGATAACTACGTAGAGAGGGACAGCCTTGTGGCCGCCTGGTGGATCTGTGGGCAGGAATGACAAACAAAACCACACTGCAAAACTAATCAGGTGAAGGCAGCGTTGCTTCCACAGCTTCAGGGTGCAAAGCGTCAGCTCTGACTTCCCACACTACTTGACGTGGGAACCCCAACATCCGCCCTTCTCTGCACTGGACATGGCTGCCACCAGACCAGACACTCCAGAATGGATTTCGTACACCTTCTGTTCCTGGACCACTAGTTTCTAATTTAAAGTTTGAAGTGAGCCTCACTTGAAGGTGGGTGGGGAATCATGGACAGCGTGTGTGTTAGAGCAAAGGAGAATGGTGTCTCTAGTTTCCATGTGGACTCCGATTACCTGGGAGAATGCCAAAACTGCTCTACTCTTCCCCTGCCCAACCAGTATTTTCCTCTCTGGTACCCCAAAAGCAGAATTATCTTCCGGAGGGTGACACCCTTGTAGTACAATCTTCCCCAGCTGGGCGAGTGTTCATCTGTACCGGTGTGCCAGCTGGTGTTACTGTCAGAAGCTGTGTTCTGTTGGCTTCAGTGAATCTTTTTGAAGATTCTTTCAACATTTGCCCATTTCATGATGGTGATTTATGAGTACACCTGCCCACACCAAGCTAAGTGTTCAGCAGTTTTTGATCAAAAAAATCATAAGCCCAGTGCCCCACCCTCCCTATTCACCCGCTGTCACCCTGAGTGGCTTTTTTTGTTGTTGTCGTTTACCAGATGAAAAAAGTCCTCAGAGGGAAATGTTTTGCCCATGTGTAAGAGGTGAAACAGAAAACATCAGAAGCACTACAAGGCATCAAAATTGACAAGTTCAAAAGCTGTTTTGAGCAGTGGAAAAAAGTCTCAGTAGGTGTATTGCATCAAATGGAGAGTATTTTGAAAGTGACTGAAGTTTAAACATGTAAGAATAAATATACAATTTTTATAAATAAATTCTGTTTTGTGGTGTCTCCCCTCATATACACACAATACCTAAGTATATATATTTACATACATGTATAATTTTTCTGTCAATGAAAGTGGTATTGTTTATATATCAATTTCCTGTGAAATTAGTTACAAGGAGTCAGGATCTCAAATCTGATTTCTTAGATTAAAAAAATTTAAGTTTATAAGTGTGTAATGCCCAAACTCTGATGTATAGTAACTTTATCAGGGAAAAATACTACCTTCTAAAATCTTTTGACAGCCATCCAGCTGGACTTCTAGTAATACCTCGGCATTGCCACATGCTGGAGAATGTTTTTCTGTTCCAGACTTCAAACAGAGACAGGTGTCAGTGTTGGTGAATGAAACCAGCTAGAGCCATTGACACACTTGCTCTCTCACAAACTGGACTGCTTTGCCTACCAGCAAAAATTACCTGTAGGCCGTGAGGACCACTTTATTACTTCCTAAATAGCATCATACAGGGTCCCCATGTGGTCTTCCAGTTTTCTCCTCTACGTGGCCCAACGTCTGTTTTCTCTGACTCCTATTTAGTCAGCAGATACCTAATTACCAGAATAATCTTTCTAAAGCACTGCTTCAAGCATACAAATCTCCTACACTGACACCTTCCGGCGGCCCCTCTTTCACCCCTCTCAGACTGGCATGCAAGGCCTCTTACAATCTGACCCCTAGCATCATCTCAAAAATACCTCCCTCCACTTCTTCAATACTCTTCCTTCTGAAAGTCCTCACCATCCTTCTCTTACCTGGAATGCCCTCTCCACTTCTGTTTAACCCTCAGTCATTTCACCTTCTACACAAACCTGGTCCAGGCATGTCCAACCTGGCGCCCAAGGGCTGCCTGCAGCCCAGGATGGCTGTGAATGTGGCCCAACACAAAATCGTAAGTTTACTTAAAATGTGAGATTCTTTTTGTGTGATTACATGTCACAGTGAATTTAATGTGGGGCCCTAAACAATTCTCCTTCCAATGGGGCACAGAGATACCAAAAGGTTGGACACCCCTGCAACCTTCCTTATCCTCTCAACTAGCCTTACTTTCTTCCTCTTTTACATCACCATAGACATATGTATTTTTTAAGTTGCCCCAACTCACCTATACAAATATATGAATTGTAGGAGTTCAGCTTAATGAGTTTTGACCCAGACAACTGCTACCCTAACTGAGGCACAGACTGTTTCTTACAAACCAGAAAATACCCTCATGCCCTCAGAGCACCTGTGCCTCAGAGGTGGCCCCTGCTATGATTTCTATCTCAATAGTTTTTGCCTGTTATAAAACATCATATAAGTGAAATCATACGATATGTACTCTATTGTGCCTGGTTTCTTTCATTCAGTGTACATAATGTTTTGATATGCTTTTATGTGATTAATGGGTGTAACAATAGTTTCTTCCTTTTTATTGCTGAGTTGTATCCCATTGTGTGAGTATAACACAATGTGTTTATTCTTTTTATAATTCCAATGGTCCATTTGTTTACTTGCTCACTACCTCAATCCATCAAAAAATGAGTCATGCCATTATTTATATCTTTCTTGTGAATCATTACAGTGACTTTTGGAATTGTCTTATTTCCTTCCAGTATTGCATTCTCTGTAAAAGGAAGGAAATAAGAACAAAGGCATTTATTTCATTACCACTATATCCTTGGTGTTGTACTAGGGTACCTCACTTAATTCTCACCACAACCCTGTGAGGTAGACATTATCTTATTTTACAGATATGAAAACTGAGACTCCAAGGCATTAAGTATCCTGCCTTGAGTTACACATTAAGTGGACAAAGGGGACTCTTAACTTGAATATTCCTAGCTCCAAAACACATGTTTATTTATATGCTATGCTTTGAACCCTGTGAAAATCCTGCTATTGTTCTAACTAAATAACTATTCACTAAATTGAAGGATACATTCTGTATTTTGTAAATGTCCTTGAAAAGGTCCAGGAAGATGCATTATAGAAGGCAAATAATAAGTAAAACAAAAATATATAGCAAATATATGAAATGGTGCCTCATGAACCACCACCACTCCTTTGGATGGCAGGCTATAAAGGGATGGCTATCAACTTTTCCAGAAAAGCTGTAGATACCTATTCTTCTTCCCATGATGTCCTTGGATGCTATTACTGTATTATTGTTATTCTAGCTATTTCCCAGGCTCCATCTACTGAGACTTCCACAATTTCAAATCCTTCTTCAGTACCATCTTTTTGAGACATTCCTATCAAGTACCATAGAAATGATATAAATTAACACTGTGGACATTTTTAGGAAATTAGTACAGGTCTAGTACAAATTTTATTTATTATTCACTTACTATCTCTGTGAGCTTGAATAAATCACTTAACTTCTCTAAACCAAATTTCCTTATATTTAAAACAAATTATTTACATCTTGGTATTGTTAGAAGAATTTGTGCAAATTGCATGGTGTGCCTAGCACATGGTCAATAAATGTTTTCTATGATTAATATTAGGATCTAAAACACCAACCCTTTCTATTATTTTGGTCATTATTGACATTGCTTAACTGGATTCTCTGTTCACAAAGAAAAATCAATCCACCAATGAACTTACAGGACAAAAATTTATATGTAAGACTTGAAGACATACCAGCCATAGACCTGCAGTGGGGAGGGCTTAGGACATTGTTAGAAGAAAGTACAGTGTATGAGTGAATTTTGGAGTAGTAAGTATGTGGACTGTGGAGGCACCAGCTGTGTTAAGATCCCAGCTCTCACATTACCAGTTGTGTGGTCAGGGACTCTCTGTTTATTATCCAAGTCTCAGAATAAGGATGATAGTAATAAAATCTCCTCATAGGGTCATTTGAGAATGGAATGAAATCATGTTTGTAATGTACATAGCAAATTGCCTGAATACTGTGAATTCTCAATAATTGATTTTAATTTTCATACTAATAATACTATTTTTGTCAGTACATTTGGGTGATGAGTGAGAATGTGCTGAAGCTAAGGTTAAAATAGTAGCTGGGAAAGCATCAGTGTGGTATTCCCTGGAGAATCTGCATTCATGTTTCTTACCCAGGAACTAATCTTTCCTGCCAGAAATGCATAGGGCAAATGAATTCCCTATCTTATTAATAAGGAAAATAGTTGTTTTCTGCAGGGAGATGAATTGATATCCCACTTAGAAAACCACAGTGGCTGGGCAGCACCACAGTTGGAGAAGCAATGAGTAGTCAACTGCCTGGTTATTTTTACTTAAGGTAGAAAACAAGGGTATTGCCACAACCAAGCACTATGTAAACACATGTGACTCCTAAGAGTGTCTGCAATTAGCAAGCACATCCACAGAATTCACAAAAGTAGTCATGAACATTAGAACTCAAAGCCATGGAAAAGGGAAGACTACAACCTGAGGCCTCTGATTCCCTGAATATTCAAGGTTGGATCCCTTGCCCTGAAGCCTTGAGCAGGTAGAGCCATCTGTCTGATATACATGAAATTAACTATAAGAAAGGACCTGAGTTAATGAGCAATGAAACCTGTAAGTAGATTATAAATGTGGCAACTTTTTTTCTCAATTGATTCCTTTGACTGTAAAGTCAAATGATGAATGTCATTCCAATGCAGCTGGATAGCAAATACCACTGTGTGGGCTTGGTAACATTTCAACAGACCTGTGCTAAAGTTATCACCCAGGAATAAACTTTTTCACAATAGATAATGCTGTTTTAGGATATGCTGCAAACCCTTCAGTCATAGGGCTTTAAGAGGAATGTATTGTGCCTGGACAATGGTTTTCTAAAGCATAAGAGTTATTTTTATAACACTATGCCTATGTATACTCTCAAAATGTTTCAGTTAAAAACTAGGTGAGGGGAGAGAAGAGCATCCCCTGTCATTCATCAGCTCATTCCTCATTTTGGTAGCAGTCTCTGAGATGTCCTCTTAACGTGGCAACGCTCTGTGGAACCACAAGACAAAAGCTATTATATTACATCAAGCCATGAGGATTAGTACCCAGCCCTGGCTCCCTGGGAAAGAGCAACCTTGGGGGAGTATTGCCTATGAAAGGGTCTTTGTAGAAAAAAAGGCCCCAGACTGGCATAAGAGCAGGTGGTCAGGGAAAGCCTCATTTAAAAAGTGATGTGTAAGAAATAAATGATGAGTAAGTGCCAAGCTCCGGGAGGGTGTGGGTGGTCCAGGCAGAGGGAAAGCCAGGACAAGAGCCATTAGATGAGCATGAGATTCTGTACGCAGGAAAAAGAAACATGACAACATGCCTGGAGAAGAGGATGGGGGAGAGATTAGAAAAGAAAAGGAGTTTAGATTTTATTCTTTTTGAGATGAGGATCCACTGGAACACTTTAAGAAGGGAAGTGACAGAACTAAATTTGCATAAAAAATCTTTGTAACTGCTTAGGGGCAACGGATTTTCATGGGGCAAGTACCAACACAGGAAAACTGTCTGTGAGCTCTTCCAGGATTCTAGGCAAGTAAGACAATATCTCAGACACAGGTGGTAGAGATGCAGATAAGTGGACTGTTTGAGGTTACTGTTTGGAAACAGAATTTGTTAGCAGTTTAGATGAAGGTGTTGTAGAAAGGAAAGAACCAAGAAAATTCATCTGTTTGGGACTTGAATGACTAGGTGTCACCATTTGCTAAAATATAGAAGACAGGAGGAGAAACTGGTTTATGTGGAAAGGAGAATCAAGAGTTAATTTTTGGCCATCCCATTGGAGATACCAAGTAAGTGGTTGGTTGCACATGTTTGTAACCAAGTAAAATTTTAAATTGGAAAATCAACCACCCATGGAATGATAGTTCAAACCACATGGGCAGATGAGATCACCGAGGGGAAAAGTACAATCGAGGCAAAGTAGAAGAGCAAATAGTTAAATGGTGAACAGAAGAGGATATTGCCGAAGAATCAGAGAAGTTGCCGCCAGAAAGGCGCCTGCCTAGAAAACCAGGTAGCCGTGGTATCACAGTAGGAAATAATAACAGTGTTGGAAGAAGAAGGGTGTGGCCACTATGTTTAAAGGTGCTGAGAAACCCTGTAAAGGAGCAGAAAAATGGCATTGAATTTGGCAATGTGGATTGCTGGCTTTTCAAAGATGAGTCAGCAGGGAGTGGATAGGGAAGAGGCCGGAAATGAAGCCCAACCAGAGCGCACTGAGAAGAGAATGGGACACGAGGAAGTGGAGACACGCATAATGTATACATTCTGACCTGAAGTGGGGCAGAGGAAGGGTGCAGGATCTACAAGAAGACAGTAAAAAGAGTTTTCCTGTTTGTCTGCGTCTTATTTGAGATACCAGATAGATCCTATTGGTTCCTGCTATTTATTTTGTGACTACTCTGTGCAAAGTTGTCTTCTAAATGCATTCTCTTATTTTATTTACAATCCTCACAGAATCCCTATAAGGTAAGTACTATTGGAATCCTAAATTTATAGGTGGGGGGAGACAGAGAGACAAAGGAGTGTGCTTCACCTAGTGATGCTGCAACCAGTGTTTCAACCAAGGCAGCCTGACTCCAGAGTTCAGAAAAAAACTATGGTACATTTACACAATAGAATTCTATGCAGCAGAGAGAAAGAAGGAGCTCCTACCCTTTGTGACAGCAGGGATGGAACTGGAGAGCATTATGCTAAGCGAAATAAGCCAGGTGGTGAGGGGCAAGTACCATATGATCTCACCTTTAACTGGAACATAATCAATAAAAGAAAAAAGCAAACAAAATATAACCAGAGACATTGAAATTAGAAACAATCTAACAATAGCCAGAGGGGTGGAGGGAGGATACAGTGGGGAAAAGGGCTTTCAGGAACTACTGTAAAGGACACGTGGACAAAACCGAGGGGGGGGATGGAAGCAAGGGAGGGAGGTGGGTTTGGCTGGGGTGGGTGAGGAGTGGCAGGGAGAAAATGCAGACAACTATACTTGCACAACAACAAAGTATTTTTTTAAAAAAAGAATTTGAACCTCTACTGTGAATTGGTGCTGGCTAGGCTTGTCTGCCTTAACGCATGTATTGTCATGCTGATGCTATTAGCCAGCATTGCAGAAACAAAGTCCTTAAGAAGGCAAGATGGAAGGAAACCAAAAGCAAACCAGTATAGACAAGGAAGGGGCCACCTGGCACCAAAGGGAAAGGAGAGTGTGGATCTGACAGAGTTTGAGTTTGAGGTGGGAATATGAAAGCATTATCAGATGCTCATTTCCTATGCAGTGAGATCTTATAGATCTTTGCCACAAAACAGTGAAGAGAAAGGGGTGCTGGTGTTTTGAAACTAGAGAAGAAAATAGAAAATGAGGAGAATCACAGAGAGCACATGCAAGGAGGCAGAGGAGGATCAGTTGCCAGGGTTGAGTGTCCCTTCAATAATAAAAATCATGAATTTAAAGTGAATGCACATGGTTGTATGTTTCTCTACAGATCTCTTTACCGGCTTGGAGAGAAACAAAAGTGGTTGGGTTTATCTGAGTGGGGCTTGATCAGGCACGTAAATAGAGAAATACAGGAATACATAAGTTAGGAGTGCTAAATTCTCAGGGGCAAATGCTAATATGAAGTTTAGGGTGAAAGATGCTTATTAGGACTCAGCACTTGTGAGAGAAAGAGGGAGGATACAGGGATTCCACAGAGAAAGGAATTAATCTGAAATGCAGAAACAACTAGAACTTTAGTCAGCCTGGTAGGGAGCTCTGGAGACAGTATCTGCCACTGGGGTGTTTCCATGTGATCACAGCAGGTAGAATTGACTGGGTATCTCTGATACACCTGTCTTGCTCAGTCAATACAAAAGGACTGCCCTGGCAGGGGTGAGACTTCAGGGGAGGTGGTTCTGCAGTTGGGGCCAACTCTGACGGAGCAGGGAGCAGGAGCCTGCCTGGTGGTGGCACTCTCTGCACTGGTCAGCAAGGCCTTCCGAGAAGGGGGATTGGGAGAGCCCATCTCTGTGTCCATCAGAGAGTGCATCAGTGAGAGAAAGAGTAATTACAACAATAGACTAAGGAATGCAAGGCCAGTAAGGAGAGAAGGACAACTGTGAGAGAATGATTCCTTTTTCACATTATGTGGGGTTTGGTGTGGAAAGAATGGTGGAAAATTATCAAGCAGAGCTGAGCAATCCCAACTGAGACAAATGACGGCCATCTTCAACATTAGTTTCAAAATAATCTCAAAGAGTCTGCAACCCTGAGGCAGTCTTGGACCCTTAGACACACCTTTGCAGATTTTAACCTTCCTCACGCTTCATGTAGTTTGTTATCTGAACACCCATAGAAATATTTTGAACATTAGGATGTTCCCTTTGAGAAAGAAAGATCTTTTATCACAGGAGGTGAGAGCTATGTAAGTTTAAGGAAAGTGTCACTTGCCTGGATGACTTAAATGTGATCCTGGAACAAATGAAGGGGACAAATTAGATAACCTCTCAAACAATCCTCCTTTCTGGTGATATTTATGACTGCACTTGATGTCTGTGATTGCGCACGAGTTCAAGGAAATGGGGGAAACCGTTTTCTTTGAAGATCATTTAATCATGAATTTACACTCACACTGAGAAGGCAGAGTAAATCAGAAAATAATATCAGGAAAGCCTTTTACTTTCCTGCCACATTATGGTGGATGCTAGAATATGCACAATATTAACCCCTCTTCCTTACGAGGATATCAATTCCCTTGAAGAAAGGCAGCGACTCCCGGTTAGGGACCCCATCACCTAATGCAATTTCTGCCAACACTGCCCTCTACCACAATGCAACACATTGTGACTGTGTCATCTATTAACAAGAGGCAAACTATGCTCTGGTGCCCTTTATTCCGGGGAAATTATATGGCTGAAAGCAATAGCTTTGGTTGCTAACAACAAAAAAAAAAAACCTGTTTCATCTTACTCTATGATAATTTTGCACTCAGGAAGAAAAAAGAATTATTGTAATGACAAATTTAACAGCCTGGGCTATTAGCTAAGTTTAAACTAAGTCTTTACCCTAGTTACTATGTTTAGGCTTGAAAATGAAAATATTATTTCAGGATGGAACAGAAATGTTCACCAGGCTTCTCACGTGGGAAAGAAACAGTTGCTGAAAAGAGTGGGAATTGGTTATGAATACAATGCAATTATTCTATTGAAAACATTGGCTAGAGGAGTAATTTTCTAAAGATAGAAACCAAATAGACTGAAACTACTTCTGTGAGATTTCTCCTCCCCCCTGTGCAGGCTCCAACAACCCTTAACACACACATGCAAATGGAAGAAATTTAATATTCTTAATCGATCAATCACTGACAAGTATTTATCACTGAACACCTGCTCACTGCTCAGAGAAAGGAAGCATGCTGAATTAGGAGTTGGGACTACTCCTGCTACTGCCACATTTATGACCTTGAAGAAGACATATTTGAACCTCTTTTCTTACCTTTATACTACAGCCCCTTCAAGTCTAAAATTTTATAATACCCATTTGAATAAAACAGTCATCTCTTATATTTCTGCATATGAGTCCAAAAGCTATATGTGCTTTACAGAATGAGCAAAGGGTCTACTCTGCCAAGACAGGGAAAATTTCAGGCAGACACAGAACCAACATTTGGGGTGTTTGCTTTGTGCCAGACACGATCCAAGGCAATTTACAAACCTTAGGTCTCCTTTTAGCCTCTCCAAAACCCAATGAGATTGTATTCACTGTCAGATAGACCACATAAGAAAGGTCAGATTGTCAGAATACTAAACATTGACTCTTTCGGAGCATTTGAACCCCGGGCAGGGTCACACCGATACTGGGACTCATAATTTCTCCCCAAGTTCTTTGTCACACACGCTAAACTTCTCCCTGGTTATAGAGTAAATTAAGCCATGAGAACCTCACATGAAAAATTCATTGCTTTCTGTTTTTTGTCTTTCTAAGATATCTCCTTTAGTAATGAGACACTTCAAAATTTTAAATGGAGCATATATTTGAATCAGCCTGAGTTGGGATTCCAGCTCTGCAATAATTCATTTAAGAAACCTGAGCCGTAGTGTCCTATCTGTAAAATGAAGAGAGCAATGCTGCCTTACATTTCTGTGAGAATTAATGAGCTCATGTGTGTTAAGTATTTTCTTTCCTTCTCTATCTCTTTCTGTATGGGCCGACATAGTAACTCTCTAACATAAATTAATTGCCAGTGCACAATAAGTGACTACTGTGAGAGGACAAATTTCCAGTCCCTGAGGACATAAAATATGAGATATGAGAAAGCAATCATGTACAAGAGCACTGCCTTGTTTCAGGTTATATGTGAGAAAGTAATGCTCACACAACTGTCCATTTACACTCCTGCATCTCCTAGCCTCCTTGTACTTAGGTTGATACCTTGCTTTAATTGGCCATAACTGGTAGACTGTGTACGTAGGTCTATTCTGACCAATAAGCAAAAGTAGAAGTGAATTTGTCACTTTGGTCCAGGGTATTTAGAAGGAGGTGTGAGTTTTCTCTTCACCATCTCAAGACAGCCAACTGTAAATATGGCACCAACATAAGACAGCAGAGTCTGTCCCAGCCCACATCCCTGAGTGACTGACGGTGTGGGGGAATGTCCCGCACCAACTGCATCAGAGACGCAAGGTACATCGACCTACTCTATCCGGACTAATACTCTGACACTACAACAGAAGCCTGTACAGCATGACGTGGGCACTGAGATGAGGTTGTTCTACCTGGATTGTCTAATTCCACCTGGAGTGTCTGCCTGAAGGCTGCTCTTGCTTTAGTTTGGAAAGATAAATGGTATGTTCACCAGGGAACCCTGGGAGGTTTGGGGGCTAGGTAGGGACTGTCACTGTAAACAGAAGTAACAGTGTGAGGAAGGGAACAAACTACGAATTTGCATGACACAGAGAATTGCACCTGGTGTTTGGAGTGCAGTTAAGTCTGTGGTGTAGTATTGTGGTGGGGGAGCCTGATGAGAAACCATACCTCACAGATGTGTGTATTTCCGTTTCCCCTGAGAGCAGAGTGGAAGGAGGACACTGATAGAGATAGAATCCCAAGGAAGACATTCTACACTGATGTTATAATTTTGCCTCAGGTTGGCCCTGATTAAAAACAACAACAAAAACTCAGTCTCATCAAGGTACTTATTTTTGCCGATGCCCATATAAACTTGAAACACCCATTCGTCCATTCCAGGCAGTTTTCAAGCTGAAGCTGCCAATTATCCAGACTGGCTTCCTACTATGAAATGTCCATTTTCCACTTGGGGCTCCCTCATCCCATAAAACTCACTTAATGTATGAGCTTAATTACAGGGTGATAGATCGAGGGCCTCAGAGGTGAAAGGCTAACTAAGGCATTAAATCTTGAACCACTTAACAGCTGCCCCATCACTTGGCAGAACTGCATTTTAAAATAGTGTTCGAAATATATTTAAACTGAAATAAATAAAACATATTTTCCTGTAAATGATGCCAACTCCTGCCAATTAAACTTGGATCTATTTTTTTTTTTTTCTAAATCTTTAGCTCTCAACAAATGCTGGCTGCTTTTTCCCACTAAAAGCAATTCTGAGCATTCATGCTCGCACTTTTTCCCTGTATCATTATGCCATGTTCCTCTTGTTAATATTTAAAGCTTCTGAAACTGTTTTTTCCCATATGCTTTTGGACTAAAATGAAAAATTTAAGTTTTCCATTTTTATGAAGCCTTGTAAGAATAATCTTGTGCGCTGCTTATTAAGGGAAGATATTACTAATATCCATAGGCATGAAGTCTTTACTAAATAACAAGAAAAAAAGCAAAAAGAAGACTTGGTAGAAAGTCATTTATCTTTATGATACTGTATACTATGATACCACATAATCATAATTTTTTAATGTGATATGCCAGGTGCTTTTCTAAGCACTTTACATATACATACTATTTTATTGTATTCTCACAACTACCATCAAACTATATTTTCACCCGAGGACACTGAGTGTCAGTAATTAAAGAAAGTTGCCCAAGATTCCAGAGTTTTATGCGCCTCAGCCAGAATTTGTACCCACGTGTATCATCAGTCGAGATCACTGTACCATTCTGTTTTTAATTTATAGTTAATTTTCTTAACCAGATACAGTATTTGAAACCACAAAACATACACAGTATATTAGTTTAGCTGTTATGGATTCAATGAAACAATGTCTACTCTATTACTTGAATCTTGAGTTCTTATTTATGGGGTAAAATTATAACATAACAAAATCAGCAGAATTATCTTCTCTGAGTAGAGAGACTGAAAATGAATACGGAAGATTTTAAGGATCCTGGAAACAGAGCACTCACAAGATGCACTGTCTCTGTCCTGATAGAGCAAGGATCCCAGCTGGAATTTATTGTGCTGGAGCTCAGAAATGGCTGGGCATCTTTGGTAAATTGTCAGTACAGTTCTAACCAAAGTTGATTTTCATGAGATTCTCTCTACAAAGCCAGGCACACACACACACACACACACACACACAAGGAAAAAAAAATGGACCCAATCAGAGATCCATAGTCATCAGAAGAGGGAAACAAATCTGGCTATAAAAATAGCTGTTTCTTAGATTCATCTCCAAACACAGTCCCCTCCTCAGACTCACTACTCAGTCTTATCGAGAATGTGGGTGAGAGGGAAGGAGGGGTGTGGGCTCTACGTAAAACATGAAATTCTTGTTTCACTTAAAATAATTCCTGCCTCTCCTTAACCAGCTCTCCACAGGAGCCCACGCTTGTGATAAGGCCACATTCCACTCACCCCCACTTTATAATACTTTATGCTTGGAATGAAGACATCAGATCTTAGTAAGGCATGTTCCAGTTCTTAAGGACTCCTCAGCATCAGGTTGCACCATTCTCTTCCTTACCCTGTGTACAATAGCCACCTCAGATTTCTTCAGATCCTGAGAAGCTCTAAGCTCTAGAGCTATAGTTGCTACCAGTCTTTGAAGAGTTTCTTCTGCTCCAATAATCTACTCCTTATCCCCCACTCTACCCGTCTTCACTTAACCTCCTTCATTTTTAGTGATCTGAATCTCCCAGTAGGTCTTTCTTCCCTTTAGAATCCTTTCCACAATTATTTTATATTTGAGTGTGTCATTACTGGAATGTATTTGAATAAGATGTGTCTCCTCTACTAAGGTGGCTATTTTGCCCAAAATGAGTCAATGTTCTAAATGGATACCCACAGAGTGCTGCTTTAGTGTCTTCTAACAGGATGTAATACACAAGATGAGAGCTGTTCCTCCCTCTTTCACAAGAGAAAATGATGTAGCCCAGTGGTTATTTTGTGTACCCAGGGGTGTCCAACCTGCGGCCCATGGGCCACATGCAGCTAAGGCTGGCTATGAATGCAGCCCAACAAAAAATCAGAAATTTATTTAAAACATTATGATATTTTTCTGTGATTATATGTCACAATGTATTTAGTATGTGGCCCAGTGTGGCCCAGAGACATCAACAGGTTGGACACACCTGGTACCATCAGCCAATGAAACTGGCAGGGATGTCCAACCTTTTGGCATCTCTGGGCCACGCTGGAAGAACAGTTGTCTTGGGCCACACACTAAATACATTGTGACATATAATCACAGAAAAATCTCATAATTTTTAAAATAAATTTCTGATTTTGTTTTAGGCCACATTCATAGCTGTCCTGGGTCACATGCAGCCAGCGGGCCATGGGTTGGACATCCCTGGTAAAGTAAGCTATGCCCTGCAGCCTCAAACTCTGGAACTCCGCAGAGGCCTCAAGCTTCCTGGCAGTGGCTGGCCAAGGAGAAACACAGTGATGGGAACCCAGGCAGGAAACATCAGTAGCACTACAGGTAACTGACAAAACTTTTGACCAAGGTATTTTCCAAAACATCTCTGAGACTCCTGAGAACTCCCAAAACATAACTCCCTATTGTTTTGAATGATCTAAATTTGCTGGTAGATAAGACTGAGATTTATCTACTTAAATTTTCAAGAGCGGGGGCATGACACTTTTCTCCACTAATCCAGACTGAGGATAAAAGGAAAAAAAGTCAGTTGGTGCTGATTCGTGGCCAGAGATCAGAGCGTTGGTGCTGGTTCTTTGCTCATAAATCACATTATTCAGGAAAACTAGATAATAATGCACTTTGGAATTTCTGCATTTAAAAAGTGGTCCTATCTCTAGATTTATTCCTTAATTGCAATTTTATATTTGTGAGTGTGCTTCATTACTTAATGAGCCTCAATATTTAGAATAATATATTGCTGCCAATCTGGTTTCCATCAGTAATCCTAAACCTTTCCCTCTGTCTACAACTTGGAAACCATGTTAGTTAATAATCAATTCATAAGATTCTAAAGATGGAAGATATTAGGCATGTTACCCTATTCTGCTTTTTAGAGTAATATGCTCTGATTTCTTTCAATAGTTTTTCAAATAAGTTTGAAATGTTCTTGACTGTCATTTGCTACCAAAGGGCCAGAGTGTGGTGTAAGACCATCAGATTTTCTTTGCTGAGCTAACACAATAGGAAATCAAGTCTTTCCACTGCTTCCAGGCCCCAAAACTACTATTCCTTTTCCTTGTCCCTTAAATTAGTACCAACTACGTTCATTCATCTTCTAAAACTGGTTTTGTGGTCATCTTTCCCCATGTCCTCAATCCCAGCAATGTCTGCTGGTCCTGAAAATCTTGCTGGCTAATATAGCCAGAATAGTAATATAGTTCTAAGATTTAGACACTTAGTAACTCATGATCAGTCAATTTACTTTCAGCTCTTGTTCCTTTAGTTTGAAACTGATAAATTAAAAATGCATTATATGTGAATTCTGGATACAGTGACAACCTTCTCTTAGGAACAATAAAATTTCCCTGTAGTCTTATTTTTAGCATTGCCCCTAATCTTTTATTCCTGTAGCCCACTTCCTTAATACCCCAATTTTTGTCAAAACCTTTGCATTTTTCTTGTCATTCTTTGGAGTTGTCTAATTCATACCCATGAACCATCTCAAAAATCTGTGTTTCCATGCAGCTCTCATGAATGCAGTATTTGTAGGTCCCACACTGGGCATTCCCACCTGATGTGCCACAGCTCTTTGACTCAGCACCTTTAAAGCTCAATCCATCACTCCCTGAACCACAACCAGCATCTTTCCCATATTAGTCATTTCAGTGAGCATCGCTAAGTCTGCCCAGTTCTCCAAGATTCTCTTTTCCCTATTCCAAATGGATTTTTGCATCCTGCCATTTTAACATTTTTATCCTTTTCTTCCATTCTATCTCTATTTCTCTCCTGCCACTTCCTATCTTCAGTCTTTTTAACATCTTGCTTTGAAATTTTTATAAGATACTCAAAAGATTTCTCCCAATGCCTATACATACCTTGTCTAGTCCATTCTTCTCAATGCTTTTGAAAATGTTTTTCTAAAATGAAAAAATATAATTACACCATTTCTCTGCTTAAAATCCTTTAATAGTCTGATACCACACTAAGGAAAAAAAAAGAACTAAGGATCACTGGAAACACGTTAACATAGCACTCAGTGCTCTTCCACATCTGACCCTTGTTTATTTCCCTAGCTTCATAGTTGCCCATTCCCTTCCACACACGACAGGCTCTTACCACTCTGAGCAACTTTTCCTTTACATATAAAATTCTCTTTGTCTCAAAAATATTGACTCCTTGTCTGTCTAACTAAATTCTATTCAGTCCTCAAGAGCTATCTCTACTATTGTTTCTTCCAGAAAGATTTTTCTATTCCCCCACTACTTCCATCAGATTGGCTTATGCCTGTCTCTTTTCTACCACAGCACCCAGCATGAGTTACAGTATTTTGTTACAAATATTATAATCATCTGTATATGCTTAAATTTAAATTATAGAACATTATCTATCAATACAAATACCATGACTTAAATTGTTTTTAAGTCAAATCTTTACCAATGATATTGATAAAAGGTGTTAGCTCAATTACTTTTTTTATGAATGATCTGCTATCAGTTCCTTGTTAACTGGAAATGGCTTCTACTTTAGCAGCCCAGTGACTTCCTGCTTTTTCTAGACTCTGCGTTCTACCCATGGTGTGGTGGTAAGGAGGGTTTAGGAGAACAAAATGGATCTTTGACTGTCTACAGAAAAAAAAACTTCTTCCCTCAGATAAAAAAATCAATAAATTTTAGATTTGCTCGTTATTGTCAACATTAAGTATAACACATGACTTCTGTTTGGCTACCTCCTGTCCATTATTCAGAGATGTTACTACTATTAACACATGTAACTTACCCTTAGGAAAAGCATATTTTTGATTTGTGTATCTTTTACTATAAGCTACCTCCAGTTTCCCAAAAGTACCAATGTATTTAAAAAACTAAATGAAATAATCAATTAATATAGGCACTTAATGAATAATATCCAAATAAATTAAGGATCTTACCCTGTATTTGATTTAATACAGTTTTAAAATTGTTTCTCTCAATTATACAATACAAATTAATAGTGTATCATAGAGGACTTTTATGCATTTTAACAGGTGTACAAACACATAAGGAATTTAGGTACTTAAAATGGTGCTGAGAATATCATTTAATTTTTCACTATAATACAGCTCAGTCTGTTTGGGCATCATCTGGTTTGATCATTTTCATCCCTGTGATGAAATCACCTTTAATTCTCCTTTTGAAATACATGTATTAAAGATAGCAAAGTTTGATTACATTTTATATCTATTGCATTTTTGTTTTAAAGGGATTTTTTTTCCCTCTAGTGATATTGTGATCCTGTGATCCAACCTGATCTTATGGTAAATGTTTAAGGTTGTACAAACCCTTACTTATGCTTGAAAACAGCACATGATTGAGTGCCAATCATGGTCATTTCTTATGGTCCTAAGAAGAATTCTCATAGGTAGTGAGAGAATCTAAAAATGGTATTATTTTATTGTCCAGAGTATTTGACCACCAAAAATCACTGAGCAAATCCAAAACAGAATTTTGAGTTTAAAAATGATATCTCAGTAACTTCTTTTCCAAAAAAAAATTTATTTTCTTGTCTGAGCTATGAGGAAACCAAGCTTTTAAAGGGTGTTACCATAACTAATTAATGAGCTCATAATTTTCCAAGCCACCTGTTTTTATTTCTGGTGACATTATATAGTCAATTGCGAACAAATTCCTTCCAAAAACATGGGTCACCATCAATTTTATATGAAAGGAAAGAGAAATATTCTTTTTCATAGTCGCAAAACAGAATATGTACAGTTTTCTGCAATCCACTGTCAAGACAGGAAAAACAAATAGAAATAAAAGTGAAATCTTGTCTCAATGAGTGTGGGCTTTAGAGTCAAGAAGTACAGATTTGAATCAGGGTTTTATTACTTACCAGTTTTAAAACCTGACAATTTACTTAACTTCGGTGAATTTCATGAAGATAATAGCACATATACAACCACTAAAATGTTTTATTTCTTTAAGAATTATTAGAAATTATGTATATGAAGCATATAATACAGTGCCTGGTATGTACCATATGCTCATTAACTAATAGGTGGCAATCTTCAAGGACAAAATTCCTTCAAGCATCAGCTGTGTTGGAATGTTACTATTCTTCTTTTTACTACTGTAACACATCTTTCCAAATTGCTACAGTTGCTTCAGTAAAATAGCCAAAAGCATGAACCATGTCTAAAATGATTTTTCTAAATAAGCATGGAACACACAAAGTGACCACAAGTTTATAATTTCAAAATCATTGTTTGTTCCCTTCCTCCAAGGAATTCAAGCAAGAGAAGGATATTAACTCTGATTTATACTATATTTGTTCAAAAAATGGTATTCTCACATCATCATTTTTAGGTCAATCATTAAGTGGAGGAGGTTATGTAAAGCTACATTTAAAAGCAAAATTTATAAAGCCTTCATTGATTTCCTGAAAAAAAACAGAGAGCATAACTTCATTAAGGATGGAAACAAAACTTCTTGATCCCACTGGTCCAGAAAATGTTCTATTTGCTCACACACAAAAAAGGGGGGGGGGCGGTAAGCAAGGGAAAAGTAAGTATTTAGACAGAAAAAAAGAAAAGCAAGTTTTGCCATTCTCAATAGTCGTCTCTACTTTATGGTTGGGGGATTCTGTCACTTCTATAAAAGATCAAAGAAACTTAGAGTCATTACATAGTGAGTGGTATGTGCATGTAGTGCTCTGTTAAATACGTTCATTGTAAACATTTTACCACGTCATCTCTCTCTCCCTCTCTCTCTCTCATAGTATAGCTAAAGACTTGCCTTTTTACATTCCTTTTAGCCTTCTTTCCTTTCTCCCCAAGAATAATCAATATTCTGAGGTTCATTCATTTACTCAACTCATTCAACAAATATTTAATAAATGCCTACTGGGTGCTAGACATTATTTCAGGTATTTGGAATACATCAGTGAATTAAAGAGACAAAGATTACTGACTTTCCACAGCTTACATAGAGAAATATGAGACAGATTGTAACTAAAAAAAAACCATAATTAAATGATAAGTACATCTTATTTTATGTGACAGACAGAATGCTGTGAAAAAAATGAAACAATGGTTTGTTCTGCCAGCACCTGTATAACAGTATACAAGACATGGAGTCTGTTAGAACTCTCAATCAGCCAGCTGGAGGGGAGAACCCACCATCAAATGAGCCATCAATAATCAAAGCCCAAGTACAACAACCAAGGCCACATAAACTGAATCTAGGATACTCCTAGAGCATCCAGCTCAGGAGATCAAAGAAACTGCCCCACTGAGTCCCATGGAACTCCTACTACAGAAGGGAACATACAAAGACAGGGAGTCAAGGAGAGCAATCTGATATGCAGAAACAAAAAGAGCTACCTAAAATGGGGAGACAAAGAAACAACCCCCAACTAAAAGGAAAGGAGGAATCTCCAGAAAAAAAGCTAAATTAAATTGAGGCAAGCAGTCCATCAGACAGAGTTCAAAATAATAGTTATAAGGATGCTCAAGGAACTCAGTGAGAACTACAAGAAACTATGGGATCTACAAGGAACTTAGTGGGAACTACATCAGATTGAAAAAGGACATAGAAACTATGAATAAGAAGCAGGAGGAAATGAAGAATACAATATCTGGAATGAAGAATACACTAGAAGGAATTAAAAACAGGCTAGATGAAGCAGAGGAGTGAATCAGAAAATTGGAAGACTAGGTAGAAAAATAACACCCAGGTAGAACAACAAAACAAAAAATGAATAAAAAAAATTAACATAGTTTAAGGGAGTTTCAGGACAACATGAAACATAACAATATTCACATCACAGGAATTCCAGAAGGAGAGGAAAAGGAGCAAGGAATAGAAAGTCTGTTTGAAAAAAATAATGACAGAAACTTCCCTACCTTGGTGAGAGAAAAAGTCATGCAAGTTCAGGAAGCACAGAGGGTCCCAATCAAGATGAAAACACAAATGCCCATTTCAAGATACATCATAATTAAAATGACAAAATTTAAACACAAAGAGAGAATCTCAAATGCAGCTAAGTATAAGCAGCTGGTAACATACATGGGAACTCCAATAAGGCTATCAGCTAATGTCTCAACAGAAACACTACAAGCCAGAAGGGAATGGCATGAAATATTCCAAGTAATAAAAAGCAAAGGCCTGCAACCAAGACTACTCTACCAAGCAAGGCTCTCATTTAAAATGGAAGGTGAAATAAAAACTACCCAGACCAAAAAAAAAAAAAGCTAAAAGAATGCATCTCCACCAAACCAGCATTGCAAGAGATGTGTAGGGGACAGTTTTAACCGGAAGAAAGAGAGAGAGAGAGAGAGAGAGAGAGAGAAGAACAAAGGTACAAAGGAAAAAAATGTCAATGGACAAGTACCTATCAATAATAACCTTAAATGTAAATGGATTAAATGCTCCACCAAAAGTCATAGGGTAGCTGAGTGGATAAGAAAACATAATCTGCATACATGCTATCTACAAGAGACCCATCTCAGAACAAAAGGTCTAGTCAGGCTAAAAATGAAGGGATAGGAAAAATATTCCAAACAATTTAGAATATGAAAAAACAATCTGGCATAGCTATACTTATATCAGATAAAATAGATCACAAAACAAAGGCCATAACAAGAGACGAAAAAGTTCACTACATAATACTTAAGGGAATTATCCAACAAGAGGATATAACACGTGTAAACCTAGGAACCCAACATAAAAGCACACAAATACATACAGAAAATCATGGAAGACTTTAAGAAGGAGACTGAGCAATATATTCACTGTAAGGGATTTTAACATCCCACTATCAACAATGGACAGATCATGAAAGCAAAGAATCGGCAAGGATGTTGTGGCATTGAATGACACTCTAGATCAAATGGACTTAACTTATATTTATAAAAAATTTTATCCCAAAGAAACAAAGTATACTTTTTTCCAAACACACATGGATTATTTTCAAAGATAAATCACAAGGGAAGACATAAAATAAGCCTTAACAAATTCAAGAAAATTGAAATTATATCAAGCTTCTCAGATCACAATGGCTTGAAAACAGAACCAACCTCAAGGGAAAAAACTCAAAAGCATTCAAATGCATGGAGACTGAATAACATATTACTAAATAATGAATGAGTTAACAATGAGATCAAGAGAGAAATCCAAAAGTATCTGGAAACAAATGAAAATGAACACACAGCAAACCAAAACCTATGGTACACTGTGAAGGCAGTACTGAGACGGAGGTTCATAGAAACACAGGCCTACCTAAAAAAGATAGAAAAACCTCAAATTAACAACCTAACCCTACATCTAAAAGATCTAGAGGAACATCAACAAACAAAGCCCAGAGTGAGTAAAAGGAAGGAAATAATCAAGATCAGAGCAGAATTAACTGACATAGAGACAAAAATAAATAAATAAATAAATCCACAGAATCAATGGAGCTGGTTCTTTCAAAAGATAAACAAAATTGACAAACCTTTAACCAGACTCTTCAAGAAAAAAAGAGAGAGGACCCAAATAAGTAAAATCAGAAACAAAGAGAAGTAACAACCAATATCACATAAATACAAAGGATTATAAGAAATTACAATGAACTATGAACTATATGTCAAGAAACTGGACAACTTCAGCAAAATGGACAAACTTCTGGTGAGATACCATCACCCAAAATTGAATCCAGAAGAAGTGGAAAGGCAGAAAAAACTGATAACAACTAGTAAAATTGAAGCAAGTCATCAAAAAACTCCACGCACACAAAAGCCCTCGACCAGATGGCTAAACAGGTTAATTTTAACCAAACATTCAGAGAAGAACTAACACCTCTCCTTCTCTAACTATTCTAAAAAATTAAAGAAGAGGGAAGACTACCAGACTTTTTTATGAGGCTAGTATCACCATAATTTCAAAACCAGGTAAAGACATCACAAAGAAAGAAAATTACAATCTAATATTGATGATGAACATACATACTAACCCCCACAAAATATTGGCAACCTAGACTCAGCAATACATTAAAGAGATTATACACCACGATCAAGTGGGATTTATCCAGGGATGCAAGAATGGTACAACATTAGCAAATCAGTAAATGTAATATACCACATAAACAAAATAAGAGATAAAATCATATGATCATATCAATAGATACTGAAAAAACATTTGAGAAAATCCAGCACCCATTTATGATAAAAAAAAAATGCTCAGCAAAGTGGGAATAGGAGGAGCATACTTCAACATAATAAAGGTCATACACAAGAAAACAACTGCCAACATCCTATTCAATGGGCAAAAACTAAAAGCATTTCTGTTAAGATCAGGAACAAGCAAGTGTGCCTGCTTCCCACCACTCTTATTCAACATAGTACTGGAAGTTCTAGCCACAGTGATCAGACAAGAAAAAGAAATAAAAGGCATCTAAATTGGAAAGCAGAAAGAAAAAAATGTCATTATTTGCAGATGACATGAGAGTATACACAGAAAACCCTATAGCTTCCACAAAAAAACTACTTGACCTAATGAATGAATTTGGCAAAGGTGCAGGATACGAAGTTGGTATTCAGAAATTAATGGCATTCTTGTACACTAATGAGTTATCAGAAAGAAAAACTAAGAAAAAATATCTCATTTACTATAACAACAAGAAAAATAAAGCACCTAGGAATAAATTTAACCAAAGATGTAAAAGATCTGTACTAGGAAAACTATAGAACACTGAAGAAAGACATACAGGTGGCCCATAGACATATGAAAAAATGTTCAACATCACTAGCCATCACAGTGATGAAAATTAAAGCCACAGTGAGATATCACCTCCCACCAGTCAGAATGGCTGTCATTAATAAATCAACAAACAACAAGTGCTGGCGAGTATGTGGAGAAAAAGGAACCCTAATGCACTATTACTGGGAATGCAGACTGGTGCAGCCACTGTGGAAAACCATATGGAATTTCCTCAGAAAATTAAAAATGGAACTGTCTTATGACCCAGCAATTCCACCACTGGGAATATATCCTAAGAATCCTGAAATACCAATTCAAAAGAATTTATGCACCCCAATATTCATAGCAGCGCTATTTATAATAGCCACAATAGCCAAGTGTTGGAAACAGCCCAAGTACCTATCAGTAGATGAGTGGGTTAAAAATTGTGGTATATTTACATAATGGAATACTTTGCAGAAGAAAGAAAGAAGGAAGTCCTACCTTTTCACAGCATGGATGGAATTTGAGACTATTATGCTGAGTAAAATAAACCAGTGGGCAAAAGACAAATATCATATGACCTCACTTAAAACTGTAATCTAATGAACAAAATAAACTAACATGAGAAAGCAGAGACATGGAAAGAATGAACAGACTGATAACTGTAGGAAGGGGGGAAGAAGGGGATGTAGGAAGGAAGGGGCAGGGACTAGTCAGAGAACATGTACGAATGACTCAGGGACATGAACACTGGAGAGGGGATTGACTCTGGGTGAGTGGGTTGGGCTGGGCGGAGAGAGGCAAAAGGAAAAATATTGGAAAACTGTAAGAGAATAAACAATAAAAAAAATGAAACAATGGAGAAGAATAAGAAAGACCGGGAGCCGGGGTGGGGGGGAGCAAAATTGTAAATTGAAAGGCGACATTAGATCAAAGAGCAAAAATTTGAAAAAGAGTAAGGAAGTGAGCCGAACGGCTGTTTAGAGACGGCACTTTCCCAGCAGAATGAGGGGAACAGAAACATTATAGAGGTCTCCCACTCATGACAGCAGCATAGGAGCCTTTTAAGCTCATCTTCTGCCAAGGACACACAGAATCTGTCGTTTACACACAGAGTGATTTTCCCTGAATGAAATCAAAAACTAGCTGAGCAACTCCTGCACATCAGGCAAACAGAATACCCACATCACCCACATCAAAATGGGAAAGAAATGCTGAGACACTCTCACTGTAAATCTCATCCCCCAGTATAGCACCATACAATTAGGAGTGCCACCTCCTATCTTCTTGCTGAGAAGCAAAGGTATTTCATGCCACTTCAAGCACCCTGTCTTTTAAGACTTCTGCATGAGAGACATGCCCCAGAACACTTAGCTTTGAAAGCCAACAGGGCTGTGTCCAGGAGACCCAAAGACTATAGCAAACATAGAAACAGTTCTAAGGAACTCATGAGGACTTGCTGTAGCTATCACCCTAGAAGTCAGTACAGAAAGGGCAGGGCCATCTCAGTCTTTCCCTATTTGCATACTGCTACTTGAGGATCAGTCTTCTAATTTAATATGTGTCTAGGGGCTGACTGCAACCCTCCCTAGAGAACGGGGATCCAGCAGACACCACTCTGCCTTCTCACTTGAGCCCACTCCAAATCACCAATAACTCCCTGGGAAGGAGCTTATATACATGTTGGGTACTCCAGCTTTTGTGGCTCTTTCCCAAAGGACAGGTCCCAAACAACAGGTCAAAAAAGAAATAAAAAGAAAATTTTAAAAATATCTTGAGACAAATGAAAATGGAAATACGAGATATAAAATTTATGAAATACACCAAGTAGTTCTAAGAGGGAACTTTACAGTGATAAGCACCTACATTCAGAATAAAGGAAGTCCTCAAATAAAAACTCTAACTTTATTCTATAAAGAACTGGACTAGGAAGAACAAACTATGCCCAAAATTATTTAGTAGAAAGAAGAAAGCAACAAAGATCAGAGTGGAAATAAATAAAATAGAGAACAAAAAAATAGAGCTAATTAAGGATTTCAATAAATTTGCAGGATTGAAAGCAATGTATAAAACTAGTTGCATTTCTATACATTGATAATGAACTTTCAGAATGAGAAAATTAAAAAGCCAATCCCATTTATATTACATCAAAAAGAATAAAATACTTAGGAATAAATTTAACCTAAGAGGTGAAAGATCTGTACATTGAGAATTATAAGACATTGATAAAAGAAATTGGAAAAGATACAAAGAAGTAGAAAGATATTCTATGCTCATGTATTAGAATCATTGATATTGTTTAAAATGCCCAAGAAATCTACAGATTCAAAGCAATCTTTATCAAAATTCCAATAGAATTTTTTACAAAAATAGAAAAACAACCCTAAAATTTGTATGCTACAACAAAAAAACCCCAAAACCCCTAAATAACAAAAGCAATCTTGAGGTAGAAAAACAAAACGGAGGTCTCACACGTTCTAATGTCAAACTACATTACAAAGCTATAATAACCAAAACAGTATGGCATTAGCCTAAAACTAGATGCATAGATCAATGAAACTATTAAAATAGAGAGCCCAGAAATAAACCTACATATATATGGTACCTTAATTTAGGACAAAAGGCCCAAGAATATACAATGGGGGAAGAATAGCCTCTTCAGTAATTGGTATTGGAAAAACCAGGCAGCCACATGCAAAAAAAAAAGAACAAAAAACAAAAACAAAAAAAAACAAAACTGGATCCCTCACTTACACCATATACGAATGCCAACTCAAAATGAATTGAAGACTTAAAATAGACCTGAACCCCATAACATCCCTAAAAGAAAACACAGAGACATGCTTGTTGGCATCAGTCTTGGCAGTGACTTTTTTTGTGTCTGACACTAAAAGCATAGGCAACAATAGCAAAAAGTAACATGTGGGACTACATCAAACTAAAAACTTTTGCAGAGGAAAGGAAACCATAAAAAAGTGAGAAGGCAATCTATAGAATGACATAAAACATGAAAGTATTCACATATATCTTGATAAGGGGTTAACATCCAAAACATGTATTTTTTAAAGCTCTCACAATTTAATAGAAGAAAAAGTCGATTATAAAATGGGCAGAGGAACTAATACACATGTAAATGATCAGCAAGCACATAAAAAGGTGCTCAACATCAATAATTGTCAGGGAAATGCAAATACAAGATATTACACATAAGCCAAAATGACATATTACTTCAGAGCTATTAAATGGCTATCAGAAAGATGAGATAATAGGTGTGGGTGAGGAGTGAAGGCAGAAACAAAAACAAAAACACAAGCTCATGCACTGCTGGTGGGAATATAAATTGGTATAGCCACCATGGAAAACAGGATGGAGGTTCCTTCAAATTACAATATGATCCGGCAATCCTACTTCTGGGTATACAGTCAAAGGAAATGAAAACAGACTATCTGGGAGCCATATGCACTGCCACGGTCATTGCAGCATTATTCACAATAGACAAGATGGAAACAAACCAAGTGCCCATTAGTCAACAAATGGATAGATAAAGGTATGTGTGTGTATGTGTGTGTGTGCATATATTATATATGTGTGTGTGTATATACCATCTATATAATGCAGTACCATTCAGCCATGAGAAAGAAGAAAACCGTACTGTTTGCAATAACATAGAATCTGTGGAAACTATGCTAGTTAAATAAGCCATAGAAAGGCAATATACTGCATGGTCTCAGTTATATGCACAACCTGAAAAACAGGTGTAAAAATAATTAAACTTAGAAACAGACTTTAGCAAAGTCATTTTCAGGGATGAGAGGGTGAGATATATAGGGAAACGCTGGTAAAAATTACAAGCTTTCAGCTACAAGATGAGTAAAATCTGAGCATCTAATGTATAACATAATGACTATAGTTGATAACAATGTATTATAAAATTGAAATTTGCTAAGAGAGTAGAATTTAAATGTTTCCAAAAAAATTGCCTAAGGCCAAATTTTGCCTTGCTTGTTTTGAGAACTGAAAGCTGAGACTGCAACAGAGGAAGCAGGTAGAGAAATTAAGTAAGAGAGATAATAGGAGTTTAACCCTATGGAACCTATTCATACACTGATAGAACTTACTCTTAGAGAACTAGGAGGCCATTGGAGGGTTGTGAGTGGAAAAAGGATATCATCTGATTTATGTTTTAAAAAGGCCATTCTCACGTTATGAATAAACTGCAAGAGAGTAAGGGTGGAAGCAGGAAGACCAGTTAAGAGGAAACTGAAATAATGAAGAGACGATAGTGTCTTTGGCCAGTGAGGGCAGTACAGGTTGTTGGATAATAATACATTCTGAAGCACAGCTAAGAGACTTCCCTGTAGAAAGGGGCTCGGAGGGAGAGGAAGAGGAAACAGAAGCCTCCAAGACATAGGCCCTAAAATGTGGAAATAGATATGTAGTATGCCCATGATTTTTAAATTTTACTTTTACTAACAGTATATGTTTCTTAAAATACCCCTCATGGTTTCGTAAGATTTAAAAAGTGTTTATAAGTGGAATTACATTGCTTTTATTCTCCTTGCATTATATTGTTAAATGTACCCTCATTGATCCATGTGGTCCTACTTCATTAATATAACTACCCTATAGTATTTCACCATATGACTAAACCACACTTTTCATGTAATTTTCCTGTGAGGAGGTACTCCGGTTGTCTCTTCTTTTTCACTGTGGCAAACACTGGCTTCACATCTCTAGTATGTATCTCCTTGTGCATTATAAAGAGTACATCAAATAAGACATCAAAAATCAGAACTGCTATGTATACATATCTTTCTTTCAGTTTCATTGAGTGGTTCCAAATTAATTTCTATATCCAGTGTATGTCGTATAAGGGATCTCATTTTTCCTTACCCCAGTAAAAGCCTAATGTTTTCAGGTCTTTCTCCACCTATATTATGAGTGAGGAATATTTCAATGTGCAACTTCATAATTATTAGTGAGGTTAATCATATATATATATATATAATCTGTTTCAGATTCTATCTTCTGTAAATTTCAGGTTTCCATCTTTTGCCAATTACTCTGTTGTATTGATTGTTTTCGTATTGATTTCTGGAAGGTCTTTATGTAATATATAAAATTGTTTTTCAGTCATATAAATTACAAATATCTCAAGTCTATGGTTTTTTCCATCTTTTGATCTTCCAGTTAAGTTTTTCATTTTACTGTGATTAAATTTACCACCTTCTCTCTTTGTTAGATTTTGTGTATAAGTATATGTACATATGTATGTATATTTTAATAAATCCTTTCCTGATCTAATGTCATAAAGGGGTTCTCTAATTTTTCTCTAAGTTTTTATGTATTTCCTTTTCTGATTTAGGTCCTAAATCCTCACTCAAAAATTACTGTGTGTTGTAATGTAGACATCTAATTTTATATTTTACCTATGAGCAAATTTAACCAACATTTATTTATTGAAAAGCTTGTTATTTCATTATCAATGCTTATTACCTTCTCTATCAGCTATAAAATTCCCTCATCAGTTAAATGAAATCTTATGCATACAGGCTTTTGTCTCTGCCTTTTGCTCGATATTATGACTTTAAGATTTACCCACATTGTTAACTAAAATAGTCGTATGTTTGTTTTGTTTGTTTTTGACATCGCTCTTTGGTATTTTTATGTATGACAATGTATTTTGACTTTTTTCTAATTTCTGTTTATTATATATAATGCTATGGTTTTGAACTTTCTTGAACATCTCCTATGTTGCAGATACGTGTATATTTATCTAGGAGTAGAATAGATAGGTTATCAGATATGCAAATGTTCAACTTTGTTAGGGGCTGCCAGTCTCTGAGAGTGATGCCACACTTCCCACAGCAGTGGGTCAGAGATGCAGCTCTTCCATATTCCATCAACACTATATAGTTAGAATTATTTTAAAAACACTGTTGAAAGAAATTAAAGATCTAAATAAAAAGAAAAACATCCCATCTTCCTGTATCAGAAGACTTAATATAGTTAAGATGACAATATTTCCAAAATAGATCTGTAGAGTCAATGCAATCCCCAGAACTCCAGTTAACTTCTCTGTGGAAAATGACAAGCTGATCCTAAAATTTATGTGAAAACTCAAGGAAGAAGACTCAACACAACCTTGAAAAAGAACAAAATTGGAGGATTCGAATGCTGTCAGTTTGGAGGAGCCTAAAAGAAGGCATCATTTTTAATCTATGCTGCTGTTATTTGAACATTTGTGTTGTAATTTACTACACCCTGATTTCATTGCATGAATTATCATATTATAATCAATGTGCTTATTAACTAGATGTGCATCTCTTAGAAGAAGACAATCTATATATTTTGAAACTATGAAATTAAGATTTGCTGGAGATAAGTCAGAGTAATTAATCACATTATCATGTGTCACTCAGATAGGCAGGAAAAAGATGCCATCCAAGGAAAGATGGAATATGGTTACAAATTCATAACATAGGTGAAAATATGATACCTGCTGAGCAACATTCAGATTTCAAACGTGACTCAGCATCACTTTACTCCCTTAATTGGACAACATCATTATAAAGTGTCAGTGAGCAGCAAAGCTAGCTTTGAAGAAAATATATTGCCACCAGCAGCTCGGATGTCTTCACATCTAAACTATGTTAGCCCAGGGAACACAGTCACTCCTGCCCTTCATAAATCTAGTAAATTACCAAATCCTGTCTCATTTTCCCCATCTTTTTCTGTAGTGATTTTAAAAGATCTTTTCCATCCACCAAACATGTGCGTAGGATGTTGCAACCTTTTCACTAGAATCATTGGTCCATAAGTACTTCGGAATCCTTCGCCTCCCTCATTCATTATTAAGGCCCCTGCCAGATAAATACCATAAAAAGCTCTTTATCCTGCTTTGATTCTACAACATTTTATAAAATGTGCACTTTGTTATCCTTTAGTGCAGTAATTTGAGCATTTGTGGAGATACCTACAAAGGATTCTTTATTGGACTTTAAACTCCCTGGAACTGGATATTTTTTATCTTAAAATCCTTAAAACTTCTACTGCAGTGTACTGTGGATTTTCCAGAATATTCAATAAGTAAATATAGTGTGATACATCTGTCCTGTTGCCAAAGAATTCTGATCATGGGGTTAAGGTTAGACATATGGAACAATCAGAAGATGAAAATATTAACTTAGAGCATTCAATTTGTCATATCAAGGATAAATATTGAGGGTTGAGGAAAGGGGATCCTCATAATGATGGATTATTTGACCCCCAGTGGATTAGTAGGATAGTAATGAGAAAAACAGGAAGGTACAGGAATAAAGAAAAGAGCATACCTAAATGCTTCTCACTGGTACATGAAGGTTTTTACTGGAGAACAGTGAAAGGCATCACTTGATATGGGCAGGTGTGTTTACCTTATGAAAGACCTTGTTATTCAAAATTGTTACATTACGTGAGATGTGTAAAAGTATTGGCCAGTTCTCCATGACAGAATCATTTTCAATTTCCTGCATATATATAATTTATAAAGATATATATATAACAGAAGATTTGTATTTTCATATATTTATATATGTATTTATATATTTATATGTAGTAAAAATAAAAGCAAAATCTCACAGCAAGACTGAAGAGTGTTCATTCAAGTACTGTCAAAATCTAGAAAGATTTCTACAAATCAGAAGAATGGAAGATTTTACTGAAAGAGATTAATAGTCCACTAATCCTGCAAAAAAGTAAGCAACAATATCCTTTGTCTCTGCATTATTGTCCAGTAGCTTAAGAAAACAACATGTGTAGCCAGGAAAGTTTCTAAATCCCATCTGTCACTGTATCTTCCTTTCTACATTCAGAATTCGACTTCAAGAAAGCTACTGAAAGTTGGTTTTAACATAACACCCTAAGAAGTGTAGAACCTATAAGTAAAATATTATATGGGTTGGGGTGGGGTATAGAAAGAGAAGCACTGAAAAGTGTTATATACTTAAGATTTTAGTCTTTTTTTTTTTACATGCACAATTTCTTTCAAAATTCTAAGAACCAAACTGTGGAGCAGGATAGAAGCTGATGTGGTCTGGTACTGCACAAAAACTTCCATCTGACTGTATCTGTTGGAAAGAGATTCGCCCAATTCCAGAGTGGATAAGGGGGACCAAAAATAATTTTTACACCTGGATGCTGGCCCAAATTAGATTTGAGTAGATCCACCAATGTGAGGCAAGAAGCAGAAAATTTGAAAGAGCATCAGGCAGTCATAAAAATAGATGTTGAGAATAAAATGCAATAGAATGAGATGAAGAGGGAGCTGGAATTGATAAGAAAATAAAGAGGATGTAAAATAATAAATAAATTAATACAGCATAATCAGTGACAGATTATGAAATAAAATTAAATAATACCCAACCTCAAATGAATAAAATGAAATGAATGAAAGGCAGAATTTTCAGATACTTCTGTAATATTACATAAAAAAATGAAGCTACATAGCTCTATTTCAAAATGGAGTTTTAAAAGACATATGTGAAACTCAGTCAGTTTGACATAAATAAATGTGAAGACAAGAGAAAGACACTATCAAAGCAACAAGGACTAAGACATATATACCCATTTACCCTTCTTAAAAATAGACTCCAGATGGCCTAGGGATTAATCAAAATTATGCATATGAAAACAGAAATTTTTGAATTGGAGGGAATAGAAATGAGCAGTAAAGTAGAATAAATAGAGTTGGTGTGAAAAGATTGTTTTTAATTTAAATAGAACTCCAAATTCAAATGTCAAAAATGGTCAAATTAAGATTAAAAGGAAACATACATTATTTAAAAATTACAATAATATAAGGAAACAAATTAATGTTATATTTATAAAAGTGAGATGTAGATAAAGCAAAGTTCTATCAAATTCCTTGTTTTCTATAGAGAAGAATTAGAAGACAATATTAAAGTCATGAATTTAATGATTAGGAAACAAACATTTTGAAGCTAAGGAAAGAAACTATATAATTATAATCATAAGATATGCTTCCAAATTATTTAGAACATTAAAATGTTTTAATACATAATATTTTAAAATATGAAATAATTATGATTCGAATACAAATTGTTTAAATTCCCCTTTTATAAAACCAATATTTTAATTAGGTCAATAATAAATAATCAGAAGACACACAGCCAAACAATATCATACAGAAAAATTAAAAATAAAAGAATGACTAAATATGTTTCAAGCAAACACACAAAATTAAATACATTGAATTATATACATTAAAAAAGTAGAATTTAAGACAAAGTTCTTCTATAGAATGTAAGGTGAAAAGCAAAAAGAAATTTTTACATAGGTAAATTTTATTTTTTCATATACACCTAAACATTCATGGACTTTAATAAGGTTTTAAAAAAGCCTATAGTACTGAAATATGCATGTCAAAAAATAGCCTGAAATGCAAGAAGAAAATAACTGGATCTCAGAGATAAAATTAAACATCATTCCCTCCTAGATTACCAGAGAAACTATTTGAAAAACTAAAAGAGGACACAGAGGATTTAAATAATAAATTAACAATATTAAATCAAAGCATATGTATTGAATTATGCACCTTCAAAATGTAAAGTACAGGATGTCAACAAGATGGTAGAAGAGGAAGCCCCAGGCTCTCCTCTCCCCAAGGAGATGCCTACTCAACAACAATACATGGACAAAATCCCTTTGTGAGAGATCCATAAACAAGTTAAGAAGTTTCTACACCCCAGATCAGGACACAATTAGCTGTATCAGAACTGACAGGAAAATTTGTGGCACTCACTTACCATAGTCCCCCTCCTTGGCTCAACTCAGTATGGCACAATGAAGAGAAAACTTAGAGTTTTTGGCTTCTCCCTGGGGAGGAAAGGAGACTGAAATACACTTTCGGTGAGGGAGGCTGCCCAAGGGACTGATTTCTGTTTTGCCTGAATCTAAGCACAAACAGGAAAAGGTGTCACCTTGGGAGCTACTGAGAACAAAGGTGTCAATTTGGACTAGCTCACACTTGCTAACCATAGTACCTCCCCTAGGCTCAGCATATAATAAGCAGAAAGAAATCCTCAACTCCTGGCTTCTCCCTGAGGAGGGAAAATGTTGGATGGTATATCCAACATTCTAGCTTTTCAGAGGTCTGCTCAAAGGACTGGTTTCTGTTTTGTCCATTTCTATGTGTTAATGGGGCCCAACTTGCTATAGATGCTCAGGGGAGCTACAGGAAAGAAAAGAGAACTGGGAGGCTTGCTGCTGCTTCTGAAGGCCTGTAATACAGCAAAGCTAATACCGCTCAGAGGCCTTTCCCTTGGGGAAAGCTCAAGAGTAGAGCTTGCACCCAGTATTCCTAATTTCAAAACATTACAAAGCTACAGTAGTTAAAAAAAGATATCTATGGTACTAACATGAAAGCATACATATGAATCAAAGAAACAACACTGAAAGCCCAGGAATATGGACAAAGGACCCGAGCCAGCAGTCACATTGCACATCCTGAGGGTTCCAATTGTGCCCTTTGCCTTCCTCGGAAATATTACACTCTTCCCACCTGGACCAGGTCCCAGGCCCTGCCCAGCCACCGACAACCCTGACTGAGATCAAAAGAGAGAATATTTGCTGATAAAGCAGATTGGGTGAAGAACCTGCCCCCCCCCCCCATTGCTGCTAAATAGGCTGGGTCAGAAACAAAAAAGCTACCCTTCAAGGAAAATGCTCCATAGACAGGCAGAGGTGGTTTCCTAGACAAATTTTAGGTACCTCGAAGCTTCCAGAAAAACAGCTGGACCTATGTTCGAGTTGCTGCAGACTTGAACCTTGACAGATGTTCAACTGGGACCCTGGGCTTCCCAGCCAGAAGTTAGCTTTGCTACCCCAGGCTCTTTAGGCCCCTAGAAGGCTAAATTGTGCCAGAATATGTACCACACCTGGCTGGGCCACTGGTGAGGTGCTGCTAGACTGTGACTATGAATGGGGGTGGCAGAGTGGAGAAGCCCACCAGTTCTGAGCATTGCACGATAAGTGGTGTGAGCTAAATTCCTCTTGGATGAGTCTGGGAGGAAGGGCCTTTGGATCCAGGGCATCTAGATATTTAAGACTCCCCTGCCACCTGGTAGAGTAAAATAACTATATAAGGAGGATTTTTGGACAAGGGTCCAAGGGTGCAAAGAATTCCCTGTTTGATTCAATTCAATTCTCAAATCCTAATTCTACAAATAGAACTAATAATCTTCTTGTCTGATATTTTTCTTTGCATCATTTAAAATAATTACTAGTAATAGACTTCTGACCAAGATGGAGGCATAGGTAGATATACTTTGCCTACTTGCACAAACAAAAGAAGGACAACAACAAATTTAAAAACAAAATATTACCAGAACTGCCAGAAAATCAAACTATATGGAAGTTCAACAACCAAGCAGTTAAAGAAAAAACATTTATCCAGACTGGTAGGAGGGACAGAGAAGACATGCGGCAATGCAGCAGCTGGCAGATTGGGATGGTGGCTGGCAGACCAGGCAGTCCCACATTTGTGTGCAGATAAACAGGGAGGAACAACTAGGGAGCAAGACAGACTGCATAACCAGGGTTCCAGTGAGGGGAAATAAAGCCTCCAAACCTCTGGCTGTAAAATTCTGTGGGGGTTGAGGCAGCAGGAGAAACTCCTAGCCTCCCAAGAGAGATTAATGGAGAGACTCATAGGCTCCTAGAACATACACAAGCCCACCCACCCAGGAATCAGCACCAGAAGGGCCTAATTTGCTTGTAGGTAGCAGGGAAAGTGAGTGAAAGCTGGCCAAGAGCTAAGCAAGTGGCATTGTTCCCTCTTGGACCCTTCCCCCACATACAGCACCATAAGTAGCAATCTGGGTCGCCTCACCCTGGCAAATACCTAAGGTTCCACCCCTTATAATGTAACAGGTACACCCAGACAAAAGTTTATGGCTCAAGTGAAAGACCAGATCAAAACTCCAAAAATAGAACTAAGCAATGAAGAGATAGCCAACCTATCAGATGCAGAGTTCAAAACATTGGTAATCAGGATGCTCACAGAAATGGTAGAGCATGGTCACAAAACAGAGGAAAAAATGAACACTCTGAAAGCAGAATAAAGAAAAATGTACAGGGCACCAACAGTGAAGGGAAGGAAACCAGGACTCAAATCATGATTTGGAGCAGAAGAAAGAAATAATATTCAACCAGAACAGAATGAAGAAATAAGAATTCAAAAAAAAAAAAAATGAGGAGAGACTTAAGATTCTCTGGGACAACTTTAAACATTCTAACATCCGAACCACTGGAGTAGCAGAAGGAGAAGAGGAAGACAAAGAAATTGAAAACTTATTTGAAAAAAATAATGAAGGGAAACTTCTTTAATCTGTCAAAGGAAATTAGACTTCCAGGAAGTTCAGGAAGCTCAGAGAATCCCAAACAATTTGTACCCAAGGAAGCATGAACCAGGACATATCATAATTGCATTACCGAAGATTAAAGATAAGGAGAGAATCTTAAAAGCAGCAAGAGAAAAGGAGACAGTTACCTACAAAAGAGTTCCCATAAGACTATCAGCTGATTTCCCAAAGAAACCTTACAGGCAAGAGAGAGCTGGAAAGAAGTATTCCAAGTCATGAAAAGCAAGGACCTACATCTAAGATTACTCTATCTAGCAAAGCTACCATTTAGAATGGAAGGGTAGATAAAGCACTTCCCTGACAAGGTCAAGTTAAAGGGGTTAATCATCACAAAGACCTTATTATATGAAATTGAAATGTTAAAGGGACTTATCTAAAAAAAAAGACAATTGAAACAATGAACAGTAAAATGACAACAAACTCACAACTATCAACAATAGAACCTAAAAAATACAAAAACGAAAACAAACTAAGCAAGCAACTACAACAGGAACAGAATCACAGAAATAGAAATCACTCGTAGGGTTATCAGTAGGGAGGGGAAGAGGGGAGAATGAGGGGAAAGTTACAGGGAATAAAAAGCATAAATTGTAGATACAAAATAGACAGGGGGAGGTTAAGAATAGTATAGGAAATGGAGAAGCCAAAGAACTTATATGTATGACCCATGGACATGGACTAAGGTGGGGGAATGCTGGTGGGAAGGGGGTACAGGGCAGAGGGGAATAGAGGGTGGAAAAAGAGAGACAACTGTAATAGAATAATCAATAAAATATATTTAAAAAATAATTGATAGTAATAGAATTGTTGAGTAACTTAGTGGCTTTACTATGCCTGACACTATGCCAGGAGCTTTATATGAGGGTTATTGCTTAATTTAACAAAGTGATTCTGTTTATTTAAAAGTATATAACAGCACTTCTCTATAAGATGAACTTAAGGGAAAATACATTAGGATTGTAGTTTTAAACTGTAGTCACCCTATGACCCCAAACAATTATGTCTAAAAGTCAGTCTGGACTTCCGGCCAAGAGGGAGGCATAGGTAGTCGCAGTGTGCCTCCT